>BSBK01003199.1:0-645000 GCA_027943335.1 Chamaecyparis obtusa
GCCCTAAAAAGGCCGAAGAACTAGTTTTGGATCCTGAAGTAGAAGTCATGTTTGTGAAGGCATCAGAAGATGCGAGCATGATTTGGTCAGATGGAAAGAAAGAAAATGTTGATGGTAATGTATTGGATGCATCCCTAGTGGAAGCACCCTCTACATCTGCATGAATGGCCCTCAGGGTCATAGGGGGAGCTAATTTAGCTCTAGACCCCTACGTGGCTGGTATACTCATCCTTAGAGTATGTGTCTTTGGACTTAAGCTATTGGAGTGTATTGAAACCTTTATGCAAGAGCGCACATGCTGATTGTTAGCATAACTCAAGTTTGAAAATTTGAAGTGATAGACTAATTTACGCAAGTTGCATTAATGGTGAAATCATTACTTTAAGTACATAAAAAGTTGTTTGTTCACTCATTGCATTCATACTCAGAGTGATTGGAGAGAAAATTAAGCCTTGGAAGTTGTTGTGAAGAGTTGGAGATTAAGTTATCAGTGATTGCAGTGCATTTGATTAGTTGCAGAAACCCTAGCTCATTGCACTGATTCGAAAACCATCAGAACATCTCAGAGATCATTTGGAAAGAAAATATCAAGTAAGTCATGGCCACTCCTATTGTTTTTGATGTTGCTAAGAAGAAGTGGTATGTTTTCAAAAGGCACCCATTTAAATCAACCCTAGATGATTTAGAAGGAGCATTTTCCTGCACGCCGATGGGTGTCATGCATGTAGAAGACATAAGGGCTTACATTTATTGTAAGAAGGAACCTATTGGACTGGATAGGTTAAGGGCGCACATGGACACAATGTTGAAACTAGATAAAATGTTCATGGATGAATACACTAAATGGAATGATCACCCCATTGTTGAATATGCCACTGCATATGAGTTCTATGAGGAAGAATGGATAAAGATATTGTTGAGAAGAATCCATGATGATTTGTTTTGGATTGGAGATGTACCAGTAAGAATCATAGGAGACTTGATTCATGAGATGATAGGCCTTTCTAAGATAGGTGCCATCCTTCCTATGGGTAAGGATGTCAAGAAAATGGTGGAGCAAGTGTGTGAATCCAGAAGTGATAAGTGCGGCATGACCATTGAGCCTATAGAGAAGCCAGACATCAAGTTGATATCAATGATATTGGGTTATAGATTTCATCATACTAGTAGGGTGAATAGTGTGTCTACAGGCACTATTCTAGTGACCATCCATCTTGTGCAAGAAGATGGAGAGTTCAACTTATGTGAGATCCTATGCACACATTTGATAGACAACATTAGGGCTATCAAACATGACAAGACTAAAGTATTTAGGTTTGGGTCTCTTATCATCTATATGTACCTTCATTTTTTTGGTAAAGTGTCAAACTTGTATCTAGACAAGTCCATTCCTACCATGCCATAAATATCAAACAGAGCATCCACAGAAAGCACACTTAGAAATTACATTACCTTGGAATTGAAGACCTTTAGAGCAAGGATTCAGATGAGGTCTAGGATTCCTGAAAGTATTGTGGAGAAGTATAAAGATTCAATATGCTTTATGGTGGAGATTGATACTACTTGTATGGAAGCTGTTGAGCCTAGAACTAAGTGGATTCATCCACTTGGGTATGAGGTTGAGGAAAAAGTTCTTGAAGCCTATGCATAGGTACTGCTATCAGCTCCCAAAGATGAAAATGCCTAGGTGGGGAGCCTATGAAGAGAAGACTAGAGAAGTTGATGCTAAGCTAAACAGTGTTGCAACAAAGAGAAAGGTTGCAAAGGTCACATCAGAGATCCTAAGAATACATGGTGTATCACAAGCAGATCTTGACAAGGCTAGGGAAGATAATATTGACCTAGAATTGAAGAGTGCAGCAGAAGAACAAGAAGATCCCATGATGAAAAGGATAAAAATTGAGAAAGATGACAGTTAGAAGGATAAAGAGGACAATACTACTTTTGCGCCCAAAGATACTCCTTCAGAGTATAAGCCTTTATTCAAGAGAAAGAAAGAAGCTAGCACTAGTCATTGCATCCTTGTGAGCATTAAGGAGCAAGAAAAAAACTCAAGCACCTCCTCAGGCAGGATTCAGACCTAGCCTCAAAGTTCTATATGCAAGAATTGTTGATGAGGGTAAGGATTGATCAAATAGGGAAGTTCTATGAATCATACAGTGAGATTGATAAGTCTGAAATTCATGGTATGATTATCAAACATATGATAAAGTTCAAAAAGATATTTCTTGAATTGAAAATAGAAATACCAAATAATGTATGGGACATTCTAGAAAACCTTAAAAGACAAGAAAATGAAGAAGACCTAAGGATCAGGGAAAAAGTGCTAGAAGACACTCTACCTATATGTTCTAAAGAAGAAATAGATCTGATATTGAATCTGGTGAAGCCACACCTTAGAACAAAGATGAGAACTCTACATATAATGAACAAGGACTATGATCTAATAAAAAAGGAGATAGAGAAGGCCTTTGAGAAGGTCTTGTTGGAATAACAGATCAAACCACCTACTACACCCATCACTCATGCACCCATCAAGGAAGATAAAGTGGCCGAGCCCACTAATGTACCAATGAAAGGTCCTCAGGACTCAATGCCCATAGCAAAAACTCAAACAAAAGTAGATCAGTTTGCACCTATGAAAAAATCACCCAAAGACAACACAATTATCATAGATAATGTGGAAATAGACATGGTGGCTACTGATAAGGAGTTGGACAAGTTTGATGAAGCATTTGTCAGCACTGAGGAAGAAAAAATCTTATCCAGCAATACCTCTCCCACTCAGCAAGAAGAAGTAATCATAGAAAATATATCTGATGAGAAAGAAGGAGAAAAGAAAGGAGTAGAGGTAGAAAAGAAAGATGAATCTTCTATTGATTTGGTCAAGGTGAAGCAAGAGGTGATGGATAACACTCCCTCGTCAGCATTGTTTTCAAGTTTCACACCTAACACTAGCAGTTTGGACTCCTGGAAGGAAGAAGACCTGATTAAGTTCAACGTCCTGGCTATAGAGAAGGTTAAGGAGAAGCAAGTAATGAGGAATCCTCTCCTGGTGGAATCAGTAAATATTTTGAATAGTTTGCTGCTAGAGGATAAGAAAATGATAAATGTACATTCAGTTGATGATGTGAGCATAGTCATATCTCAGTTCAAAGTCAATTTCTCAAGCCTAGAAGAATCTACGGCCATAGTAGCAGAGAATAAGTACTTAAAGAAGAGACTCAATGAGCTCATGAGTAATTTTTCACTAGAATTAAACTCTCTTAAGTTGGTCAGACATCATTGAAGGAGTTTGCAGATCAAGGAAGGAAAGTCATTGCAGTATCCATGGATCAGGATAAGTTCACTGATGACCATCTTAAGAAGATAAAAAATGTAGAGGCAATGATTGATAAGGTGAATATTTTAGTGTTAGATACTTCCATTGATGTAAATATGTGTAACAATGTCTATCAAGGTCAATTAGACATAATTGAGAAGGCAGAGAAAGAAATGGAGAAGATAAGGTCTAGACAGATTTAGTTGAGGAATGCTCTTGCACCCTCACTAGACATTCTCAGTCAGAACATAAAGGAGATTGATGTGACCATGATAACCTATGATCAAGGTCTGAACATAGAATTGGAGAAGATGGAGAAGCTTCAATATGCATTATGTACCCATCTACATATAGTCAATTCTCTGATAACCTTTTGGAAGAAGGAGATCCAGAAACTCAAGATTTCATATCCAGATGTTTTCCCTCAGTAAGTGTATGTAGATAATGATTTTGATATACCTTTTTCATTAATGTCAAAGGGGGAGTTGTATAGAATATGGAGTATATAAGATGTATAAGGAGATATAAGATTATGTATAAAATATATAGAAGACAAAAGGTTTTTGTGTAAAGGATCAGATAGAGACTTGGCCATATTCCTTTGTTGCCATGAATGACAAAGGGGGATATTGTTGGAAAGTTGTCTATACTAAAGTATATGAATAGATATAGTGTTTTCATTATGGAAACAAAGTCATATAGCAGTTTGGAGTCAGTGCACTAAGTGTAAAGATCATAAATCAGTTAAGTGTTGAAGACTGGACAACATACAGAGTTCCTGCAACTCAGAGCACCTGTACCCATGCATATGGATGAATTATGGTATGCACCCTAGAAGTTAAGGTTGTTAGACTATACTTATGCTTAGTCTAAGAGCACATAAATAGATATGCAAAGATGTGAAAGTTACAGTCAGTTGAAGTTGCACAGCCAGTGTGTGACAGTAGAGAACAGAGCATAGAGCCGACAATGACTCTTTTGGTTTACGATTGTAAATTAATGTTGTAGAGGCTATTGCACCCATTGTATTTAGGTTGCTGACATATGTATATGTATAATTATAAGCACGCTTAAGCCAATTTATTTGGAAGCATTATTTGTAATTAGTTATAGGGCCGACCTAATTGTATAATTGGTATGAGCGCATAAATATAAGGTGCACCCATTATATTCGGTATGAAAGTGGAAATAGAGTTGTGGGAAGCAGAGTAGAGGTATGTGAAGAGAGCATATGATGTATTAGAGCTTTGCAATAGGTCAAAGCATCATCACACCAAAGCAATTGATCTGACAAGCAGTGTCACAACAACAGTTCACCTGCAGATATAGTGTGTATCTGATTCAGAAGGTTGTAGCCTTCATCATTTGAGCAGTGAGCTCTAGGATAGTGAGTCCACTCCCCTAACAAGGATCATTGTAAAAGACTCCTAATAGGGTTCAACCCTTAACCAGGTCTACTATACTAAAATCATTGTATAGCTACTCCTAACAGGGTAAAGAATCTTCTAACAAGGATCACAAAACACTAGTGTAGAATATTAGTGGGTATCAAGTCCCACCGGGGTTTTTACCTATTTGGGTTTCCCCATAACCATATTGGTGTCATGTGTTAATTTCATGTTTCATGTTTATGTGAATGTTTAATTTAGTACTTAAGCATTTATAATTTAGTATTCAGATTAAAGTGAAAAGTTAAAATACAGTGAACACTGATTCACCCCCCCCTTCTTAGTGTTCCCATTCCTAACACATTTGTTTTTCTTTACTCTAGAATACCCTGTTCATGGAGCTTATTATGTTTGAGGTTTAACTTCTATAGATTTCCTATGTTCTTATGTTTCATACCATTATATATACTCACTTGAGCCACTTAGTACTACATTATTTCAATACTATGTATATACTCACTGTGTATATAACTCATCATATTGGGGTTTACTAAATCCATAGAGAAATGTAGCACTTGTGCTGTTAGGTCACTTGGGTCGAGCATGGTCACGAGCATTCCAGTGATTCCATGGGTAGAATGGGGTTGTCAGTGGCATTTACCTGGCCAATTGGAGCTGATGGAGCAGACGGTTCGATGCTAGGATAGATGGTTTGAAAGATACACTACTGAGCTACTTTCAACTAACCCTCACTGCAAGTTTTGGCATCGACTGAGATCACCTTGCCAAATGAAAATGGAGTTGAATCACCCAAAATTGAGAGAGGTTATTGTAGACCTTAGAAACATGATCTTGTAGCTCTTGATGGTTTCTCGATACCTCTCACGAGGTCTAAGATATGAGCCTCAGAAGATCGCTGCCCAATTGTGCTTAGTGCACCTTGGGGTCACTTGGGTCGAGCGTGGTCGTGAGTGTTCCAGTGACTTCATGGGTGAAATGGGGTTGTCACTAGCCTTTACCTAGCCAACTAAAGCTGATGGATTAGACGGTTCGATGCCAGAATGGATGATTTGAAAGATACACTGCTGAGCTACTTTCAACTGACCCTCACTGCAAGTTTTGGCATCGACTGAGATTGCCTTGCAAAATGTAAATGAAGTTGAATCACCCAAAAATGAGAGAGGTTATTATAGACCTTAGAAACACAATCATGTATCCCCTAATGGTTTGTTGATACCTCTCATGAGGTCCAAGATACGAGCCTTGGAAGATCGGTGCCCAATTGTGCTTAGTGCACCTTAGGGTCACTTGGGTCGAGCGTGGTCGCGAGTGTTCCAATGACTCTATTGGTGGAACAAGGTTGTCACTAGTGTTTACCTAGCCAATTAAAGCTGATGGAGTAGATGGTTCAATCCTAGGATAGATGGTTTCAAAGATACACTTCAGAGCTAGTTTCAACTAACCCTCATTGCAAGTTTTGGTATCAACTGAGACCGCCTTGCCAAATGCAAACCAAGTCAAATCACCCAAAACAAAGAGAGGTTATTGTAGAAATTAGAATTATGATCCCATAGCCCCTGACAGTTTGCCAATATCTCTCATGAGGTTCAAGATACGAATCTTGAAAGATCACTGCCCAATCGTGCTTAGTGCACCTTGGGGTCACTTGGGTCGAGCATGGTCGCGAGTGTTCTAGTGACTCTGTGGGTAGAAGGGGGTTTTCACTAGTGTTTAATCATCCAACCAAAGGTAATGGAGCAGATGGTTTGATGCCAGGATGGATGGTTTGAAAGATACACTACTGAGCTACTTTCAACTGACCCTCACTGCAAGTTTTGGCATCGACTGAGATCACCTTGCCAAATGCAAATGAAGTCGAATCTCCCAAAACTGAGAGAGGTTATTGTCTACCTTGGAAACATGATCATGTATCCCCTAACGATTTGTTAATACCTCTCATGAGGTCTCAGATATGAGCCTCGGTAGATTACTGCCCAATCATGCTTAGTGCACCTTGGGGTCACTTGGGTCGAGAGTGGTCGCGAGTGTTCCAGTGACTCTATGGGCAGAACGGGGTTGTCACTCATGTTTACCTAGTAAACTAGAGTCAATGGAGTAGATGGTTCGATCCCAGGACTAACGGTTTGAAAGATACACTTTAGAGCTACTTTCAACTGACCCTCACTACAAGTTTTGGCATCAACTAAGATCGCCTTGCCAAATGCAAACAAAGTTGAATCACCCAAAACTGAGAGAGGTTATTGTAGACCTCAAAATCATGATCTTGTAGCCCCTAACATTTTTTTGATACCTCTCAGAAGGTTTGAGATATGAGCCTCGGTAGATCATTGCCCAATCATGCTTAGTGCACCTTGGGGTCACTTGGATCAAGCATGGTTGGGAGCATTCCAGTGACTTCATGGGAAGAATGGGGTTGTCACTAGCATTTACCTAGCCAAAAAGAGCCTATGGAGTGGACGGTTTGAAAGATACACTTCAGAGCTACTTTCAACTAACCCTCACTGCAAGTTTTGGCATCGACTGAGATCTCCTTTCCAAATGTAAATGAAGTCAAATCGCCCAAAATTGAGAGAGGTTATTGTAGACCTTGAAATAATGATGTTGTAGCCTAATGGTTTGTCGATACCTCTCATGAGGTCTGAGATACAAGCCTTGAAAGATCACTACCCAATCGTGCTTAGTGCACCTTGTGGTCACTTGGGTCGAGCGTGGTCGTGAGTGTTCCAGTGACTCCATAGGTGGAATGGGGTTGTCAATGGTGTTTACCCAGCCAACCAAAGCCAATGGAGCAGACGGTTTGATCCCAGGATGGATGGTTTGAAACATACACTTCAGAGCTACTTTTAACTGACCCTCACTACAAGTTTTGGCATCGACTGAGATTGCCTTGCTAAATGCAAACAAAGTCAAATCACCCAAAACTGAGAGAGGTTATTGTAGACCTTAGAATCATGACCTTGTAGACCTTAATGGTTTTTCTATACCTCTCATGAGGTCTGAGATATGAGCCTTGAAAGATTTCTGCCTAATCATGTTGAGTGCACCTTGGGGTCACTTGGGTTGAGCATGGTCACGAATGTTCCAGTGAATCCATGGGTAGAACAGGGTTGTCACTGGTGTTTACCCAGCCAACTAGAGCTGATGGAGTGGATGGTTTGATCCCAGGATGGATGGTTTGAAAGATACACTTCAGAGCTACTTTCAACTGACCCTCACTGCAAATTTTGGCATCGACTAAGATTGCCTTTCCAAATGCAAACAAAGTCAAATCGTCCAAAATCGAGAGAGTTTATTGTAGACCTTAGAAACATGATCCTGTAGCCCCGAACAATTTGTCAATACCTCTCACGAGGTCTGAGATACAAGCCTCGAAAGATCACTACGCAATCATGCTTAATGCACCTTGGGGTCACTTGGGTCGAGCGTGGTGGCGAGCGTTCCAGTGACTCCATGGCCACAATAGGGTTGTCACTCATGTTTACAATGTCATGAAAGTGAACCACCAACTTATAGTCCATGCCATTTTCAGTAACGAAAAAGTTAACCATTTTACTCTCCCGTGCAAACTCAGAAAGAACATCACTTGTAGACCATAAAACACACAATGCATTATGGTACACTGGGTAGCCTACAAGAAGTTGTGTTTTACAGATTGAGTAAGTAGTCCTTGGGAACATGTCCTTGTCTACAGTGGAAATAATTAGGTTTTAATTCTAAAACAAGAGAAGACCCAAATGGGAAAGCATGCACACTTCTTTTGTTGACCCATTTCCGTTGCAATGACTATTAGTGGTATGTTTGAAATTTGAACTATGAAATTAATCATGATTAAGCCAGTCAACACTACTAAAATTCAATTATTTTTAATATTCTGCTTATTATGTTTGAGGTTTAACTTCTATAGATTGTTTGAAATGATAAAAAATAATATCCTTAAAGCATTAGAAACAACAATAAAACATGTAAGAATTCAAACCATGCAAATGACATAAGTATATGACATGTAAGATCCATTGTTGGCACTATTGGCCACCCATACATGATTTTGGTCATAAGTCCTTATCAAGACTTCTAGGACATTTAACTTTTAAATCAAATTGATTGTTACAAATTGCCATTATAGGCTTCAAAAGATCTCAATTAACCATTAAGGATCCTTTTGTCCTTCTATCTTTGATTGGATCCATGGTGACCATAGGTGTCTTCATAGGTGCTCCTACACAAGTTACAATCCACATATAAAACCAATTTTATTGACTCAAAATACAATCTAAGAAAGGTGAAATTAATGTATTGAAATTAAGCTTAATGAACTTAGAAAACAATGCACTAAGTTAACTTATTACCTAGTCAAGTGTTCCTGAAGGGTCATCTCTTTGCTTCAGGGTCTCCAATAGTGCTTCATGATTAGTAGTAATAATAGTCCAAAGTTCTTTTGTCTTTGGTCTTCCTTGATGCTTTGAAAACTTGACATTTGTTGCTATAACAAGGTGTGAATACATGAGAATAGTTTTGTGCTTCTCATAGTCTTCAAATGTAGGAATTCCATTCTTTCTAATCATGTATGTTCATAGCCATGTTCCCACAACAATGACTGAACCAGTAGGATATGTGAATCCATCACCATCTATCATTAGTTGTACAAGCTTCTATTTACCTCGTATATAATGTGCTAACCAATAATCTGACCTCTCATCATTCCCCTATGGTGCAACCAATGCAAAAACATCTCCTGGCTTTAGAAGATCTGAAAGATGGTCATACTCAACTAAACTATCCATGTCATCATTTCTTATAGAGAGTGTCAAAGATAAAGGAGTTAGATACTATGGAACCCATGTATCCACCCACTCACTTGACTCACAATGATCCCAATCATACTAAAAACACATGGGGCAAAAACAAGCCAACTCTCATGTCCAAATGGTCCATGTAATACTATTGGAGCTTTAGAATGAATGCATTTTTTAAGAGTCTTTCATTGTTTGAAAGTCCAATCTATCTCCTATAGTTCCCTCCTCAACCAACCAAAAGAATCTATGCACTATAGAATCAAGAGTCCCCCCCTGTGACAATGCTAAAGTACACCAATCAATAATAGAATGAGCATCAAGAAGTACAACACCTGAAATCCTCAATTGCTCCTTGACTAGAGCTCTCTTCACACACACACCTGCTCCATCATGCTCCCCTTTCCCATGCCCTGACTAAAAAAACTCCAAATATGAGGTACATCTCTCTCCACATGCATTATACACAACCAATAAAACATTCCAGCATTATTAAATTGACCGGTGCAATTATCTGACCAAATGAAGTGTCTATCCATAGAAATACCATTTTCCAGCAAGAAGTCAAAATAGTTCTGGAAACAATGTTGAACAAGCTCATGAGAGTGAGACCTGTCGTCGCTCATATAAAAATGGTACTCTCTGATTATCTTTCACTCATCTTTTGTGCTATAAGGGGAATGTCTATATGTGATGTGTACAAAAATAGCAACCTGAATGGAATTGTAATATTGAGCTTGAGTCTCATTTTGGGGCTGCAATGTATAGTTCTCCGCAAAGTCTACAACGGATATAATAGTTCCAATGGGGAAAGTTTCCTTACACGTCCTGAATTGTTGATCCAACCATTGAGACCTATGACTATGCCTTACATACTTGTAAAAAATATTTGTCTTGAAATTTGATATAAAATCAGCAACATTGTATTCTTTTGCAACTAACGCACATCTAGAGCCTTCACCTCCACTCTTCAATGTATATTTCATTGTTTCATATACCTTTTTTTGGACAAGTGTCTTTCCAAAATTGTGTTCCAAACCCTCATGAAAACATGTTCTAAACTTGGACAAGCCACCACATTTTGAGCACTTGGCATTTAAGCAATCTTTTTTATAAAATAAACAACCATCATCTCTGTGACATAAAAATTGATCTAGCAAGTCTCTTGATGATTTGGGAAGACCACTTGCACCACAATCCTCTAGCATTTCATTAGTATGCAAAGTAGAATGAATGGACCGTAATAATTCATGATGCATTGAAAACTCAACATGATATTTGCAACAACATGTATTCCAAACCTTAAGGGGTACACAATAAAATGGCTTCATGGATTCAAAAGACCTTTGTGATATTTTCAATGTTGGATGTGTCTCACAAAATTTTTTATACAACATTGTTTGACTTACCTCCACATAATGTTTAGGATGTGGAGTGTTGTATCGATTGCCAACTCTCAACTTCAAGACATCCTTCACATTTGGTGACACTCTTGAGTCAGCATCCCAAAATTGTTGAATTTCATCCTTGACAACATCTGTTAGCTTCTTATAGAAATGTAGAAGTCTCCCACCATAAGCCCATGTATCAATTTGAAGTGGATCATCAAGTCTTTCTCTTCTTGCAAGTGCTCTACCCAAAGTTTTATGGTCTATATTGAAGTGAACACAATTTGTCTCATCAAACGAGCCTTTCTCAACTGATGACTTACTAAGGAGGTTGTAATAACCCTCTGAGCAAATCTCTTGTCTTTTTCTTTTCTAGTCTTCCCAATGCTATTGAGAGCATTGAAAAGATTCTTCACAACAATGGCATTTCTCTCCATTTTCTTGTTCACACAAATCTTCAATTTCACAAGCACAGGTATCATCTTTTGCATCTTTAACAACTGCACAAAAATTTGACATTGCTCAACCAATGTCTTGTTTCCAAAAAATTGATCATAAAGTCTTGAAGCACACAGCCTAACGGTTCTATGTGACCTCTTTCCTTCCCAATTATTCACAATGTTCTCCTCAATTTCAATTAACCATTTAGGTGTTCTTTCAAGTCCATAATTTGAAGATTGATTATCTTTATTGCAAGGGACTTCATTTTGCATATAATTTGGAGATGTGTAACGTTCATGTGGTTCTTGTGCAACATTTTCATTCCCCAAGTCTACATTTTCAATCTCCATCTGTACATTTTCATCTTTATTGCATTCATTGTCATTCCCCAAATCTACGTTTTCATTCCCCAAGTCTACATTTTCATTCTCCATCTCTACATTATTATCTTCACTCCATACATTGTTATTCACAAAATTAATTTCCATATTATTTTCAAATTCAACATCCTCTTCACTTACAACTACATTTACAGGGTCACCTTGATTAATGTTTAACATATGTTCTCTCCTCCTTCAGTGATTTTCCCTATCTTTTTCCCTATATGCTTGAATTTCTTCATCCTTCACCTTCCTCTTGCATTTATCCTTTCAATGACTTCTTATTCCCATGGTGAGACCACAAGTTGACAAAAAACAAAAAATGGGCCCCAAATCACATTTTTTTTCCTGCAACCTATGAAAAAAATCTGAAATCCCATGCTTCTCTGGTCTGTGGGGATAGGAAATATTTTGGTCAAAGTTATACCAGGAAATAATCAGCTACCCGATTTTGTTGGGTACATGAAAAAATGACGGGAGTAAATGAAAAAATTGAACTTTTATAAATAAAAAGAGGTATATAATATACATTAGTATATAATATATTATATATATACTAATGTATATATAATATATATATAATATATTATATATATACTAATGTATAAAATATATATAATATATTATATATATAATAATGTATATAATATATATAATACATATTATATATATATAATATATTTGAAAAAATACCTGCACAGTTGATTTGATGACATACAGTTTTAGCCCAAGTCCTCTTGAAAGTATCCAGCATAGGATTTTTCTACAGACTCCTTGTAATTTTGGCGGTCTGAGTATATTGAATAAGTAGATGTCATCATTTGTTCTAGAAACTAACAGTGGCATAAAAATTGATGTAAGAACATTTGACCCCTAGGAAGTCCTCATGACCACTTTTGACACATTTGAATGCTCAAGTGTGTCTGAAGGTGTCGTAGGACCTCTTAGGACACACTTGAGGGTTCCAATGTGTCAAAAGGGGTCATGAGGACTTCCTAGGGGTTCTAACATGTGACAAGGTGTAATAGGACCCCTAGGAAGTCCCCATGACCCCTTTTGACACATTTGAATGCTCAAGTGTGTTTGAAGGGATTGTAGGACCCCTTAGGACACACTTGAGGGTTCCAATGTGTCGAAAGGGGTCATAGGGACTTCCTAGGGGTCCTAACACATGATAAGGCATACTAGGACCCCTGGGAAGTCCCCATGATCCCTTTTGACACATTTGAACACTCAAGTGTGTCTGAAGGGGTCGTAGGACCCCTTAGGACACACTTGAGGTTTCCAATGTGTCAAAAGGGGTCACGGGGACTTCCTAGGGGTCCTAACACATGATATGGCATACTAGGACCCCTAGGAAGTCCCCATGAGCCCTTTTCACACATTTAAATGTTCAAGTGTGTCTGAAGGGGTTGTAGGACCCCTTAGGACACCCTTGAGGATTCCAATGTGTTGAGAGGGGTCATGGGGACTTCCTAGGGGTCCTAACACATGATAAGGTGTACTAGGACTGCTAAGAAGTTCCCATGACCCCTTTTGACACATTTGAATGCTCAAGTGTGCCCGAAGGCATTGAAGGACCCCTTAGGACACACTTGAGGGTTCCAATGTGTCAAAAGGGGTCATGGGGACTTCCTAGGGGTCCTAACATGTGATAAGGTGTACTAGGACCCCTAGGAAGTCTCCATGACCGCTTTTGACACATTTGAACACTCAAGTGTGTCTAAAGGAATTGTAGGACCCTTAGGGCACACTTGAGGGTTCCAATGTGTTGAAAGGTGTCATGGGGAATTCCTAGGGGTCCTAACATGTGATAAGGCATAATAGGACCCCTAGGAAGTCCCCATGATCCCTTTTGACACATTTGTACACTCAAGTGTGTCTGAAGGCATTGTAGGACCCCTTAGGACACACTTGAGGGTTCCAATGTGTCGAAAAGGGTCATGGGGACTTCCTAGGTGTCCTAACACATGATAAGGTGTACTAGGACCCCTAGGAAGTCCTTGTGACCCATTTTGACACATTTGAATGCCCAAATGTGTCCGAAGGCATTGTAGGACCCCTTAAGACACACTTGAGGGTTGTAATGTCTTGAAAGGGGTCATGGGGACTTCCTTGGGGTCCTAACACATGATAAGGCATATTAGGACCCCTAGGAAGTCCCCATGACCTCTTTTGACATATATTAATGATCAAGTGTGTCCGAAGGCATTGCAGGACCCCTTAGGACACACTTGAGGGTTCCAATGTGTTGAAAGTGGTCATGGGGACTTTCTAGGGGTCCTAACATGTGATAAGGTGTACTAGGACCCCTAGGAAGTCCCCATGACCCCTTTCAACACATTGGAACCCTCAAGTGTGTCCTAAGGGGTTGTAGGACCCCTTAGGATACACTTTAGGGTTCCAATGTGTTGAAAGGGGTCATGGGGACTTCCTAGAGGTCCTAATCCATGATAAGGTGTACTAGGACCCCTAGGAAGTCTTGATGTCCCCTTTTGACACATTTGAATGCTCAAGTGTGTCTGAAGGCATCGTAGGACCCCTTAGGACACACTTGAGGGTTCCAATTTGTCAAAAGGGGTCATGAGGACTTCCTAGGGGTCCTAACGCATGATAAAGCATAATAGGACCCCTAGGAAGTCCTCATGACCCCTTTTGACACATTTTCATACTCAAGTGTGAAGGGGTTGTAGGACCCTTTAGGACACACTTGAGGGTTGCAATGTGTTGAAAGGGATCATGAGGACTTCTTAGGGGTCCTAAGGTGTGATAAGGCATATTAGGACCCCTAGGAAGTCCCCATGACCCCTTTTGACACATTTGAACACTCATGTTTGTTTGAAGGGGTCATAGGACCCCTTAGGACACACTTGAGGGTTCCAATGTGTCAAAAGGGGTCATGGGGACTTCCTAGGGGTCCTAATGTGTGATAAGGTGTACTAGGACCCCTAGGAAGTCCCCATGACCCCTTTTGACACATTTGAATGCTCAAGTATGTTTGAAGGGGTCATAGGACCCCTTGGGATAGGATTGCAAGTGTGAACTATTCTTCATAGCTCCATTTTTGCGTATGATGCTTGTAAAAGGCACAACTATGCCCCTGTAGGGACTCATGCTCATGCTCAGAATCATATTATTTCATGCATTCCATGATATTTAATACAAAGATTTAGCCGACTACCTTTAAAGACCTAAAAGAAATGAAAAATAAAATTTAGGCCAAAAATACATACCGCATTTATGTATGTAGTACCGTCAGCTTCAACAATCCAGTTGGCTTCCTCTGCTAAGGCACAAAGAACTTCATTAATGTCTGCTCTGGGAGGAAGATTATAATTTCCATATTTCTACAAGCCCTGAAATATTTTCATCGTTATCACTCTCTGCCTCTGCTCTCTCAATTTAGTCATCTCCCTCTCCAGTGCACTCAACTTAGCCATCCTTACCTACTCTTTAATAGAGATTCTCCAAAATTTATATACAAAGGCATCCTACATGAAAAAATGAAAAGTTTCCCAGAGAATATCTACAATTTGTATACAAAAGCATCATATAGGAAAAATGACAAAAAATTAATAGCTAAAAGTTAAAATTTATCATTAACACCGACAGTACCAAGGTCATACTCGCTATCAAATCCTGGTCTATGACGTGCAAAATGAGCAAAGCAAGTAAAATGAAAGGGAAGTATGGATCAAATAGTGAAGGTGCATCAAATCAGATCAATATCATAATAAATGTGAAAAATACTGTTAGGAACAAAAATATTTGCATATTAATGGGAAAGAGTGGGAAGAGCTTCTTGGACCCATGATAGAAGTTATAGATAAGGATGAAGACCTAGGAAGGGGAAAACAACAAAGGAAAGAAGTAAGATATGCATGTGAGCCTATGTCAGATGATGATGATGAGTACTCACCATTTGGTAGTAGCTCAAGTAGTGATAGAAGCTCTTCAGTGCACATGTACATTGACACAAAAAATTTAGATAGAGAAGTAACAAGTGCTGTGGAATTATCCATAAAGCAATGTGAAATGAAGCCTCAAATTGGTTCATTAGCAAGAAAAGAATTTGGTCATGCACTTCATTCTAGCACCACAAATATTTCTATTTGAAATGGCTATTCATTAATGGCCTTGCATTTATGAGACTTGGGAAACCAGGTTACTCATGTTGGGCATTATCCCTCAAATGTAAGTTCATTGCCACCTTTGACAAGGCAGTCTCACTCCTCATTTTACAACAAAGGGAAGTCATCTATGGTCCAAGGTTTTAATTCAGCTGACAAGTGGAGAGCTTCTCAAGGTATTGATCTCTTTCGTAGAGATGTTCCTAATTCATCTCAAGGTTCTCGTTTAGGTGACTAACTCCTTCGAGGTCCACACATAGACCCATTCATTTCCCAAATTGGTAAAAGGGTAGATGTAATTTTTTTAAGAGTATCCCAATTGAAGAGAAATGGAAATTCTAGTGAGCATAAAGTTAATGCAGATCCAATGGGTGTATCTCCTCCATTGAAAAATATAACTACTTCTAGAGACTTGAGTTTAAATGGAGACTGTCTGTTCCCAAACATGCCTCAGTCGAGCAGATGAACCATGTGTTTCTTGAGTAAAGAAGATAGTGGTTTAGTAAAGCATCTGTATTATCCCACTTGCTATTAGTTATTACTTTTTGAGTGGCTTGCCAACTGCTTATGTGTGGGATTTCTATAATATATAATGTCCTCATGCAAGTACATGCCAGTTTTTGTAAACATTTTCTATTGTAAAGTGTCAGTGAGCAATATCAAAGAAAAGGTTCTTGCATGTATTATTTAGACACATATCAATTAGGAAACCATTTTTCTCCCATTACATGGCAGAAATGCCTAGATTCACTTTGTCAGTATCAATAGGCACCAAGATGAGGGAAGAAATATTTGTGAAGAGGAAGTACAAATGTTACTATCCAAAACCATTTGGAGAGTAATATTCTTCTCCTGATTGTAATACAAAACTCAAAATGCAGAAGACAACAAATAGCTAGGGCATTTATTTCCTATGACCTATGTCAATTTCAGTTCAATTCCTATTAATGATATTCTCAATGTGTAAAAATAAATTGATGTGTTATTTTAAAATGGTGTTGACTGAAATTTATCAACATATGTCAAATATCCATTTTTTCCAGAATTTGAAATAGAACCAGTGGTAATATAATCAAATTTGTGAATTTCACATCCAATCATTAGATGTTAATCAAAAGTACAACATAGTAATATTTTTGAACTGATAAATAATCTTAGTCTTACTTCAAACCTACTCCATGTATGTGGGTTCTTGGAGGTATCTACTGAACAATGTGTGGATCTGTAATGTCCCTATCTAGGACCTTACTCACTTTTCTTAAAACTCCTAATTAGAATTTGGATTTATAATGCTTGCTATGATATTATTTAAGTTTTCCTTGCTCCTTGCTAATTAATACTGTAATGAATTGGTTATCCTTCCCCTTCTCTCGAGCTCTCCTACTCTCTCCCCTTCCCCTTCTCTCTCACCTACTCTCTCCCCTATCCCTTCTCTCTCTCTCTCTCTCTCTCTCTCTCACACACACACACACACCTTCTCACTCTCTCTCTTCCTCAATGGCCGCCCATGAATTTTTTAAATGGCTGATTGATTTCCTTTGCTTCTTTCAATGGCCATCTATGATTTTTTTGCAATCTTCCAACCTTTTGTACATAGTTGTAAAATACATATTAATATATATTATACATATAAAATAATATATAATGTAACATTTAATATTAATATATATTAAATAATATTTATTGTAAAATGTATATTATATAATATTTAATATATAATTGATATTATATAATATTTAATATATATACTATATAATCTAATATATAGTTTTTGATTTTGATATAATCTAATATATATAATCATATAAAGGATGGAGAAATGGGAGGGAGAAAGGGGAGGGAAAAGTGAAAAATCAAAATTCTACCGACCTTTTCGGGTACCTGAAAATATCAGGTACACGAAAATATCAGGTACCCGATTAGGCTCAGTATTGCTTTGTGCACCAAGCTTACATGGTCAACTATTGAAATGTCTTAAAAATGCATTTTCCCCTATTTCTCTGAGTTCCAAACTTCGACCATGTAGTTGACAACTTTTTTTTCACCTGAATTTGATGAAATGAAAAGGGTATCTTAAGGAGATTATCAGCTTTCTATCGATATAATTGCTGTCAAATTTTGAATTCAGTAAGTAACTATTAATTATTTTCTAATTGAGTTACCTCTAAAGTTTTGATTTATATATTGATTGAAAAATGACTATAACTTTCAGATGATATAACATGTTTGAAATCCGAAAAATGCATCACATTCTATGTTTTGCCTACTATAAGGAATTTTTTTTTTCATTTTTTCATTTTGTAAAGTTTTGAATGAGTTAAGGTGGTCAGACATGGGAGTTTTTTAATTCTCAAAATGTTGTAGCAGAAAATTCATAATTAATTATTTTTTTGGAATAAAATTACAAAACAATATACGTCACATCTGGGCATGAGTCTACTACTTATATATAAAATATTATAATAAAATATTATCATTTGATTATAATTAAGGTGGTTAGATGTACACCTACTTATTTTTTTCCAAAAATTTTTGTACTACTGCATTGAAATCTATACTTTTCACCAATCATACTAACTTTTTTTTCAAAAAAGGGCTAGTAGTTTAGAAACTAAATTCAATTTTCTACAGATTCTATTCTTACAACTTTTTGATATTAGGTTGATAGCTAGTTGAAATTTTCACATCAAGTTGACTAACCCTGATATGCTGATTTTTCATTGCCACTTAAGGGCATACTTTGGCCCCACATGATCTTGAACATACCCTTGCATTCTAACCATTTCTATAGATAAATCTCTTAACCGAGTGGGACCTAACAATCTTTATTATTTTATTATAATGTTCAATGAATATTAATTATTTTCATGTTGACCTCATAGTGAATGTTTGGTCACGGAGAGCTGTTAGTGATAAATCCTCTAACAAGGTCACACCTTATAGTGTTTTTTGTAACCTTTAACAGGGTTGGCTCTTTACCAAGCTCACTTTAGAAGAGTGAAATTATTTTGGGTACCAGTCCAAGGTGGTTTTTCCCCTAACAATGTTACTACGTTAAAAATCAAGTGTTATATGTGTATGGATGTAATGATTTGATATTTTTCTTTACACATTACAATTACTAGTTTGATGAATATATACACTAGTTAATTTACTAGTATTCAGTTAATGAACAAAAAGGCATAGACAAAGTTTACCAAGTTGTTTAAATTGTTTGAAAGATTTTTTATATACATTTGGGAGTATTTGGAACTGTAGGATAAATGGACTTAATTGATTCACCCTCCCTCTCATTTATCTAACAATTGGCATCAGAGCTAGAGTACTTGAAGGAAGAAGTTTGAAGGACTTAAGTAAAAGATCACAAGATGTATAAGAGAGAGGTGGAAAAGTTGAACAAAGACAACTTCTCAACATGGAAAAGTAGGATGAAGTTATATCTATCAGGGATTGGAGATTCTACAACATACTACTTGGAAAATGAGTTTATCACTCCCACTAGTACTTTGAATGTCAACCAGATGAAAGAAAGACAATAACACAATGCTATGATGATTGAGATTTATTCTTCTTTATCAGATGATTGAGATTGGTTCTTCTTTATCAGATGATTGAGATTGCTTCTTCTTTATCAGATGCTAAATTTGAAGACATTAAGTCATGTACAACTCCAAAGAAGATGTGGGACAAGTTTACACTAGTTCATGGAGGAGATGTGAATGTGCTAAGAGAAAACTATGAAAGTCTTAGAGGAAAGTTTGATGTCATGAAGATGAAAGAAGGTGAGAACATGACTCAGTACTACAAATGAGTTAAGGAAGTTGTGAATGATATCAGAGGAGAAGGTGGAACTATTGATGAAGACACTGTGGTAAGTAAAATTCTCATAACATTTTTACCTACCTATGATATTAGAGTCTCTACAATTCATGAAATGAGAGAAGCTCCTGGTAATACTATTTCCCTTTATAGTCTGATTGGAAGATTGGCTGCATTTAAGCTTAATAACTATGACAACAGTATGTTATCTAAGGTATAATCTTTATTTATGTCCTCTCTAAAAAATTGGAAGATCAAGAAACAAACATAGGATAACAAATAAAAGTGAAAGTGAAAGTGAAGAAGATGAACTTGATGAATTTGAAGCATTAATGGATAGAAGACTACAAAAAGGCAAAGGAAGATATAGAGGTAAACTACCCTTGGTATGTTTTAAATGCAAAGAGGTTGGTCATATTGCTGCAAGATGTCCTGATAGGAAAGAAGATGATAAAACAAATGAAAGATCAAATGAAAGGAAGAATGACATAAGAAATTACTGAGATCACAAAGGTAACTGACAGTATGGAAACAAAGACAACCAAGACTACTAAGATAAAGGCAAGAAGGTATGTTACCTAGTTGAAGATGAAGATGAAGACATCAAGATTGAAATTGATGAAGACATAGTAGTTATATTTGTGGCATTGAAAGAAGATTATGAAGAAGAAGAAAGGTATGTTGAAATAACACTTATTTCTAAAGTTAGCAATGATGATACTTGGATTTTTTATAGTGGCTGCACACATCATATGACTAGTGATGAAGAAAAATTTAAATATCTTGAATATTATAATGGTGGATCTATGAAAATGGGAAATGATACACTTTGCCCAGTGAAAGGTAAAGGATCTATATTGTTGAATAATAAGATCAAATGTGAGAATCTATATTGGGTGAAAGGACTTAATTATAATCTGTTGAGTGTAGCACAACTAAATAACATTGGTCATCAAGTTGCATTTGATAATAGAAAGGTGAAAATCTTTTATGAGACTGGAAAATTGATCGGTACTGGTGAATAATCAAAATGTAACTTATTCTATCTAGACAATGCAAAAACTTTATGTTTGTTAGCTAAAAATGAAGATGTATGGTTATGGAACAAGAGGTTGTGTCATGTGAAGTTTGACAACATGGTTAAGATCAGTAAGAAAAGGAAAGTTAGAGGTTTATCGAGATTATCTAAACCTGACCATGTAATGTGCAAACAATGTCAAATGGGTAAGATGTCAAAGTCTAGTTTCAGGAGAAAACATTAATGATCTAAATTATGAAAATTAGATTACAATACCTGGTGTGATACCTATAGTATTATTAAATTCAACATAAAAATTGAGAAGATAAACAACAAGATTGCAAGCCAAATAGTAGTTTTGTTTCATTCACAACCTCAATTTTATACAAAGTATGAAGGATATTAAGGGTCACAAAAATCCCCTTTGAAATGAAATGAATAGTCCATAATATTTATTATAAAATAAAAAATAAAAAATAAAAACTTCAAAAAATATTTTAAAATTTATGCCTACTTGTAGATGGCATAACTTTCTACACATATCTTGAAAAAGAACGCTTCTTACACGGTTGGAAAGATAATCCAATTATCTAGAGGAAAATTTTAGGAGTACAAGAATCTTAGGAGGAAGATGGGCCCACAAATGCTCCTAAGACCTTCAAAATTTCAAATTACTAAAACATAACAAATGCTAAAAAAATTCTCCCAGCCTCTTCTGAATCATCATCAATCCTATCCTGATCATTCCTCCCCCCTTTGAGAGGCAATGTGCCCCATTGCACTAGTCTGTTGCAATAGATACCAAATTTTTTTTTTCAATTTGTTCCTTAGTTAAGCACTTGCCTTGATGAGAATGTTGACTAGCTTGAACCACCCGATAGAGAGGGATGTTATGATTTCTCAAAGTCTTTAAAATGACTTTAGTAACATGGTCACATTGGGCTACATAAGTAGTAGATGGATTTAACTCTGCAACTTGAATATGTTCAATAGCTCAGGAAATATCCATCAAAGGAGGAAAATAGGGTCTCAACAATTCCACATTGAAAACTAGATGCAATCGCAAAAAAGGATGACAAATTAAGTTCAAAAGCATTCTCACCAACTTGTTTCACAATAGCATATGGGCCATAACAAAGAGGATGAAGCTTCCTATTTGGTCCATGAAGGCACTCTTTCTAAAGATGTAACCATACCTTTTCACCAATCTAAAATTGATGAGGAGTTCTGTGTTTATCATGCCTTTCCTTATACTTTTGATTACTCTACTCAAATCTCATGAATTTGCTGTTGTAGGTGTCTAATGTTAACAATGAATTTTTATGCTTTATCTACCTCCTTGTTAGCATTCAATGGAATAATATATTGCAGAATAGGTAGTGCTACATCCATAGGTGCCAATGGATGATACCCAAGACAAACCTCAAGTAGACTATGCCCTATAGTACTATGGAGTGCACGGTTGTAGCTGTGTTGCACATAGGGTAATCTTTCATCCCATGTGTGGGGATGTTTTGAATGATACATCTATAAGATATGAATGATCATTTGATTCACCACTTTTGTTTGCCCATCAGTTTGGGAATTGAATGTTGTGGACTTTGTCAACTTTGTGTCTATTTTATCCCATAGTGTAGACCAAAAATGAAAGATGAACCTACTATCCCCATCAGAAATAATGCTTTTTGGAAAACCAAAATGAACCCAAACATGTTCAAAAAATAGCTTGGCAGTCTCTTCTACATAATTAATCTTTTTACATTCCACCATGATAGCCATTTTAGAAAATCTATCTACTACAGTAGATACACAATCATGCCCCCACCTGGTAGTTGGTAGACTAGATATAAAATCCATTGAAATAGACTACCATGGCTTATCAGGAATAGGTAATGGTAAGTATATACCCAACTTATGGTTTTTTGGCTTTGCAATTGCACAGGCTACACAAGCTTGTATATATTAAATGATATCCTGCTTTATTTTTGGACAATATAAATACTTTTGAAGGATAGCAGTAGTCTTACCAATATGAAAATTCCCTACAATACAACTGTAGTAAGATTCTCATGTCATTTTATTTCGTTCCTCGGTGGGTACACATATATGACCAATATGGAAAAGCAACCCATCCTGCAAGTGAAAATCAAAGACAAACTTTCCTTCTATCAAATTAATATAGATGTTAGAAAAATTAGGGTCAGTACCATATAGTTGTTCCCAAGTGGATGATTGATGACCACATAAATCTAAAGGTATTGTCAAACCTACAATTGGAGGCCTACTCAAACAATCTGATACTTTTTTATTGCTTTCTTTCTTATGATGAATGTTGAAGTGAAATTTTTGTAGATAAGATGACCACCTTTGATGTCTATCATTCTATAGCTTCCCTTGTGTTTGCAAGAATTGAAGTCGTTTATGGTCTGTATTTATAATAGTTTCTCTATGTGTGAAAATTGTACCTAGCTATGGACACAACACTTCAGTAAAACATTAGATGTTAGCAAATCAAAGAAATTTGTAAATAAATGAAACTAAGCTAACCAGGTGATTTACTGCCTTCTAGTAGTTGCTAGTATGTATTCTCAGATTAGACCAAGATCAGTGACAATGCAACACCTAAATGAAGGATTTGAATGCAAAAAGATGAATGTAGAATGAATGCAGATTAATCTTTTTTTTTTTTGATTTTCTATGCAATTAGAATGAAAACTGTATGAATCTAAGCTAGAATTGAATTGGAATGATATGAAAATTATTCTAATAATGATATGAATTGATATGAAAAAGTATGCAAAGCTGTGAAAACTATAAATTGATCTCACAAAGTTGCCTATTGTAAAAAATTGATTCTTCATATGCAATTTCGCTAGAGTAATTGTGCAAATTCGAGAGATATATTATGAAGAGTTGAGCCTCATTTTTATAGAAATCCAGGGTTTGAGGATGCATAAGAAAAATCATAAATCACTCTTGATAAACTTAGGTTGATTTTTGAGTTAACAAGAAATTAAGAATAAATAAACTCATAAACTCATGCAACAATAGTTTTTATCTCCAAATAGAGTTTAGTTCTCTTTTTCAACTCATCATCAGATGTTGAGTTTAGAAAGTTAACAAATTGAAATTGACAATTGATTTAAAGTTAACTTCTTTTCTGATTGTGCATGATTTAATATGAATTAATTTAATAAATAAAGTGATTTATTTTCCACTTAACTGATTTTGAATTAAAACAATTGATTTATGGGTTAATCAATTATTAAATCAAACTTTATTCCAATTAAATCATTAAATTTGACAACTTTGATTTTAAATCAATTAAATAAATATTCAATTGATTGGTTGTAGGAATTTTGATTTATTGTCAATATAAAAATAATATTAATTAGGAATAAATGCAATTAAATCTAATTAAATAATTAAGTGGTAGAATTAAATTAATTAATTAAATATTCATCATATTCAATTAATCAACTTTAGGATAAATAATAACATTTATCGCCAAATAATATTCAATTAAAGATAATTATGATAAATTAGGAATATTCCCCGATTCAGAATTAAGATAATCAATTAGGTTTTTGATGAACTGATGTGCACATGTGCCTTAGGTTAGGACTTTGATGTCGATTTCGATCGATTTGATGATGTAGGAGGTTAATGAACCTATATCCCATTTTTGGGGTATTACATTTTGCCCCTCTTTGAATCACTGTGTGAATCGTAGTGGTTCAAAGATTAGTCTATTTTTTATGTTGAAACTAATTTGAGAGATAAACCGATTCTGAGATAGAAACCTATTGAAAGATTGGAAAAGCTGATTCAGGTCCTGGTTGACCAAGAATCGTGATGATGTCAACTATAAAAATGAACCAGTGATTACAAAAAAGTATTAAAATGCCCGATTCTAAACTTTATGATTACGAAGAAGTGAGTGACCTGATTCTAGACCTTATTGTCCAAAGGAATAGAAATGGTATCACATCTGAACCCTTCAGTTACGAAGAACCAGGGAAATAAAACTAATGAAATGATGGTTACAAAAAGATGATATAGTTTACAAGATTGATTAGGATACCAGATTGATATGGATCTCGATGAATCTGATATGCCCCAAGCAATGTGCCCAAGCGATGAGGTCTTTTGATGAATCAACAACTAGACATAGTTGTTGTCTTGATTACTAAGGAAAGATTTGATTTATATACTTGATTGATGTGCAATACCATGCCCCCTTCGGGATGAAAACTGAAATCTGACAAGAAAAGTCAACGTTAAATGGTTTAGAAGCATGTTAATTGATTTGAGAAGTGGTTATACACGTCCGGAGATGCGTTCTGCATCATTTGGAGGTCCAAAAGACCAAGTTTGACTAGGTTTGACCATGAGTTGACCATGGTTGACCAAGTTGAAATTTTGATAGTTTGATGTGAGATAATCAATTAAGTTGAATTCTGGATTTCTGTGATGACTGAAGGTCAATTATGCAAGCAGTCGGCCATCCTAGGTCCGAAAATTTGAAATTTTGATTTTGACAATATAAATGATCTCAATTCCACGTGTCCAGGTGGGGCCGAAAGAGTTTGTATGCGATATCAAATCAATGGTAGTCGCTTATTCGCTATGGGAAGAAAGATGCTTTGTGACTAAGCAGGATGTTGACATGTAGCCTTTGGGACCTCAGTCTTAAAGGAACTGACGAAGATGATATAATTGCGGTCTTTCATTTCAAAAGCTACCAGATCAATGGCATAAGTTCAAATTTGAGAATTTTTCAACAGATGCCAAACTCAAATATAGCATCCTCTCAGATGTATTACCGCATAGGTCACATGATCGCAAGAATTAAAACAATATCTTGCGATCATGCGACGACATAAACCGGGCAAATGAGAAAAGATTATGAACGACAAGGAGTCTGTACCAAATTATTAAGGGTTTGTGGGACATTGAGGTCTCATAGATCCGGTAAGGGTATGAACACATGGTTATATATATATAATCTACATATATATATATATATATATATATATATATATATATATATATATATATATATATATATATATATATATATATATATATATATATATATAACCATATGTTCAAACTAATTATTTTTTGCCTTACAATTTGAGGAGCTTGGAAATCTTTGCAGCTTTTTCTGAATGATGTAAATATTAGACTCTGCTATATTGAACTCTGCTATTATCTTCTTTCTGATAGTTAGCCAGGTATGACTTGAATTTAGTTAGAACACTAGTATAGTACTGAGGAGTATATTTAGTTCTGATGTAAATATGTCTAAAATGTTAAGACTCTCGTGGCAGGAATTGTTAATCTTTAGCAGTAAGGATTTTTAATCACAAGAGTATTTGTTTCTACTATTATATTATCAAGAATAAAAGTATTTAACTACAGGCTTCATAGTCAATATCAAATATTCTTAGATAGGTTATGTAGCAAAGATGTAGAATTTTTATCTTGATGCAGGTTAACCTTGGTCTCGGAGGAATTTTGTCTTTTTTTCAGGAAGGACTATCATCCGGATGTTCAACACATATACTTGACATAGTAGGAGGATCAGAAACTCTGCTTCAATTGTAAAAATGATGTAATCCTTGTCTAATCACCTTTCTATGTATAATTCATGATTTTAAAAAAGCAATCTAGAGTTTTTTCAGGATGTAGGTATGCCTACGTAAATTATATACAAATCTCGATAGGTATCGAGCCATGGGTATGCCTATGGAAAATATGTATTTTAACAAATCTCAACAATTGTCGAGTCATGGGTATGCCCATGTAAATTTTTGTATAAGGTTAGGACCTATGGTCCCGAGCAAGGCTAGAGGTTTTCTCAACCCCACTCTTTCCTACCAGCACCTGCAGTGAGCGGGGTCACATTGTAATATAATTATTTATATTAATAAAAATATCTAGGGCTTCGGCCTTTTACCGATTAAAAAAAATAAAAATATAAATGATCTCAAATTTCAATTTTGATCCTGAAAATGGGTTCAAAATGTTGAAATTAGCTAGGGGTGCTTGCTTGGTGATCTGTTAAGGAGACCTTCGTGCGATACTCAGTCCTCATGATATGTTTAGTGTAGTTTTGGAGAATCATTAAGCATCAAGGTGATTTAGGAAATCATGAGATAAATGCAATCATGCAAAGTGCAAAATGAAATGCAAACCTAAGACCTAGGACCTAGTCACTAATCATGTGTCGGTCATTTTTATCATTGAATTTTTATTAGATAACTAGATAAATCAATACAACATCCACTAGTAAGGAAACTATGAATATATGAATATTGGTTTTTGTGCCAAAGTCAATACAATGCCCACTGGCTAGACAACCATGGACATATGAATATTGATTTTTTTTTCAGAATGTTGGATTAGATATAAGCACCAAGGCACAAATGCCAGGATGACCTAAATATCATGTCCATTTTGATATAGCAATTGGTATAAGCATCAAAACATAAATGCCATGATGACTAGAATACACCTTGCGGTACAAACACCAAAAAATTGTATAATTCATTCTTGTCTCCAATGTGAATTACCCGCAGTGACCCGTTATCATTCACATCCTTGGGTAATAGCCATTCATAGTAGGATTGAGAAATCATTCAAAAAGATGTAAGCTAGATCAAAGTCCATTGAATTTTCTAGGTATCAATCGTCAAGGTACTCATGCCTATCCAACACGTGATGGAGGTTCTTACAGATGGACACCATTTCAATCCAGAATTTTCTAAGTTATTAGATTTTTGCTCAAAGCATAAAATAAAGAAAAGATTATGCCCCCAGTCTTCACTCTTGAAATCTTGTAAAGGACATCATTGAAGAGATCGAAGGGAAACAATATGCCAAAATCTTAATATGAATCAGTAAGCATAGAAAAAAGATAAAATCATGTGAAGCATAGATTGTTTTCAATTTGTTTTTATTTGATTGCGTTTTTGTAGATGCAAAATCCTTTCTAGAGAGGAGATAGGCAGACTGACTTGAATGTAGCTTCAAAGGACTTTGATTAGATATAACTCATCTGAGGTATACTAGAGACCATAGGATATGACATTGATTGCCCCCAAGTTTAAATATTGATAGGATATCGACGCTTTTGCTGACTGACTTTATTGAAAATAGGAATGTGGAAACAAACTGGGAGATATGTACAAACTAAAGCAAGACTAAAAGTTGGGAGAGACGAAGATTGTGTTGATAGATGGAGCATTTTGAAACAAGTGGCACCTGTTTGCTGGGTTTTCACCATCTTGGTAGAGTTTCTATTTTTGCTACCAAGGTGCCTGTTTTTAGGTTTTCACCAAGGCACTTTTTCTTTTTCTCATTTTTTTTCTATTTTTTTGCACTTTTGATATTTTTTTATTTTTTTGATATTTTTCAAATTTTTTAATTTTTTTGTGAATCATCAAGGCGCCTATAGCTAGGTTTTTACCAAGATCATTTTTTTCAAGACTTTTTCTAATTTTTCTAATTTTTTTCAGGACTTTTTTGAATGCTGAATGCCTTAGGCGTAGAATTTCTTCAGATGGAGAACATTGATTGGTTCTGTCATGCCCCGCAAGGGAACCAGGGAAGAGAACAAATATTCTCTTAACAAAAGAAAACCTAAGTAAAAACTCATGAAAAATTTTGAACTTTGAAAAGAGTTATGTAATCAGAACTTAAACTTAGATTCCTCCTAGGTTCCCTTCTTATTAAATCCATGACTCATTTAAGTCCATAATTAAACTAACAACAAGATAACTTCTCAAGAAAATTACATCATATCATTAGAAGATTCTTTATGAAATACAAAGTACTTTCATTTCAATTTTTTTCTTCTTCTTAACACCATCTATATTCCTAAGAATCTTTTATGAACATCATAACTTTTAAATCAAATAGAATTTATCTAACTCATTTGATACATTACCAATATACTACATTTTATTTTTCAAAAGCTTCACTTAAACAACAATAATGAAAACATACTACATAACTTGGAATTTTTTTCAAAATCTTTCTTTCTTTCCCAACATACATCTTAAACATAAAGTTCACATTTCCCTTTTCCCTAAGTCTACCCATTCCAAATACATCATTTTGAAATACATTACTGATTACATTGCATTCAACTCCTCATGAGAGGTAACAAGATTTTACATCATGAAATATAATCACAAGGCCTTCATTCTTCAAAACTGGTACATAAGCAAGCATGAATCTTCAAGCACTGTATCTGCAAAAGAAACCTCGATAAAAAATGTTTACCACCCAACCACGTGGATACCTATAAGGCCCACTCCCCCGTGCTAGGAGATAAAAACCAAGGTCCAAAAAGAAGGAATAGCTAGGCCAAACCTAGGGTTGGGTAATCTTTCCCAAAATAGCAAATGAAAAAAAAGAGTCAAAGTATAGATCTTTCCCAAAAGGTTCTAAGGCTTGGTAGAAACTCTAAGCAACTACCTAAGTGAGTGTCATCACATAGCCTTCACCCCTTGGGTTGTCCTGGTACTAGCCACTCTGGGCCTCGGCCCCCAAGTAGGCACATGCGGGATCAAATGCCTTTCGTACTAACAAGCGTCATTCGATCGTACCTACGCATAGGTACCTTCTCCCACTCCCATCCATAGCCTTTACTAGCGCTAATGGCATGGGTGAGGCATATTTAATCTTTTTAATGTTTTAACCCATTCCCATAAGTTTTAATTAGGTTTTCACTTGTTAAATAACTCTTCAGTCGGTTATCCTGGTTCTAGCCACTTAGGGCCCCGACCCCGCACTGAGAGCCACTCACTAGGTGTTGTTAGGTTTTCTACCCTCAAACCACATATCGCAATCACATCATACACATAGTAAAAGCATATAATAAACGCATTTGAGAACTACTACAAAGAATTGAAAATAATAGGATAGTTATGTATGTTTAGAGAAATTAGGTACGTTTAAGAATGTTTAGAATGTCTTGATCCTCTTAGAAGACTCTAAACCCTAAAATGCTCCTTACAAACATTCTATCTCAATAAAGGCATCTAAATGTACTGAACATAATCTCCACTAAACAAGGAATGAACAATCTTCAGGTTTATACAATATTTCTTTCTAAACCTAAAACTTGGCTAATCCTGAAAATTGACTAAGTCTGATTTAATTAAAAATCTAAAATTCAAAAGTTACAACTTAACTCCTAGGAACTTGAGACCTATTCCAATGGATTCAAAGGGTACCTAATCCCTTTATAAAAGTATAGCTTAAAGTATAAGAAATTAAAGTAACGTACACTTATACTTAAATGTTATACTCTTATAAAGCGAAAGTACAATTATTCTGCTAGTTGGTCTAAAAATTTTACTTCGGTTTTAATATTAAAATTCTTCCACCCTAACCCTAATATACACGTAGCAACTAAACGCGTGTAAACAACGTAGGAAAAAAATATTATTCGGCCAAACGACAGAGATTTTCATTCCTGATAAACTTCTACAATAGCCTGGCTGGCCTCACCGAATGTTATCTTGTTTATATTGAAATGACACTATATTATAAACGGCTGGCTTTCTATAAATGACAGAGATGGCTGGAGAATACAACAATAATATATGTCCTAAACTTTAATGGCCTATTTGCATAAATGTTTTGCAACTTGTAATTTGTACAAATGGAAATAGAAAATAATCACACAGCATGAACATTGAATGGCTGGCATTGCACATTAATATATATGTATATGACCAGCAATAATATATATATATATATATATATATATATATATATATATATATATATATATATATATATATATATATATATATATATATATATATACATATATAACCAGCAATGATGCAATATTGTATCAATATTCTGTAATAATACATTATTATAGAATACCTTAATACATTATTAAATGGTATATTAGTGTATTAACATTCCGTAAAAGTAATACACAATATAATAATAGTACATTAATGCACACACAGACATTCTGCAATAATATTACACAAAATAATAAATTTAATGCACACACAAACACTCTGCAATAATATTACACAAAATAATAATATTAATTCACACACAAACATTCCGCAATACTATTACCCGAGATAATAATACTACAATAATGCATATATATGTATATTTTGCAACCATAGTACAATATACATAAACTTTTCAAGAAATCTAAATTTTACATTCATTCTACAAAATAAATCTACTTCTCAGGATGGATTCCAACCTGGAGTCCTGCGAAGACCAGTTGGAGAAGAAGGAAGATCAAATCCTCTCCAATGTTTCCAACACTCCTTTGAATCCCTTTGCTTGCAATCTTCCAGCCTCTACCCGTAACAATCCAAATGCCAAACTCACAGAATACGGGACTTCTTTCTTTGAAAATATAAATTTTCTACAATAATAATATTAATCTTCTTCTCGCAATCAACTCTTCTCTCCCAACTCCTATTACACAGGAAATCTTTCCTGTAAATAGAATGGAGGAGGTGGTTGCACAAGTAATCCAACCGATGCAACCATCTCAACTATCCATCCGTTAATGAGATGGTTTTGAAAACTCATTCCCGTAAAGGAATAAATAAACTATAATCTAAATCCCTAAATTTAAGGATATTAAAATAAATATTATAATCTTAAAACAATTTATTAAATTATTTAACTATGGTAATAGGATAATCCTATTTACCATACCGCTAATTGATCTATTTATTTATTAATATAATAAATAATTACATGGTAATAAATATATATAAATATATGTATGCATATGCATATGTGTGCACCCATATGCCTATGTGTACATATATTATTATTATTATAAATATTATTACAAGCATAATATTATTATTATAAAACATATTATTATTTTTATTGCTATAGACTCTTTGTCATTATTAGTATTATAAAATAATACCATAAATAAGGTACATTATTATTAATGTTAAACATTAGAATAACATTATTATAAAATATATTGTTTATTCATACCTTAATCCCCATTCTAAAATATATATGTATATATTAAGTAGCCACTAACATAGGTTAGAATTTTACCACTATTATTTAAAACCTTTTATTATTAATATTTCCTTAGACATTAAAATACCATAAAATTAATCCTTATCATAGGTATTAAAACCACATGGTTTAATTGTACTCCAAATTGCTCCTAATGAGATATGCTACTAAATCATACCCTCAAATGAACAATAATCTACATCCATGATCTACTAACAGAATTGAACATATCAGGAAGGCAAGAACTAGCTACAAGATCCACAATTCCATCAACTACAAAACCACATGAGACATTCACACAAGGGACTGAATCGACACTTCCCACCTAAGGATCAAAGGTGAAGTTTCTTCTTGTGGACCTGGTGATACCTCTGTAACAACAACAATGATCGAGGATTTTGAGGGATCACTCAGACCTTTGAAGCCAGGTGGAGACGATACCGGGTACCTGCAATCCTGCATCACCAAGAGAGATACATATATATACATATGGAGATACAAATCAGATATATGCAAGCAGATGATTAGGATTGATACATCGTGTGGACCTCAACTAAGTGAGTAACTACAACTTCATCCTGGAGTCATGAAAAACACATCAGACACATCCATGAAACATAAAACATCATGATAGTGGTTAGATTCAAATAATTGGGTTAGATCCATAAACATATAAAAATAGATAATTTTCTAATCTCATAAACATGTAATTACTAACCATAAATGAGCATATTCATCATGTCATCATCCACAAAACATAAATGTAAATGTATAGTTTTGACCATAATAAAAATGTCCAAATCAGAAAAGTCTAAGTATCACCATAGGAGAGGTATTACATCCTCCCCCCCTAGAGTTAGGCTTACTCCTGGAAGCCTACAAACAAATATGGATAAGTGTCTCTAAGTCTATCAGCATCTTCCCATGTAGCGGAAGATTCATCATTGGGGTCCCATTGGGCCCTTGCCTGCTCTATGGTGCGACCCCTGAGGGTCAATGTCTACTGCTCCAAAATGCGTACTGGCTCTAAAGCCAGCTACCCGTCTGCTACTTGTAAAGCATTCCAATCCAACACGAGTCACATCAGGAATATACTTCCTAAGTACTGAAACATGAAACACATCATGAATACGAGCAAGGTTGGGCGGCAAGGCAAGCCGATAAGCTACTGGTCCTATCCTCTCCAGGACCTCAAAAGGGCCAACAAATCAAGGTGCCAACTTAGAGCCTTTTCCGTAACGGATTGGACTCTTTCGTGGGTGCACCCTCAAAAAGACTCTATCACCAAGAGAGAAGTGTATATCAGTCCTGTGAGCATCAGCATACTTCTTCTGCCGATCCTGGGCTGTCAAAATATGCTCTCTGATGCGCTTGACCTGCTATTCCATATCCTGTAACATCTCAGGGGCTACAAGTACCCTATCCTCCAATCTGTCCCAACTTAAAGGAGTGCGGCATGGATGACCATATAAAGCCTAAAAAGGGGACATACCTAAGGAACTATGATAACCATTATTATAAGCAAACTCTACCAAATATAGATACTCTTCCCAGTGGGTCTGTCTATCCATAACATACATTCTAAGCATGTCCTCAAGAATCTGATTGACTCGCTCCGTCTGCCCATCTATCTTGGGATGATAAGCGGAACTGAAGTTGAGATGAGTCCCTAAAGTATGCTGAAGTGAAGTCCAAAGAGTTGATGTAAATACTGGATCACGATCAGATATGATTCTCCTGGGAATTTCGTGGAGTCTTATAATATCCTTCATGAACACTCTGGCTACAGAAGCTACTGAGTACGAGGAGTGCATAGGAGAAAAATGGGCTACCTTGGTGAGTCTATCAACTGTTACCATGATAGCATCATGTCTCCTAGGAGTAACTAGAAGTCCCACAATAAAATCCATGGAAATAATGTCCCATTTCCATTCTGGCACTAAGTGAGGTTGCAATAGACCAGCAGGGTGTTGATGTTCTACTTTTACTCTCTGACATTCCAAACATCTAGCCACATAGTCTGCAATATCTCTCTTCATTCCTGACCAATAGTACAACTGACGTAAGTCTGCATACATTTTCTTCACCCCGGGATGTGCCGAATAAGGAGCCTTGTGACTTTCTAAGAGGATAAGTGCATGAAGGTCTCCTTCCATGGGCACATAGATTCTATTTTGTTGTCGTAGCAACCCAAGGGTGTCTAAGGAATATCTTGAGAAGTGACCTTCCAAAGGTCTTCCTGACTCTATTTCTATCTTAACCTACTGAAACCAAGAGTCAGAAGTGAGAGCTTCCTTGATTCTTTTCTCCAAATATGTGCTAAGGGATACTACTGATAAAACATGTCTACGCCTACTTAAAGCATCTGCCACCACATTTGTCTTTCCTTGGATGTACTTCACCTCAAAATCATATTCACATAGGAATTCCATCCACCTACGTTGTCTGGCATTTAGGTTGGGTTGAGAGAAGATATACTGAAGGCTTCGATGATCTGTTTGGAGTTCAAACTTGTGACCCAAGAGAAAGTGTCTCCACTTTACTAAGGCGTGAACTACTGCTGCAAGTTCTAGGTCATGGGTGGGGTAGTTGAGCTCATGATCTTTAAGCTTCCTTGACTCATAAGCCACAACTTGTCCTTCTTGCATAAGAACCACCCCAATCCCTTCTAGTGAGGCATCTGTGCAAACTATGAAGTTTCCTGATGGTTCAGGAACCACCAAGATTGGAGCACTAGTTAATCTTTCCTTCAAACATTGGAAAGCGGCCTCACATTTTTTTGACCAAACAAACTTTTTGCCTTTCCTTTGCAAGGAAGTAATGGGATGTGCTATTCGAGAGAAATCTCTGACAAATCTTCTATAATACCCAGCTAGTCCCATAAAGCTATGAACTTCATGGACATTAGTCCGAGTTGGCCACTCCACTATGGCTTGAATTTTGGCTGGATCAACAGTGATGCCATTCCCTGATATGACGTGTCCAAGATACTTAACTTCTGTCTGAAAGAACTCACACTTTTCTGCATTGGCATAAAGTTGATTTTCCCTAAGGCACTACAATACTTGGCGAAGATGAACCTCATGTTCTTCAAGAGTTTTAGAGAACACTAAGATATCATCTAGGAATACTATCACAAATTTATCCAAGTAGGTTCTGAAAACTCCATTCATTAAGATCATGAATACAAAAGGAGCATTCGTTAGCCCAAATGGTACCACAGTGAACTCATAGTGACCATATCTGGTATGGAATGCTATTCGATGAATATCGGCTTCCTGAATTCTAAGTTGATGATATCCTGACTTGAGGTCAATTTTTGAAAATATTTTTGCACCTTTCATTTGATCAAATAGATCGTCGATACGGGGTAAAGGATACCGATTCTTGATCGTGACTTTGTTGAGTTGACGATAATCAATGCACAATCGAAGAGATCCATCTTTCTTCTTCACAAATATTACTGGTGCACCCCATGGTGATACACTAGGCTTGATAAATCCTTTTTCCAAGAGCCCTTCCAGTTGCATCTTGAGTTCCTCAAGTTCCTATGTGGTCATACGGTACGGAGCTTTGGAGATTGGTTCTACTCCTGGAACCAACTCAATTCGGAAGTCTATGTCCCTTTTGGGAGGCATTCCTGGAATTTCTTTGGGAAAAAAATCCAAGTACTCTTGTAATAGGGGATGATCTAGTGATACCTCCCCACTTTCTCCTTGGTCCAAGTCCTCTACAGATACTGCAAATAATTGGCATCCTTTGCGCATGCACCTCTTGAGCTACATTGCGGAAATCATGCGGAGAGAGATGGGTCGTTGCACCCCAACAATCTCCTTAGGTTCTCCTAAGTCATCTAAACAATGAATGCTTTTGTTTCTACAATCCAAAGTGGCTTTGTGAGCATCCAACCAATCCATACCCAAAACTACCCCATACGAGCCTAAAGGGATTACTCGGAGATTTACTAAGGTGGAAAATGGTCCAAGTTCTAGATTGCAACTATGGACACAAGAGTTAGAGGTTATTCTTGCCCCGCAGGCTAGCTCGACCTGCCACCTAGCTTCCTGCCTTACTACCTTTAGCCCACATTGCTCTACTAAAGAGGGTGAAATAAAAGAATCTGTTGCTCCTGAATCAAATAGTATGGTGGTAGAGATACCCCTTAACAAACCTGGGGTCTTGATGACTGTTCCCTGATGATTGGCTTGTCCATGGTCTAAAGTGGCAAATACTCAGTGAGTTTTGCCTGCATTGCCTACTGTTGGTTCTGAAGAGGCCTACCTATAGCTAGCTGCTGGAGTAGATTTCTAAGGGCAATTAACTGCAATGTGCCCATGTTGGCCACAAGAGTAACATCCATTGTTCTTGACAAAATTGCTTCCTGCAGAAGGTGCACTAGACTGCTGATAGCTACCCCGACTAGAATTCTGAGGCATACTCTGCGCTGGTTGAGGGTTTGGGTATCACTTTGCATGCTTCCAGTTGTGAGGATTGTTGGATTGAGAACCACCACTTTTATTATTGTTTCCATTGTAATTGTTGTTGTTGCTGTTGTTGAAAAACTTCCTTTTCTAGTGGTTCTGACTTCCTTTAGGCGGATAGTTTTTAGGTCCAGGTGCACCTTGAGATTGATTTCCTTTGAAACTTGACCCGGCTTGGAAGGCATTACCCCCTTGGCCACCTGTCCGACCTCCTAACCCCAAGGCTATATTTTGTTCCTCAAGGTGATCTTTGATGACTGCATCATTAACTATCTGAGGTTCAAACATTCGTACACTACCGGCCAAGCGACCATTGAGTCCTCTAAGGAAGTGTTGAGTCAACATGGGTTCATCATCCTTATATCCTGAATATGGCTTGAGTTCCAAGAACTTTCTCTCATAGTCATCCACTGACATAGTTAGCTGCCTTAGGTTGTGAAACTCTTCAGCTCTTTCCCGTCTCCAGTGGTTAGATAGAAATTTGGCTCGAAAGAGTTCTAGGAATAGTTCCCATGAAAGAGTGGTAATATCTATGTGAAGTTTCTCTCTCTCTATTTCCCACCAAGTGGATGCAAAGTCTCTAAGGTGAATGACTGCAAATCGAGCCTTAGTATTGCTACTATAAGAGTGCATGGAGAAAAGCCTTTCTAGTTCTAGCAACCAAGTTTGCGCAGTAGATCCACCTTGAGTTCCCTTAAATGGGTTAGTCTTAGTCCTAAGGAGGTCTCACATGTGAGAAGCATGCAAAGCATCTTCTTCCATTTCCTGATCCCTCCTCCTAGGACTCCTTTCCCTCTCCTCACGGTGAGTGTTATTCTCCCCATGGTGGCCTCTAACCTGCCCTGCCTCTAACCTTTGAAGAATCTATTGTAATAATTCTGTTACTTGAGCCCCTTAAAAACCTCCTGATTGATTATTAAATTATCTCCTCTTCCCTCATATCGTTCTTCTTCTTGAGAACTTTCATGTTGAGATCTAGGAGGGGTGTTTTGGGCACCTCCTCTTCTACCACGGGTTACAGGAGGCATCCTGCCATGAGTAAGAAGAAGGATAAGTTTATGGGTCCTAGTTTGATTTTAGTTTTAAGTTTTCCTAAGATGAATAATAAGTTTCAAGAAGCATGGGCCAAATTCCCTGGGCCCCAGTGTAGCAACTTAGTGCTCTGATACCAAAGATGTCATGCCCCGCAAGGGAACCAGGGAAGAGAACAAAGATTCTCTTAACAAAAGAAAACCTAAGTAAAAATTCATGAAAAATTTTGAACTTTGAAAAGAGTTATGTAATCAGAACTTAAACTTAGATTCCTCCTAGGTTCCCTTCTTATTAAATCCATGACTCATTTAAGTCCATAATTAAACTAACAACAAGATAACTTCTCAAGAAAATTACATCATATCATTAGAAGATTCTTTATGAAATACAAAGTACTTTCATTTCAAATTTTTTTTTTCTTCTTAACACCATCTATATTCCTAAGAATCTTTTATGAACATCATAAATTTTAAATCAAATAGAATTTATCTAACTCATTTGATACATTACCAATATACTACATTTTATTTTTCAAAAGCTTCACTTAAACAACAATAATGAAAACATACTACATAACTTGGAATTTTTTTCAAAATCTTTCTTTCTTTCCCAACATACATCTTAAACATAAAGTTCACATTTCCCTTTTCCCTAAGTCTACCCATTCCAAATACATCATTTTGAAATACATTACTGATTACATTGCATTCAACTCCTCATGAGAGGTAACAAGATTTTACATCATGAAATATAATCACAAGGCCTTCATTGTTCAAAATTGGTACATAAGCAAGCATGAATCTTCAAGCACTGTATCTGCAAAAGAAACCTCGATAAAAAATGTTTACCACCCAACCACATGGATACCTATAAGGCCCAATCCCCCGTGCTAGGAGATAAACACCAAGGTCCACAAAGAAGGAATAGCTAGGCCAAACCTAGGGTTGGGTAATCTTTCCCAAAATAGCAAATGAAAAAAAAGAGTCAAAGTATAGATCTTTCCCAAAAGGTTCTAAGGCTTGGTAGAAACTCTAAGAAACAACCTACGTGAGTGTCATCGCATAGCCCTCACCCCTTGGGTTGTCCTGGTACTAGCCACTCTGGGCCCCGGCCCCCAAGTAGGCACATGCAGGATCGAATGCCTTTCATATTGACAAGCGTCATTCGATCGTACCTACACATAGGTACCTTCTCCCACTCCCATCCATAGCCTTTACTAGCGCTAATGGCATGGGTGAGGCATATTTAATATTTTTAATGTTTTAACCCATTCCCATAAGTTTTAATTAGGTTTTCACTTGTTAAATAACTCTTCAGTCGGTTATCCTGGTTCTAGCCACTTAGGGCCCCGGCCCCGCACTGAGAGCCACTCACTAGGTGTCGTTAGGTTTTCTACCCTCAAACCACATATCACAATCACATCATACACATAGTAAAAGCATATAATAAACGCATTTGAGAACTACTACAAAGAATTGAAAATAATAGGATAGTTATGTATGTTTAGAGAAATTAGGTACGTTTAAGAATGTTTAGAATGTCTTGATCCTCTTAGAAGACTCTAAACCCTAAACTGCTCCTTACAAACATTCTCTCTCAATAAAGGCATCTAAATGTACTGAACATAATCTCCACTAAACAAGGAATGAACAATCTTCAGGTTTATACAATATTTCTTTCTAAACCTAAAACTTGGCTAATCCTGAAAATTGACTAAGTCTGATTTAATTAAAAATCTAAAATTTAAAAGTTACAACTTAACTCCTAGGAACCTAGAACCTATTCCAATGGATTCAAAGGGTACCTAATCCCTTTATACAAGTATAGCTTAAAGTATAAGAAATTAAAGTAACGTACACTTATACTTAAATGTTATACTCTTATAAAGTGAAAGTATAATTATTCTGCTAGTTGGTCTAAAAATTTTACTTCGGTTTTAATATTAAAATTCTTCCACCCTAACCCTAATATACACACAGCAACTAAACGCGCGTAAACAACGTAGGCAAAAAATATTATTCGGCCAAACGACAGAGATTTTCATTCCTGATAAACTTCTATAACAGCCTAGCTGGCCTCACCGAATGTTATCTTGTTTATATTGAAATGACAGTGTATTATAAACGGCTGGCTTTCTATAAACGACAGAGATGGCTGGAGAATACAACAATAATATATGTCCTAAACTTTAATGGCCTATTTGCATAAATGTTTTGCAACTTGTAATTTGTACAAACGGAAACAAAAAATAATCACATAGCATGAACATTGAATGGCTGGCATTACACATTAATATATATGTATATGACCAGCAATAATATATATATATATATATATATATATATATATATATATATATATATATATATATATATATATATATATATATATATATATATATATAATCAGTAATGATGCAATATTGTATCAATATTCTGTAATAATACATTATTACAGAATACCTTAATACATTATTAAATGGTATATTAGTGTATTAACATTCCGTAAAAGTAATACACAATATAATAATAGTACATTAATGCACACACAGACATTCTGCAATAATATTACACAAAATAATAAATTTAATGCACACACAAACACTCTGCAATAATATTACACAAAATAATAATATTAATTCACACACAAACATTCCGCAATACTATTACCCGAGATAATAATACTACAATAATGCATATATATGTATATTTTGCAACCATAGTACAATATACATAAACTTTTCAAGAAATCTAAATTTTACATTCATTCTACAAAATAAATCTACTTCTCAGGATGGATTCCAACCTAAAGTCCTGCGAAGACCAGTTGGAGAAGAAGGAAGATCAAATCCTCTCCAATGTTTCCAACACTCTTTTGAATCCCTTTGCTTGCAATCTTCCAGCCTCTACCCGTAACAATCCAAATGCCAAACTCACAGAATACGGGACTTCTTTCTTTGAAAATATAAATTTTCTACAATAATAATATTAATCTTCTTCTCGCAATCAACTCTTCTCTCCCAACTCCTATTACACAAGAAATCTTTCCTGTAAATAGAATGGAGGAGGTGGTTGCACAGGTAATCCAACCGGTGCAACCATCTCAACTATCCATCCGTTAATGAGATGGTTTTGAAAACTCATTCCCGTAAAGGAATAAATAAACTATAATCTAAATCCCTAAATTTAAGGATATTAAAATAAATATTATAATCTTAAAACAATTTATTAAATTATTTAACTATGGTAATAGGATAATCCTATTTACCATACCGCTAATTGATCTATTTATTTATTAATATAATAAATAATTACATGGTAATAAATATATATAAATATATGTATGCATATGCATATGTGTGCACCCATATGCCTATGTGTACATATATTATTATTATTATAAATATTATTACAAGCATAATATTATTATTATAAAACATATTATTATTTTTATTGCTATAGACTCTTTGTCATTATTAGTATTATAAAATAATACCATAAATAAGGTACATTATTATTAATGTTAAACATTAGAATAACATTATTATAAAATATATTGTTTATTCATACCTTAATCCCCATTCTAAAATATATATGTATATATTAAGTAGCCACTAACATAGGTTAGAATTTTACCACTATTATTTAAAACCTTTTATTATTAATATTTCCTTAGACATTAAAATACCATAAAATTAATCCTTATCATAGGTATTAAAACCACATGGTTTAATTGTACTCCAAATTGCTCCTAATGAGATATGCTACTAAATCATACCCTCAAATGAACAATAATCTACATCCATGATCTACTAACAGAATTGAACATATCAGGAAGGCAAGAACTAGCTACAAGATCCACAATTCCATCAACTACAAAACCACATGAGACATTCACACAAGGGACTGACTCGACACTTCCCACCTAAGGATCAAAGGTGAAGTTTCTTCTTGTGGACCTGGTGATACCTCCGTAACAACAACAACAATCAAGGATTTTGAGGGATCGCTCAGACCTGTGAAGCCAGGTGGAGAGGATACCCGGTACCTGCAATCTTGCATCACCAAGAGAGATACATATATATACATATGGAGATACAAATCAGATATATGCAAGCAGATGACTAGGATCGATACATCGTGTGGACCTCAACTAAGTGAGTAACTACGACTTCATCCTGGAGTCATGAAAAACACATCAGACACATCCATGAAACATAAAACATCATGATAGTGGTTAGATTCAAATAATTGGGTTAGATCCATAAACATATAAAAATAGATAATTTTCTAATCTCATAAAAATGTAATTACTAACCATAAATGAGCATATTCATCATGTCATCATCCACAAAACATAAATGTAAATGTATAGTTTTGACCATAATAAAAATTTCCAAATCAAAAAAGTCTAAGTATCACCATAGGAGAGGTATTACAGGTTCTCAGAGCTATTCTCCATCAGTTGTTGAGAGTTGATAGGCACCAGAGCCAAAATTAGTAGTGACAAAAAATGGACCTAGCCAGTTGGGTTCAAACTTCCCCTTGCATTCTCGATGTGATTAATTGTTAGGATTTTCTCTCAAGACTAGATCGCCAACCTGAAATTCTCTATGTCTGACTTTCTTGTTGTAGCCTCTAGACTTTCTTTTTTGATATACTTTGAGATGATCATATGCCACTTGTCTATGCTCATCTAGTAGTTCAAGTTCTTGCAACCTAGACACTCTGTAGTCATCATCAGTTACTAGACCATGCATTCTGAGTCTTAGTGATGGGATTTCAACCTCAATTGACAATAATGCTTCAAACCCATAAACTAAAGCGAATGGTTTAGCCCCAATGGGCATTCTGATACATGTTCTGTAGGCCCAAAGAGCTGGATTGATCATGAGATGCTAGTCTCTTCCTATTTTATTAACTATGTGATGTAAGATTTTCAATAGATTCTTGTTTGAAGCCTTTGCTTGTCCATTCCCTTGAGGATAGTAGATTGATGACCAATGTTGTGTAATCTTGAATTTAGCACATAAACCATCTAAGTCTTTGTTCTTGAATTTTCCACCATTATCTCTGACTATTGAATGTGGGATTCCATACCGACATATGATGTAGTTCAGAATGAACATGGAAATTTTCTTTCCAGTTGCTTGAGTCAAAGGGACTACTTCTACCCATTTTGTGAAATAGTCTATAGTTATAATAATATGGGTATGTCCATTAGAATAATGAGGATGTATAGATCTAATAAGATCAAATGCCCATTGGTGAAAAGGCCATTGTGTAGTAAAGGGAATTAGAGCTCTCCTTGGTGCATGAATCAAGTTACCATGGACTTGACACTTTTGACAATTCTTTGCAAACTTTAGCCTCTTTTTCCATTTCAGGCTAATAGTACCTAGCCCTAATAAGTTTTTGAGCTAGTGTTAAACCATTGGAATGCGATCCACATATACCTTCATGGACTTCCTCTAATGCACGTTGAGACTCTTCCCATTCTAAACATCTAAGGAGTGTACCATCTAGACCTCATTTGTACAAATCATCACCAATGATGACATACCGGGATGCATTACAGATAAGGTATCATTTCTCATGGCAGTTAAAGGTATCAGGAATTATTTGATCTTGGAGATAGGAGAACATGTTTTTATATCTGGATGAATCATGACAAAAAATAGTACAGATCATGTGGGTTTTGGGGGAATCATATGCAGGATAAGATAGTGCTTCCACTAGGAACTCGTAGTGTAGCTCATGTTCGGGCTGTTGTAATAAAGTAGAGAGCATTGCCATAGCATCGGCAACTTTTTTCTCTGTTCTAGGAATTTGTTCAAAGGTGATAGATATGAAATATTTCTTTAGATCATCTACCATTCTCTTGTATGGGATAAGCTTTCCATCTTTCATTTGATACACATCATTGACTTGGTGTATTACAAGTTGTGAGTCTCCATGAATGTGTAGTTCTGTTATTCTCCATTCAATTGCTATCTTCATGCCATTAAGAAGGGCTTCATATTCAACAATATTGTTTGTGCAAGGAAACTTTATTCTGAATGCTTTAGAGATTGAGTATCCTTGAGGAGTGATGAACAATATGCCTATTCTAGATCCATTTTGTGTATAGGAGTCATCAAAGAATAAATTCCATGCTCTAGAAGAAAGATTCATGATAGAGGAATCTGGGAATTCCATTTGCATTGGTGTGTCATCAAACAAAGGTGTGTCAACCAATTGATTAGCAATGGCTTGGCCCTTGATATATTTTCTTTCAACATATTCAATGTCAAATTCACATAATAGCATCACCCATTTAGCTAATCTACCCATGATTGCAGCTTTTCTTAGTAGGTACTTGAGTGGATCAATCTTAGCTACCAAATGTGTAGTATGAGCTAACATGTAATGTCTTAGTTTCTATGATGCAAAGATCATAGCTAGACAAGCTTTCTCAATAATTGAATATTTCTTCTCATATGATACCAATGTTCTACTGATATAGTATATAGCTCTTTCCTTCTTGTTCTCATCATGTTGTGCTAGTAATGCCCCCAGTGATGTATCTATAGCAGAGACATAAAGAATCAATGGTTTTCCTTGAATAGGAGGCATCAAAATAGGAGGATTTGATAGATATTTCTTGATATGATTAAAGTTCTTTTCACATTCCTCATTCCATGAAAAGGTCACACCTTTATGTAATGTTTTTGTGAAAGGCTATGATATGTCACCTAGTTGAGATATGAAGCATCTAATAGATTGTACTCTCCCTTGTAATGTTCTCATTTGATTGATATTATTGGGAGGTTGCATCTCCATGATAGCTTTAACCTTTTCTAGATCTACTTCAATTCCTTTCTTTGAAACAATGTAACCTAAGAGATTTCCAGAAGTGACACCAAAAGCACACTTCTTAGGGTTCAGTCTGAGACTAAACTTCTCCATTCGATCTAGTATTTTGCTCAAATAATTCAGATGTTCAAATCTTATCATAGATTTTGCCAAAGTATCATCAACATAATCCTTTATAGTTCGATGCATCATGTAATGAAAGATAGATGTCATATCTCTTTGATATGTAGCACCAGCATTCTTAAGCCCAAATGGCATGACATTCCAACAGAAGGTACGCCACGCACATGTGAAAGCAGTTTTCTCTTGATCTTCTGGAGCAATTTTTATTTGGTTGTATCTAGAAAAACCATCCATTAAAGAATACATCCCAAAGCCTGTAGTCATGTCCACTATCATATCAATGTTAGGTAGTGGAAAATCATCCTTAGGGCATGCTTTGTTTACATCTCTAAAATTTGTGCATACTCTTATAGACTTGTCTAGTTTTGATATAGGTACAATATTTGAGATCCATTTAGCATAATCAATAACATGAATGAATCCAGCTTTTAGTAGTTTCTCTAATTCATCTTTGACCAAGAGTGCAACATGTGGATGCATCTTTCTAAATTTTTTCTTAACAGGTTTTACCCCTAGAGCTATAAATAATGGTACATTATAAGATCAGGATCCAACCCTAGCATATCTGAATATTTCCATGCAAAGTTGATCTTCTTTTCTATTAGGAATGTGGTAAATCTTTTCTTTTCTTCTTCTGATAAGGATTGTGTTACATGGATCAACTGTGGTTCTTTTGCTATTCCCAAGTTGATAGATTGAGTGGGCTCATTTAGTACTAGAGATATGTCCTATAAATGACTCAGAAGGACATCAAATATCTCATCCTTAGGTGCCTCATAGAGGTTTTTGCCTTTGGATACATCATTTATTTTTACTTTTGTAGGTTCTGAGACTCCCACAAAGTGGATTTCACCCTCATAACTCCTTTTCTTTTTTATTTTTACTCTTATTCTTTTGACTAAGATACTTGATGTCCAGCTCCATCATGCTAATGCTTGGTTCACTGATGGAAGTCATCATATGCTCAACTGCATTGAGGTAGCAAGAAAGGGCATAGTCATTTGGAAAGGTATAGATACCTTAGCTTGGATTCATGGAGGTTTGGTCAAGAAGTTTGAGATGTTGGATAGTCAAAGCAGTGAAAGATTGGGAAATAGTGTTTACGGAGATGGATCTTTCATCATTGGTCCTAACCCGAATCTCAAGTTTGAAGGTGATATTACAACTCAAAACATTCAATTCATGAATAGGCTTAATGTCATTGTGGGAGTCCACTTTAGCCATCAGTAGATCAGACTCATTAAGTTCATCATTTCACTCTAGACTTACATTGGGTTTAGGTGCTTATTGGTGAATAACATCAACATGTTTCTTTGTGATAAGCTCATCTTCCTTCAGAATGACTCCCTATTCTTAGTCATTTGATTCCTCATCTAGGCCTTTTGGAAAATCAAGAATATGCATAAAGTTAGGGTGAATACCCCGAGCAAGATTTCCTTTCGAGTATGATTTAAATTTATACTTATGGGAATCTGTTTTAGAATAGCTACTACCTTCCTCCTAGTCTATGTGGGTTTCTTGAAGATCAGCTGGTTCTTGTGTGTTTACTACATTGATTCTTTTTATGGGGTCATCTTCATCCTAAAGGAGGTCTAGTATTTCTTTCGACAAATGCTCATAAGGAATAAGCTCATTAGTAGTGTTTGAATCATCACTATCAGATTGTGGTGTTTCTTCCTTTAATTGAATTGTGGCTAATGGTTCAATCCGTTCTAAGACATGTGGAGAGTTTTTGATAAGATAGAAAGGCTTCTTCTGATATCCTAGACTTGTTGTATTCTTTTTTTTTTGGCCACGGTGGTCAAGAGGTGATAGAAGACCTTTACCTTGTAGTCCTAGAGGTCCTTTTCTAGTATATCCCATTTTTGTGATCAATTTATCCCCTAGTCCATATGACTTCTGAGGAATTTTTCTTGAAGTGGAGTCACATTTCAAGACTGATTGGGATTGAGACTCATCCTTGTATAACCATGCAAGCATGGTTTCATCCTCTTTGAACTCTTGTTTAGATACATGCTCTGTGACAAAGATTCCATTAAATATGACTTGGGATTCTTTAACTATGAGTTTCATTTTGTCAGAAGGTTGTCCATAAGATTTTGGGGACAACAGAAGAGATGTGAGAGATAAAATAGGTTCCATTGTGTATTCTCCCATACCTTTGTCTTTTATTTTGACCTCTTTTGCAATGTCTTCCATCTTGGATATTGAAGCAATGTCTAGTTGCTTAGTGGAAGATTCTTTGTTATTAGGAATGAGTTTTTCAACACTTTCTTTCAATGCATTGCAAGTTGTAGATATGTCAGCTAGAATGGTCACCTCTACTCCCTAATAAGGAAATTTCACACATTGATGGTACATGGAAGGAATATCTTGCATTTCATGTATCCAGGGTCTCCCTAGAAGAATGTTATAGGCCAAAGGTAGATCAAGAACTTAACATGTGATATCTTTGATAACTAGACCTGTTCTGATAGGTAAGACAATCATTCCTTTGGAAGATCTTTCTTGTTTATCATATGCCTTGATAGTTATCTTCTTTTTAGGATCCATGGTAGCTTTTGATAATCCCAGCTATGTGATCAAGCTATAAGAGAAAATGTTGAGACCATCACCTCCATCTATCAACACGTGTTTGACATGATGGTTTTGGATTAAGACCTCAATGTGCAAGGGCTAGTTATGTGGATGACTCAAGGAGTTATCATCTTCTTCTAAAAAGGAGATATACTAGGGAGACATTAGATGACCAACCATAGTCTAGAATCTATCCAAATAAAGGTTTTGAGGAACATTGGATCTGAGCAGAGCTTTGTCTAGAATGGCTCTATGGGCTGGAGATATCTAAAGCAACTCAAACATTGATATTTTTGCATTGGTATGCTAGAGCTATTGGACAATATTGTATGATGTTGGTCTCATGTCTATAGGATTTGATGATTTAGAGGTAGCCTTCTATTTAGAAGTAGATGAAAGATTAAAAGGCACCTTAGGGACATTTGATGAATCTGAATTTTGTCCTTGTAGATGCGCCTGAGCTTGTGATCGAGTAACTGCATTTGTTGATTGATTATCTCTATCCTTTTTTACAATTGTGATGACATTGCAACACTCAGATAGGCATGGTTCAACCATTTTTATGACAACATTACTTCTAGAGTAGGCATAATTGACTTTAGCACCCATATTAGGCTGAGAAGATGAATCTCCTTGACCATGTTTTGAAAATGGTTCTGTGAATGCCATATGATCATTATTGCTTTTAAGGTTGTCAATTATGATTTATCCATAGTCAATTTTGTCTTGTATGATGTGTTTCAAGCATATGTAGTTATTGGTTTAATGACCCTTATTGTGATGGAAGTCGCTAAAATCATTCTCTCTCCACCATTTTGGTTTAGGTTCAGGATCAAATACTTTTATCTCAGGCAAGGTGATGATGTTGTTGGCCAACAAAGTTTTCATGGCATATTCCAAGGACTCTCCAAGAGGAGTAAACTTACATTTAGGATATGTAGCCCAAGGTTTATAGTCAGATGACTTCTTGTTTGATTCTATTGTTTTGACCTCTAAGGCTTTGATGGCTTGGGTACCAATAGTGAGATTGAAAGCGGGTGCCTTGGATGGGGCACATATAGTATCGATAATGCCATCTGTGATGATGCCTTTATTCTTGTTCCAATTTTTGCCTTTGTCTTTAGAACTAGATCCAGATTCATAGTTGTCCTTTTGAAGTGATACGTCTCCTTTTTATACAATTACTTTCTCAATTTTGATTGCCTTTTCTAACATTTTATCAAAGGATGTATGATCTTGCATTTGCAAATGGTAGTTGATTTCTAGAACAAGATTATTGATGAAAATTTACAGCTTCTTAGTTTCTAGAATAGGTCTAGCATATAGAGAAAACTTCTTCATCCATCGTTTGAGAAAAATCAAGAATGGTTCTCTTGAGTTCTATTTTAGATTGCAAATGTCAATCATAGTGACTAGATGTTGGATGTTGTAGGAGTATTGTTGATAGAACAATTTGATTAAATCCTCAAAAGTTTTAATTGTTGGAGGCATTTTTGAGAACCAATGAATAGCTGACCCGCCTAGAGATCAAGGGAAAAGATGCATTAGGTAGGTTGGTTTGTGCATGAACTCCATAGATTGAGTACAAAATTCTCTGACATGATCTTGAGGATTAGAGTTTCCATCGTATTTGTCATACTTAGGTATTTCCACTATCTTCGGGAATGGTGGCATGTACAAGTCTTTATCAAATGGAAAAGGGCATAGAGACTCCATGGAGAACTCATTAGGTTCCTTCTATTTTTTGAGTTTGTTGAGCTTGACTTGCATGGCATGCATCTATTTCATCATAGCCATGATAGGAGTTTCTTCCTCATGTGTGATGATATCTTCAACATTAAAGTTTGGAGGAAGTTTAGCCCCTTGGTGAGCCAAATCTAGGAAGTATGTCTCTCTATCTTTTTCAATAAATGCCTCATCATTTTCTTGAAGTTATCATCATTTTGATATTGAACAATTTTAGTAGGTGTGGGTTCTTGATTTGCACCATGTTGTGATTGATGTCTTTGGTAACCTTGGCTTGCGCCTCCTCCTTGAGACATAGTGTTGTTAAGAGAACTACCAGGGATTGATCGATGAGGAGTTGCTTGGTGACTTGTGTGGGTTGATGCAGGGGGAGTTACTTGATGACCTGAATGGATTGATGCAAGGGGAGTTACTTGATGACCTATGTGGATTGATGTAGGAGGATTGATGTAACCACCTATCAAGTAAAGATTGCCAAGAGTGTCTTCTACAAATTTAGTTGTGTCAAAAGGTTGATGAAATGTCTCAACAATCATAGAAGATGTGGCTGAAGAGAATTTGGGTTTTTCTCCTTGTTTTCACTATGATGAAGGTCTAGTTTGCACCATTAACCTTGGGTGAAGCAAAAGAGCAAGATGAAGACAACTAAAGAATGACTTGATTTAAGAAGATCGAATGATGCAAACTTGTCAAGATTGGATTGATTGAAGATAGATTGGATGTAAATGAAGGATACTGTGCCCTAGTAGTATGGGTAGACACCCAAAAGATGGTAGACATGAGTTCGCAATGCTTAGCCATTTTGATAAAGATTGAATTGAAGAGAATGTTGACAAGGTTTTGACAAAAGATGAAAAAGACTCAAATCAATAGATCAGAAGGCTAGATCAGACTCAAGAAACCACTTTAGGAAAATGATTGGATTCTTTCTAGTTATTGCTCTGTTTCTGACACAGTCAATATTTTGATAGAATCTGGAGATTGGCTGTAAAAAATGGATGTTTGACAAATTTGGAAAGTTTTTGACAAGTTTTTCAAAATTCTCATACGAGTTTCTCGAGGCTCATATGAGTCTGGGTAAGCTCTAGCATGATAATTGACAAGGCTCATATGATAGTTGACACCTGGGTTTGATTTTCTTTCAATTTTCCTAACAAAACTTGTATGACAATATATAAGATCCCGTACGACAATATAGGGGTTCTGGAATGAATTTTGTTGGAAACTCATACGAGTTTCTGAGATTGCAAGATGACTTTTGATTCTAGAAAGGATTTTTACTTTAGATTTGTAATTTTTCAGGTTTTCATTTTCAGATTGTTTGTAAATTTTCTGTTTAGGTTTGAAGATCTGTGTGATAGTTCATCTCAGGTTCATTCATTTCCAGTAACCAAGTAGATAACAAGCACACAGAACAATAAGCAAGGGAATTTAAGCACATCTAAAAACAATGAGAAAGGGTCAAAGAAACCTTGCACATGAACAATCAAGTGACTTTTTGTTCTAATCCCTACGAATGCTATTTGTGTATGTTCTCAAAAAAAGTTTTTCAATAGCGCACATAGTCCTAGAAAATGAAAAATTTGGCCTTGCTAGGGTTTTTAGTAATGGTCTGACTTTGCAAATTTTGTGATCTCAAGAGGGAAAAATCCAATCTAGGATCACTAGGGTTTTAACACATTCCAAGAATTTAATCAATCAGGAGCTGCTAGGGAGATCTGGCAGCCCAACAAGAGACCACACTTGTGGAGATTTCTTCCACAAAGATATTTATATAGCGGCTATTACAACCATGGAAAAAATGGCTATTACCACTTGAGGTTCCATCCATGTGGTTGACCTAATAAAGAGAATGTCCACTACAGTTAACCCTCTCTAAAGGTGACTCACAAAAGAGACCACATGGGGACTTGGTCCAGATCCAAGGATTTGAGTTTCTGATAATACCCAAAAAGGGAGTAGAGCATAATCCTCTTGCCTTATCACTTTTACCAAAACATAGAAAATAGATTAATCCAACACGCTAAGACTAAAATTATCTCACCAAGATTTGTGATGTCAACAACTATGTCTATCGATCCCTCCGGAGAGAGAACATATCGATCAAAAGCTAAGGACCAAATCAAGTAGAACGTGAAATAATCTCAGTAACCTCCCTACCTATAAGGGGATCCTTCGTCAAGAAAAGTTTCACATGCATAAATAGGAGAATGAAGCCCACTCTCTCAAGATCATCCACAAATAGTGTTAATAGGGCCTATTTACTATGTGTAATAGATATGCAAAAAGCAAATCTATGTTCATTTTATAGCCCAAAAATGAAGTGTGAATTATGAAAGTTGAAAAGGCACTCAAGCTTGACACAAGAGAGTTTGTTTTATGTCCAAAAATGAAGTGTTATCAGATGCAATAGAATACCCAAGTTTCTCACAATGCGCTTAGTAGATTTTACCTATTTTAGCAATTTTTGAGCATTTGTCTTCTATCTTTTGTACCCACGGGATGTACCTGCACTTGCACCTACAAACCACTATTATGAAAAGCTTACCTATTCTTTTACATGAAACCCACTATTATAAAAATCCAAAAAAAAAACACAACTTGTCAACCCCACATGGTAGAAAATCAGGTTAGTCAAAGATAATATGTCATTTGACAATTGAAAAACCTGCTATCATAAAAATGAGATTCTAACTAGTTTGCACTAAATCAATCATAAATTTTGCAAATCAAGATGAAATTAATTAAAAACAAAGGAAAATGAAAGCTAACTCAAATAAATTTCCAAAAATATAAATTTTGGATCTGTATCATGTCATATGTGCATTTACCAATAGAAACATAAGTCAGATTTCATAAAATCAGATTCTGACCAGTCTTCACTAAAATGATGATAACTTTTGCAAATTAAGACAAAATTAATTCAAACTAATGGAAAATGAAAGATAACTCAAATATGTTTTCATAAATATAAATTTCAGATCTGTATCATGTCATATGTATATGTACCAATAAAAACATCAGTAAGATTTCATAAAATCAGGTTTTGACTAGTCTATACTAAAATGATCATAACTTTTGCAAATCAAGACAAAATTAATCCAAAACTATGGAAAATGAAAGCTAACTCAAGTAACTTTCTAGAAATATAAATTTCTTATCTGTATCATGTCATATGTGCATGTACCAATAGAAACATCAGTCAGATTTTATAAAATCAGGTTCTGACTAGTCTGTACTAAAATGATCACAACTTTTGAAAATCAAGACAAAATTAATTCAAACCAACAAAAAATGAAAGCTAACTCAAATAAATTTCTAGAAATATAAATTTTGGATCTTTATCATGTCATATGTGCATGAACCAATAAAAACACCAATTGGATTTTTAGAAAAATAGCCTAGAAATTTATCACAAAACTCATAAAAATTAACCTTGTGGTTGTGGGTTCGAGAAAAATGATAGAAATTTGATAGAGTAGAATGGAAACCCATTTCAGGGCCCCACGGTGGGCACCAGAAATGTGTGTGTGAAAATTGTACCTAGTTGTGGACACAACACTTCAGTAAAACATTAGAGGTTAGCAAATCAAAGAAATCTGTAAATAAATGAAACTAAGCTAACCAGGCGATTTACTACCTTCTATTAGGTGCAAGTATGTATTCTTAGATTAGACTAAGATCAGTGACAATGCAACACCTAAATGAAGGATTTGAATGCAAAAAGATGAATGTAGAATGAATGCAAATTAATCTATTTTTTTTTTGGATTTTCTATGCAATTAGAATGAAAAACTATATGAATCTAAGCTAGAATTGAATTGGAATGATATGAATATTATTCTAATAATAATATGAAAAACTATGCAAAGCTATGAAAACTATGAAATGATCTCACAAAGTCACCTGTCGCAAAAGGTTGATTCTTCATATGCAATTTCACAAGAGTAATTGTGCAAATTCGAGAGATATATTATGAAGAGTTGAGCCTTGTTTTTATAGAAATCTAGGGTTTGAGGATGCATAAGAAAAACCATAAATCACTCTTGATAAACTCAAGTTGATTTTTGAGTTAACAAGAAATTAAGAATAAATAAACTCATAAAATCATGCAAAAGCAGTTTTTATCTCAAAATAGAGTTTAGTTCTTTTTTTCAACCCATCATCAGATGTTGAGTTTAGAAAGTTAACAAATTGAAATTGAAAATTAATTTAAAGTTAACTGCTTTTCTGATTGTGCATGATTTAATATGAATTAATTTAATAAATAAAGTGATTTATTTTCCACTTAACTAATTTTGAATTAAAACTATTGATTTATGGGTTAGCCAATTATTAAATCAAACTTTATTCCAATTAAATCATTAAATTTGACAACTTTGATTTTAAATCAATTAAATAAATATTCAATTGATTATTTGTAGGAATTCTGATTTATTGTCAAAATAAAAACAATATTAATTAGGTATAAATGTAATTAAATCTAATTAAATAATTAAGTGGTAGAATTAAATTAATTAATTAAATATTTATCATATTCAATTAATCAACTTTAGGATAAATAATGACATTTATCACCAAATAATATTCAATTAAAGATAATTATGATAAATTAGGAATATTCAAGGAATATTCTCTGATGCAGAATTAAGATAATCAATTAGGTTTTTGATAAATTGATGTGCAAATGTGCTTTAGGTTAGGACTTTGATGTCAATTTTGATAGATTTAACGATGTAGGAGGTTAATGAACCTATAGCCCATTTTTGGGGTATTACAGTTTCCTTTCCCAGTATATAATGTTTCCATTGTTTGCAAGCTTGAACAATGGCATACAAATCCTTGTCATAGGTTGGGTACCTATATACTATATCAGAAAAAGTTTCACTATGATTGGCAATAGGATTTCCATGTTGCATGAGTACCACACCAAGAGCATAATCAGATGCATCTATTTCTATCTCAAATGATTGTTGTAGATCTTGGAGAACCAATACTCGTGTTGAACATAATCTTTTCTTTAACTCCTGAAATGATCCTTTCTTTGCATCTATCCACTGAAATTTTACTTGTACTCCACCACTTAGTGATTGATTAAGAGGCCATGATATATGTCAGAAACCAAACACAAATCTATGATAGAAGTTGGTTAAGCCCAAGAAGCTTCAAAGCTCTGTGAAAGTTTTAGGAAATGGCCAATCTCTAATTATTTGAATCCTTGCTAGGTCAACATGAAAACCCTCAATATCAATGATATACCCTAAGTATTGAATACTATGCATACCAAAAGAGAACTTATCAATGTTGGCATAAAGTTTGTGTTTTTGCAGAGTTGAAAGAACTTGTTCGACATGCTGCAAATGCTCAAACTGTGTTTTTTCTAAAGATGAGTATGTCATCCAAATAAAAAACCACAAAAGAACCAATGAATGGTCTAAGCACATCATTCATCAACCTCATAAATGTGGCTAGGGAATTTGTTAGGCTGAAAGGCATGACCAACCATTCAAACAAACATGCCTTAGATTTAAATGCAGTCTTCTACATATCTACTTGATAAATTGGTACTTGGTGGTATCCAGAATTCAAGTCAATTTTTGTAAATAAATCAGCCCCCCTAAGTTGGTCTAAAAAATCATCAATTCTAGGGATTGGATATCTATCTTACATAGATTTTGTTCAATGCTATAATAAATACAAAGTCCCATCTTTATTTTTAGCAAGGATAATTGGAATGCCACAAGATGAAGCACTTGGATGAATGTGTCCTTTCTGAATCAACTCTTGAATTTATCTCTTAATCTCATCATTTTCCAAAACTGACCTCCTCTATATTGGCTCATGTGGTAGTGGTGTGCATGGGATTAAATCAATAGAGTGCTTGACTTGACAGTGTGTTGGTACTCCCACTGGTGGTTTAAACACACTATGATATTCTTTCAAAATTTTATTCATCCGATTTTGTTAATTTTCTATTATGGTTACTTTAGCATGTGTATTAAGAACAATTGACTTTGTTTGTTTGGGGTGAATCATGAGTAGAACAAAAGCTCCGTTTTGAGCAATCAAGCATTTACATTGTTTAGCACTAATTAAAGAATCATTTTATGTTGGACATACCTTTTCTATTTGATACCTCTTCCCATGAAACTTTATTGTTCCACTACGTGGCCTGGACTCATACACCCCATACCTCTAATACATGTATGGCTGCCCCAGTAAGACATCACATACATCCAGCAGTGCTACATCACATATCAGTTCATCCTAGAAATGCTTGATTGAATATGGTAGATGAAACTGTTGATGATTTGAATATCTTATCCCTCATTTGTACCCATCCTATAGAGTATGGTTATGGGTGTCTTGTCACTTTAAAATTTAACCTTTTGACTTTCTTCCTAGAGATCAAATTCTTTTGACTCCCACTATCAACAATAAAATGTAGAGGCTTTCCATCAACTCGCATCTGTGAATGAAAAAGTATATCTTCATCTTGATGGGGAAATGCTTTAGCAGTTCCAAATATGACATATGGGTTTGATTCTATGATGGAATCATTCTCCTCTTTCTCAGAGTTATTTATTAGTGATGATTTAGGTTCAGATTCCTCTCCTTGTATTTCTATCATCAAAATTTGAATACTTCGACAGTCCTTTATATTAGGGGTTGAGGACTTATGCATCTCATATCACATGTCTATATCTATTTGTCTTTTTAGCATCCCAACATGTGTTCTTGGGTGAATTTGAATGAGGTTCCTTGGTCACATGTTTTCCTACAAATTTATTGCCACCTTCAACCCTTGGCTTATTATTTGCAAAGTAGTCCCTCTTCCCTTTCAGCTTGATTTTCTCATCAATTTTTGTAGCATATTTATAGATATTTCTCAATGTCTCAATATTCAAAAATTCCATCTCTATTTGAATATACCTATGAATTCCACTATGATATTTCAAAATTTGATCCTTCTCTGAATCCTCAATACCAAGTTTTTCTAAAAGTGAATAGAATGTATTCGTATAATCTTGCACAGACTGATCCCTCTTTTATTGAAGTAGATGCCATTATATGTATTTTTTTTCATATACATCCTCAGGAAAGTAAGCTTCTTTTATGTATTCTACAAATTTTCCCCATGTGGGCTTCTTATCAAGAGATATTCATAAATTGTCTTCAACAAGTAATTCTCATTCTTTATTTGCTACTTTGGTTTCCCATGCTAATTTCACTTGGGTTTGAGCTTTGAGGAGAGAAAATGTTATCTTTTCTGCATCTAAGAAATTATTTACAGAAAAGTATCTATCCAACTTTGATAACTAGTTATCAACAGCTTCAGAATCAACTTTTCCTTCAAAATTCAGGATGTCAAAATTAACTTGCACTTTGAAAGGGGTATTTCCATGAAATTATGTTCCTGATCTAGAGGGTTTTTGATTCTATAGAAGGTGTGAAAATTGAGTCATCATCTCCTCTTGTTTCTTATTTAAAGCTTCTTCCACCAACTCCTTAATAGCATCGTCTAACATCTTCAATCGTGTGTGTCTCAAAGGTGGATATTTTGACAAATCTCGTGTATCCAATCCTAATCTTTGGTAGGAAGACCTTGTTTAAATTGGCATAAAGTAGCATTCATGCTATGATACCACTAATCTAAAAAATGAAAATTAGATTATAATACCTAGTGTGATACCTACAATATTTTTTGGAGATTTGCTAGCAAGCCAGTGTTGACTGTATGCTTGTCATTGATAACAACATATGGTAAGAAATGTGCATTGTAGTTCTATGTAGAGAGCCTTGTGAATATGTTGTATGGATATGTTATCATCATGATATCATAGACGTAAAGGTTGATTATGAGTACAGATAGTTGTGTAGTTGTTTGTAACAATAGTGTTCCTAACAGTGTTACAAGAAGAGTTTCGTATGTGATTCTCAGTATGGTTATGATAGAGCCTTGCACATTTATAATTGTGTTGTAGAAATGTTTTTGAAGCTATGTTCATGGATGAAGATTTATTTTTGTAGTACAAGTTGAGTTATGATGTTTTAATTTTCCAGTTATAGTTTCTGGAGTTTATCTGATGGAGTCGACAATGTTTATATTGCTTCAGTAGTTGCACCTATCATTTTGATATGCATGTTTGGTTTCATCTTTGGTTATGAGTTAATAATGTTTGGTTAAGAGTGCATAATTTATTTCATCTTGTAAATAAAGTTTTAGTTAATTTGATGGAGTCGACAGTGTGAAGTGACGCGTCTACTCATATTAGGTTGTGCGGTCCCTTGTTGTGTTGCATGCTTGGTTTAGCCATTAGATATGTTGTTGGAGAGTTATATTGTTTCTTTAATATGATTTAAAGAAGGTTCCAATAGGACAACTTGATTATATAATTTGGAGAAGGATACTTATAGCCGGTCAGTTGTGATTGCTAAGTGTGATTGAAAGAGCAGAGTAGAAGATGCAAATGTAGTGAGCCAACATAGTTGAATCGATCATCAGTTGAAGATCTATGTGAAGAAGCAAAGAGTATATGCTATTCATTGGAACTGATCAAGATAATAGGTCTATTTCCCAATTTACCAAGATCTAGTTATAGTGTGTATCTATTGTGCAGAAGGTCGCAACCTTCACCTTTTGAGCAGTGTGCTCCTAGATAGTGTGTCCTCACCTTTAACAAGGTTATTTTTAAAAGACTCCTAATAGGGTCTGACCCTTGGCTAGGTGACTTTACTTCATGCATTGTAAAGATCAACTCCTAATAGGTTTGTAAGATCTTCTAACAAGGATCATTAGACTCTAGTGCAGTTTATAGTGGGTGCTAATTCACATCGGGGTTTTTACCTATTTGGGTTTTACCGTAACCAAATTTGTGGTGTTGTGTTAACTGTTATCTTATTTTGTTTGTACTTAATGTTATTTTGTGCTAAATTGGATAAAGAATTGAATCTTGTAGATAACTGATTCACCCCCCCTCTTAGTTATCTCTTGGGACTATTCCTAACAATTGGTATCAGAGCCAAGTACCTCAGAGATAAAGTTTAACAGCTTGAGGTTGATTATAGGGCATTCTTTAAGTCCTAAGTTTGATGAAGAGAATTATCTAGACTAGAAGAACAAAATGATAACACATTTGTAGTGTATTGGTTTTGAGATTTTTGAAGTAGCTACTCAAGATATTCAGATTCCCTCCCTAAAAGATCTTGAAAAAGATGATGCAACTATTAAGCAGAAGGAAATGTTCACTCAAAATGCAATTGCCAAAGAAGCCCTTATCAGAGATCAAGAAAGTAGATAAGGCCTACAAAATATGGAAGTATCTAGAAGACATGTTTGAAGGATATATCCAAGTCAAGAATGCACATAGAAAGTCATGGCAGAAAAGATATAATACTTTGGAGATGCTACCTAAAGAGAAAATAAGATCCTATAATCAAAGATTTAATGAAGCAATTGCACGAATCAGGCACAATGGTGGAGAAATTTTGGAAGAAGACATAATGGATAAATTGATGACTACTCTGACAGAAGAATATGAGAGAAAGATAAACATCCTAGATGAGACTATGAAATTTTCAAAATATTTCAAAAGAGAGACCTTAATCAGAAAAAATTCAGCATTCGAGATGTCAAGATTGAAGATAGAGCCTAAAAGTGAAACAACATTCAAAGCCTCAGTCCATGGTAAGAAATCCTTGAACACTTTTGGTAATTTTGATAATGAAGATGAGGATAAAGAACTAGATGAATTCATTGCTATGGTTGCTAAGAAAGAAAGAAAAGGAAAAGGAAAATATGAACGTCAATTACCATTCAAATGTTTTTCATGTAACAAGATTGGTCATTTTTCATCTAAATGTCCTACAAGAGTCAAGAAGTTCAAAACTAATTTCAAGCCTAAGTATACAAAAGAATGTTGTTATGCTGAAGATGGAGTATTAGATGAAGATTCAGGAGAAGATGAAATTGGATTTATTGCAATTGAAGACATGGAAAAAATGTTTGATAAAATGGATATTGAAGATGAAAAGAAAGCACAAGAGCTAGCATTAATTTCACAAGCAGACATCGGAATAGACTAAATCATTGACAGTGGTTGTTCACATCACATGATAGGAGACAAAGATAGATTTGTACATCTGGATAAGTATAAAGGTGACATGGTTAGTGGTGCAGGGCACCTAGGTAAGGCTACTTGGTAACCTAGGGTCCCTAGTGTTTGATTTTTGGCTTGTAGTGGCCTTAGCCAAGCCACTAGTGAAATAAGGAGAGTATTTGGTCTCTAATGTGTTTTGGTTAGTTTTTTATCTCTTACTTGGTTTCCCTAAGTCCTAGTTGAGTCTTGTTGAGCCAAATATGGCAAATTTAGCCAAAGTGCCAAATGGTGGAAAATATTGTAAAATGCCTCTTTGATGTTTTCATAGGTTAAAAATGGTCTTAATGACCCAAGTATGGTTAGGAGATAGTCACACAATGGTGTGGCCAAGTGGTTAGCTAAACCACAAAAAGTTGTTGTGACAACTTTGAAAGTTGTCATGACAACTTTAAAAGTTGTCATGACAACATTTCCCAAAACCTAGGAAATGGCTCAAGGATGCCCAAATCCTGACCCAAGGGTCCTAACACATGGGATTGGGTATATATTGGGGGAAAAACCCTAATTTAGAGCATTGGGATTTGTGTTGTACATACCAAGACCTAGAAGGAGAGTTTACTATGTAAATTTCTGTAGAACTTGAAGATTTTGTGTGTAACAAAGCTAATATATGGATTAATGGAGTGACTGTGATCATTGATTATGTTAGATTAGTCTTTCCTTGAATTAATACTCGTAGGAGTTAGTTATTTTGATAAGTTTTAGTGTTGTTTAATTAATATTTTGTTTTTTGGCCTATCTCGGGTTGGTCCAGACAGAGTTTGCTAAATGAAGCGCTAGCTCACTCTCACATCATACAAACTGTATGACCCTTTGGGATCTATGACTAGACTCCATGTGTAACTATATGGTGCAAGAAGAGGCCCTAGAAAATATTGGAGGCATTTTTAAGGTGATTCCCTAGTCGAGCTAGGAGTGCATGGCTAGGGATCACAATGTATTGCAGATATGAGGAGAGTGATTGAAAGAACTCATTGCTTCAATCCAAGCATGTGGAGAGGAGGCCATGTGTGTTAAGAATCATCACCAATAATGAGGATCCTTGGTGAATGGATTGGCCATGTGAAATACCAAACCCTCACTAGTTAAGTAAGAGAATAAGGAAACCCTTATTTTTAGGCCTATTTTTAGCAAACCCCTGTACGGATAAGTGGGAGGAAGGAAACTAGAAGAATCTAAAAGCCCTTCCAAAAGGGTACTCGAATCTAAAATTGGTTGGGTGCCTTGTTAAGAAAGTTTTTGAGCTATAGGTCAAAAGGTGTATAATTAGGCCTAATAGCCTTGTAGCCCTATTTGGAACAGTCAACAAAGGAATCTTGAAAGTGATAGGGTTTTCCTTGAAAGAAGTGGAGTTAGGCATGGTTTTAGATGATATTCTAAATGAATTATCCCTCCTCTCCATTTTAGGGTCAGTGTAGACAAGAATCCATATTTTGAAGATGATGGTGCTAGAAGGTACCCATGGAGTGATGTGAAGGAAGCTTGATTCAACATTGGTGTTAGCAAGTTGAATGAGTAAGGATTATACTTTTGAATCCTTGTGGGGTTACTAGGTCAAGTACCTATAGGCTAGAGACATAGCCTTGTGTGATCCTAGAAGAGATTAGTATAGGAAGAGCAAGACTTGTGTTACACTAGATTGGTATCAGAGAAGGTTAAAGATTTGGAGGTTAGTGTATGTCTCTATATACTGGTGGTGTGAGACCTACTAGATAGTCATATTTATATTGCTTTATTTTCCATGCTTTTTGTACTTATTTCATAGACATACTTGATTATTCGAGACACTTATGTATTTAAGGATCTGTTGAATCCTATGCTATATGTTCGGTATGTTATTATGTAAATAGGCTACACTTGAGATATTATATGTTTTGATTCACTTTCAGTTATGATGATGTCGCATATGATTTTATATGATGTTTAAAACTAATGCAATGAAAAGTTGGTTTAGGAAATCGAAGTTATGCTTCATTGATTCATTTAGAGACATAGTTTTAAACCATGCAGTATTGATGATGTATTATGTTTATATCATGTTAATTGGACCTACTGATGTGTGCAATGAGTGTGCAGGATAAGTTGACCATGGATCTAAATGCGGGGATCTAGTATTGGAACCTATGTTTATGACGTGTATTCCAAGGTCCTCTTTGTATAAAGAAACGTGGACCTCGTTGTATAATATTATATTTCATGAATGTGGTTTGCATGCGTGTATTTAATTTAGTAAATGTAATTGTGACTTAACCATGTCAATTGTTTTAATTAATGTGCCAAATTTTGCAAATGGTGGCTTAAGTGTTGGCATGGTTAGTATATTATATTTTATTGGGTCAAGGGTATGACTAGGGATTAAACTTAGGGTAGAATCAACTTACCTTGGGTTGGGAAGTTTCTAGATAGTCAACTAAGACTTGGAAATCCGTGTGTAATCTTTAGGTGGAGTTTAGGAGGGTCATTTGGGCTCTCATATGTTAACTAAGGTCAATTTTAGCTACCCAGGTTGGTACCTTAGGGGTTAGGGGTCATTTTCAGCCCATTAAGAGCCTTAAAACTCATTTATCACTCCCCTAAAGTCAAGATTTCCAAGTTGGTCTAATTTGAAGAGTTGTGAGGTTTTGGTTAACCTCTCTCTTCTTCCAACTTGCATTCAACACCATTTATGGTGAAGGAAGGAAAGTGGGAAGAAGGTAATGGAAGTTTCTTCCTCCCTTCTAATTGGTTCCTAGATTTTAGAAGGTTTGCCTATTTAGCGAAAGCTTGGGAAAGGGTTTGAGTGTTCAACCACTCTCTAGATTTGGAAATCAATTCACTTTGGAAGGAGTTTAGGAAAAGGATAGATTAGAAGGAGTTTCAAGATTCTATATTTTCATCCCTTGCTTGGATAAAGGTAGGCCCTTGTATTTTTTTGCATTTCTTGCATAAGTTTGAGCTTGGAACTCCATTAATGGAGTCCATGGATTTTTATGGTTCATGTTTGATATTTTTGTTTTATAAAAATGGTGTTTTTAATTTGTAATTTCATTTTGGGATGGGATTCTTCAAGGCTTACTCACCATAGGGAGGGTGGAGTAACCTTGAAGGGGGTAGAAGGAAGAAGACCCAGGATGTGCAAAGTCTCCCATGTGTGGATAGAGAGACATGGGGTTCCACGATACCCATGATGCCAAGTATGGCCTACGGGCACTTGGAGGCCAAAAGGAGATTTGATCGCACCTTCTTGAAGATATTCTTCCCAAGTCCATGTGTGGCTTGGGAAATTTTTTTATTTATACTATGGCTTTCTCTGCTTGGTAGTCCACCTCTACCCTATTTTTAGGAAGGCCTCTTGGAGACCTTCCTCTTGTTAAAACCCGGTGGGAAAACTTTGTTGAAGTGTTTTCATGTTGATTGTTCCCTTCATGTTGGTATTTCTTGTTTTTATTTGTTCCTTATTTGATCCCCTAGCTTGGGGGTGGCCATGTAATGGCCTAGGTTGGGAGGTGAGCCTCTGTGGTCAACCTTGTTCTATTAGGTTCATCTAGAAACTTTGAGCTAGCAGTTTTGTTGAGTGGACATTTGAATTTGTAATCCTCCATATTTTATGTTTTATAAGGAATTCAGGATCTCTATGTAACCCTCTTTCGAGGTGTAAATCCTATTTTATGTTTAATAAAATTAAGGAATTACGGATTCAATAATCGCTTTTGACTGTCTAACAAATAGATTATGTTACAATTTTAGATTTCTATTTTCTATTAAAATAATTGTTTAATATTATTGGGAAACTAATATTTTGAAGAAATTATTATGTTCTTTAACAAATATTTAAATTGGATAACTTCTTAGTTATTATGTTATTTCAATTTGAAATGTTACATTAGATTGTTTATTAAAATGATTGAGGTATTTCAAATGCATAGGATGATTGTGCAAATATTATATTCAATCCAACATTTAACGTACTTTATAAGTGGATAAATTAAATGGCTAAATGTAAAAAAAAAATTAGTTGTGTTTTGCTCACTTTTTAGGCATGACATTTTGGTATTAGAGCCAAGTTTAGTTAACCTTGGGAACCTAACCCACTTAATGATTGCAAAAACTTTGTCTTTTTATGTGTGTAGGATGCCTCCACTGACCTAATTAGGTTGTAGGCATGGACGTGGACATAGGCGTGTCTCTTTATCTTAGGAATAGGTACAACCAGAGGTAGAGGTTCGATAGGAGTATCGGGTTTGACCACTTGAACCACCTCTCAATGCGAATGTATAATTACTTCAGGCCTTTCAAAACCTTGCATGAGTGATTCTTGATCATATTCCTCCAGTTGTACCCTAGAATGTACACCAGGGTATAGAAGGATGTGGGTCCTTAGCTAGGGAATGTAGTAGGAGTCCTCCCAGATTTGCAGAGGTCTAGGCCGAGCCAGAAGTTGGTTCCATCAAGGGACCATAGCCTCCACCTAGAGATGAGGTTCACATATTTGAGAGACCACCTCCTGATACAAGTGATCAGATTAGAGAGATTCTTTGACTCAACCCACCACCTTTTGCGGGATCTACTGAGGGTACAAAGGCTAAACCTTGGCTTATAAGCCTTGTATAGTGCTTTGGATTGCACCCTTATGGGAGTAATCTTAAAGCACACATGGAAATTCACCTTTTGAGAGGGATGACCTCCACATGGTGGAGTTAGGAGGAGTTCAAAGGCCACATTGACATAGACACCCTCACTTGGGAAACCTTCTTGGAAAGGTTTAGGGCCAAATATTTGTCAGAACAATTTAGGCAGCATCATATAGATGAATTTCATGATCTACAGTAGCGAGGACTTTCAGTGGCTCAATATGAGAGAAAATTCCTTGAGCTCCTCCCTTATGTGGAGTACATGAAGGATGAGAAACTTCAGGTCAATCAATTTATAAAGGGATTGAACCACACTTTATATGACATGGTACACATGACACCACCAGGAGACTTGCACTACACAGTTGAGAGGGAAACCATAGCTAAGGATATTAATAGAGGATCTCAGAATCATAACTCCACTCATAATTTTGGCTATCAGAAGCCCCCTTAGAAAGGGAATCATAGGAACAATTTGGGGAATTTCAAAGCCCCACAGCCTCAACAACAACAATAGTCTTAGCAAAGCTAGGCACAAAAGCCATCACAAGGAAAGCAAGGCTCAAAGCCCAAGTAGTGGAACTCTCAGGGTCCTAAGAAGGGACACAAATCTTAGGCCCCTTATACACCCCTAGCTCAGTAAAAAAAGCCCTATAAAGGGGGATATAGTGGTCTACACAAACATGAGGATCTTAGCTATCTAGACCTTAGGGCATTCAGGTTCAAAATCATGGACCATGTTATACTTGTGGTGCCATGGGGCATATATCTAGGGAATGTCTTTAGAAGGGTAGTCTATGAGCAACAATGTTTGAGCCTATAGTTGGGGACATGGGCCAGTCCTAAAAAGTGTTCGCAGTGGTTGATAACCGCCAGACTGAGCATCAAGCCACAATCATTGAGGCATCAGGTATGATCAGAAGTAGTGCATTTTCTATCCTTTTTGATACTGGAGCTACTGAATCCTTTGTTAGAAATAGGGAATACTAAGAGAGGGGGTGAATCATTATTCTACAAACTTTATCTTTTGCCCAATTATGGATATAACATATTATCTTTATACATGCATAACATAAGAAGCTAAACAACATGCATAACAATAAAGAACTCATAACACATTATTTGTTCTTGAGGAAACCTTGGCCAAGGGAAAACCTTGGTGGGGATGGTACCCACAAAGATCCACTAATCAAAAGTATCTTGTTAAGGATGTTGACCCTGTTAGGAGTCTATTACAAGCATATAGTGTATCAGTCCTGATTAAGGGACTATAGGCCTTGTTAGAAGCCTCAACCCTGTTAGGAGTTGTAGTACAAAATGTGATTACTAGATGAGCCCACTACCCAAACAAGTAATGTAAAATATACACTAATTAAAAAATAGGTTAAGGTACAAAACCTTATACTACTTGCATCAATATCACTTCGCTGCTCTTTCACTATCGCTATTACATATGCTTCATATACTTTGCATCATACTTCTACAATTACTTGCTACTTGTTACAATTACTTCTCTTTACAATTAAAATTACATTTATACCAATAGCTTTATCAAAGAGTTAACATCTAGGATTTCATCCCTTTATATTTTTAAGTCATTATTTTGATAAACAAAATAATCCCTTAACTCTTTACTAGTTCTGTCTTCATATCCTGTCTTGTCGGCTTTACACTATCTTCGATAAAACTATCATAACTTCTTCCATACATTCTATACTAACTTGCACTCTGAGATGGGTGATCAATAGACATCATAGAGTCTATGTTCAAGTGTGCAAGCACTGAACTTACTCTATTCAATGTCACAAACAAAAACTGTATCCAAGTTCACTAGTAAAACACCGTCTCACACTTAGACAAATTTGCAATGCACTCTATCATACTTGCTCTTTAACTTGTGCAATCTTCATGAGGATCATATGTTGCCATAATGATAACATATATGCAATCAACTCAGCCAAATTTCCAACAATCTCCCCCTTTGTCATTGGTGGCAACATATGAGAAAATTGGCTAAGTGTACAACTCAAAAATCTCAAAAATGTGCAAAATTGTGGCCATAGTATAAAATACATACTATCCTTATAAATCATCAAAAAATTATTTCCTCTAATATAGTACTCCCCCTAAGAGTAACAACCCTTATCATATACTATCAATTTTCTTCTTTATATCTCTCCCCCTTTGACAATAATGACAAAATAAGTTAGGGAGGGTCACAAAATTGTATCACAAAAAGTTATACCTTAATTTATTTATTGCAAAGCTGGTAGGCTTGCAACACAATTTGTAAAATCTATCTTCATGGCTTCTATCTCGTTCTCCCATGATTTCTTAATGGAATCTACCACTTTGAGTAGTGCACTCAATCCATAAGAAGCAATTTCACATGCTTGGAGATTTTCAAAGTTAAATTTCTGAAAAGATGTCTTTGTTGAGAGACAATCTTCCAACTATTCTTCAATTATGCTCAACTTCATAGAAACATGCTCTCTCAAAAGAGTATATCTTCTCAGTTTCCCATCTTTCTCATCTTGTACAATTCTGATTTCATCATACAATTTTCTAACTTTCTTCTCAAAATTATAGACCTTCACATTGGGGTTAGATAGAAGGTTTATTTCATTTAGAATCTCTGCTTCCTTCAACTTGATCTTCTGATCTTCCTTAGCTGTTAAAGTCTCTAATTTTGTACATTGTATGTATAAAGATTTTCCCATTTCCAAATGTTTCCTCAAATCTTTGATACAGATATAAAGAGTATTGATATCATTACCGATGTACTGACTGATGTTGAAAAGCATTCTAGCCTCATAATCTACTTGTGCTTTCACTTTTGCAATATCAACTAGGTGTGTGAATTCATTATCAAAGGTACTCATTACCTTCTTTGCCTTCTCCATAGGGTCTGCTTCTGAAATTTGTGTGGTCACAATACTCTGTAACTTCTCAGTTAGTTCCTTTAGACATCCTTCAAGACTCTTCACCTTCTTATTCTTACCAATTATTTTGTTTAAGGATGAAATCAGTTCCAATTGATCATCATCATCTACTTCTTTTCCCAAATGCTCAATCATAGAGCCAATTTGAGTCTTCTTTCCAATCTTAGGAGTAAGACTGATATCTTCTTTGGTGGGAAGGGGAACTTGTTCTTCTACAACTGGTGGTTCCACAACTGTGGTCTCTATCATTTCTTCTTCTTTTGTAGCTTCTTGTTGGTCAAAGGCCAAATTGTCAACAATGTTCTCTAAATTCTTGAATACATTTTCATCAGTATCCAAGGTGATTTGTGTACCTTCTACATTCATTGTTTCATCTTCAATACTAATAGCTGGAGAAGAGGGAATGTTCTCTTGTACTTTCTCACCTACTTGCTTTGCTGCAACTTATGATTCTCCAACATACTCTACCATAACCTTGATAATTGTCTGTTTAGTCTCAGAATTTACTTCTTCATAGCTGCCTCCCATAATCTGAATTGTTCTCCTTTTGGTTCTCAGATGGGTGCTTAGGGCCTTCATAATCTAGTTTAAATGAGCTTCATCTCTTATCTCACAAAGCTTCCTCACAATCTTTTCTCTGATAGTTGTCTCTTCATCTGATGCTCTCTTCTTTCTGTTTAGAAATTTGTTATAAAGATCATCAGGTATTTGTCCTTGAATAGTATCAAACTTCTTACCAGTCAAGATCATATGCTTCACAACTGCATTCTCTAGATTAAGTCTATCAGTATAATCATAAAGATCATAATATTTGTTCATTCTTGCAAAGTCACCATTCTCAATAATCTTCTCATTAAGCTTTTCAAATTTTGGTCTCCAAGCTTTCTTCTTTGTAGTGACATCATCTTTAACTTCTGCAATCTTTCTTGGAATAGGTTGCACTAGAGTTTTATGCCTCTTTCCTAGTCTAGTGGCACTCTCCTTAACTATTTTTCTAGGTGTGGAGGAAGTGGATCTAGTAGACATCTTTGTTTCTATGTCTTTCTCAGGTACTTCCACTTTCACCTTTACTTGTGGTTCTTCTTGTGGCACTGCAATTGATGATAAAGGAGGGATAGACAAAACTTCCTTTTGTCCACTCTCTCTAATTACTGCTGCTATCTACTTTTCTACCAAAAACTCTCTCTTTGTCATTCTTGTATCCTTTAAGATTTTCTTAATGGTGCTCTCAACTCTCTTCTCAGACTACTTTTCTTCAATTAGAATCTTTGCGGAGTTGAAGTTCTCCTCAAAGGTTCCAAACTTGTTACACTAAGTGTCCAACTTATACTTTAGTAGTTTTCCAACATACTCTTCAGTCTCTATATCAGATATTTCATAGCCAAGAGGGTCTATGAACTTTGTTCTAGGCTCTACTGCTTCAATATAGGTAAGGTCAGTATCCACTATAAAACATATATCATCTTTATATTTCTCAAAAAGAGACTTAGGGATCCTTGATTTGCTAGACACAATATTTTGAAATGTCTTAATAAAAAGTACTACACTTTCATTAAAACTATCAATAACAGGCTTTCTGTATACTACATTAATCCTTTCCATTGTGGTTTGTCCATCATTCCAATCATTTCCTATGGTGTACGGAAATCTCCTCAAAAGATGAAAGAACATGTATGTGATTAGGAATGAGAACCTAAACTGTGTATACTTAGTTTTCTTGATCTTCTCCAAGTTCTCAAACAATTGAATTCTAAGAATTTCACACATATCAACTGGTACCCTGTCAACACACATAAGATAAGCTGCATGTACCATTCCAGCTGCCATGTCATCTTCTCTTGAATTAGCACAAAACTTAGTAGTTAGGATCTTGCATATGTATCTCACATCAACTTGTTTGATCTTGCTAATCAAAATTCCTCTACCATTATAGGATGAATTAGTGTTGTCAATGACTATTTTTCTCATGTTTTTCTCATTAAAAGGAATAGCTCCAATCTTAGATAATCCAGTGACTTCATGAATCAAATTAGCTATAATATCTATCACTCTATCCTCTAGCCAAAACTTTCCATTATGAATTCTACTCAAAATGATCTCAGTGCATTCTTCATTATCAAATTCATACTGTAATCCATAATTGACAATTTCATTATGTTCCAAGTGTTCAAAACCTTGTTTGAGTGTCATATCCTTATTTTACATCTTCTGATATTCATCTATAAAATCACTATCATTTACTATCTCTAGTTTGCATCCAAGATAACTCCTGACATTCTCTAAATGTAAAACTCCATCTGGTATGGATGATAATGCAAACCTAGGGTCTTCTTCCAATGGTTCTATTGGTTCCCTTTTCAATTTAGGTCTATTCTTGTCTCTGACATTGTGTACTAATGAAACATCCATGATTTCTTTAAATGCCTTTTCTGATTCAAAGATTTGTCAAGTAAAATACCTTAATTTCATGATTTTAGGGCTTACGTAGATTCAGCACACAATTCTTCTACAAATCCTTGCAAAATGCTTTCTATCACTGCTCTTTGATTTCCTTGACACTTGAATTTTCTTTGATGATCAAATAATACTGATCATAACCTTTTATTAATTCAATCTCACTTAGATCTGACATCATATTCAATTCTTTTGCCGCTTCTTTCCAAAAAGCTGTCTCTGCTATCCTGCAAAACTTAAAACTTCTTGCGATCTCAAAAAACATAATATTTTTCTTTGTGCACTTAACCATAGCATTAGAATATCATAAACTACCTTGCATTAACTACGCAAGACTCAATTCATCATATGTCTACTTCTATACTAAATCTAAGTTCCTATTCTACTGCAATTTACATGAATTAAGTACTTTGAGATAGGTCAAGTAAAGATTAATTCTTACCTTTCAATACTTCACCTTTCTGATTACCTTCAATTTTGAATATGTCTCCTTGATTTGTGCTTTTGATAAACTTCATTTCATCTGAATTACTACAACATCCTTTCTGACTGTTACTGGCATCTTCATTTCTTCTTGCATGATTCCTGGGGTTAGGATTAGGATGAAAAACTCTATTGTTCATTCTGCAAAACCTTGTTGTATGTCCAATCTTGTTGCATATCTGACAAACAATTCCATTGTTTCCATATCTTGGTCTAGGTTGATTGATTTGTGATCTGTAGTTTCTAGCAATGTGTCCAACCTTGTTGCATCTATAACATACTAGTCCACTTCTTTTGTTCATATCTTTAGTAGGTTTCTTATCTGCATTGTTAGTATTCCTAAACATTCTACTATCATCATTATTCTCAATAAATTTAGGTTTCCTACAATCAATAGCTCTATGTCCAAAACCATGAAAATTGTAACAATAACCATTAAGAGGTTTAAATTGTTTACCTTTGCAATCTCTCTTCATATGACCAATAGTATTACAAGCAAAACATCTACCTTTGAATTCTCTTTGCATACCTTTGGGTGATTCCTCTTGCTTTGATGATTCTTCTTCTTTAGGTGTATCTTCAAATTTGTTGATCTCATCAGGCTTCTTCTCATCCATGCTTTCAGATATCTTCAGATCTGGTTCCTTGCCTTCGTCATTTTCTTTGAAAGTGTTGAATCCAAGACCAGTCTAATCATAGAATGTTTTCTGATAGGATATTTGTTCATCAATCTTCTCACTAGTTGAATATAGGCTTTCAAGTTGTTGTTTGGATTGAGTCAGTTCACCTTTCACAATCTTATTGTATTTCTCAAGTTCATCATACTGCAAATTGACTTTCTCAAGTTCAAATGTTACTTTAGAAAGTTTAGATTTTAGTCCTTCATTTTTAGTCTTTAGACTTTCATTCTCAGATTTCAGATTTGCTTCATTCTTGCCATTTCCATCTTTCAAACTAAGCTTCAAATTTTCTATCTTCAATTCATGCTTAAGGATCTCATTTTCTTTTTCCATATTGTCATCACAATCTTCAATAAAAACTTCAGATTCTTTTTCAGACCTCAGATCTTCCAGTTTGTTTTTTAGTTTCTCAATGAGGTTCTTTGCATCATCATACTTTCTTTTCAAAGTATCTTTTTCAATAGTAAGCAAGTCAATCTGTTCAAGAGATTCTTCAAGATTCTTCTGTAGTTGATCCATATCCATAGAGATCTTACTCAAGCTACTAGGCTTTCCTTGAATGATTCTTTTTTCTGAGTAACTAAGCTTTGATACCAATTGTTAGAAATAGGGAATACTGAGAGGGGGGGGGAGGGTGAATCAGTATTCTATAAACTTTATCTTTTTCCTAATTATGGATATAACAGATTATCTTTATACATGCATAACATAAGAAGCTAAACAACATGCATAACAATAAAGAACTCATAACACATTATTTTTTCTCGAGGAAACCCTAGCCAAGGGAAAACCCTGGTGGGGATGGTACCCACAAAGATCCACTAATCAAAAGTATCCTGTTAAGGATGTTGACCGTATTAGGAGTATATTACAAGCATATAGTGTATCAGTCCCGATTAAGGGACTATAGGCCTTGTTAGAAGCCTCAACCCTGTTAGGAGTTGTAGTACAAAATGTGATTACCAGATGAGCCCACTGCCCAAAAAAGTAATGTAAAATATACACTAATTACAAAAAAGGTTAAGGTACATAACCTTATACTACTTTCATCAGTATCACTTCACTGCTCTTTCACTATCGCTATTACATATGCTTCATATACTTCACATCATACTTCTACAATTACTTGCTGCTTGTTACAATTACTTCTCTTTACAATTACAATTACATTTATACCAATAGCTTTATCAAAGAGTTAACATCTAGGATGTCATCTCTTTATATTGTTAAGTCATTATTTTGATAAATAAAATAATCCCTTAACTCTTTACTAGTTCTGTCTTCATATCCTGTCTTGTCGGCTTTACACTGTCTTCAGTAAAACTATCATAACTTCTGCCATACATTCCGTACTAACTTGTGCTCTAAGATGGGTGATCAATAGACATAATAGAGTCTATGTTCAAGTGCAAAAGCATTAAACTTACACTAGTCAATGTCACAAACAAAAACTATATCCAGGTTCACTGGTAAAACACTGTCTCACACTTAGACAAATTTGCAATGCGCTCTGTCATACTTGCTCTTTGACTTGTGTGATATTCATGAGGATCATATGTTTCCATAATGACAACATGTATGCAATCAACTTAGACAAATTGCCAACATCCTTTGTTTCTCCATTGGTCGTGGAGCATTGCGGGCTAGTGGCAGTTAGGCAAGACGTTAGATGGGAAGTTGAGTTAGCTTCAGGAGCTAGAGTATCAGTTACCTCTTTGGTTAGGGAGTGACCGATTCAAATTGGTGGTTTGACCACCTTAGAAGACCTCAGAGTTACACCTCTTGGATCTTATAGACTATTTCTTGGTATGGATTGGCTATATGCTCACAAGGCCAAACTAGATTGTCATAAGTTGGTCAAATGCTTGGATGATGATGGAAATGCTACTGTGATATCTGGACTCCAGAGGCCTGTACCCCTTCATATGACCTTTGCTATGTAGCTTAAGTGAAGCATGTAGAAGGTATGTCAAATATTTTCTATCACCATCAGTGATAGGGAAGATGAGGTAGAATAGGAAACCTCATTGGATGACCATCCCATACTGCAAGAGTATGCTGATGTGTTTCCTTCAGAGCTACCTGGTATGCCACCTTGAAGGGTAGTATATTTTCATATAGATCTTGTACCAGGAGAAGAACCTATTTCCAGAGCACCTTATAGGATGACCACTAATGAGCTTAATGAGCTCAAGTCATAGCTTGAGGAAATTTTGGAGAAAGGACACATTCATCCTAGTGTTTCTCCTTGGGGTGCACTTGTGATCTTCATGAAGAAGAAGGATAGATCTCTTAGGTTGTGTATGGATTACCAATCGTTGAACAAGGTTACCATCAAGAATCAGTATCCACTTCCTAGGATTGATGACTTGTTTGATCAAATTCAAGGTGACAGAGTGTTCTCTAAGATTGACCTTAAGTCTAGATACCACCAGTTAAGGATAGTGACATCCATAAGATTGCATTTCACACTAGATATGGCCAGTATGAGTTCATAGTGGTTCCATTTGGTCTTACCAATGCTCTAGCTATATTCATGAGTCTTATTAATGAAGTATTTTGTACCTTCCATGACAAGTTTGTGGTGGTATTCCTTGATGATATCTTGATGTATTCAAAGAATGAGAGAGAACATGAAGAGCACTTGAGACAAGTTTTGTAGTGCCTTATAGATAATCAACTTTATGGAAGCTTGTTGAAATGTGCCTTCTTTAGATCAGAGGTCAAGTATTTGGGCCATGTGATATCTTGCAATGGGATCTCAGTAGATCCATCAAAGATTGAAGCCATTATGAATTGGCCAGTACCTACCTCAGTGACTGAAGTGAGAAGTTTCATGGGTTTATCTGGTTATTATAGATAGTTTGTGGAAGGGTTCTCTCGAGAGGCACACCCTCTTACTTCTCTTGAATGGAAAGGATGATGAACTAAAACTAATTTAGAAGCTAATTGAAGATCTATGATTAGAGATCACCGAATTACTGATTAGATATGTAATATGATTAAATCGGTAATATGTTTTTATTGATGTCAACTAGGTTGACAACACTTATTTTGTAAGTTACAATACCTAAACATCTATAGAAAAGAGTAAAAGAGATGAAGAATAGAAATATCTACATGAGGAAGATGTATATGATAGATAAGGATAAGGAATACATTGGGTAACTTGCTGATGAGTCTATGACCTTATGTTATTGACTTGATTATGTTTCATTCATCTATGATGAAGAAAAGAGATAAAAGACACAAGGCAGTGTGGTCGGTTATGAAGCATCACAATATACACTGAGCAGTGTAGTGTATATCGAGCATAGTATAAACTGAGCCTGTGTTTACCGACATATTTCTTTGTTAATTGAGCAGGAGAAAGGAACTAAATGATTAGTTTAGCCGTTAAGGATTGATGAGCTGTAAAGTACATTGAAATCAGAGATGGAGATAACTTTTGTTATGAATATCAATGGATAGCATAATTCAAGGAAGATCTAAAGGATGAAATCAAAACATGTTACTAGCACATCAGTCAAGAAAGGTTAAGCGACAAAATAGACGAAGGAGAATAAGTGGAAAAAATCTTATGGAGGAAAAGAAAATAGTTTACTTGTCTATTTAAGAGACTAAGGTTTCATTATGAAAATTATGCCAGAAGAAGGAGATTACAAAACTATCACATGAACAAGCTTCATGTATACTTGATCAAACTAGTTAAGGAGAACCGAACTGCAAAGTTTACCGAGTGTCAGAAAGCTATTACCGAGCGACAGTAAGTCATTGATTATTGTTGATACAGATTTGATATATTGATTAGAGGATTTGAATGGGCTTAACATTGATCTGATAATCTGCAATTGAAGTTGTATTATAATCAGATCAATTGCTATTACATTTTAACCATTGTAAACAGAGAAATCTCTTAACAGGGTGGACTTGAAAGTCTTATATGTGTCATTCATAGAATGAACATTGTTATCCTATCAACTCCATAGTGAATTTTGGTTGGATGATAACAGTTGGTCTAAAATCCTCTAACAAGGTCACACCTCACAGTGTGTTTGTAACCTTTAATAGAGTTGGGTCTTCACTGACCTCACTTCAGAAGAGTGAATATTTTTGGGTTGTCGGTCCTAGGTGGTCTTTCCCTTCATAGGGTTTCCACGTTAAATCTTTTGTGTTATGTGTTCATTGTGGTGATTGTTTGTTATCATACTTTACATATTACATGTTGGATTTGATCGGTAATCATTAGTTGTTATTGATTGGTAATCGGTAAAAGTACATACAATATAGTATTTTATGTTACTGAGTTGTAGAATTTTAAGTAAATTGTTTTGGATTATACATTTTGATTTGGGACTATGGATAATTGATTCCTCCCCACTCTCAGTTATTCTAACAATTGGTATCAGAGCATTGGTTTCTTGGAACAAAGTTTTAAGGACTTCAGCACAAAGGTCTCAAAATGTTTAAGTGGGAAGTGCCAAAGCTAAACAAAGATAACTTCACAATATGGCAAAGTCGAATGAAGCTGCATATATTGGGGATTGGGAATTCTGCCCTAGATCTGATGGAGAATGGATACCTTGCACCACCCATTGGTCCCTTGACCCTTGATCAACTAAGGGACATGCATGAACATAATGTTACTATGATGGAGATTTCTGCTACCTGTTCAGATGCTGAATTTGAAGACATTAAGGACTGTACGACTACTAAGAAAATGTGGGATAAACTTGCTCAAATTTATAGTCATGATGCGAATGTCAAGAGAGCAAGATCCAAAAGCTTAAGAGGAAGATTTGATGACATGAAGATGAAAGAAGGTGAAAACATTGTGCAGTACACAAACATAATAAAGGAGGTAGTTCATGCTATTAGAGCATTGGATGGAGTTATTGATGAGGACACTATGGTAAGAAAAATTCTAAGAACCCTATTTCCTATCTATGCCATCAGAATATTTGCAATTCATGAAAATAGGTTAGCACTTAACAACACACTCACTCTTGATAATCTAATTAGAAAGCTTCCAACATTTGAACTGAAAAATTATGATAATAGTGTTGTACCTTCTATTGAATCCACTTTTATGTCTTCTCTGAAGATTGGTAAGTCTATAAATAAGAATGATGATAGTGATAGCAATACTGATGATGAGCTTGATGAGCTTGAAGCTCTTATGGCCAGAAGGTTACCTAGAGGTAGAGGAAGGTATAGAGGTAAATTACCTTTAGCATGCTTTAACTGTAAAGAAGTTGGCCACATTGCTGCTAGATGGCCACACAAGAAAGATGATGAAAGAACCAAAGACCGATCTGAAGGAAGCTATGGGAGAAGAAACAATAGAGGCTACCGACACTATAATAGAGACAACTGAGAAAATAATGATAAAGGCAAGAAGGTATGCTAGACTGCTGAGGAAGAAGATATCACCGATACTGACACTGATGATGATGTGGAGGTAGTATTTGTGGAAATGAAGGATAATTCTGAAGAAGATGAAAGGTATGTAGAGAAAACACTTATCTCTAAGGTTAATAAAAATTATACATGGATTATAGATAGTGGTTGTACACATCACATGACTGGTGATGAAGAAAAAATTGATTATCTTGAAGAATACAATGGAGGATCTATAAGAATGGGTAATGATGTACCCTGTATAATAAAAGGTAAAGGATCCTTGATGATAAATGATAGATTAAAATGTGAAAATACTTATTGGGTAAAAGGATTGAACTATAATTTTCTAAGTGTGGCACAAATGAACAATTTAGGCCACCGAGTTGCTTTTGAGAGAAAAAAGGTGAAAATATTTGATGATGGAGGAAGACTTATTGGAACTAGTACACAATCTAGAGGTAATATGTTTTATCTTGATAATGACCAGTCTTCTTGTTTAATGATGAAAGATGAAGATGCATGGTGTGTGCTATAAATGTGTCACACTTCTATGGATCATTACATGCAAGGAAACTCAAGAATGAGCCCTCACAAATTGATCCATAGCTCCCTAGGCATGGAGTGCAAGGGTTTTTAAGAATGCTCTCAGCTAGAGCTATTAAGCCAATAACCTTGCTAGTAAACCATGCAATGGGAGATTCAAATGAAGACAAGGGAAAGAATGCCAATATCCTCAAGAATCAAGAATGAAAATGCAATGCAATGTTATGCTAAAAATGGAAATGCAAGCTAAGCTATGAAAATGAAAGATGCAAGTGTTACAACCCAAGCTAATTAATCTATGTGAGCTAATCTAGAGCATAGAAATGAAGCTAATCTAAGAAAGCATAAATATGAAGCTAAGCTAAGAATGAAAGAATGAGATGTAGAATGCAAGAATGAGATGTAGATGCTAAGAATGCTCCAAATCTCTAAAAGCTCCAAAGTGACCTAGAAAACCTACAGCATAAAGTTAGCATAAAAAGTTGGGGATCTAGAATGAAGAAGAGAGCTCTCCTTTTATAAGAAATGCAAAGGAATGGACCATGGAGATTAAGAGGCAAAAGTCTTAATCAGCGGTGGAGCTTGAAAGAGGACCAATCCATGTGCACAAGTATCCTCCAATAGGAAAATAAGAGTTGACTTTATGTCCATATGAGACAAAAAGTGCTTTTTTCCTTTTTGTGAAATAAGATTAATGTTTTATTTGTGCAACTTAGGATAAGAGGAAAAGTGGGGCTTTTTATTTAATCAAAAGGGGAGGAAATATTCCTTTTAATTAAATAAATACTTAGGATAAATGGTTAGCCCAAGGATAAAAATCCAATATATGATCAAATTTAAGATTTAATCAAGAGATTGATAATGTTGAAAATATTGATTATTGATAAAAATGATTCAGGGTTGATAAATCAAATAAATGGGGCCCAAAGTCTAGGCGACCATTTTTGGGTGCATAGATTTGCCCCTCTTTGACTAATGTGTGATCGATTTGGGAACACATGTAGTCAAAGAAGAATTGAAATGTGAGATCGATCTGGGATCACAAAACAACTCGAATATGAGGTCAATTCGGGATCGTATCCAGACAAAGCATAAACAAAGGCCTTTGAACATGAGGTCGATTCAGGATCACATTCAAAGTAAGAGATAAGGATCTCAAATTTGAGAAAAAGCTCACAAAAGATGTCTGAATCAGGAAAATCAAGGAATCGGGGATGAAAATCCCATAAAAGGTTATGTCATGTGAATTTTGATAACATGATTAAGATGAGTAAAAGGAAAAGAGTTAGAGTTTTGCCTAACTTATCTAAGCCTGATCATGTTATGTGTCATGAATGTCAGAAAGGTAAAATGACTAAATCTAGTTTCAAAAGAAAAGATTATTCAACAAAGAAGATACTTGAGTTAGTGCATACTAACCTATGTGGTCCTACGAGAACTCAAAGTTATTATAGAGATAGATATTTTATTCTTTTTGTCGATGATTATACTAGGTTGATGACTGTCATGTTCTTGAAAGAAAAATATGAGGCATTCAAGATGTTCAAGTGGTATAAAGAAAAAGTTGAAAAAGAGACTGGTAAAAAATTAAAATGCTTAAGATCTGATAGAGGAGGTGAATTTATCTCTGAAGAATTTACTAATTTTTGTAATGAGCATGGTATTAAAAGATAGGTCTCTCCACCAAGGACACCACAATAGAATGGCATTTCTGAAAGGAGGAATAGGTCAATTGTTGACTGCACAAGGACATTAATGATAGAAAAGAATGTTTCTTAGACATACTGGAGAGAAGCCGTTAGCACTGCTATTTATGTGCTAAACTGAGTACAACTAAAGAAGGACACTAATAAGACACCCTATTAGTTATGGTTTGGATACAAACCCACTGTAACTTATTTCAGGATTTTTGGAAGCAAATGTTTTATTATGAAAGATGAAAGAAATGGAAAGTTTGAATCAAAAGGTGATGAAGGGATATTTCTAGGATATTCCTATAAAAGTAAAGCATACAAGTGTCTGAACAGAGTAACTAATAAAATGATTGAAAGTACTAATGGTCAAGTTGATGAGTTTGATGATCAGAATGCAGAGGAAAGAAGAAAGGAACAAGAAGACTATGGTAGATTCACTTACATTGAACAACCTAAGTATCTACCAAAGCCACAGATAGTGACAACCGGTCAGAAGGAAAATAATACCGAGGAACAGGAAAGAGAAACCAATGAGCAGGAAGGACCTACTGAGCAAGCAAATGAACCTGCACAGGATGAACGAGAAAGAAGAAATTGGATACTGGCAAGTTTTGTTAGAAGACATCATCCCAAGACAAAAATCATTGGAGACAAACAAGTTGGCATGCAAACAAGGAGTAAAGCAAGATAAGGTACATGTCTAGTTTGTGATTATGAACCGAAGAATGTAAAATTTGCATTAGAAAATGATGAATGGGTTAATATAATGAAAGAAGAAATAGACCAAATAGAGAAGAACAAAACCTAGACCTTAGTACCCAGACCTAAAGATAAGAATGTTATCGCTACTAAGTGGATATTCAGAAACAAGAAAAATGAGAATGGAGAGGTAACAAGAAATAAAGCTAGATTGGTATGCAAAGGATATGCATAGGAGGAAGGAATAGATTATGGTGAAACATTTGCACCTATTACTAGATTAGAAGGAGTCAAAATGTTACTTGCATATGCTGCACACAAAAAGTTCAAAGTTTACCAAATGGATGTCAAGTCAGCATTTTTGAATGGGATACTTGAAGAAGAAGTCTACATAGAACAACTTGAAGGGTTGATTAATCCAGACAAGATAGATATGGTATGTAGATTACATAAAGCTTTATATGGTTTGAAGCAAGCATCGAGAGCCTGGTATGAGAGGCTGCATACTTATTTGTTAAGTATTGGATTTGTTAGAACAAGTGAGAACAACAATTTGTATATGAAAGGAGATATTGATGATAGTATTCTTATTGCTAAAATATTTGTGGATGACATTATATTTGGAGGACAAGATCAAATCTGTAAGTCATTTGCTGATGAAATGAGAAGTGAATTTGAAATGTCTATGTTTGGAGAGATTAAGTTCTTTCTAGGACTATAGGTGATTCAACAGAATGATGGTATATTCATCACACAATCTAAATATATCAAGGAAGTATTGAAGACATTTGGCATGGAAGATGCTAAACCTGCGGGAACACCGATGGCTACTGGATTTAAACTAACTAAGGAAGATGAAACTACAGAGGTGAACCAGACACTGTTCTGATCTATGATTGGTAAGTTAATGTATGTAGTGCATAGTAGACAAGACATAACACATGCTGTGGGGATTGTTGCAAGATTTTCTACAAACCCTAGAGAGTCACACATGGTTGCTACAAAGAGAATCTTAAGATACCTGAAGAAAATAAAAGATTATGGATTATGGTATCCTAAGGAAGGAAAATTTGAACTCAGAGTCTATACCGACGCTGATTGGGCTGGAAATGTGGATGACATAAAAAGCACCACTGAAGGAGCATTTTTTTTGGTGAAAGACTTGTTACATGGATAAGTAAGAAGCAAGCTTGCATTTCTCAGTCTACAGTTGAAGTAGAGTATGTTGCTGCTACTACATACTGTTCAAATATTGCATATATTAAGCAAGTATTGGAAGGTATGCATGAGATAATCACTAATTCAGTGATTATATATTGTGATAACACAAGTGCAATAAACATTTCAAAGAATCTAGTGATGCACTCTAAAACAAAGAATATATCTATTAAGTATCACTACTTAAGAGAACAAGTATAGGAGAAGCAAGTTAAGCTAGAGTTTGTTACATCAAAAGAAAAACTTGCAGACATATTTACAAAGGCTCTACCGAAGGATACATTTGAATACTTGAGGACTAGACTTGGGGTCCATCCCCTATCTACTGGTCACTAATGTGATCTTGATGTTGCATCATCCTAATCTTATTAGAAGATCATTCATGTTGATGCAACATAGTTCACACTTTGGATCATGTGTAAGGTTGTGAAAAGTTTAGAGAACTAGAACAGATTGGCATATCAGTATATAGAGATACAGAGTATGCACCAGACAACAGAGAGTTACATGGCTACTATAGAGCTGTATGTTTATTTGTTTCTTTGGCATTGTTGTCAAAGGCAGAGATAAACAATATGAAACAATATGCACCAATGAGAACACTGAAACATCTATCTAAGGGAGAGCACTGAAGATCAGTTACTAAGAATAGAATAAGGAATGTGAGAGCTGAAAAGATCATATCTGCAGAATGTCAAGGCTACATTGGTAATGCTGTTGAGTAATGTAGTGATTAAACATATTAATCTAGGGAGAGCTTGTACAAAATTTATTCACAGAGTTGTAGAATACATGTTGTTAGTCCATTTTCCTGTCAATGCAAAATCCTATGAAAATGGCCTCTTCCCTACAAATGTTTTTGTAAAAGTGTCCTGCCCTAGGTAGTCCATGTTGTCACCTAGCTCTAGTCCAAAACACATGTGTTGAATCACAAAATCTAGAAATTTATTCAAATTCTAAGGTCTGTAGGAAACAAATTTTTAAAATCTGCCACAGTGTCGAAAACCCACAGTGTTTTTGAAAATCCATGATGTTTTCAGTCTGAGTGAAAACCTTCATTGTTTTTGACCTTATGCCTTCCAGCTTTTGTGCGCTTATCTTTTGGCATCAGAAACTTTCTATGTTTTTGATCCTCTTTTGTTGAAAACCCTATGTGTTTTTGACCTCGCACTTCTACCCTATTTGGTGGTGTTTCCTAACTGTGCAAGTGTGATGGATGGTGGGCCCGGGTCTTCAAAGGTCTCAAAATGATTGGTTGTCACATGATTGCATGTCAAGAATTTCTGACATGCGACCATGCGACTGGTTACCTTTCTTGTGTTGGGGCCCGTTGATGGAAGGGTGTGGTCCTGCTGGCAGTCATGTGGTGGCCTTTGGTTGGCTATCGCATGATCGCATAGCCTAGTTTTTGGCTATGTGATCATGCGACTAGTTGACATGTGTCTGTGGTGGTGAGGTGGCAGTTTGTTGGTGGGACCCAGTTCTTCATAGTTGCTTGGTGCAGTTAATGTTCAGACAGAATCTATGGTTGTCGCTTGTTCACATGGAAAAGTTGCACGAGGTTTATTTCTCATGAAGTTGTGACCGGTTGACACATGTCTGAGTGGGCCCGTCAGCTAGGGTCTGACAGATGCTTAATGGGAGACAAAGATTGGTGGTTGTCGCTATACCATGAGGAAAAGATGCAAGCCTTTTAATCTCCATGATTTAACAAGAGCCATTGATGTGGTAGGAAGGTGGATACACGTGGTGGGCTCATTGTTAGAGGATGTTGAGGTGGTGATCTTATGGCCTTATCACATGATCGCAAGTGCCATTTTTAAGGCTATGCAATCATGTGACTAACATTTTGTGTTAGCAGCAGCGGCGGTTATGTAGAGGTAAAGGTTTGTGGGTTGTCGCGGTTGTGGGGTTGTGAGGGTGATATGGCCAAAGACTTTTCAACAGGGTTTGTGACCGTTGATTGCGACTAGGAGACTGCGGTCGCATGATCACAAGGGTGAGTTTGATGCCATGCGATCATGCGACCAAGCATAAATGTAACCAATTCCTATTGCAGTTAATCTTGCCGATGCCCAGGAAAGGGATAAAGATCTACGGTGCTAATATAAAGCTGGCTGAGTTTTAATTTTAGACCGCCGATTTACTTCTGGCACCATGAATGTGACCGTTTGAACTTGTAGAGAGTTTTTGCAATAGGAAGGACTAGTTTTAAATGTTTTAGCGGCCTGATTGGATTTGTTTGGTGGTTGCGGTGTGGTCCAAGGTGTTCCATGATCATTTGCAGGGATTTGTATCATATGGTGAAGGATAGATTTTGTTGCTCAAGGCTTTTTGCAGGCTGGTGATGGTTATCCCTCCAGTGGTTTTTTGAAATTTACTGTGGTTAGCCATTGTAACCCTGACCCCAGTCATCTGTAGCTTATTGCAACCTATTTTGGGTTTCCAAGATGACTGGTGGTATATATTGCAAGTTTTTGACTTGTCAATGGTTCTGAATTTTGTCAGTTCCAGGGAAATAGAAAACTCTGTCACATTGCATGTAAGGTGAATAGAATTTTTGGAAGTCTTTTGTAGGTTATTGAAGTGGTTTGATCTCTATCCTACTTTGATCATGTACATGACTCATCATACTTAATATAACTGTTTATGATTAGAAGTCTCTCCTTGGTGTCATTCATGTGAGTTTTGGATTTTTTGATCCATTGCATAGGGTTACCTTTGCATATGTTCTTGTCTTTAGTTCTTGATTTAGGATCAAGTGAAATTCACTTTAGAAGGGACATAGATTCATCTTGGTTGTCTACAGAAGGATCTTATAAGTAGTGGATGAGCTGGAACATTTATATTTATGGCTATGAGTCTTTGACAATAGTTGGTTCATGTTTCATTATTTGTATGTGAGGTCTACCTAATGGATAATGGCACTGGTCAAGGAATAGTACATTCAGTTGAGTTCAGTGTTTGATGGGTTTGGGCTATTTTCTACATCTTTAAATATCAATACCATTTTCATGTTGGTGGTAGTAGTAGGAGTTCCTCTCTAGTCTTCAGACTCATTCTGTGCAAATAGGGCTGTTTGTATATGAATTGGCTTCATTGGGGTATAGGTTACCTGAAGGGGTTTGAAGGCTATTCCACACTAATCTGTCTGCAGGCCTTTTATTCACCAAAAGGATGGCATGAGTGTGCAGATAAGGCAATACCTACCTGAGTGAATGTGGAGCTCAAAGAAGAAGGAGGATTTCTCTCCATCATCATCAATTGGTTTGTTTTTCTTGTCAAGCTTGAGTGCCTAACCTGTGATTCAAGCCCAACCATTTGATTCAAGTTTGGTCCTGCAAGAAAAAGAACCAACACATGTTTTGTATGTGTATGGTATATTTCATATTACTTGAGTTGCCATCAATGCCAAAGGGAGAGATTGATGAATTACAACTGATTTAGAACCTAATTGAAGATCTATGATTAGAGATCACTGAGTTACTAATTAGATATGTAATATGATTAAATCAGTAATATGTTGTCATTGATGTCAACTATTTTGACAACACTTATTTTGTAAGTTACAATACCGAAACATCTTTAGAATAGAGTAAAAGAGATGTGTTAGAATAACTGAGAGGGGGTAAATCAGTTATCTAGTGTCCCAATGCAAAATGTATAATCCAAAAACAAATACTTAAAAATTTTGATACTCGGTAACTTAAAATACTGTACTGTCTATGCTTTTACCAATTACTAGTCGAAAACATATAGTAGTTACCGATCAAATCAAATATGCAACATGAAAATATGACATCAAACAAACATCACAATCAACACATAACACAAGAGATTTAACGTAGAAACCCTGTGAAGGGAAAAACCACTTGGGACCGACAACCCAAAAATATTCACTCTTTTGAAGTGAGGTTAGTGAAGATGCAACCCTGTTAAAGGTTACAAACACACTATTAGGTGTGACCTTGTTAGAGGATTTTAGACCAACCGTTATCATCCAACCAGTAGTCACTCTAGAGTTGACATGATAGCAATGTTCATTCTATGAATGATACATAAAATACTTTCTTAGTCCACTCGGTTAAGAGATTTGACTATGTACAATGGTTAAAATGTAATAGTAGGTGATCTGCCTTAATAAAACTTCAATTGTAGATATACAGATCAATGTTAAGCTCATTCAATCCTCTGATCATTTAAATCAATTCTGTTCCAATCAATGTTTAGTAAATTATTATCGCTCAGTAATAGCTTCCTATCGCTCGATAAAAACTCTGTAATTTGGTTCTCACTAACCAATTTGATCAGGTATGCATGAAAAATTGTTCACAGAATAATTTTTTAGTCTCCTCCTTCTGGCATTACCATTCACTATGAAATCTCCAGTCTCTTATATAGACAAGTAAACCATTTTCTTCTGCTCCATTAGATTTTTTTGCTTAATCAACTTCATTGATTTTGCTGCTTAAACATACCTCAGCTGATGTGTCAATAACACATTTGATTCTCATTCTTTAGATCTTTCTTGAATTTTGTTAGCCGTTTATCTATGTAACAAACATTAATTGTTACCTTGAAATCATACACTTTTCAGCTCATCAATCTTATCGGGTAAGCTAGTCACTTAATTCCTCTATTCTGCTTTGTTAACAAAGAAATGCATTAGTGAACACAAGCTCGGTTTACATTGTGCTCAGTATACACTACACTTCGTCGGTGTACACTGAAATGCTTCATCAATTGACAACACTGCTTTGTGTCTTTCAACTCTTTTCCTCATCATAGATGAATGAAACATAATCAAGTCAATATCATAAGGTCATAGACTCATCAACAAGTTACTCAGTGTATTATTTATCCTCATCTGTCATATCCATCTTCCTTATGTGGATAATTCTGTACTTCATCTCTTTCAGTCCTTTACTAAAGATGTTTCGGTATAGTAACTTACAAGATAAGTGCTGTAAAACTAGTTGACATCAATGACAACATAATACTGATTTAATCATATTACATATCTAATCAATCAACTCAGTGATCTTAAATCATAGATTCTTCAATTAGGTTCTAAATCAATTGTAGTTCATCAATCTCTCCCTTTGGCATTGATGGCAACTCAAGTAATATGAAATATACCATACACATACCAAACATGTATTCTACAACTCTATGAACAAATGTACAAGCTCTCCCTAGCTTAATATGTTTAATCACTATGTTACTTCAACAACATTACAAATGCAGCTTTGAAATTCTAAAAATATGATCTTTTCAGCTCTTAGGTTCCTACTTCTATTCTCAGTAACTGATATTCATTTTTCTTCCTTTCTTCCAGATTATCTCTCCCTCAGATAGTTCTCATCGGTGTATATTGTTTCATATTATTTATCTCTCCCTTTGACAACAATGCCAAAGAAACAAATAAACACACTGCTCTTTATTAGCCAAGTAACTCTCTATTGTCCAATGCATTCTCTATATCTCTATATACTGACATCTCAATCTATTTTAGTTCTCCAAAATTATCACAACCTTGAACATGATCCAAAGTGTGAACTATGCTGCATCAACATGAATGATCTTCTGATAAGATTAGGTTGATGTAACATCAGATCACATTAGTGACCATTAGACAGGGGATGGACCCCTAGTCTAGTCCTTAAGTACTCAAATGTATCCTTCAGTAGAGCCTTTGTAAATATGTTTGCAAGTTGTTATTTTGATGTAACAAACTCTAACTTAACTTGCTTCTCCTGTACTTGTTCTCTTAAGTAGTGATACTTAATTGATATATGCTTTATTTTAGAGTGCATCACTAGATTCTTTGAAATATTAATTGCACTAGTGTTATCATAGTATATAATCATCAGCTCAGTGAATACCTCATTCATACCTTCTAGAACTTGCTTAACATATGCAATATTTGAATAGTTTGTAGCAGAAACAACATACTCTACTTTAGCTATAGATTGAGAAATGCAAGCCTTCTTCTTACTTGTCCATGTAACAAGTCTTTCACCAAAGAAAAATGCTCCTCCGGTGGTACTTTTTCTGTCATCCACATTTCCAGCCCAATCAACATCAATATAAACCTTCAGTTCAAACTTGCCTTCCTTAGGATGCCATAATGCATAATTTTCTATTTTCTTTAGGTATCTTAGGATTCTCTTTGTATCAATCATGTGTGAATGTCTAGGGTTTGTAGAAAATCTTGCAACAATTCCCACAACATGTGCTATATCTAGTCTATTGTGAACTACATACATTAACTTACCAATCATAGATCGGTACACTGTATAGTTTACCTCTACAGTGTCATCTTCCTTAGTTAGTTTGCATCCAGTAGCCATCAGTGTTCCCACAGGTTTAGCATCTTCCATGCCAAATGTCTTCAATACTTCCTTGATATATTTGGATTGTGTGATGAACATCCCATCATTCTACTAAATCACTTGTAGTCCTAGAAAGAACTTAATCTCTCCAAACATAGACATTTCAAACTCTTTTCTCATCTCATCAGCAAAAGATTTACATATGTTATCTTGACCTCCAAAGATAATATCATCCACAAATATCTCAAAAATAAGAATAGTATCATCAATATCTCCTTTCATGTACAAATTACTATTCTCACTTGTTCTAACAAATCCAATACTTAACAAATAAGTATGCAACCTCTCATACCAAGCTCTTGGTGCTTTCTCCATGTGTCTATTGTTTGGATCAATGAACCCTTCTAGTTGTTCTATGTAGACTTCATCTTCAAGTATTCCATTAAAAAATGCTGACTTAACATCCATTTGATAAACTTTGAATTTCTTATGTGCAACATATGCAAGTAGCATTCTAACTCCTTCTAATCTAGCTATAGGTGCAAATGTTTCACCATAATAAATTCCTTCCTCCTTTGCATGTCCCTTGCATACCAATCTAGCTTTGTTCCTTGTTACCTCACCATTTTCATTCAGCTTGTTCCTGAATATCCACTTAGTAACGATAACATTCTTATCTTTAGGTCTAGGTACTAAGGTCTAGGTTTTGTTCTTCTTTATCTGTTCTATTTCCTCTTTCATTGCATTAACCCTTTCATCATTTTATAATGCAAATTTTACATTTTTCGGTTCATAATCACAAACTAGACATGTACCTTATCTTGTCTTACTCCTTGTTTGCATGCCAGCTTGCTTGTTTGTCTGTACCTTGTCTTGTCAAGATGAAGAAAGGAAATATATACATGAGGAAGATGTATATGATAGATAAGGATAAGGAATACATTGGGTAACTTGGTGATGAGTCTATGACCTTATGTTATTGAATTGATTATGTTTCATTCATCTATGATGAGGAAAAGAGCTAAAAGACACAAGGCAGTGTGGTAAATTGATGAAGCATCACAGTATACACTAAGTAGTGTAGTGTATACCAAGCACAATATAAACTGAGCTTGTGTTCATTAACACATTTCTTTGTTAACTGAGTAGGAGAAAGGAACTAAATGATTAGTTTAGCTATTAAGGATTGATGAGATGTAAAGTACATCAAAATTAGAGATGGAGATAATTTTTTTTATGAAGACCAATGGCTAGCATAATTCAAGGAAGATCTAAAGGATGAAATCAAAATGTGTTACTCGAACATCGGCCGAGAAAGGCTAAGAGGCAAAATGGATGATGGAGAATAAGCGGCAAAAATCTTATGGAGGAAAAGAAAATGGTTTACTTGTCTATTTAAGAGACTAAGGTTTTGTTATGAAACTTATGCAAGAAGAAGGAGACTATAGAACTATCACATGAACAAGCTTCATGTATGCCTGATCAAACTAGTTAAGGAGAATCGAATTGCAGAGCTTAACGAGCGTCAGAAAGGTATTACCGAGTGACAGTAAATCATTGATTATTGTTGATATAGAATTAATATACTGATCAAAGGATTTGAATGGGCTTAACATAGATCTGATAATCTACAATTGAAGTTGTATTGTAATTAGATCAATTGCTGTTACATTTTAACCATTGTAAATAGAGAAATCTCTTAACAGAGTGGACTTGAAAGTCTTATATGTATCATTCATAGAATGAACATTGTTATCCTATCAAACCCATAGTGAATGATGGTTGGATGATAATGGTTGGTCTAAAATCCTCTAACAAAGTCACACCTCACAGTGTGTTTGTAACCTTTAACAGGGTTGGGTCTTCACCGACCTAACTTTAGAAGAGTGAACATTTTTGGGTTGTCGGTCCTAGGTGGTTTTTCCCTTCATAGGGTTTCCATGTTAAATATTTTGTGTTATGTGTTCATTGTGGTGATTGTTTATTATCATACTTTACATATTGCATGTTGGATTTGATTGGTAGTCATTAGTTGTTATTGACTGGTAATCGATAAAAGCACAGACAGTATAGTATTTTATGTTACCCAGCTGTAGAAGTTTAAGTAAATTGTTTTGGATTATACATTTTGATTTGGGACTACGGATAACTAATTCTCCCCCCCTCTCAGTTATTCTAACAAAGGAAAGAAGTTTGAGTGGACTAAGAAGTGTGATCAAGCTTTTGAGGAGCTAGAAAGAGCATTGACCAGTGGACCCATTCTTGCTGTGCTAGAGCCTTTAGCAAAGTTTGTAGTTTGCATAGATGCTTCCTTAGATGGTTTAGGGGTAGTTCTTATGTAGGATGGGTGAGAAATAGCCTATGAGTTTAGGAAACTAAAGACTCATGAGCTAAACTATCCTACCCATGATCTCAAACTTGCAACAGTGGTGCATGCTTTAGTGAGATGGTGGCACTTCCTCTTAGGACATCAATTTGAACTTCATCCAAACCATCAAAGCCTTCAATATATCTTCACTCAGCCAAACCTTAATGATAGGCAATGGAGATGGATGGATTTCCTGTGTGAATATGATTTTGAAAGATCACATTCTTCATCACTTGCATGATGATGAGTTATATACAGAATTGAGTGAGTTGATTCGGTCTCAGAGACCCCTTGAGGGGAAGTATGTGAATTATTCTATGGATTTAGATGGACTCTTACATCATAGAGGATGTGTCTACCTACCTTCTTCTAGAGGTTTGTGAGAGATTATCATGTTAGAGACCCATAGAGCCCCTTATGCAGTGCATCCCAGGTTGAAGAAGATGCATGCTGATTTGAGGCAGTTGTATCATTGGTTGGGCATGAGAATGTAGATTGCTGATTTGGTAGTTAGGTGCCTAGAATGCTAGAGGGTGAAGGCAAAACACCAACATCTAGGTGGTATACTTCAGCCCCATGAGATACCAGTGTGGAAGTGGGACACCATATCTATGGACTTCATTGTTGGTTTACCTATGTCATCTCGCTGTCATGATGCCATCATGGTGACAGTTGACAAGTTGACCAAAGTTATTGTCATACTGCATGGCATACCTCGTAAGATCATCTCAAATAGAGATTCTCTCTTCACTTCATCCTTTTGGAGAGAATTGTAGGCAAGATTGGGCACTAGGCTCAACTTTAGTATGGTCTATCATCCTGAGATAGATGGACATACCGAAAGGGTCAATTAGGTTTTAGAGGACATTCTTCACATGTATCTTATGTACCATCAAAACTGGTAGGAGGAATACCTACGTTTAGAGGATTTTTCCTATAACAATGGGCATCATACATCTTTGGGTATGCCTGCATACCAGGTTCTCTATGGTAGACCTTGCAGGACACCACTCAGCTGGGATAGGATCAAGGATAGAGTTTCTATTGGTCCTAAGTTAGTTAGAGATATGGAGAAGTAGGTGACCTTGTTTAGGAAGCATCTTGGAGAGGCTTAGGATAGATAGAAGAAGAATGATGATGCGAAGAGGATTGATCGAGCTTACTTAGTAGGAGACAGGGTCTTTTTGAGAGTGCAACCGCATAAGAGTCCAATCCTTTTTGGAAAGGGCTCTAAGCTAGAACCTCATTTTTTTGGACCTTTTGAGATCCTTGAAAGGATAGGGCTAGTTGCTTACCATTTAGCTTTTCCAGTTAGCCTATCACGTATCCATGATGTGTTTCATGTTTTAATTTTGCAGAAGTATGTTTATGATGAGTCTCATGTGATATAATGGGATGCCTTGTAGGTAGAGTCAGATGGGAAACTAGTGTTAGAGCCCATTCATATTTTAGCCCGACAGATGGTGGCACTTTGAGGTAGGGCACTCAACCAGGTTAGGGTCAAGTGGGATTGTTATGATGAGGTCATAGCTTCATGAGAGGATGCAACATATATGAGATCACAATACCCTCACCTCTTTGATGAAATCTAGGAGGAGGTTCATGCCTAGAGGGGGTGGATGTGAGACCTACCAGACAGTCATATTTATACTTCTTTATTTTTCATGCTTTTTGTACTTATTTCATAGACATACCTGACTATTTGAGACACTCATGTATTTAAGGATATGTTGAATCCTATGCTATATCTTCAGTATAAGATTATGTAATCAGGGTACACTCAAGATATTATATGTTTTGATTCAATTTCAATTATGATGATGTTACATATGATGTTATATGATGTTTAAAACTAATGTGATGAAAATTTGGTTTAGGAAACCAAAGTCATGCTTCGTTGATTCATTTACAGACATAGCTTTAAACCATGCAGTATTGATGATGTATTATGTTTATATCATGTTAATTGGACCTACTGATGTGTGCAATGAGTGTGCAGGATAAGTTGATCATGGATCTAAATGCGGGGATCTAGTATTGGAACCTATGTTTATACCGTGCATTCTAAGGTCCTCTTTGTATAAAGAAACATGAACCTTGTTGTATAGTCTATTATTTCATGAATGTGGTTTGTATGCATGTATTTAATTTAGTAAATGTAATTGACTTAACCATGTCAATTGTTTTAATTAATGTGCCAAATTTGGCAAATTGTGGCTTAAGTGTTGGCATGGTTAGTATATTGTATTTGATTGGGTCAAGGGTTTTACTAGGGATTAATCTTAGGGTAAAATCAACTTACCTTGGGTTGGGAAGTTTCTAGATAGTCAACCAAGACTTGGAAATCCGTGTGTAATCTTTAGGTGGAGTTTAGGAGGGTCATTTGGGCTCTCATAGGTTAACTAGAGTCAATTTTAGCTACCTAGGTTGGTACCTTAGGGGTTAGGGGTCATTTTCAGCCCATTAAGAGCCTTAAAACTCATTTATGACTCCCCTAAAGTCAAGATTTCCAAGTTGGTCGAATTTGAAGAGTTGTGAGGTTTTGGTTAACCTCTCTCTTCTTCCCAACTTGCATTCAACTCCATTTATGGTGAAGGAAGGAAAGTGGGAAGAAGGGAATGGAATTTCCTTCCTCTCTTCTAATTGGTTTCTAGATTTTAGGAGGTTTACCTATTTAGCAAAATCTTGGGAAAGGGTTTGAGTGTTCACCCACTCTCTAGATTTGGAGATCAATTCACTTTGGAAGGAGTTTAGGAAAAGGCTAGATTGGAAGGAGTTTCAAGATTCTATATTTTCATCCCTTGCTTGGATAAAGGTAGGCCCTTGTAATTTATTTTCATTTCTTGCATAAGTTTGAGCTTGGAGCTCCATTAATAGAGTCCATGGATTTTTATGGTTCATGTTTGATATTTTTATTTTATAAAAATGTTATTTTTAATTCATAATTTCATTTTGGGATGGGATTCTTCAAGGCTTAATCACCCTAGGGAGGGTGGAGTAACCTTGAAGGGGGTAGAAGGAAGAAGACCCAGGATGTGAAGAGTCTCCCATGTGTAGAGGGATAGACATGGGGTTCCACGATACCCATGATGTGAAGTATGGCCTACGAGCACCTTGGGGGAATAAGGAGATTTGACTGCATCTTCTTGAAGATGGTCTTACCAAATCCATGTGTGGCTTGGGAAATTTTTTTATTTATACTATGGCTTTCTCCACCTTGTAGTCCACCTCTACCCTATTTTCAGGAAGGCCTCTTGGAGACCTTCCTCTTGTTACAACCCATTGGGAAAAATGTATTGAAGTGTTTTCATGTTGATTGTTTCCTTCATGTTTTTATTTCCTATTTGTATTCATTCCTTATTGGATCCGCTAGCTCAGGGGTGGCCATGTAATGACCTAGGTTGGGAGGTGAGCCTTTGTGGTCAACCTCATTCTATCAGGTCCAATTGGAAACTTGGAGCTGGCAGTTTTGTTGAGTGGACATTCAATTTTGTAATCCTCCATATTTTATGTTTTATAAGGAATTCAAGATATCTATGTAACCCTCTTTCAAGGTGTAAATCCTATTTTATGTTTAATAAAATTAAGGAATTATGGATTCAATAATCACTTTTGACTATGTCTAAGAAATAGATTATGTTGCAATTTTAACTTTCTATTTTCTATTAAAATAATTGTTTAATATTATTGGGAAACTAATACTTTGAAGAAATTATTATGTTCTTTAACAAATATTTAAATTGGATAACTTCTTAGTTATTATGTTATTTTGATTTGAAATGTTAAATTAGATTTGTTATCAAAATGGTTATGGTATTTCATATGCATGGGATGATTGTGCAAATATTATATTCAATCCAACATTTAACGTACTTTATAAGTGGATAAATTAAATAGTTGAAAGTTAAAAAAAAAAAAAATAGCTGTGTTTTGCTCTCTTTTTGGGCATGACGGGTGAATTAGTAGGGGAAAGTACTATGGTGACAAATGTAGAGCTATCCAGAGAGGTGGAAGAGAAAAAAGAGAGGAATAGACTCCTTGAAGATGTCATGGATGAGAGGAGGATCAAACTCCAAGAAGTAGTTGATCAAAGATCTCTAGAACATAACAAAGATGTTGATAATAGTGACAGGGTAAAAAGCTTGTGGATGAAGATGACATCATCCCTGAACCATACCCCCCAATGAATGAGGAACCATTCTTGAAAGAAATCAAAGCATTGAATGCAAAAGAATTTGAAGGACTACCACTATTTCATGGGAAAATATATATTGAAATAGTCATAGAATGGATTGAGGGGATGGAAAACCATTTTGAGTGTGAGGTTGTGATAGAAGCCCAAAAGATCAAGGTAGCCAAATCAAGATTAAGAGGATCAGCCTTGACATGGTGGAAGTACCTGCAAGATGAAAGAGTCAGAATGGGAAAGCTACCTATAAAAAATTGGAAAGCCATGGTGACTAAGGTGAAGAAAAACTATCTTCCTGAAGACTATGAAATTCAACTTCATAAGAAGAGACAAGGATTAAAACAAAAGGATGTAGATGTGGCCTCTTATATAGAGGAGTTTTAGAAGCTATGCGTTAGGTCCAAGATTAAAGAAGAGGAATCCATCAAGGTAGCTAGATATTTGAGTGGTCTCAAATGGAACATCTAGGAGGAGATAAGCTTGTGGACTCCAACCACTATTCAAAAGTGCCACCAGTTAGCTCTCAAGGTTGAAGAGAGGAAAAAGAAGAAGGGAGACTCCAATAATAGGGGTAGAGGTAGAGGTAGAGACCAAGTGGATCACGGAGATGGTTACCAAGGTAGGGGTAATGAGTAGAGAAACCAAGGAGAATTCAAGATGACCAAGCATGGAGGTGAAACCAATCCAAGAGGGGGTCATTCTAGAGGTAGAGGTACACAAGGAGGCCCTAATAGAGGAAGAGGTACATATAAGAGCAACTCATACTTTGAAAGTATGAGATGTTACAATTGTGGCCAGTTGGGTCACCTAGCTTAGAGGTGCCCTCATAAGCCCACCTCATCAAATCATGGAAAGAGGATTGCATATGTCCATGAAGACACAACCAGTGTCAAGACACTTGAGGTTGACCATATTAAATAAAAAATAGGATAGAATTTAATGTTCAAAAGCATTTTGATCAGAAAGCTGGTTAAGGATGAACCCAAGCATAGGAGAGCCTTCTTTAGGATGAGATGTAAAATCCTTGGAAAAGTGTGTAAGGTGATTGTGGATTTAGGTTCCAATAAAAATATCATATCAAAAGAAGCTGTGAACAAAACAAAATTGGAGAAGATCCCTCATGTCAATCTATACAAGGTGACATTGCTGAATAAAGGGTAGAGTGTATTGGTGAATGAGCAGACTTGGGTGGAGTTTTCAATTGCAGGGTACAAAGACAAGTTACTTTGTGATGTGTTGCCTATGGATGCATGCTAATTTTTGTTATGTAGGCCTTTGCAATTTTATAAGAGTGTAGTGTATGATGGGAAGGATAACTCAATATCTTTCAAGAAAGATAACAAGACTTTCAAGATTCAGTCCTTGTTGGAAGAGGATGAATCTTAGTCCAAGCCTCCTAGCATCTTGATGAGTGGTAGAAAAGAGTTCATCAAAGACCTCAAGGATAAGGAGAGTGATGCATATTCAATTCTACTTAAGCCCAAAGAGGAAGGGAAAATTAAACTAGAGCCATTGCCATCAGCAATTCAAGAGTTTCTTGAGAAATACAAAGACATAGTCAGTGATGGTATGCCAACAACCTTACCTCCTAGGAGAGTGATAAGTCATTAGATATAATTTGTACTAGGTACATCATTGCCTAATAAGGCAGCTGACAAGCTCACTCTAGAGAAAAACTTGGAGGTGGCCAGATAGGTGTAAGAACTTTTGGATCAGGGGTTGAATAGGAAAAGAATAAGCCCTTGTGCAGTCCTGGTTGTTTTGGCATCTAAAAAAGGTGGAAAGTGGAGGCTTTGTACAGACTCAAGAGCCATAAATAGAATCACAATCTGGTATAGGTTCCCCATACCTAGAATTAAGGATTTAATGGACTGTCTTAGAGGGGCAATGTACTTCACCAAATTGGACCTCAAAAGTGGATACCATTAGATTAGAATCAAGGATGGAGATGAATGGAAGAAAACCTTTAAGACCACTAATGGGTTGTATGAGTGGAGAGTTATGGCATTTGGCATCTCAAATGCACCGAGAACATTCATGAGGGTCATGAATGAAGTGCTTAAGGATTTCACAAGGATATTTGTGGTAGTATATCTAGATAATATACTTATTTTCTATAACATAGTAGAAGAGCATTTAAAACATGTGGAGATGGTCATAAAAAAGCTACAGGAGGAGAAGTTATCCATCAACCTAGAAAAATGTGAGTTATTCAAACAAGAGCTTGTCTACTTGGGGTTTTTAGTATCCCATGGATCATTGAAAAAGGATCCACACAAGGTTGAAGCTATCTTAAATCAGCCTACACCAACCACAACCATATAGGTAAGGAGCTTTCATGGGTTAGCTCAAGTTTATAGAAATTTCATAAGGTAGTTTAGTGGAATTTGTGCACCAATGGTGGACACCATTAAAGGTGGTATCAAGACCAAGTTTAGATGGACTTCTATAGTAGACCAAGCATTCAAAAGGCTAAAGGAACAAGTAGCAACACAACCTATCATTAGACTACGTAGCTTTGACAAATTGTTCACCTTGGAGTGTGATGCTAGTGGGATGGCAAAAAGGGGTGTGTTAAGGCAAGAAGGTAGAATAGTAGCCTTCTTTAGTGATAAACTAAATGAAGCTAAGAAGAATTAATCTTCTTATTATTTGGAGTTTTATGCTTTGGTACAATCTCTAAGAAAGTGGAGACATTACTTGCTACCCAAGGAGTTTGTAGTGTTTACTGACAACTAGGCCCTTAGCTACATCAAAAAATAAGAGAAATTGAGCAATAGACACCTAAAGTGGATGGAATACCTTCTACAATACCTCTCCTATGGTGATACTTAGAATTTTCTAACTTGGACATTTTTATTATGATGGTCAGGACTATACATTTACATTTATGTTTTGTGAATGATGATATGATGGATATGCTCATTTATGGTTATAATTTATATGTTTATGAGATTAGAAAACCATCTATTTTTATATTTTTTATGGATCTAACCCAATGATATGAATCTAACCATTATCATGATGTTTTATGTTTCATGGATATGTGTCAGATGTGTTTTCATGACTTAGGACAAAGTCATAGTTACTCACTTAGTTGAGGTCCACATGATGTATTGATCCTAGTCATCTACTTGCATATATCTGATTTGTATATCCATATGTATATATATGTATCTCTTCTTGGTGATGTAGGATTGCAGGTACCAGGTATCATCTCCACCTGGCTTCACAGGTCTGAGCGATCCCTCAAAATCCTCGATCATTGTTGTTGTTATGGAGATATCACCAAGTTCCACAGGAAGAAACTTCACCTTTGATCCTTTTATCCTTAGGTGGGAAGTGCCGAGTCAGTCCCTTGTGTGGATATATTATGTGATCTCTTAGTTTACTGGTTTTGTGGGTCTTGTAGTTAGTTTCTTGTCTTTTGTATTCATTGTGAATGAATTTTTGAGTATATTGGTTCTAGTTGTCTTTATGGTACATTCAATTCTATTAGTAGATTATTGATGTGAATTTGAGGGTATGATTTAGTAATTTATCTTTATTATTAGCTACTTATGTACTAGCAGATCTTGTTAGGAATGAGTTAGTATGTGATTGAAATATGTGATTTTAATATCAATAATAATAAAGAATTTTATGGTATTATCTTTATAATATCCATAATAACAAAATGTCTATGGCAATAAAAAAAATAAAAAAAATATTTTTAATAATAGTGGTATGTTTCACCTTGTATATATATCACTATTGCATTTTGTAAAGAATATGGATTAAGTGTGTAAATAAATAATATGCTTCATAATAATAATATTATGTTTGCAATAATATTTATAATAATAATAATATATGTACACATAGGCATATGGGTGCACACATATGCATATGCATACATATATTTATATAATTATTGGTGAGTAAGTAATTATTACATTCTATTAATGAATAATTAGATTAGTTAATGATATGGTTGTAAATAATAATAATAATTATTAACTTCCCTAAAGTAAAGGAAACATAAATTTTATTACGGTAATAGATTATAGTTTTATTTAAAAAATTATTTATCCCTTTACGGGAATGGTTTTACAAACTATATTTTTAATGGATAACCGGTGGATAGTTGCATTGGTTGGAGTACTCGTGCAACTACTCCCCAATCTATATACAGGAAAGACTTCCTGTGTGAGAGGGAGTTGGAGGAGAGTTGTTTCAAGAAGAAGATAACAAGATTAGTATTATGCTGGTAGGAATATTGTATTTGTGAGGAGAGAAATTCATCATTCTCTGAGAGTGGCGTTTGGTTATTTTTGGAAGAGGCTGGAGATTGCACCCAAGAGGATTTGAAGGAGTGCTGAAAGGGTTGAGAGGATTGGACTGGTCTTCATCAACCGAATCTCCGTAGGACTCTAGGTTGGAATTCATCCTGAGAGTTATCTCTCCTTTGTGATATGAAAAGATGAAAATCTAGTTAAATGTTTCTCTGTATATTCGTTGTTGATATAAATTACAAAATGCTGTGTTTTATATATATCATTATCCCTGTATTAGTGATTTGAAGAGTAGGAACATGTTGAATGGATTTATTTCCTGTATTGAGTATAAACAAATATTTATGCATTTATAGGAGGTTTTAGGGTCCTTAGAATTCTCCTTGTATTTCCTCTCTTATCCAGAATGTCCATGAGTTCTTTGAGGCTTTAGAACTTCTGTTTCAAACCTACAATTTCATATTTTTCTTTGCACCACTTTTCTTTGCCCAGATCTAGAACAGATATGTTGGATAGATAGGATGGATTGATGGGCCATTTGTGAAGGGAAACTAGGAGATCTCAAATGGGTCATGCTTAGATTAGGCAACCCTAGTTCCCATAATGCCCAGTTTTACCCGCAAGCCAAAGTTGATAGTCATATTTTGTAGTTTCTAGAAATCAGTTAGTGATGACCGAGTAAGTCAGTGGTGATCGAGTAAGTCAGTGATGACCGAGTAAGTCAGTGATGACCAAGTAAGTCAGTGATGACTGAGTAAGTCAGTGGTGATCAAGTAAGTTAGTGATGACCGAGTAAATTAGTGGTGACCGAGTAAGTTAGTGGTGACCAAGAAACTAGTGTTAGCCAAGCAGACTGTGTTAACTGATCAGACTGTATGAACTGAGTAGATTAGTGTTAACCGATGAAAATGGGATTCAAGCTTTATAAAATTAAAATATTAAAGTTTAAGTTTACGTACTTTAATTTCTTATACTTTAAGTTATACTTGTATAAAGGGTTTAGGTACCTTTTGGATTGATTGGGATAGGTTTCAACTTCCTAGAAGTTAAGTTGTAACTTTTAATTTTTAGATTTTTAATAAAATCAGACTTAGTCAAATTTCAGGCTTAGTCAAATATTAGGCTTAGAATGAAGTTCATGGAACATTATCTTTTGGTATATGGAACTTTGAGTAAATCATAAATGTGTTCATTCCTTGTTTGGTAGAGGTTATGTTTAGTGCGTTTGGATGCCTTAATAGGGTTAGGATGTGTGTAGGAAGTAGTTTAGGGTTTAGGGTTGTCTAAGAAGATCAGGACCATTCTAAACATCCTTAAATGTTCCTAATTTCCCCTAAAACATCCATAAATTATCTTATTATTTTCTACTCTTTGATGCAGTCTTACAAAAGTGTTTATGATATGTTTTTACTATGTGTATGATGTGGTTGTGATATGTGGGTTAAGGGTAGAAAACCTAATGACACTTAGTGAGTGGCTCTCAGTGTGGGGCCGGGGCCCTAAGTAGCTAGTACCAGGATAACCGACTGAAGAATTATTTTAACAAGTGATAATTTAGTTAAAACTTATGGGAATGGGTTCAAACATGTAAAAAGATTAAATGTGCCTTGCCCATGCCATTAGTGCTAGCAAAGGCTATGGATGGGAGTGGGAGAAGGTGCCTATGCGTAGGTACAATCGAATGACACTTGTCTGTATGAAAGGCATTCAGTTCCGCATGTGCCTACTTGGGGGCCGGGGCCCGGAGTGGCTAGTACCAGGACAACCCAAGGGGTGAGGGCTATGCGATGACACTCACTTAGGTTGTTGCTTAGAGATTCTACCAAGCCTTAGAACCTGTTTGGGGAAAGATTTATACTTGGGCTTTCTTTTCATTTGTTAATTGGGAAAGGTAACCTGACCCTAGGTTTGGCCTAGCTATTCCTTCTTTGTGGACCCTGGTGTTTATCTCCTATCATGGGGGAGTGGGCCTTTGGGTGTCCACGTGGTTGGGTGGTAAACAGTTTATTGAGGTATCTTTTGTGGATGTAGTGTTTGAAGATTCATGCTTGCTTACGTACTAGTTTTTGAAGAATAAAGGCTTTGTAATTATCTTTCATGATGTAAAGTTATTGTTACCTCCTGAGTGGAGATGAATGTAATGTAATCATTGATGTAATTCAAAATGATGTATTTGAAATGGGTAGACTTAGGAAAAAGGGAAAAAGGGGATGTGAACTTTATGTATAAGATGTATGTTGGAAAAGAAAATGATTTTTAGTTAAGTAGTATGATTTTAATTAGTGATGATTCAAGGAAAGGCTATTGAAGAAAAAATGTATTATTTTAAATGTATCAAATGATTTAGATGGTTCTATTTGATTTAAAGGTTATATTGTTCATAAAGAATACTTAGGAATATAGATGATTTTAAATGGAAAATTGAAATGAAAGTACTATGTAGCTCTTAATAAAGAATCTTATAGTGATATGATGTAATTTTCTTTGAGAAGTATATCTTGTTGTTAGTTTACTTAATGGACTTAAATGAATCATGCATTAAATAGAAGGGAACATTGGGAGGAAACTAAGTTTAAGTTTTGTTCATATAATTGTTTTAAAAATTAAATTTTTTTCATAAATCATTACTTAGGTTTTTCTTTTATAAAGATAATAAAGATAATCCTTTGTTCTCTTCCCTGGTTCCCTTGCGGGGCATGGCACCTTCAAGCATTCACTTTCACAATCAAGCACAAAAAGGGGTAGTTAAAAAAGTTTGTAGATGCACTAAGTAGGAGGCTTCTAACCATCCAAGAAGTTCAGCTAAATAGCATTGGGATAGAGAGTTTCAAAGACCTCTATAAGGATGATGAAGACTTTGGTGATGCCTACAAGGTATGCTCTAATTTTTAGAATCATTTTCATAGAAATTTTTTTGATTTTACCTTGCAAAGTGGTTTTTTGTTTAGGGGAAATCAGTTATGCATTCCCAAGGGATCAATGAGGGAAAACCTCATATAGGAAAAACATAATGGTAGCTTGAGTGGCCATTTTGGGATGAACAAAACCATAGATCTTGTGCAAAGGTTTTACCATTGGCCAAAGTTAGTTAGAGATGTAACCAATTATGTTGAGCAGTGTGTAGTGTGCTTGAAGGAAAAATGAGGATCTAGAAATGAAGGTTTGTACCAACCTTTTCCAGTCCCAAATAGACCATGGGAGTGTGTGAGCATGGATTTCATTGTGGGCCTACCCAAGATAAATCATGGCCATGATAATATCTATGTTGTGGTAGACACATTTAGTAAGATGGGGCATTTTATACCTTGTAGGACTACACATGATGCTAGTAGCATTACTCATTTGTTCTTTAAAGAAATTGTAAGGATCCATGGACTACCTCTAACTATTGTTTTGGATAGGGATGTCAAGTTCATGAGCCACTTTTGGAAAACATTATGGAGTAGATTGGGTACTAATCTCTCATTTGGTTCAACTTACCACCCTTAGACTGATGGCCAAACTGAGGTGATTAATAGTCTTAGGAAACTTGTTGAGGTGCCTAACCAAGGAGTATGGGAAGACATGTGATGTGGTTCTTCCCCAAATAGAGTATGCATACAATGATAGTGTTAATAGGACTACTGACAAGAGTCCATTTGAGATTGTTTATGGGATGCACCCAAGGGGTGTACATGAGCTCACAAACCTTGGAGCCATGGAATATAGGAGTGGTCATGCTGAAGAATTCACTCAAACCATGAAGGAGATTCAATAACAAGTGAGGAAGAACATCCTAGAATCAACTCAAAAGTTGAAGACCAAGATAGATGAGAAAAGGAAGAATGTTTAGTCTGAGGTAGGAGACTGTGTCATGGTTCATTTGAACAAATCAAGGCTGGAAAAAGGTGTGTCTACCAAGCTTCAGGTGAAGAGAGTGGGTCCCTATAAAGTCCTAGCCAAATATGGGGCTAATGCATATAAGTTGGACCTTCTTAGTGGACTGAACGTCTCCCTAATGTTCAATGTATTTGATTTGATCAAATTCAAGGGTCCTCTAACTGAGCTAGATGTCAACAATGCAGAGATTCATACTGATGTAAACCTCATGCACTACCTCCCAAAGTGCAGTTGGAAGTAGAGAAGGTCTTGGAATCAAGGGTCAAGAAGAACACTAGACATAAGGTGTACATGGAATACCTCATCTAGTGGAAGAAATAACCTGGATCAGAAGCCACATGGGTTGAAGCTATAAACTTCAAGAAGCTTGGAATCTCAGAGGACATATTAGTCACATGAGCGACTTGAGTTTTTGTTTGTGGCAAAGTATGGTGCAGGGCACCTAGGTAAGGCTACTTGGTAACCTAGGGTCCCTAGTGTTTGATTTTTGGCTTGTAGTGGCCATAGCGAAGCCACTAGTGAGATAAGGAGACTAGTTGGTCTCTAATGTGTTTTGGTTAGTTTGTTAGCTCTTACTTGGTTTCCCTAAGTCCTAGTCGAGTCTTGTTGAGCCAAATGTGGAAAACTTAGCCAAAGTGCCAAATGGTGGAAAATGTTGTAAAATGCATCTTTGATGTTTTCAGAGGTTAAAAATGGTCTTAATGACCCAATTGTGGTAAGGAGAGAGTCACACAATGGTGTGACCAAGTGGTTAGCTAAACCACAAAAATTTGTTGTGACAACTTTGAAAGTTGTCATGACAACTTTAAAAGTTGTCATGACAACATTTCCCAAAACCTAGGAAATGGCTCAAGGATGCCCAAATCCTGACCCAAGGGTCCCAACACATGGGATTGGGTATATATTGGGGAAAAACCCTAATTTAGAGTATTGGGAGTTATGCTGTATGGAAAACAAGACCTAGAAGGAAAGTTTACTATGTAACTTTTTGTAGAACTTGAAGATTTTGTGTGTAATAGAGCTAATAGATGGATTAATGGAGTGAATTCGATCATTGATTATGTTAGATTAGTCTTTCCTTGCATTCATAGTGGTAGGAGTTAGTCATTTGGATAGGTTTTAGTGTTGTTTAATTAATCTTTTATTTTTTGGCCTGTCTCGGGTTGGTCCAGACATAGTTTGCTAAATGGAGTGCTAGCTCACTCTACCATTGTAAAAACTTTACATGCCTTTGGGATCTATGAATAGACTCCATGTGTAACTATATGGTGCAAGAAGGGGCCCTAGAAAGAATGGGAGGCATTTTTAAGGTGATGCCCTATGTGAGCCAGGAGTGCATGGCTATGGATCACAGTGTGTTGCAGAGATGAGGAGAGTGATTGAAAGAACTCATTGCTTCAATCCAAGCATGTGGAGAGAAGGCTAGGTGTGTTAAGAAGCATCACTAGTAATGAGGAGCCTTGGTGACTAGTTTGTCCATGTGAAATACCAAACCCACATTGGTTCAGTCAGAGAATAAGGAAACCCTTGTTTTTAAGCCTATTTTTAGTAAATCTCTATATGGACAGGCTGGAGGAAGGAAACTAGAAGAATCTGAAAGCCCTTCCAAAAGGGTACTCAATTCTAAAATTGGCTGAGTGTCTTGTGAAGAAATTTTTTGAGCTATAGGTCAAAAGGTGTCTAATTAGGCCTAATAGCCTTATAGTCCTATTTGGGATAGTCAGCAAAGGAATCTTGAAAGAGATAGGGTTTGACTTGAAATAAGTGGAGTTAGGCATGGTTTTAGATGTTATTCTAAATGAAGTATCCTTCCTCTCCATTTGAGGGTCAGTGTAGACAAGAATCCATATTTTGAGGATGATGGTGCTAGAAGGCACCCATGGAGTGATGTGAAGGAAGCTTGATTCAACATTGGTGTTAGCAAGTTGAATGGGTAAGGATTATAATTTTGAATCCTTGTGGGGTTACTAGGTCAAGTACCCTATAGGCTAGAGATGTAGCCTCGTGTGATCCTAGAAGAGATTAGGATAGGAAGAGAAAAACTTGGTTACACTAGTTAGATTTAGAGACAACACTCCTAAACCTATTATAGGTAGAGGAGCTATCACCTTGGATGGAAATAATAACACTGATGATCTTCTGTATGTTGATGGTTTGCAGCATAACTTACTAAGTATTGGACACTCACTTGAAAAAGGATATCAGTTTGAATTGAAAAATAATAAGTTCATCATTAATAACAAAGGAGTAATGATTGCATCAGGTTCAAAGACAAAAGGTAATGTTTTTTAGCTTAATTCTGAAGTAAGTTATTTTGTTACTAAAGTAGATGACAGTTGGTTATGGTACAAAAGATTATGTCACATCAAATTTGACAATATAGTAAACATAAGTAATATAAAGGTAGTAAGAGACCTCCCTAGTATTGCAAAAATAGTTGATACAATATGCAGGGAATGTGTGATGGGAAAACATGTTAGGAATTCATTTAGAAGCAAGCATAATTTGGTGGAGAACAAATTGGATCTACTGCATAAAGACTTATGTGGACTAACTCAAACAAGATCATACTATGGTGAAAGCTACTTTATTTTATTTTTTGATCATTATTCTAGAATGATGTGGGTTTCATTCTTAAGAGATAAAATTGAAGCATTTGAGAAGTTCAAGATATTCAAATCTAAAGTTGAAAATGAGTCTGGACTAAAGATAAAATGTCTAAGATCAGACAGAGGAGGAGAATTAACCTCTAATAGATTTTATGAGTATTGTGAAGAACATGGGATAAAGAGACAACTAAGTGCACCTAGAACCCCTCAGCATAATGGAATTGCAGAAAGAAGAAATAGGATCATACTTGACACAGTGCGCACTATCATGATTGAAGGAAAAGTTGTACACACCTATTTGAGAGATGCAATCAATACTACTATCTATACTATCAATGGAATTCAATTAAGGCCAGACACATACAAGACATCTTCTAAGCTATGGTTTGGTAATGTACCTACAATAAAATACTTTAGAATCTTTGGAAGCAAGTGTTACATTAAGAGAGATGAGGCTATTGGAAATTTTTATGCAAGAAGTGATGAAGGTATTTTTATTGGTTACTCTACTAAAAGAAAAGCTTATAAATATTTTAATTTAAGATTGAAGAAGATCATTGAAAGAACACATGTAAATATTGATGAAAAGTTTATGATTCAAGAGACATATCATGATTATGCACCTATGATTGAAGAATAACTTAGACCTACCAGTACAGAAGAAATTGTTGAAGAAATGTTTGAGTACAACATTGATGTATTATTCAATGAACCTGAAAGAAGTGAAGAAGAATCATAGAAGATAGATGAGAGAGTCTCACCTAATGTTCCAAAATTTACATCTAGATACCATTCAAAAGAAAATATCATTAGAGATTAGAACAAAAAATTCATGACAAGATCAAAAGCAGTCAATGAAGTAGTATGTTTACTTTCACAAATTGAACCTTTAAGTGTTGAAGATGCATATAATGATTCAGATTGGCATGAAGCAATGAAAGAAAAATTATATCAGATAGTTAAGAATGATAAATGGGAACTGGTCCCCAGGCCTAGTGACAAAAATGTGATAGGAACCAAGTGGATATTCAGAAAAAATATGAATGAAGATGGAACAGTAGTAAGAAACAAAGCAAGACTAGTATGTAAAGGATGTGTACAGAGAGAAGGAATTGATTACTCTAATACATTTTCCCCTGTAAGAAGATTGGAAGCCATAAAGTTATTTCTAGCTTATGCTACATTCAAAAAATTTAAATTATATCAGATGGATGTCAAGTCAACATTCTTGAATGGAGAGTTGAAGGAAGAAGTCTACATAGAGAAGCCTGAAGGATTTAGTTTATCAGATAAACTAGATATGGTATGCAGACTGAAGAAAGCCCTCTATGGACTTAAGCAAGCCCCTAGAGCATTGTATGAAAGACTAGATGGTTACTTGACAAAGATGGGATTCAAGAAAGGAGTAGAAGATTGTAACTTATTCATAAGAGAGACACCTAATGGATTATTATGGGAGGCCTCATCTTGAGCCCATCATAGTCTTTTAGTTTTTGCATTTGAGATAGACTTATTTGATACTATATTTTGATGCATTTTGGCTTTCAAACACTATATATTATGGACCTTATCACCATAAAGGTTAGATGCACATTATGTCATGTTTATTGGGATGATTTCTATGATATAATTATGGTTCTACATGTGTGATTAATTTGGCTTTGTGAATGTTATGATGTCATGATGATATTTAAATTTTGCAAATGAATTATTGATATAATGATGATTTTATGAGCTTAATTAAGTGATGAAATTTTGTATTACATGATGAGTTATATGTATGTCATCGAAGAAATTATTATGCCATGTGAATTATGAATTATTTAGGGATATTGCAGATGAATTATTTTGATCATGTATGTCATGAATTTATATATTTCCTTGGACTACTGATGTTGGATTTTAGTGTGCAAGAAATTAGATCATGGTAAATTCGGGGAACCAAAGAATAGACCTATGATAAATCAGTTAGCCAAGGTTGCATCTAATAAGAGAAAAAACCTCATTGTATCATGTTTAATTTGTGAATGTAATGAGAATGTGTGTGTTTAATTAATATGTTTAATTGTAATTGTAATTTATTTTGTGAATGCTCAAGTGGATATGCCACATGGCTTGTGATGTGTAATTCATGTTGTTTCATTTGACACTTGTAAGTTTACTTATGGCCATAACATGTCCACTTGAGGATTGGATTCCCATCAACCTAGGATAGTACCCTTGAGGATCCCCATGTGAATCCCTTGGTTAGGGAGCTTAAGGTAGTGTCAATTCATGAATTTCGAGTTTGAACTTATCATGAGCTTTTGGAGGGTTAAAAAGGTGCCTAGGGGTGTGTTTAGGCCATTTTTAGTTAGCCCACTTGGTATACCTATGGGTAAGGGTCATTTTTCACCATAGGACAACCCATAGTTGACCAAATGACTCATCCAAAAGTTGGTTTTTCAAGATGGCCGAAAATCAACTTTTGGGACCAAGTTTTGGTAAGAACACCATCCATTAGAATGGTAGTCCTTTTTCTACCTTTTTAGCTTACCTTTGTAAGAGGCCATTTTTAGTAACCTTGTAAGGATCTTAGGGAAGACCACCCAATGGGAAGAAAACCTTATCCCTAGGAGTTTGTGGTGAGGTGTGTGGAGGCCTTTTTAGAGGGGACTCTTCTTTTGGAAGAGTTTGAACACCCTATTAGTCCATTTTCTGGTTCATGCAAAATTCTTTGAAAATGGCCTGTTCCCTGCAAATGTTTTGTAATGCTGTTATGCCACCCTGCTACATAATTTTATCTTGCAATGAAAATCCATAGTGTTTCATGGTGTATGCCCTTAGCCCCTGGTAGTTTATTATGTCACCTTGCTCCAGTCCAAAACACACGTGCTGAATCACAAATCCAGAAAGTTATTCAAGTTTTAAGGTCTACAGGAAACAATTTTAGAATCTGCCTAAGTGTCAAAAACCCACAATATTTTTGAAAATCCATGATGTTTTCGGTCTGTGTGAAAACCCTCATTGTTTTCAATCTTGTGCCTTCCAGCTTTTGTGCGCTTATCTTTTGCTGTCAGAAACCCTATATGTTTTCAATCTTTCATCAAAAACCCTATGTGTTTTCAACCTTGCATTTCTTCTCTTCTACCGGCACTCCTTGTTTGTTAGTCTTAAGTGCACAAGTGCAATGGTTGGTGGGGCCAAATTCTTCAAGCGGTAGAGGGAGGAGATCGATGGTCAACATATGAGCGTAAGGAATATTCCATGCTCATGAGATCATGCACTTGCCATTGATCTTATTTGTTTCAGGCATTTCTTCAGTGGTGGTCCCAATGTCTGAAAGGAAGTGAATGTGCGTGTTTTCATTGGTTGTCGCATGATCACATGACAAGAATTTCTAACATGTGACCATGCGACTGGTTGACATCTATCACTTGGGGCCTATTGACGGTTTTTGGTGGGACTTGTCTGCTTGTTGGTGATGATGTGCTTGATTCTCATTGGTCCATAGGAGTATGAAGTGGAGTGTTATCAGTGGGACCGATCTTCTTGGCATTCAGGTAGATTAAAGTTTAGTTTAATCTTGTGGTTGTCATTATACTGTTGATATAACTTGCTCAACTTTTAATGCAGTGATATAGCGACATCTATTGATTTTCATAAGGAAGGCAGGTGGGTCCATTGACACATATGCACAATTGGCACTATTTGATTCATCCATGTATTTGCATAGTGGCTTTTTGTCAGTGGGGCTGATGTTTTCGGTGACATGGGCATTCCCGATTGGTTGGTGGGTGACAGGGTGGCATTGACGTGGAGGCTTGTCATGTGTTCGCATAGACCAATTTTTGGCTATGCGATCATGCGACCACTACTGGTGTCACAATTGCAGAGTTGGGTGGGTCCATGGTGCCTGTGTTGCTGACATGCTAGTTTTTGATTGGCTATTGACTTTTTGAGGAGCCCACGACTGTCGTGAATTAAATATGATCGCCCAATTTTCCAGGAAGGGAAAAGGATCTATGGCCACATTTTAAATTTTGACTTGACTGTTGGAATTCAAATTTAAACTTGTAGATGGTTTTCACGATAAGAGGTACCCAGAATTTATGGTTTTTCTAGCCGTTTCTTGATCTGGTTGGTGGCATCGATTGTTGCAGTCTGGTCCAGTGAGTTGGGTGATTGCTTGTAGATGTTTTTCTGTGTGGGGGAGGACAATTTTTGTTGGCTCGAGGTGTTTTGATGGTCTAGTCAGATTGTTATTCATGATGAATTTATGATCCTGGGTACAGATTTGAAGATTTTATCTTTCTTGTTGATCATTCATGTTTCTGACAGATTGGTGCTGGTTTTCCCTCCAGTGAGTTTTTAGATTTAGCCATTGTAACCTATACCCTAGCTATCCGAAGCTTGTTGCATCCTATCTTTGGGATTCCAAGGTAGCTAGTGGTATAAATGGTTGAAGTTTTGACTTTGTAAGGGTTCCATTCTATTTTGGTTCCTGTGGGAAGTAGTAAACTCTGTCACATTGTAGGAGGTTGAATAGAACTTCTTTGTATCTTTTGCAGGTTATTGAAGTGGTAGTCTCATTTTTGGTATAGACATGTACATGATTCATCATACTTAATATAATTGTTTCAAGCTTTCAAGTCTCTCCTTGGTGTCAGTTTTATGAGTCTTGGATTTTCTTGTCCATTGCATAGGGTTACCTTTGCATATGTTCTAGTCTTTAGTTCTTGATCTAGGATCAAGTGAAAAATACTTTGGATATGGCATAGATTCATTAGATTTGTCTATAGAAGGATCTTATAAGTAGTGGATGGGCTGGAATAGTTGTATTTATGGCTTTGAGTCTTTGATAGTAGTTGGTTCATGTTCTATATTTTTTTTTTGAGTGCTGCCCAATGGATAATGGCACTGATCAAGGACTAGTATATTCAATTGAGTCCAATGCTTGATGGTCTTTGGCTATTTCCTGCATCTTTGAATATCAATCACCAGTAATACCCTTCACAAGACCATTTTACCCTACATAGTAGAGTTGATTCAATGAATACCTGGTTAGTATTTAGTAATCCTTTACTATGATCTACTTTATGAATCCCGAAGTATAAGGTGTGTAGTGAGCTGAGTCTTATTTGGATTAGGTGTACCCACCTTGGTTTTGCAGAGCCAAAAGCATAAGAGGGCATATTAAGACCCTATAGTTGGTCCAGTTGCCTTGCAAAGCTCCCATACTTGGAACTAACCACTCCTAACATTAGTCTCAAGGCATATTGGCAGCCCTAAGTGGTGTAAGCATTTTCAAACACCAACAAACCCACTCTATAAATTAGAGACTAGATAATTTTGGAAGAGCTTGGATAGGAAAAGCTTGGACAATAGGGTTCTCATCTTCAACACTCACCATTATTGCTTGGACTTAGGTTGGTGGCTCTACCATGAATTCTTATGTTGTTTCCATTTGTATGTGAGAAGAATGGAGTTATGTGATCTTCTTGATTTCTTGTTATTTTTTGTATGTGAGTAAATGTCATATGTAAATCTTGTGCTTAATTTGTTGCAAGATATGCTTGTGTTGTTGTTGTGAAGCTTTGTGATTTAGTTCCTTGTTTTATTTTTGTGATGTTAATGAGAGTCTCAAGGCCACACTCACCCATGGGGGGAAGAGTAGCCTTGGGGTGAAGGGTTTTCTTGGATAGCCATGGGTATAGAGTCTCTCCTTGAAAAGGAGAAGGAAAAAGCATGGAAGTATGGGCTCCATGTAGCCATTTATTTTCTTGATATTTTGGGGGACATAAGGGATTTGCATGGCTTGATGCCTTGGGGGTCATAAGGAATTTTGTTGGGCTTGTGAAAATGTGGTTAAGATGTGTATTTGGGATAGCCATGTGTAGGCTTGTCTCTTTGTTTTGAAATGAGCTTTCACCCCTTGGTATTTAGTCCACCTTCACCCCAAGATTTGGGTCAATGTGAGACCCATTGTTAATAACCTTGGTTGGGAGTTTATGTGCTTGTTGTGTTGTTGTTGTTGATTGGTTATGTATGTGTGTTATCCCATCTATGTGCTGACTCCCCTAGCTTGGGGGTGGCCTCTCAGAGGCCTTAGTTGGGAGGTGAGCTTCCCATGGCCAAGCTTTATATTCTCTTCTTATTTGCAGGTTGGCATGGATGTAGTATTGGAAGAAATTTCTTAGTTGAAGTTTTTATGGTTCATTAGAGAGTTTTGAAACATTTGAAGGAATGAAAGATTTAAGTGTATTCCCTATATCATTTGTAGATCCCATTTGTAAAATGGAGAAAAATGTATTTAGCTTGTTACACTATGAAGTATTCAAAAAAAAAATCTTGTAACACTTGAAAGTTCACTGTCATAGTTGCTTTATATCTGAAATTAAATGCCAAAGGAAAAGTTGCTGATTTTATTCTAGTGTCTTTATTGCAAGATTGATTTCCTTTAGAATAAATTACAGCTCTATTTGAAGCTCATAGTTTCCTTTAAAAAAAAAGAGAGAAAAGAAAGAAAGAATTGTAGAAATCTGATTTTCTATTTGTTTTACATTATTTGACTTTCATGTTTAGCTGAAATTTTTTTACCCACTACTCTATTATGGATTCTACATAAAAGTATATTTCCTTTTTAAGTTCATTTGTGTGGCTGTGTATAGATTTATATTTGAGCATCAATTTTGTTTCTTACAAAGTCACATACAAACAAGATACACCAAGTTTCTCAATTTCATTTTTACAGTTTACATAATGTGAAGGCAACTATATCTTTGTCAAAAAAATGGATCATTCTGTTTTACAAAAAATATAAACAGTTCTATTTTAGTTGAATGCACCACTTGAAATATTTTTTTGTCAAAAAATAAGAATAAATAGGCCTTTATATTTGTATACCATGAATGAGGATAACATGATAATTTTAAAACAATAGACTATTTTAGTCCTTTAAAAAAAAAAAAGATTTATTTTATTCTATTTGTAAAAAAAAGTATGATAATGAATACTAGTAGCTGAAACTTCTTTCTATAAAAGATAGTTTTAAACATATTTATATATTTTTAAAAAAGGGGAATTATCTATAACATTTCTTTCCTCTATTGTTATAAAATTCATAAATTATTGCTTTTATTTACTGTTCTAATTTTAATTCTATTATATATATATATATATATATATAATTATAACAATACTTATTATATAAGAAAAAAATACTGATATTAAGTAAGTTATATTTTAAATAATTTATAACAAAACAAAATTTAAAAAAAAAAATTGGGGGAGAGGAGGTGGGGGGGGGGGGGGGGGGGGGGCGGCATAGCCGAACCTTCCTCCATCCCCTTCTCGTGAGTTGCTGCCAGTCATGGCAGAGGGCCATGACCCTGGTAGTACAACTGCGACTAAGGTCACAGGGTGGCTCTGCCATGACATGCAGCCTATTACAGCCGCCATTAGCGGTGGAAGGGAGCTGGGTAGAGCTACAGCTCCCCCTCCCAAACCCCCATTCTTTTTTTTAATAAAAACAAAAAAAAAATAACAAGGTTTATTTTCTAACCCAGAAAAAAAATAAAGGGGGCACTGCCCCATCACGAAATCTATATTTTAAAAAAAAAACAATAAAAGATATAATCTCTCTTAAAATAATGAAATACAAGATTTTTTTTAAAAAAAAATGAAAGTGGACTATCCACCATATTTATATTAATATAAACTGATTCAAAGACTCCTTTGTAGAAGAATCAGGAAGAAACTTCATAATCATTGTCATGTACAAGTATGATATTGATATATATCGCTTACATTTGGATTTCAGAATGTAAACTACAAAATATCTAAACATTGTTAAGGCAGAGCCCACATACTAGATATAATAAAGATTTCAAACTACAAAGCTATGTACCAATCAAATACACATACAAAAAGCCCCTACAAGATGTCAAATTCACAATTTAACCTTACAATACCAATTTGACATCATACATAGCCAAAACAACAAAATTTTGGGATTGCCATGATGCACAACTCCTATTTGATCATGTCATATGGACCCCAACCAATGATAGGGACATTAGTAGGAGAGCATGGGGACCAACCTAAAGTAGCCAGAGACACACCCAATCCTGAGTCAGACGTAGTTGGATGCACATCCCAACCTACCTCTAGAGAAGCCAAGTGCTAGCCCTGCGACAAAGCCATGGCTTACCTGGTTGAAGAACAAGAGGCATCTCAGCTAGCAGTAGGATCCTAATGTAAGCCTGAATGTGACCCAATAACTGAGCCAGTAGGTTGAACATTGAGATTAGGAACATCACCTAAATTCCTTGGAAAGTGATCATGTTTAGGAGATTGTGGATGCAGCAAGTTGTGTTCCCATCCAGGAGGAATATTTGGAAATTCCAGTAGATCTAGCAGTGCATTCACCCTAGTTTTTATACGATCCACCGTATCATAACCCAGCGGCTGACCCACAATGCAAAGGGCATTTTCAGTGTACCTAGCATCCTACTTGTCCAACGACCATTTGATACTTTCATATACAAGCATGCAATCATGGTTGGAGAGCAGGTCATGGTGGGAGAATAGGCCACCAACCAAAGCCAGTCCACCCCATAGGTCATAACTCTGCAAAGCCCTTATGAGCGCATTAATTTCCAAATACTTAGGATTGACAACTTTCTCAGCTAAGGACACCAATAGGGGCACCGATTGTGTGAGGTCCATGGTGTTGGAGAGGAATATATCCACAAACTGTGCAGGGAAGAAGAAGTGGTGCAAGTGTGGCACTAAAATTTCTTCACTAATGAAAATCCGAATAGCGGCCTGAATGAAATACAAGATCTTAATAGATCTATTAAGCAATATTGGGTATACCATTCTTGAGCTGTTCTTGAGTGGCCGGGAGCTGCTCATAGATTATGCAACATTATTTTTGCAAACATAGATACAAAAGGGTATATATGTTTGTAACAATAATACACAGAAGATTTAAAAAAAAAAATCCTCCATTGCTGATCCTCCCTCATACCTGCAAGAAGAAAACAATGAAAAAGAAGCATCCCCCTCTTAGGGTTTGGAGGGGGGAAATTTTTTAGGAAAATGGGAGGGAAATATGAGTTTTGGGGATTTACCAATTTCACCCTAACACTAAATCTAAAATTAGGGTTAGGGCTGGTTGGTCAACCCACTTGACCATATTCTTTCCCTCCCATTTTACTTAATGCTTGTTTGAGTTAAACTAAATTTATTTTATTAACTTATAGATGTTTTTTTTTTTACATGTTTATTTGGCTTAATCTTTTGGTGGGAAAGAATTTATCTTTACTCCAACATGCTATTTAATTTTTCTTGTATGGGGTAAATATACTAGTGTGTAGGAGAAATGTTTTGTCCTAAGTTTATTGTTATTAGTTGAGACCCCTTAGTAAGAATATTAATTTAATAAACCTTTGGGTATAAGATTAATGTTATCAATAAATTTTATTACCTCCTAGGTAGTCATTAAAGTAAACATCTTTTTCTTATTTAAAAAGAAACCCTTGGGCTGGAATATTAAATTACTCTTACAAATAGAAATTATAAATCTTTCTAACTATAGTCAATTAATGGGAGTGTTACAACATTTTCATGTGACAACTTTCTAATCAGAGAACTTAATTTTAGTAAATTAAATCCTTATGATAATTATAATATTCAAATTTATGCTACCACCTAGAAGATAACTATGATAATTCCTGGCCATGTTTCCCCTTTATCGAACGTCAAGTTTACCACTCTTGTGTGTGGCATGATAATCACCTATCACACTTAAATTATTTTATACATTAAATAATAATACTCATCGCGGAAGTTTGAAAACCATTAACCTTAAATCAACTATTAATTTAATCCTTAAAAAAAAATTGTTGGTGTGTTTTTCTCATAGAAATATGGGCATGACATATTACTAGTTGCTATTTTTGTTGACATTATTTTTGGTGGTAATGACAAGCTTAGTACAAATTTTTCTAAAGAGATGCAAAGCAAATTTGAAATGAGCATGACTGGATCTATCAAGTACCTTTTGGGATTGAATGGGCAACAAATAGACAAAGGTATTTTCATTAATCAATCTAAGCATGTGAAAAAATATTAAAGAAGTTCAAGATGGATGATTGCAAGTCAGTAAGCACCCCTATGATAAGAAGAAGCAAGATTTCAAAAGAAGATGATTCTACAGCAGTAGAAAAGACCCTATATAAGTCTATGATTGGTAAACTCATATATCTTACTCAATCTAGACCAGATATTTCTAATACTATTGGCATCATTGGAAGATTTGTAGCAGAACCTAAACAAAGTCATCTCATGGTAGTAAAGAGGATATTCAGATATTTGAAAGGAACTATAGACAATGGTTTATGGTATCCTAATTCAGAGAATGTAGAACTTCATGTGTATATAGATGCAGATTGGGAAGGTTGCGTTGATGATAGAAAGAGCACCTAAGGAGGAGAAATATTTCTTGGAGATAGAATAGTCAATTGGACAAGAAAGAAGTAAAATTATATTTCTCAGTCAACAACATAAGCAAAGTATGTAGCAGCAGCATTAATTTGTTCTATAATTGTGTAGATCAAGTACATGATAAAGGATTTTGGAATCTAAATTGATTATCCTATTTTTATTCATTGTGACAACACTAGCACTATCAATATGTCAAAGAACCCCATGATGCATGCAAAGAAAAAAAACATTGAGATAAAATATCACTTCCTAAGAGAAAAATTTACAAAGAAAGAAGTAAAATTGGATTATGTGGGTGCAAAAGAAAAGTTAGCAAACATTTTCACAAATCCTTTACTGAAGGATACATTTGAGTATCTCAGGGAGAAGCTGGGAGTAATTCCCTTTCTTGGATTTGATTAGAGTTGTAGTAGTGCATCATTCCTTAGTGACTGATGAATGGTCGACTACTCTACTTTAGGAGTAGTACCTACGCTTATTTGTATTGAGACCATTTTCCATTGATGTCAAAAGGGGAGTTTATAGTCATGAAAAACAAAATAGTTGATTTATTCTAGAAAAGGGAAGTTCTCAGTAAAAGATGCAGCAGTTTGAGGATTCATCCTTGGGGGAGTTTTATTGAGGAAATGGAGAATGTTATAAAATAATTGTGTGTTTAGATTGTGGGTGTTTTTCATTCCATATGTTGCCATCAATGCCAAAGGGGGAGATTGTTGGAGATTTGCCAGCAAGCTAGTGTTGACTGTATGTTTTTCATTGATGACAACATATTGTAAGCAGTGTGCATTGTAGTTCTATGCAGAGAGCCTTGAGCATATGTTATATGGATATGTTATCATCATGATATCATGGATGAAAAGGTTGATTTTGAGTACAGATAGTTGTGTAGTTATTTGTAATAGTAGTGTTCCTGACAGTGCTACAAGTAGAGTTTTGTATGTGATTCTTAGTATGGTTATGAAAGAGCCTTGCACGTTTATAATTGTTTTTTAGACATGTTTTTGAAGCCATGTTCATGGACATAGATTTATTTGTGCAGTAAAATTTGAGTAAGGATGTTTTTATTTGCCAGTTATAGTTTCTAGTGTTTATCTAATGGAGTCGACAATGTTTATATTGCTTCAACAGTTGCACCTATCATTTTGATATTTGTGTTTGGTTATGAGTTAATAATGTTTGGTTAAGAGTGCATAACATATTTCAGCTTGTAAATAAAGTTTCAGTTAATTTGATGGAGCTGAGAATGTGAAGCGACACGTCTACTCGTATTGGGTTGCACAGTCCCTTATTGTGTTGCATGCTTGGTTTAGCCGTTGGAGATGTTGTTGGAGAGTTATATTGTTTCTCTAATATGATTTCAAGAAGGTTCCAATAGTCTGACTTGATTATATCATTTGGAGAAGGATACTTATAGCCGGTCACTTGTGATCACTAAGTGTGATTGATAGAGTAGAGCAGAAGATGTGAATGTATTGAGCCGATATAGTTGAATCAATCATCAGTTGAAGATCTATGTGAAGAATCAGAGAGTATATGATATTCATTGGAACTGATCAAGATAATAGGTCTATTTATTAGTTCACTAAGATCTAGATATAGTGTGTATCTATTGCGCAAAAGGTTGCAACCTTCACCTTTTGAGCAGTGTGCTCTCGGACAGTGTGTCCTCACCTTTAACAAGGTTATTTGTAAAAGACTCCTAATAGGGTCCGACCCTTGACCAAGTCACTGTACTTCATGCATTGTAAATATCAACTCCTAATAGGGTTATAATATCTTCTAAGAAGGATCATTATACTGTAGTGCAGTTTATAGTGGGTACTAATTCCCACCGAGGTTTTTACCTATTTGGGTTTCCCTGTAACCAAAATTGTGGTGTTGTGTTAAGTGTTATATTATTGTGTTTGTACTTAATGTTCTTCTATGCTAAATTGGATAAATAATTAAATCTTGTAGATAACTGATTCACCCCTCCATCTCAGTTATCTCTTGGGACTATTCCTAACAGTATTGTTAAATTCAACATAAAAACTGAGAAGATTAACAACAAGATTGCAAGCCAGAAAGTAGTTCTATTTCATTCACAACCTCAAGTTTATACATAGTATGAAGGATATTAAGGGTCACCAAAATACTATTTGAAATGAAATGAACAATCCATAATATTTATTACAAAATAAAAAACAAAAAATAGAAACTTCAAAAACTATTTTGAAATTTATGCCTACTTGTAGAAGGCATAACTTTCTACACATAGCTTGAAAAAGCACGCCGCTTATACCGTTGGAAAGATAATCCAATTATCTAGAGGAAAATTTCAAGAGTACAAGGCTTCTAGGAGTAAGATGGGCCCAAAAATGCTCTGAACACCTTTGAAGTACAAATTACTAAAACATAGCAAATACAATTTTTTTTTTGCCAACCTCCACCGAATCATCATCAATCCTATCCTGATCAGTTACTCATCTAATTATTATTTTCCTAAAGTTTAGATTAAGAAGAAAGACATTATTTTGAAATTACTAACTTTTATAAGTGTGTGAAAAGAAAAATAGGTTTAAAGAAGGAATGACAAGAAAGTGCATGAAAAGATCTTGAAAAACAAGAAAAGTCACCTTCCGACTCCCAGATCATTACAAGGAGAAAGAAGAAAAGAGGATAGAAAGGTATCAAAAGAAAATCCACAATGACAATGTACTCAAAAATTTAAAAGAAATAAAGGCTTCTGAATGTTGAATTAAAATCATTGATGTATACAAAGCTAAATATGTTTCATTGAATAGGATCTATTTACCTTAACACTTTTAAATAACTTGGTGTCTTAAGTGATTTTGTGCATTTTCATTTGGATTTGCATTTTCTTCACTTTGTCTTGGAAATGTATTGGACAAAGATTTTTTAATGGGATTATTAGGAGATAGAACAATCACCACTAGGTTAGCATCAAAAAATTAAAATGCATAATAAAAAGTCAAAAATTTTCCTAGCCTTTGCCATGTTTGAATGAGGTTAGCATTATATTCCTTTTCACTTTTCTTATATTGTGGCTTTTCAAGTTCAAAATCTAGCTTAATTAGAAAGTCTAATATTGTTTGATAAATTTTTGTATTAGGCTTATGCTCTTCACTTTCATGGTGAATTAGAATGCCGAACATGCCCAAAAAGATCAATAGAAAGAAAGGCTAAAAGAATGAACAAACACTAAAATTTAAGCCTTTTTGTTTATGGATAAATGCATTAGGCCTATGCTCTTCACTTTCATAGTGAATCAGAATGCAAAACATGCTCAAAGCCCCCTAGATTAAAAGGCTTGGGAAAGAATCTTGTTAAACATGTTTGGAAGTGAGTAAGTAATAGGGATTTTTTATTACTCTTCTTAGGGTAATCAAACTCCTAGAATTAGTAATTTAGTTATCCAAGTAAATTCTTGATAATAATATACTTTAAAATCAAGTTAATCTAAAAATGTAGATATTTCCATCACTACAACTAGTTCACACATTTGACTAAACAAAATATAATTTGATAGGATGGAGAGAGATGAGCTCTGCTAGGGTTTCCTATGGGTGTTGGGAATATATACAATATTTAGTCTCTAAAATCTAAAATGTCTGAACATAAACATTTTTTCCTTGCCACTATTGGATATTTAGGTATAATTGAGCTTTCAACATATCAAATCCCAATCAACACTTATTTGTTCTACAAATATAAGGACTACAATTTTTCTAAGACAAAGTAAGGATCCCCATTTCTAATTGAAGAATATAGTCCTTTGGCTTAGTTTGAAACAATCTATTTAAAAGTATAATTTAAGAGATGTTTCAACAACTTGTTTCTTCTTTTTAACCTTAATCATGTTTTCATAGGTTTCTTCCTAGTTGTCATAAACCTATACGTCAAGATGCAATACATGGATGGTTTTTCTCTTTGTTGGAAAGTTGGCTATACTAATGTATATGACTTAATATAGTGTTGTCATTATGGAAAAAAAGTCATATAGTAGTTTGGAGTCAACACACTTCATAAGAAGATCATAAATCAGTTAAGTGTTGAAGACTTGACAGTGTACAGAGTTCTCGCAGCTCAGAGCATCAACACACGTGCGTATGAATGAGTTATGGTGTGCACCCTGGAAGTTAAGTTAGTTAGACTATATTCATGCTTAGTCTATGAGTGCATGATCAGATATGAAAGTATGAGGAAGATACAGATAGATGAAGTTACATAGCCAGTGAGTGCCAGTGAAGAACATAGTAAGCAGCCGACTGTTATCATTTTGAGTTGTGGTTATATTCTATTAATGTAAAGGCTATGTGCCTATTGTATTTAGGTTTCTGACATATGTATATGTTTTTTTGTAAAAACACTTGAGCCATTTCATTTGGAAGCGTTACATGTAATAGGTCTAAGGGCCAACCTAGTTGTCTATTTTGTATGCGCATATAAATATGAGATGCTCCCATTGTATTTAGCATGGAAATTGATATAGAGTTGTAATAAGAAGATCAGAAGTGTGTGATGAGTCTATAAGATGTATTAGAGATTTGAAAGAGGTCAAAGCATCAGCGCATCAAAGGAACTGATCTGACAAGCAGTGTCACAATGATAGTTCATCAAGCAAATATAGTGTGTATCTGAGATCAGAAGGTTGGAGCCTTCACCACTTGAGTAGTGAGCTCTAGGATAGTGCATCCACTCCCCTAACATGGACTATTGTAAAAGACTCCTAATAGGGTCCAACCCTTGACAAGGTCTACTATACTTAATACATTGTAAAGAAACTCCTAATAGGGTTAAGGATCTTCTAACAAGGATTACTAAACACTGGTACAAAATATTAGTGGGTGTCAATTTCCACCGGGTTTTTTACTTAGTTGGGTTTCCTCATAACCATATTAGTGTTATGTGTTGATTTCATGTTTCATGTTTATATGGATGTTCATTTCTATACTTAAGCATTTAAGTTCAGTTAAAAGGTTAAAGTAAAAAGATAAAATACAGTGAATACTGATTCACCCCCCCTCTTAGTGTTCCCAATCCTAACAATTGGTATTAGAGCTCTAGCCCTCAGAAAAGAAGTTTAACCACTCGAGGAGATCATGGAAAAAGAAGAAATGAAACATCTAAAAAGAAATCTGGAAGCTGCTCTTGAAGACCTAGACAAATCTGAAAGAGAAACTGAAGAACTAAGGAAAAAACTCAGTGATGCTCAATTAGTCATCAAAAGGCTAAGGAAAGATTTAAAAGAATGCTCTACTAGTGATCTAAGGACAATGGTTGAAAAGTTGAATGAAGAAAATAAATCCTTAAAAGAACAACTTGAAGAGTTTGATGATAAGCTGACTAACAATCAGGAAGTCTATGATGAACAGGTCAAAGAGAACCTTCAACTAAATGAAGAATTGAGCAAGAAAACATGGAAATCTTAGAACTAATAAACAATAAGGAAAGCTTGGAATCTAAATTGAAAGAGGCTAAGAATCACATTGATAAATTACACACTAGTTTTGATTTAATAGAATCTCAGTTATATGCAAGAAGAGCTAAATGAGATACTAGCTGCATTGGATACAATGAAGCACATAATCAAATTGATAATATGAAAGAAAGAATGAAAGAACTAAAAGGCACCTTAGATGCTAAAGAGACTAGAAGTCAGACCAGGGATCATACTAAACCACCTAAGAATGAGAGCAAGCCTATAGAATGCACCTGTTATGCATGTAACAAGCATGGACACACAGCAAGGAACTGTACAGAGGTAAGACCTTTCAATGGTTACTCTTATTCATGCAATAAATTTGGTCATAGAGCTATGAATTACAAGACAAGCCAAAAGAACATGACTCATAATCAAAGAAATTAGAATCAATCAAATGTAAGAAGCTCTCAGAATGTTACATGTCAGATATGTAACTATAATGGTCACTCAGCTAAATAATGTAAGATGATGACTCATGTCAATGTGCTGAGGAATATAAGGCCTCTAGTCATTTGTCACTCTTGTAACAAGGCTGGACATATCTCAAAGTTCTGTAGATCAAGGATGCAACATCAGGAAACCCCTAAAAGCTAGAAAAACTAGTGTTGGATCCCAAAGGAGAAGTCAATTTTGTGAAAGCTTCAAAGGATCCAAGCTTGATTTGGTTAGAAACAAAGAAGGACAAGGTTGATGAGTATGGATTGGATGCATCCAAAGTGGATGCACCCTCTACATCTGGATGAATGGCCCTCAGGGTGATAGGGGGAGCTAATTTAGCTCTAGACCCCTGTGTGGTTGGTATACTCACTCTCAGAGTATGCACCTTTGGACTTAAGATTTTGGAGACTAGAGAAACCTTTGTGAAAGAGTGCACTAGCTGATTCTTTGCAGAATGAAAGATAGAAATTTCTAAGTGACAACCTAGTTTATGTGGCAAGCATTAATGGTAGAATTTTCACTTTAAGTACACATAAAGCTTTTTGATTACTCATTGCATTCGAATTCAAAGCATTTGGAGAGAAAAAAGAGCTTTAGAAGTTATTGTGAAGATTTACAGATTGATCTATCAGTGATTAATAGTTCATTTGATTGGTTGCAGAAACCCTAGTTCATCGCACCGATTCAGAAGTCTTCATATTATCTCAAAGAACATTTGGAAAGTGATAAATCAAGTAAGTGATGGCCACTCCCATAGTATTTGATGTTGCTGAAAATAAAAGATATGTATTTAAGAAGCATCCATTTAAGTCTACCCTAGATGACTTAGAGGGAGCATTCTCTCACATGCCTATGGGCATTACGCATGTCGAAGACATTAGGGCATACATTTACTGCAAGAAGGAACTAGTAGGATTGGATAGACTAAGGGTGCACATGGAAACCATGCTAAAATTAGACAAAACCTTCTTAGATGAATATGTGAAGTGGAATGATCACCCTATAGTGGGGTATGCTATGACATATGAGTTCTATGAGATAGAATGGATTGAAATACTTTTGAGAAAAATTCATGATGACCTATTTTGGATAGGTGACATGCCAGTAAGAATCACTAGTGACCTAATATATGAGATGATAGGCCTATCTAAGTCTAGCACCATCCTTCCTATGGGCAAGGATTTTAGGAAAATTGTTGAGAAAACTTGTAATTCAAGGAGTGATAGGCGTGGGATGACAATTGAACCTATTGAGCAAGCTGACATCAAATTGATGTCCATGATACTTGGATACAGGTTTCAACACACCAGTAGGGTGAATAGTGTGTCTAGGACCATAATTCTAGCAGCCATTAGACTTGTGAAGGAAGATGGAGAGTTAAATATGTGTGAGATCTTGCAAGCACAGTTGATTGACAACATCAAGGAAATCAAGCATGATAAGACCAAGATATTCAGGTTTGGGTCTTTGATAATTTACATGTACCTTCATATAGTTGGGAAAGTATTAGATTCATATTTAGACAAGTCCATTCCAACCATGCCAAATATATCTTACAAGGCATCCACTGAAAGTACTTTGAGAGATTACATAACATTGGAGTTGAAGACCTTTAGGGTCAAGATGCAAATGAGGTACAAACTTCTAGAAAACATAGTTGAGAAATATAAGGATACTATTTGTTTTATGGTTGAAACAAATACAACATGCATGGAGGCAGTTGTACCTAGAACAAATTGGATTCATCCACTTAGATATGAAGTAGATGAACAAGTTTTGGAAGCATATGATCAAGTATTACTTTCAGCTCCTAATGACCCTAATGAGCCTAGGTGGGGTACTTATGAGGAAAAGACAAGGGAAATAGATGCTAAACTAAATAGCATAGCAACTAAGAGGAAAGCCTCTAAGATTATGTTTGAGATTCTCATAATTCATGGAGTAACACAAGCAGACCTAGACAAAGCAAGGGAAGAAAATATTGCTTTGGAAATTGAGAGTGCATCCACAGTGGAAGCTAAGTCTTATGATCCCAAGATGAAAAAGGTAAAGATTGAGAAGACTAATGATCCAAAGGATAAACATGGCAAAATTGATGATATTAGTCCCATGCCCACTGTTATAGTTGATATTGAGTCCACAGATGCATCTCCTAAGATGTCCAAGAGGAGAAAACAAATAGCCACAAGTCACCCTTCAGCTAGAGCCACAAGAAGCAAATTGAAAATTGTGCAGCCACCTCTGGAAGTAGGATTCATACCTAGTCTTCAAGTGTTAAGGACTAGAGTAGTAGAAGAAGGAAGGCTAGATCAGATAGCCAAGTTTTATGAAAAATATCATGAAATTGATAAGTCAAAGATTAATGAGATCAAACACATGATAAAATTCAAGAAGATAGTTCTTGAATTGAAGACAACTATCCCAGATAAGGTATGGGAGATTATGGATACCTTGAAGAGACAAGCTACTGAAGAAGACTTCAAAACTATAGAAAAAACACTTGATTCCACTCTTCTAGTATGTTCTATTGAAGAAAAGACACTAATATTAAATTTGGTGAAGCCGCACTTAAGGAAAAAGATGAGAACACTACACATTATGAACAAAGACTATGAGCTGATAACAAAGGAAATAGAGAAGGCCTTTGAGAAGGTATTCTTAGAGAAACACATGAAACCTCCATCTACACCCATCACTCAAGCACCTAGTGAGCAAGACAAAGTAGTAGAGACCACCAATATACCATTTACAAGTCCTCAGGATTCAACACCTACAGTGGTAACACCTACAAAGGTAGTAAAGTCTACGCCCATGACAGATACACAAAAAGATGATACAATCTTCATTGACAATGTAGAGATTGCAATGACAACCATAGATAATGACTTCGATAAGTTTAAGGAAGATTTTGTGTGCACACAAGAAGCTAAAATGTTATGCAACAACACACCTCCCACTGCACTTAAGGAAAAAGATGAGAACACTACACATTATGAACAAAGACTATGAGTTGATAACAAAGGAAAAAAAGAAGGCCTTTGAGAAGGTATTCTTAGAGAAACACATGAAACCTCTGTCTGCGCCCATCACTCAAGCACCTAGTGAGCAAGACAAAGTAGCAGAGACCACCAATATACCATTTACAGGTCCTTAGGATTCAACACCTATAGTGGTAACAACTGCAAAGGTAGTAAAGTTTGCGCCCATGACAGATACACAAAAAGATGATACAATCTTCATTGACAATGTAGAGATTGCAATGGCGGCCACAGACAATGACTTGGATAAGTTTGAGGAAGCTTTTGTGTGCACACAAGAAGCTGCAATGTTATGCAGCAACACACCTCCCACTCATCAAGAAGAAGTATTGATTGATGATGAGAAAGAAGAAGAAAAGATAGAAGAAAAAGAAATAGAAAAAGAAAAAATAGAAAAAGAGGAAGAAAAGAAAGAAGAAGAAAAGGTAAAAGAAAGTGAGAAAAAGGATGAAATGTTAGAAGAGCTAATCAAGGTGAAACAAGAAGTGATGGACAACACTCCCATCACTCCTTTAGCAGCATTGTTGTCAAGTTTGACACCTGAAACATCCAGTTTGGACTCATGGAGAGAAGAAGATCTGATAAAATTTAGCATCCTAGCCATGGAAAAGGCCAAAGAAAAATAAGAGATGAGGAATCCCCTCCTAGTAGAATCAGTAAAAATTCTGAACAATTTGTTGCCAGAGGACAAGAAAGTGTCAAAAATACATTCTGTTGATGATGTGAGTACAATCATCTCACATTTCAAAATTAATTTCTCAAGCCTTGAAGAATCTGCATCCCTAGTTGCAGAAGAAAAGTACCTAAAGAAGAGGTTGAATGAATTAATGAACAAATTTGCACTTGACCTAAGCTCACTTAAGATTGGTCAAGCATCCTTAAAAGAATTTTCAGATCAAGGAAGAAGAATCATTGCAGAATACATGGATTGGGATAAGCTTACTAATGCCCACTTCAAGAAAATAAAAGAGGCAAAAGCTATGATTGAGCAAGTCAAGAGTTCAGTGAAAGACACATCCATAGATTTAAACATGTGTAAAAATTTATACCAATGACAAATAGAAAAGATTGAGCAGGAAGAAAAAGAAATGTCAAAGATTAGGGCAAGGCAAACATAGCTCAGGAATGCTCTTGCACCCTCATTAGATATACTCAATCAGAACATCAAGGACATAGATGCCACAATGGTAACATATGATCATGGTCCTAACATTGACTTGAAGAAGATGGAGAAACTACATTATGCACTATGGGCCCATCTCCAGATAGTAAACTCTTTTATCACATTTTGGAAGAAGGAGATCCAGAACCTAAAGATAGCATATCCAAATGTTTTCCCTCAGTGAGTATATGTACATACATTTTTTGAAACACCTTTGTCATTAATGTCAAAGGGAGAGTTGTCTATAGAATATGGATCATAATATGTATAGGGAGATATAAGTATGTATAGAAGACAGGTTTTTTTTTGTATTAAGGATAGTTAGCAACTTGGCCATATTCCTTTGTGGCCATCAATGAAAAAGGGGGATATTGTTGGCAAGTTGGCTATACTAATGTATATGACTTAATATAGTGTTTTCATTATGGCAACAAAGTTATATAGTAGTTTGGAGTCAACGCACTTGATAAGAAGGATCAAAAATCGGTTAAGTGTTGAAGATTGGATAGTGTACAGAGTTCCTACAGCTTAGAGTATCAGCGCACATGCGTATGAAAAAGTTATGGTGTGCACCTTGGAAGTTAAGTTAGTTAGACTATATTCATGCTTAGTCTATGAGTGCATGATCAGATATGCAAGTATGAGGAAGATATAGACATATGAAGTTACATAGCCAGTGAGTGCCAGTGAAGAACATAGTAAGCAGCCGACTGTTATCATTTTGAGTTGTGGTTATATTCTATTGATGTAAAGGCTACATGCCTATTGTATTTAAGTTTTTGACATATGTATACATTTTTTTGTAAACAAACTTGAGCCAATTCATTTGGAAGTGTTGTATGTGTAATCACCTAAAAATGGACAAAGATAATTTAATGATAATTCAAAGAAAATCAAGTGAAATCAAAGTAAACCAAGGAAATAATTGAATCAATTGAATCAGAATGCACAATTAGCCAATAAAAATGAAAATCAAGTCTTAATTCAATATCAATCAAAATTGAGAGCATTTTTAATCAAGTGCAATCCAATCAAAATTCAATTAATTCAATTAATTGTATAGTCTTGGATTAAATTAAATTCAACCTATTCAAGGGGTACATGGCTAAAATAAATCAATTAAATCAATTAATAAAAATCAATTACTCTCAACAAACCAAAAGGAGAGAAAATCAATCAACCAATGAGATTAAAGGAAAGGCATTCACATGGATCAAGCCAAATTGAATCTCAATCACTCAAAGTGAGAGAGAATCTTAGCCATCCATCTTGTCTACTTGTTCCAAGCTTTGAGGACACAAAATTTGCTTTGTCTTCAAAGGGTGGAACCAAAGACTTAACCCCAACTCAACCATGATCAAATGCACCCACACCCCCTCACATTGGGAAAATCTATAAAAGGAAGGCTAAAATCCTTCATAATTCATCAACCACCTATCTGAGAATTGCATCAAACCTCTTGCAATTTGAATTTAGAAAAGAATTTGAGAGCAATTGTAGCATTTGATATTGATAATTGTTAGCTTTAGCATTGTTTATTTCAATCAATTCTCATTCTAGAACTGTCATTAGTGAGAGCTTGCTGAGAGCTTACTTCATTAACATTCTAGTTAGAGAGCCATAAGATGTTGAATTAGTCATTGATATTAGCTAATAGTTGCTCAATTGTGGTTGTAATTTAGTTACTATTTCATTTATTTTTGATGATTAACATTAATTCTATGAAGATACATTCAATTGTATACAAAATGGCACCCACCATGGGGCAGTAAGCCTCATTTTATCAAATTTAGCATTTGGATCATCGTGTATGCTTTTATTTTCTATTTTCTATGTTTAATTTATAGGAATCAGGTAAAGTGTCACCTACAACACATTTAGTCACACCTGTGACCAATATGATGATGCCTACCAGCTCTGTATTGACACCTATTTGCTAATTACTCACGCCTAGTTGATAATTCTACTTCTGTCATAAATTTTCTACTGTCACCTAGAAGAAAAGCATTCATGCATCTGAGACAAAGTGTTATTGCCTTTACGTCATCGAGTCATGCCTTCTAGCTAAGAAGTGTCGCAGATCGACAATTTGTTATCGCCTATCAGAAAGCTTTGTTCCACAATTGATCTAACCAATCACGCTTACGATCTTCCTTCTTATGCTTTGCATTAATTCATTATCACTTTAAGTTAATTCATTGTCACTTTGACAAATACTGTTTACACTTCTAAATAATTTGCGCCTACTAACATTAAAGTTACGCCTACAAGCAATTTACTCTTGCGTATTTGCTAGACAATGTTGCTTAAAGTTTTTTGTCATAATTTGTTTTTAGGTTGATAAATTCATTTATCTAATTCTCTATTTTCATGTTTTGATAGTAAATGAACAGGCATCCAAAAGTACATAAGCTAGAAGCTAGATTTAATCAAGAGGAGAAGACACTTGCTAAGAAGATCAAAAGGGAGAACCAAGCGCACATCAAATCTATCCTTGAACTAACACAAGATGAAGAAAATCAGGTATATCAAAAATACCTTGCTGTAATTGAAGCTTATAAACATAAATTTGTCTCTTTGAATTGGATCTTTAGCCCTTAATTCAAATTTTTGTTTGAAAGTTTGCAATTAGAGTGCTCAAAATTCAACTTATAAATCTTTGTGTTGTCAATTTCAATTTTGGTTTCCCCTCACTTTGATTTTTAGTGTTGACTAACTTGCTGGAGGATAAGCACATTGGAAGGAGCTATTGCCAAGGTGAGTAAAAAAATGACAAAATGCTCTAAAAAATGCCCCTAGCTTTATGCTAGCTACAAGAAAAAGGTATTCTCCTAATCAAGCTTTCATTTGATTAATTTGTAGCATTTCATTTGGATATAAGTGAGAAATAAAATAGGAAATGAATTTCACACTTCAATTCTAAGAATCTCCTTGTTAAGAGATTGGGAAAGAACAAATGTGTTTGTAATTGTGTGGAACAAAGAAAGACAATAGGGATATGCTCTTCACTCTTTGAGTGAACCAAACTCCAAAACTTGTCGGCCTAAGTTCATTTCTTATTTTCATATATATGCTAGAGCAATAGTGGGCTCCCCTCCCAAGTTTTCCTTAACGAGGCCAGTGAGAGGGACAACCCAAAGTGGGATATGCTCTCTTTTGCCGCAGGAATCCAACCCACTCTAAAATGAAATGCATGTATCCTTAATGGGGTCATGACAAATAGATTTTAATTTTTCAACCTTCCTCTAGTAGTCCTTACAGATTGCATAAAATCATACTTTGGTGTGTGTGGGAAGCCTCCTTGGAGGATGAGAGATTGAAGTCTATTTGAATGGAATATATACTAAAACCTTGATAAAGTAGCAAAGGCCACCTTGTAGAGCCATATTTACGAACCAAATTTTATGCTAAGGTAGGTGCTTGAAAAGCTTTCTTGTGAAAAACCTGTGACAATGTTCTACAAATCAAACATTTTGTGTTTAAGTGGGTAAAAAAAAACAAGTGAATGTGTGGTTGTTGTGTTTGCAAATACATAAACAAGTGAGAGATATCCATTGAAAAGCATCTTATATTTTTAAATCTCCTCAATAATAAAAACAACAACTCTCATATCAAGGATAAATTCCAAAATGAACCCTTGTTGGATGCCAGTTTCCACGTGGTCACAAACATATAGAGAATCATTACCAGGTGATAGCACTATCTTTGAAAACCCAAGGCAAGAAGTGGAGTGTCAAAGTGAGTTCAAAGATCCTAACCAAGAAGAAATTTTCACGAATCTATTTGAACCAAGAATTGAAAAGATGGGTGATATGAATTCAGCCTATCACAATATCAATAATGCCAACTATAACACTAAGGAGACACTTGAGGAAAGGGTTGAAAAAGCTTCCCAAGATAACGATTTCCTAGAGGTCATGGAAAAATTAATAGACAAAGATAGGGAGAACTTCTTCCTAAGCTTAGCACAAAAGGGGGTAAAGCTGCCCTACAATTTTGACATTGACCAACTTAGGAAGGACCAACACCAAGATGATCCTATGAACATCATGACTAAACAAATTAAGGCCTTTCAAGAACAAATAGATACCATGAAGAAGGCAGCTGGACCTAAGGCCTTTTCCCTAGAAGCTTTGTGTCCTTTTCCTTTCTACAAAAGCTTAGCAATGGTATCTTTTCCCTTTAATACTATCTTTCCCAAATACGATAAATACATGGGTAAAATAGACCCACAAGATCATTTAATGGAATTTTTCACCCTAAGCATAGAGTTCATGCATAATGACACTTATCTAATGAGACTCTTTCCTAGAAGCTTAGGAGGGCCAACAATGGAGTGGTTTTCAAAACTAACTCCTGGAATAAAATCTTTTGAGGAGTTAGCCTCCAAATTCATAACCCATTACTCTTACAACATTGAGCATGAGATCACTATGCTCAAGTTATGTGATACTAAAAAAAAAGATGGGGATTCCTTTTTAGGATTCCTACAAAGGTGGAGGACCATTTTCGCAAGGTACCCACGAAGTATCCCAGAGAAAGAGAAGATGGAGATCTTCACCAATAACTTGAACACTGAAATGAACTATCGATTACAACTTCAATGTCCTCCAACATTTGAGAAACTTATTGAAAATGGAGTTAAGATTAAAGATGTCTTGGTCAAAAGAGGTGAGATTAAATTATTTAAAGACAATAAATCTAACAACAACGATAACAACAACAATAATAATTATGTTCCTAAATATTTTAATCAAGGGGCCAACAATCACAATGATAAATTGAAATCATGGAATGAAAGTAACAATAAAAATCTTGTGAATGATGGGGTTGTGGAGTCACACAACTTGAAGTCTACCCCTTTTATTCCACCCTATGGAGTGAATTATTCAAACAATGTCAACCAAGCAAATAAAGCTCCATATAATTCCAATAATTATAATAACAACAATTCTAACACTTCCAACAATAAGACTTGGGATAAAGTCAAAATCAAACTCCAGCTATAATAAAACAAAATTCACTCCCTTGGGTGAACCTTTGGAGAATGTATTAAGAACTTTGTTGGCTAATCAAGTTATCACACTACCCAATATATCAAATTATGAACCCAAAGTCAAACCTCATTGGTGGAATGCATCTCATCATTGTGAATACCATTGAAAAAGAGGCCATCCAACAAATCAGTGCATGAAATTGAAGCACTTAGTGCAAGATTTGATTAATAATGACATCATCCAAATTGAAGGACCTCAAAACAATGGGGATCACATGGCCTATAAGAACCCCTTTTTGAATCATGAAAAGGGGGAGTCATCCAATACAAATCAAAACCATGAAAAGGGTAATGATAAAGTGAATTTTTCCCACACTTATGACAACACAATAAATACCATAAGTGAAGAGGATCAAAGTGTAAATGTTGTTATAATAAAAGGAAAATCAAGAGAAGCATCAACAAATGTGGTCACTAGGGGGAAAGCATAAAACATTATTATACCTAATAATGCTCCAAAAGTGGTGATATCAAACCAAGCTTCCACATTATCATCAAAACAATACAACTTGGTTGACCAATTGCAAAGAACTCCCGCTCAAATTTCTATTCTTGAGCTGCTTAAACTATCACCAATCCATAAGGATATTTTGGAAAAAGCCTTGCTGGAAACAAATGTGCCTTTAAATTTGGAGGTAGACAAGTTCCAAAACATTGTGGGGCATTTAATTACAACTCATTGCTTATCATTCTCTGAACAAGATGATATGTCTCTTAATCATCCCCAAAATCTGCCCTTACACATAGAAGTGTTGATCCATAAGCATAGGGTGAAAAGAGTCCTTATAGATGGAGGTGTTGGCCTAAATATTTGTACCCTTAGCTTGGTAAAAGCCTTAGGATTTTATGAGGAGGCTATTGACCCAAATAAAAAGATAACCATAAAATCCTATGATGATGAAGAAAGAGCATCAAGAGGAGTCATAGTTTTGCCAGTCAGAGTTGGTCCTATGAAAAAAGAGACCATATGCCAAGTATTGGACCTCAAATTGACTTATAACATTTTTTTGGGAAGGCCATGGATCCACGAAATGTAGGTTTTCCCTTCAACCTACCATCAATGCCTAAAATTACCATATAAAGGGCAAGAAATAATGGTAAGTGGAGACCTCAATCCCTTCCAATATTGTAATAATGTCAAACCTATAAATGACTCATTGGTTCCAGACAATGCTGAAGGGTCTATACCCAATCAAATTGAACAAGGCAAAAGTTCTAAAGACATCCTTTTTCTAAAAGGAAAAGAGAAGATGGAAGAAAAAATTGCTGTTCAAGAAACTCCAAAACTCATTAACCAATCTACATCGACTAAAGGAAAAGAGAAGGTTAATGAGAATGATATTAGTGAAGAAGAAAAAGAAGAATCTACCAAAGCTATTTCAAGATACCTTAAAGAAGCCCATTACCAAAAGATGGATAAAATGATGAAAAACTTTGATAAGCAATGCAAAATCAAACAACAAGGAGTGGGTGAATACGAGTTCCTTATCCATGATGGACCTACCCTTATCACCAAAGTCCTTTGGAAAACCTCCAAGTTTACCTCATAAATATAATGAAAATTTTTTAAGGGCAAGTACATCATCCACCATGAGTGAAGAGGATAATGAAATTCTGAATTGGTTATACAATGATGAAGAATCAAGTGCTCATGTCAAGCACATTCAAAATATAACCATCCCTTCTCATCAATATGGTAAAGGTTTTGCAATCATGAAAAAGATGGGGTATAAAGGTTAAGGACCTTTAGGTACAAGAAATGAAGGGCTAATTGAACCCCTAGAATCCACATGGCAAGATTCCAAGCAAAAAATAGGATTAGGATATCTTGAAGAAGGATATACACAAAAACACTATCCCAAAGTATATGATCAAATACTACAATTAGAATCTCATAGTGATGAGGATTCTAATGAATGGGAATGAGAGAAATTATCAGATGAGTCATGCCAAGACAAGGGTATTGACGTCATTCATACCTATGCTTCTACTAAAAATAAAGGGCTAATGGCAGAATCAACTCCAAATCAAGCATCTAGTTCTAGTCAAGAGGGTCCAAATGATATACCAAGCATAGAAATTGAAATAAATCAATGGGTAGGTGAACCACATGTTCCTTCATGGAGACCTACTATGGAAGAATCAAACACTAGGTTTAATCCCCATGAGTTTTATCCAATAGAAACCATAGTGGAGTCTAGTGAGGAGGAGTTTAATCCTTCTTCTTTAGAGTATTTAGAGGAAGCCCATGTTTGAGATCTTCAAGATACAATGTATGAACCTTCCAATAATGAGATATACACTTTAAGCCCAATTGAGACAAATCCAAGTGTTGACCCTTTAACTCTCATTCGACTGGACCTAATTGAATGGGATGCCATTGAACCCGATACCTTGCCAACTTTCTTAAATGACAACACACTGTCCCAATACCTTCACGTGGTTGAACCTTATTTTACCAATGACTATCAAGAAGAAATGATCAAAGGGAGCATCCAAACTCTTAATCTGAGAAAAAATAAAAAAATAAAAAAAATAGAAAAGGAAAAGAATCGAGTGTTGAAAACCACTTTGTGGCAACATTAGATCAAAAAAAAAACAAAGAAATAAAGGATGTTTCCAAAGGTGAAAACCCAACTAAGGCACATATGGAAGGGAGTTTGGATGTTCTACCAGATCATTATGAAGAAAGGTCTCCAATTCTAATTGAGCCAACAAAAAAGATAAACATTGGAACAGAAACAAAGCCGAAGTTCATTCACTTAGCATGATCCCTATCCAACGAAGAAAGAATAGAGTTCTTTAAGTTCTTTAAGGAAAAGAAAGTTAACTTCACATGGTCTTATGATGATATGCTAGGGTTAGACCCAAATTTGATAATGCATCACCTCAATATAAAGGAAGGAGCTAAACCGGTCAAGCAAAAACTAAGGAAAATGCATCCTCATATAGCCTTACTTGTCAAAGTGGAACTAGAGAAGCTATTAAAGGTGGGTTTTATAAGAGCCATTGATTATGCACAATGGATCTCCAACATAGTTCTGGTATCAAAAGTGGATAAGTCAATCAGAATCTGCATAGACTTTAGGGACTTAAACTTGGCATGTCCTAAAGATGATTTCCCACTTCCGAGCATTGATGCTATTGTAGAATTAACAGTGGGACACTCCATGTTTTCACTAATGGATGGATTTAGTGGCTGTAATAATATTAAGATAGCACCCAAAGACCAAGATAAAACTACCTTCACATGTGCATGGGGTACATTTTGTTGGAATCTCATGCCTTTTGGCTTGAAAAATGCCGGAGCGACCTATCAAAGAGAAATGACTACAATATTCCATGATATGATGCATAAATTAATGGAAGATTATGTGGATGACATACTAGCTAAGTCACATTAAAGAAAAGAACATCTACCTATTTTGGCAAATTTTTTTGAAAGGTTAGAGGAGTTCAAAGTGAGGCTTAACCCAAAGAAGTGTGCTTTTGGAGTTCAATCTGGTAAACTTCTAGGTTACATTGTGTCTACCAAAGGGATAGAGGTTGATCCAGATAAAGTGAAAGCCATAATGGAAATGGAAGCACCTAAAACCATTAGTCAGATGAGATCTTTACAAGGAAGGATACAATCCATTAGGAGATTCATCTCTCAATTGGCAGAAAAATGCCATAATTTCACCCAACTCTTGCATAAAGACACAATCTTCAAGTGGGATGAAAAATGTGAAGAGACTTTCAATTTACTAAAGAAATACCTCATGAATCCATCAATATTGATGCCACCCATCAGAGGCAAGCCCTTAATCTTGTACATTTTAGCAACAGAGAATTCATTGGGGGCACTTTTAGCACAAGAGGATGAGAATGGAAAAGAGAAAGCAATCTACTACATTAGTAGAACCTTAGTCAAATATGAGCTGAACTATACCTTTATGGAAAGGGCATGCTTGGATGTAGTTTTTGCTTCCCAAAAATTATGTCATTATATGCTAGCCCACAAGATAAGGCTCATTGCTAAAATTGACCCTTTGAAGTATCTATTAAGAAAAACAACATTAAATGGAAGATTAGCAAAGTGGGTGATGATCCTAAGCGAATTTGATATAGAATATGTTGACAAAAAATAAATTAAAGGACAAGTCATTTTAGACCAATTAGTAGAGGCACCACTTAATGATGATCATCCTATACAAGTTGAATTCCCAGATGCAGAAATTGTGAATGTTGAGGCAAAAACATGGCAACTCTATTTTGATGAATCCTACACTCACCATGGGTCAGGAGCAGGCATACTCCTAATCACACCTCAAGGGTCCACTATCCCTAAGTCATACAAATTTCTATTTCCATGTACAAAAAATATAGTAGAATATGAAGCCTTGGTTATTGGAATCAAGTTGGCATTAGAGTGGAAAGTGACAGAACTAAAGGTATATGGAGACTCACAATTAGTCATAAATCGAGTTAATGAAGAATATCATACTAAAGATGACAAATTGGTACCTTACAAAACCATGGTGGATAATCTCAAGAAGTATTTCATAATCATCACATTTGAACAAGTGCCGAGAGAAAAGAACAAGGTAGCAGATGCCATGGAAACCTTAGCATCACTTTTGCAGATGCCTGATCAGAGTGATAGATATGAGTTCTTGGTAGAAGAACCGATTCAACCCGTGTATGACCCAACCCATCCTTACACCATTTTCCTACTTACTACAATTGACTCACCTTGGTATGGACCCATTTACACCTATTTGAAAGACCAAACACTTCCTATCAATCAAACCAGAAACCAAAAGAAAAGTTTCATTAGACAAGCTGCCAAATATACTATAATTGTTGAAACATTGTATCGAAAAAGTTTTGATGGAATGCTCCTTAGGTGTTTAGAAGAAGAAGAATCAAAATTAGCCTTACGAGAAATTCACGAAGGAATTTGTGGATTACACTCAAATGGATTATCTTTAGCTAAGAAACTTCTTAGGATAGGATATTTTTGGCCTACCATGGAAAAAGATTCTTGTAACTTTGCAAAAAATTGTAAAAAATGTCAAGTCGACAAAAATTTGATACATGTGCTAGCGCAAGAACTTCATCCAATGACCACACCTTGGCCATTCTATCAATGGGGTCTAGATCTAATAGGAATGATTCATCCACCATCTTCAAATGGGCATAAATTCATCATAACGACCACAAAATACTTTACTAAGTGGGTGGAAGCTATACCCCTATCAACTTCAATAGGCAAATAGATATCCTTATTTATCCTAAATCATATAATTTGTAGATATGGCATACCTCATGCCATCATAATAGATAATGCAAGGCATTTCAAGAATAAAGACATAATAGAATTGTGCACCAAATTTCATATGATACATCATTCATCTTCAATCTATTACCCTCAAGGTAATGGACAAGTCGAAGCAACAAACAAAAACATATTGAAAATCTTGAAGAGAACATTGGATAATTCTAGTAGAGATTGGCATATCAAGATAAACCCAACCTTATGGGCTTATAGGACAAGCATCAAGATGCCAACAAGGGCTACACCCTTCTCCTTAGTCTTTAGAACATAAGCAGTTTTGCCTTTAGAGGTAAAAATTCCATCCTTAAGGATATCTATGCATGGATTGATAAATGAGGAAGACTATAGGGTGGCTAGGCTACAAGAACTAGAACTCTTGGATGAAAAATAGAAAGATGCCTTTGATGATTTAAAGGTATACCAAAATAGAATGTCAAGATCTTACAATAAACACATCAAACCAAGGACATTCCAAATAGGTGACCTAGTGTTGCATGAAAATCCCAAGAACCAAGTAGAAAGAGAGAAAAAAGGAAAGTGGGAAGCAAACTAGTTAGGACCATTTCTCGTTGTTGAAGATTTTGGGACCGGCACATACAAGTTATTAGATTATGATGGTGAAGAGCTTCAAGAGCCCATAAACAACATACATATTAAGAGGTTCTATACCTAGGGTAGACAAAAGAGTATAAAGAGTATAAGATGGAGAGCATCATATTTATTGTACATAATTCAAAAGAGATCTTGACAACATCAAAAACATTGAAAAAGTTGAAAATATCAAATTTTTTTTGAAAAGCACAAAAGATCAAAAATAGTGGAAAATTGAGCATGAGGAAAGGAAAAACATTCAAATATGATCCTCAAAAAGATGTTGTCTTGGTGAAAACCTAGCAAATAGGTGCCTTGATAATATAAAAAAAAAATGGAAAAAAAGAAAAATACAAAAAATTGAAAAAGAAGAAAAGTGCCTTGGTGAAAACCTAGCAAATAGGCACCTTGGTAGTGTATGGTGAAAATGTGACCACACTTCTATGAATCCTTACATGCAATAAAACTCAACAATGAGCCCTCACAAATTGATCCATAGCTCTCTATGCATGGAGTTGCAAGATTTGTAAAATTGCTCTCAGCTAGAGCTATAAACTCATGACCTTGCTAGTCAACCACACAATGAGAGATTCCAAATCAAAGAGAAGGGAAACAATGCCAATATCTCCAATGAAATAAATATGGATTCAATGCAATGCAAACTAATCTATGAGAATGAAAGATGCAAGTTATGCTATGAAAGGAAAATGTAAGTGTTACAAATCCTTCTATTAACCTATGTGAGATTAATCTATTGCATAAAGGAAATCTATACTAAAAATGCCATGATTATGCAACTATGATGTAAGAAAACAAGCTAAATGAAATGCAACAACAATTTATTCAAAGCTTGAATGCAAGAATGTCTTCAAAGAGCTCCAAATGACCTAGAAAACCTGCAGCATAACATTAGCATAAAAACCTAAGATATGAAAATGAAGGAGAGAGCTCTCCTTTTATAAGAAATGAGAAGAAATGGACCATTGAGATTAAGAGGCTAAAGACTTAATCAAAGGTGGAGAAAAATGGAAGCTTGATCCTTGTGCACAAATATCCTCCAATGAGAAAAATAGGAGTTGACTTTTGTGTCCCACATAAGACAAAAAGTGTTTTTTCCCTTTTTATAAAATAAGAATAATACTTTATTTGTGCAACTTAGGATAAGAGGAAAAGGTGGGGCTTTTTATTTAAATAAAAGGGGAGGAAGTATTCCTTTTAAGTAAATAAAAGCTTAGGATAAAATGGTTAATCCAAGGATAAAAATCCAATATATGATCGAAACTAAGATTTGATCAAGAAATTGATAATGTTGAAAATATTGATTATTGATAAAACTGATTCAGGATTGATAAATCAAATAAATGGGGCCCAAAGTCTAGGTGACCATTTTTGGGTGCATACAGGTAGCAAAAAAAAAGAGAAAAGCTTGAAAAATAGAAACAAGAGCTTGATCCATTGAATCGGTGAAAACTTAGTAAACAAGCACCATTGAAAGTCCAAGTTAGTTGCATACTTAGAAGGTCACCTTGTTAATATTGCATTCACCAGCATTTGTATATATTGCATAATAAATGCCCACAGTTGCATTTGCAAGTACCTTAAGATTTTGGTCACCTAATCAAAATTTTTTCCTAAGTCCCATAAACAAAATCAATATCAAACTAGGGGAAATCTACTCTCAAGGAGCAAGGATTCATCAAAAATCTCTATTCAATCAGAGAATCAATTCATCATACTCGAAAGAGGAACACTTAATCAAATCTACATCCCAATCCAATGTGAGCCTAAAATGAAAATTTGATCCAAGAACTTAACTAACCTTATCTTTTATCAGGATTAAAAATTTGAAATGGATGGAACTACACTTGAACTATGGATTTGAAAAACATCGCCAAATTTTTTTAAAATGTTGACTCAATTGATGAAATCATTTCTTTCTAGCAAATCGATGAAAGTTTTAGACTAGACAAGCTATGATGAAAGGCTAATATTTTCTTGATTTTTGAATGACTGTCTTAAAATCAACATTTTAAATCATGTATTATTTGTCTAAGGATGTGATCATCAAAGAATCATCGAGGAATTGTACATAGGATGAAATGGATATTTTTGCTTGTTTATGCAAAGGAATACCTTGGCTATTTTGATCTTCAATATCATAATACCAACATCCACTTGCAACATAGAATCTGACAAAATTGGTATTCGCACTCTCATGATTGGCTTCAATTAGTGATATTTATACCAAAAAGACTGATGGGAAAGCAGGGAAAAAGGAAAAAGTATTCATATCATCATAGTTGAACTAGTGATGATTGTACTAAAAAATGGGATCCAAAAATGCTCAATGATGATAATAAGCTCTAAATCTTGAATAATGATAGTTAGCTGCATACATGTTAGATTAAGTGCATTGTATATATTTGTTTTTCTTTTCTTAGCTTAAATTGCAAGAGGGAAGATAAAAGGGGAGGGTTCAATTCAAGCATCATGATTTTAGATCCAAAACAATGAAAATGAGATTATCTTTTGCATACATGCATACCATTAATCATTAGTGATTATACATAAATATCTGGAAAGGAAAAGAAAAAAGATCATAACTCATACATCATTTGCATACAGGTAGCTATGGATATAATTGCATACATTTGAAAATACAAAAACATAGGATCATCCATATTCATATGATCATAAAATAATTTGCATCCATACATTGAAAAATAGAGAACATCTCATGCATTCATCTATCTATATCATAAAAATAAGATACATTGCATCCATAGCATCACATAAAGGTAAATGCATCATAAAACATCATATAGCTACATATAAAGATAATCTCATAAAATCAAACTCATCAATAGAGACGAAGAAATAGATCATCAAAATAATGTTTCTCAAAGGATCCAATACATCAAAGGATATCCAGATACAATATCATGAAAGTAGTACATCAAAAGATCTGATCAATCAAATAGGAAATGTGCAATAGAGGACAATAATGATAATCTGTCATCATTCGATCAAGATCTCATAGCACCAAAACCACTTGGATCTCTATCATCTTGTGAAGGAGGAGCCTGCGAAGTGCTCACTCCACTTAGTCTCTGAACAATCACAGCTGAAAGAAACTACTGCATCAAGGCAACAACCTAATCTAAACACCCCACAATAGTAGATATCTCTGTCCTCATAGACTGCATATCTCAGGCTAAAGTACCAATAGAGGGAGCATCTTGTGGACCCTATCCCTGATCCTGTGGCTGATGAGCTGGCTACGGAATCTGCTATGCTAGAATCTACTATGCCTGATCCTACTGATCATCATCCTGCTATGCTAGGGAAACTCTCTGTAACTACACTAAAGGATCGAAACCCCTAGGAACCTACCTAGCATCATCAATATGAGCTTGTCTCTAAGCTCTCTGCTATAAATGAGCTCTATCCTATCTAGGAACTCTAGGAGGAACTACCTAGACCACATCAGCTTGTCTATCTCTGGCTCTACCTCGATCATGTCCATCCCTCATTCATCCTCTACCCACAATGATAGAAGGATCTCTACATCCTCTATGTCTCTGATGTCTACCTCCACCACCACCATGCCCATCATCACCACCACCACCACCACCATGTTGTGCTGGAATAGGCTCAGCTGGATCTATGAAATGAATAAACCTATTCTGAGCCCACCAGTCTACATACTCATGAGACATCTCTGTATCAGCCATACCTGGTAACATCTCCCATCTACAAAAAGCCATACCAGTAATTTGACTCACAACAAACTAAAAATCAATACAAGGACCCCACATAGATCTCTTAGCCTGTACCTGTGCATACAAAGCATTTCCCAGAGGCATGTCATGAATCCTACCATACTGTCTGGAAACTCAACCAAAAAAAAACCACTCAATAATAGTGTCAGACCATCTAATCATCCAATGAGGAGCAAACATATATGACAACTCATCATCATCCTCCCACCAACCCTCAAAACCAAGATAAGGATGCCATATCACCTAATCAAGATCATGTACCTGACATCTCCAAAAATCTAGATGACCTAAATGATGCTGAATCACCATACCAATATATAAGTAAGCATAAGGAAATCCACATAGCTGTCTCCTATCAAAAATAGATCGGGTAATAGGAAGATACTCCCAAATCCATAACTGAAGGATGATAGCACTAGCAGATAAAGAAGAACTCTCTCTGTATACCACCTCATGAAGATCTCAATATAGCTGCACTAGTACAAAATAACCCCAATCAAAACATCAAGGCTGTGCTAGTAAATCCTCCAGAATCCTACCCCAACCAATAGAGAAACCACGACCTCATCGGTCAGGAAGGAGTAGACCACCAATCAATGCACCTAGAATTGTAGGCAATGTAGGAAAGGAGGCAAACTGTGGCCATGTGATAGTATCATCATCAATCAGATTGTCCCCGAATACTCATTGGAAAATAGTGGAATCATAAATAGAATCATAGTAAACAATCTCTCTGTGACAAGGAATCTGAAGCAAATGATACATGTCCTCGGGCGTGATCATCATCTCACCATGAGGAAGATGGAAAGTATTGTGGTAAGAGTGCCAATGCTCTACCACAACTATCAGTAGTCCATGATTCAACTAGAATCAAGGAAGATTGAGAAGGAAACCTAAACCACAAGTCTCAATGACACATAGCTTAGTGTCAGTCAGTGCCTGTCCAAGATCAATCACCCAGGATGCAACTGATTGGATATATACAACATCAAGGTGATCCTGTTTGGCATGAAAATAAAAGAATCATATCAGCATAGTATATCAAGGAACATCTAAAGTTGATCAAGTTATTTTAAAATTCATTTTCTCATCATGAGCATATCAACACTCCTAACTCTATATCATGAGGAAGGAAAATCATTGTTTTACTTCTCTAGATCTCGAGAATAAAATATCAAAACCATCAACCTATCATAACAGATTGACAATGAAAATTCATTGGTATTACTATATGGATGTCTTAATCGATTGTTTTGGTCAAATATGACTGACCTAATCAAATTATTCAAATCAGTCATTTGGACGTATTAAATTTTTCACAAAAAAAGTCAAGTACAAAAGAACATTTTGAGAAAAATACCATAGGCATGATTTTAATCATCGTAGGCAACATTTTTCTTAAGTGACACAAAATTCTTGATAGGGAACATTACTTTTGTCTTAGGTGACAAAATTCTCATAGGTGACACTAAAATAGCCTAAGCGACATCTAATTCCTCATAAGCGACAAAAAAGAGAGGGTTTCATAGGCGGTAAAATACATGGAATTTGGGTTTTTCTAACCTAGGTCTACGTGTGAATATTTCATACATAGGTGACAATAGAAAATTGATAAGCGATAGCAAAAGGATCATACGTGACATTAAAAACCATGGATGTGACATTTAAAAGTCCTAGGTGACATTGAAATTATTCTACGCGTGAATTAAATATTTCAAAGCAGTGTTTAAAATGGGAAATGCAATAAATGCTAATTAAAGAGCAATAAATGCAATACTAAGGTTTGAAAAGTACTTATCGAAGGTCCATAATCATGTGGTCTTGCGTATCTCTAACCTCACTCAAATTGATGCTCTCGAATAGGTACAACCATCTCAAAAAGAAGAAGAGAATCAGAGCAAAATTACCAAAGAGGAGGGTAAAAATGAATAGTAAATCTAGGTTTTTCAACCTATTTAAGCTATTTCTAACCTAATTTTGAGGAGAAAATTAACCTTGACCTATATTAACCTATTGCATTAACTGGGTCATATCATAAAGTGTTTTTCAAAAATGAAAACATATCAATCAATCAATCATTTAAATCTATCTATCGAGAAATGAATATATGTTTCATTTTTGAGGGGGCATACCATCAGATAATCAGATCGACATCATCAATAACATCAACAAAAATGAGAGATCGATCACCAAATCAAATCAAAAGCTGCTATCAGAAATTTTTTTGTAATCAAACGAATGGGGCATCACATCGAAATCAACCATCAAAGCAAGTATAATATCAAGATTAATCATCAAATCAAACATCATATCAAGATTAAACATCATATCAGGATCAATCAGCAAATCAAATCATCATATCAAGAATGATCATCAGAGAACCATATCAATCAAGAGTTTTATATCAATCATACTGACATCAATCTCATATCAAGAATCAGAGTATCAACCATCAAAAGACCATCAAACGACATCAGAGATCGACTATCAACGAATCAGGACCTATCAATCAAACAAGATCAAAGTATTCTTTGAATTGACATGCTTCACATGTCAACTCAAAGAGGGGCATTTGTAATCACATTAAAATGGACAAAGACAATTTAATGATAATTCAAAGAAAATCAAGTGAAATCAAAGTAAATCAAGGAAATAATTGAATCAATTGAATCACAATGCACAATTAGCCAAGCAAAATGTAAATCAAGTCTTAATTCAATATCAATCAAAATTGAGAGAATTTTTTAATCAAGTGCAATCAAATCAAAATACAATTAATTCAATTAATTGTATAGTGTTGGATTAAATTAAATTCAACCCATTCAAGGGGTACATGGCTAAAATAAATCAATTACTAAAAATCAATTACTCTCAACAAACCAAAAGGAGAGAAAATCAATCAACCAATGAGATTAAAGGAAAGGCATTCACATGGATCAAGCCAAATTGAATCTCAATCACTCAAAGTGAGAGAGAATCTTAGCCATCCATCTTGTCTACTTGTCCCAAGCTTTGAGGACACAAACTTTGCTTTGTCTTCAAAGTGTGGAACCAAAGACTTAACCCCAACTCAACCATGATCAAATGCAACCACACCCCCTCACATTGGGAAAATCTATAAAAGGAAGGCTAAAATCCTTCATAATTCATCAACCACCTATCTAAGAATTGCATCAAACCTCTTGCAATTTGAATTTAGAAAAGAATTTGAGAGCAATTGTAGCATTTGATATTGATAATTGTTAGCTTTAGCATTGTTTATTTCAATCAATTCTCATTCTAGAACTGTCATTAGTGAGAGCTTGCTGAGAGCTTACTTCATTAACATTCTAGTTAGAGAGCCATAGGATGTTGAATTAATCATTGATATTAGCTAATAGTTGCTCAATTGTGGTTGCAATTTAGTTACTATTTCATTTATGGTTGATGATTAACATTAATTCTATGAAGATACATTCAATTGTATACAGTATGTAATAGGTCTAAGGGCCGACCTAGTTGTCTATTTTGTATGCGCATATAAATATGAGATGCATCCATTGTATTTAGCATGGAAGTTGATATAGAGTTGTAATAAGAAGAGAAAAAGTGTGCGAAGAGTCTATAAGATGTATTAGAGCTTTGCAAGAGGTTAAAACATCATCACATCAAAGGAACTGTTCTGACAAGCAGTGTCACAGTGATAGTTCATCCAACATATATAGTGTGTATCTAAGATTAGAAGGTTGTAGCCTTCACCACTTGAGCAGTGAGCTCTAGGATAGTGCGTCCACTCCCCTAACAGGGACTATTGTAAAAGACTCCTAACAAGGTTTGACCCTTGACAAGGTCTACTATACTTAATACATTGTAAATAAAATCCTAACATGGTTAAGGATCTTCTAACAAGGATCACTAAACACTAGTACATAATATTAGTGGGTGTCAATTTCCACTGGAGTTTTTACCTATTTGGGTTTCCCCGTAACCATATTGGTGTTATGTGTTGATTTCATGTTTCATGTTTATATGGATGTTCATTTTAGTACTTAAGCATTTAAGTTCAGTTAAAAGGTTAATGTAAAAAGATAAAATATAGTGAACACTAATTCACCCCCCCTCTTAGTGTTCCCATTCCTAACACTCTCTAGCTCTTGTATTGCTATCCTTTCATTTTCAAACATTGATGCTCACAAAGAAGCTCTATCACTAACTTTCTAAAATGGGCCCTATCTCCCCTTTGACAATTCCACAAGTATTCATATTTGTCAATATATAAACTAAAGAGTGGAGGAAACAAGGTACTCTCTTTCTTGACCCCAATGTCACTTCTAAAACTTTTTGAAATGTCCATTGCATTTCTGATTTGAATTTAACTTTTTCATAGAGCCTATGAACAATTGCTCTTATTTGTATAGGATTTCCAAGTTATTTCATTCTACTCCATAAAGCCTTTTTTAACTTAAAAAACAAAACAAAAATAATCTTCTCTCTCCCCCTAAACATTTTAAATGATGTGTTTCAAAGTGATTTTTGATCAACTATAGATTTTTAGGCCTAAAACCTGCTTGACCTTTTTCTTACTTTCTTTATTTTTTTGTCCATTTGTCAATTCCATTTTAAGACACACTTTCAAATTGTTTTTTGCAAAGAAAGGGTTGATCATTATGTTTCTATATTTGGAAGGTTTATTAACATCACCACTCTTAATAACCCTTTTAAAATAACAATGTTGAATATTCTCATAATGTGCAGTGTAAGAGTTCTCACTCCCTATTTTAGAAACTTTTATTGAAGCTCAACCAAGTCCTTTCCTTTCAAGTCCCCACTTTTTTAATGATAATCTCAACCTCATGCAATGCAAAAATATTTGTTGTGGTGCTAACCAAGGGATGGGGATGAGCCTCCTATTCCTACTCATAAAGTTGTCTTGCATATGCAAACCATTGATTAGCCAAAATTTTATTTTTAGTTGGCTTCTTTATTGGGTGAACCTCTTTTTCAAAAAGTGGTAGATTAACTCTTCCAATCTCGTGCTCATAAAATTTAAAAAAATGTAAAAAGAGAGATAAATTGTTATGTTTGAAATTGAAAAAGTATTTCAATAGCATAGAGATACATAAGTAGGAGACATTTTCAACAAGAAATGTACATACCTCTTGTGGAATTTGAACTTATGAATTCTCTTTGATCAACACAAATTCTCCACCACTAGGCCAATTATATTTAAATAATACAAACCTATGAAATAAGTTGAAACTAATTTGACATTTGGAAGCCCTTTCAATAAACACCACCTATAAGATGTTTGGGATTGATTTTGTTCAGTTTTTCTTGTTATTGTTGTAACTACAACATTTCTTAGCTCAACTTCTTATGGGGTCCTCAGTCTTTGCCTAAATTACCATAATTATATACTCAAACTTCATAATGTATTAGAGTTAGCCGTTCCCATACATGTTTTATTTAATCCATTCTTCCATTGGACTAACTACACTAAATGTACTTTATTTAGAAAGCTTGATGGTTGATAGTTGTAGGGGGGCCATTTTTATTTTTTAAGGAGGCTTTGTGTCTGCATAATTTTTAACTTTTGGTACTATCCATTTGTTACATTTTTGTTTCCCTCTTCCTTGTGGCATGTGGAGTGATATCTCCTCCCCTTTCTTCCAAAATCAAAATCATATACACAAATATGAATAGGAAGTATGTTTCAATAAAATATAAAATAATAATTATGAAACAACCACATTTTAGGCATAAGATTATCAATGCAAGATATAGAAAGTGTGCAATAATAGTATAAATTTATGGTTATATACATGAAGATTTGTTTTAAGATCATAGCCAAGTTTGAATTTGATATCTATGTGAAGAGATTTGTAACACATTATCTTTGTTAAATAACTTTGAAATCCTTTTACTAGTACTTATTAAGAAAGCATACACAGATTGGTTAAAAGATTCTTGGTCTATGAATGATGTAAATTGGTTAAGAGATTTATACCCATATTAAGAACTAGAAGTTGGATACAATCAATATATATTTTTTCATGCAACTCATTATAGTACTCATCACTTCCTCAAAGTAAAATCCCAAAAAATCCCTGATAGAAGATAATCAAATAGGGCAGGTGTTTTCCCTGCACCCTAGGTCCTAAATAGTTAAACCTACCCCAACATTGAACAAATTCAAATCAAGAATATTATAACTTTATTTTGGAAAATTCAATTTTATTCTTCCCATCAATTTTTTTAGAAAATAAATGCCATATATAATTTTCATGAATGAATCTTTAGTATTTACATGGATGTCATTCATCCATGAGCTCAGGAGTGGGACCCACTTTTGTTTCCCTACTTGGACCATAAAATATAGCAATAGAGACTTGATCTCTATCAATATCTGTGACAACTCTATGATCAATGCTCTTACAAATTCTATTGCTTATCACCTAAAGCAATACACAAAAATATGACTTATGTTGTTACTACAAGTGATGGTGATGATGATGAAGATTGACCAAGATCAAAGGAATACAAGATTGTAGAATAATTAGATCAATTATTGTCTTTTCATTAATTGCAAGAAATTGATATCTGATTTGTACTACTGTGTTGCTAGATCATTCAAAGTATGATATACATTGAATGAGTTAAGGAGAAGAAGAAATGAAATGTTGTGAAGATGAAGAACTTAATTGGAAAACTGATACTGATCAAACAATATTAAGGTTATGTTGATATTTTTTTTTCTACCAAACATTTTATTATATCAAGTCAGTAAAGAAGATTAGTCAAGTCAGTAAGCAAAATAGTTTTGGCTACTGAGTAGGAAAAGTCATTCAGTAAAAGGAAGAAGAGTTTTGGTAAAGGAAAAGGAACTCAAGACACCTAGTGTAAGGTTATAGTCACCGAGCGAAGTTAACCAAAATTCAGAGTTATCCACCAAGAAAGGAACAAAAAATAAATACAATGATCAGAATGACATTTAATATTGAGCTATGATGAGCTGGAAGATTCAGATGATGAGGAAGAGTTTGTTAGAGAAATATACGATTAGGAAAATTCAAGGTGATGATCTATGGAATAGATCTAAGAAGAAAAAAGAGAAGGAACAAGTTTCAAGAAAGTTTGAGTTTTGAGGTGATGATATAACATTTTACCGAGATTCAAATTCAATAAATAAGTTTGTGAAGTGAATTGGATGGCTAAGATTAATCAAAGAAAAATGTAATAGAGGACATTAAGTGTAAAAACAAAGTCTATATAAAGGATGAATTTGTATGAACAAATGGATTGCAAATTGAAGGGTTGATAAGTCACCAACTGATGCAGTGAAGAAGGAAAAGGTGAATTGTGTGTGAGAAAGAAAATTTGATGAAGTGTTGAAGTTAGTAGAAAGTCTAGGATTAAAGTTAAGATAGAGAGTGCACAAAAGATATGATTATGCAATAGTTGTGAATTTATTGGTCAATATATTCACTATTTCTTATTAAAATTTGTAACAGAAAAATATCTTAATTGAGTGGACTTAACATGCTTATTGTAAAATCCTTGCAAAAGGTAACATTCTAAAAAGTGTTTGAAGTCCTTTAACTAGGACACTCCTAATAGGGTGAAGATCCTAACACATCTGATGCAAATCCCTTAACTGGATTACATTTAACAATGTGTATTGTAATCTTTAATCAGATTGGCTTTTAACCGAGCTCAATTCAAAAGAGTGAATTATTTATTAGGTGAAAATTTCCATAGTGGTTTTTCCCAAAGTTGTGTTTCCATGCTAAATACTAGAGTTATATGTGTTGAATGATTATTGTGTCTGTTATTGTTGATTGTTAAAGTTTATTTACTATTTTTTGTAAATGTTGAATTATGTCTGACCAAGTTGACATTGAGTTAATCAGGGAAATTTTTTAAGGTACAAAGAATCAAGGATTACTAATTGACCCACGCTCTTCATAATCCAATAATTGTTATTAGAGATAAGTACTCTAAAGGGATAAGTTTGAAAGACTTGAGTAAAAGATCTGAATATGTATAGGAGAGAAGTACCTATGATGAACAAGGAAAGTTTCTCAACATGGAAAAGTAGGATGAGATTGCACATATCTGAAATTGGAGAATCTGCACTTAATATTTTGGATAATCACTATACTCCACCACCTCCTGGCCCCATGACAGTTGTGTTGGCAATGGGAACACTGAGAGGGGGGGTGAATTAGTGGTCACTATATTTTATCTTTTTACTTAATCTCAATCTTAACTTAGATACTTAAGTACTGAAATGAACATCCACATAAACATGAAACATGAAATCAACACATAACACCAATGTGGTTATGAGGAAACCAAAATAGGTAAAAAACCCAGTGGGAATTGACACCCACTAATATTTTGTACTAGTGTTTTATGATCCTTGTTAGAAGATCCTTAACCTTGTTAGGAGTTGCTTTACAATGTATTAAGTACAGTAGACCTTGTCAAGGGTCAGACCCTGTTAGGAGTCTTTTACAATAGTCCCTATTAGGGGAGTGGATGCACTATCCTAGAGCTCATTGGTCAAGTGGTGAAGGTTACAACCTTCTAATCTCAGATACACACTATATTTGCTAGATGAACTATCATTGTAACATTGCTTATCTGATCAGTTCCTTTGATGCGCTGATGCTTTGACCTCTTGTAAAGCTCTAATAAATCTTATAGAATCTTCACATACTTATTCTCTTTTGATCACAACTCTATATCAACTTCCAAACCTATTACAATGGGTGCATCTCATATTTATATGTGCATACAAAACAAACAACTAGGTCGGCCCTTTAACCGATTACATACAATGCTTCCAATTGAATTGGCTCAAGTGTGTTGAAAAAAAAACTTATTTACATGTCAAAAACCTAATTAGAATAGGTGCATAAGATTTACAACATTAGAATATAACCACAAATCAAAATGCTAAAAGTCAGCTGCTTACTCTGTTCTTCTCTGGCACACACTAGTTGTGTAACTTCAACTATCTGTAACTTTGTCATACTTGCATATCTAATCATGTGCTCATAGAATAAGCATGAATATAGTCTAAAAAACTTATCTTCTAGGGAACATACCATAACTTGGTCGTATGCATGTGCACTGATGCTTTGAGATTTAGGTACTCTGTATACTATCCGGTCTTCAACACTTAGTCGATTTTTGATCTTCTCATTAAGTGCACTGACTCCAAACTACTATATGACTTTTTTGCCATAATGAAAACATTATACTAATTCATATAAACTAGTATAGTCAACTTTCCAACAATCTTCCCCTTTGTGATTGATGACAACAAAGGAATATGGCCAAGTTGCTAACTGTTCTTTAATACAAAAAACTTTTGTCTTATATCTCCCTATACATAACTTCCTATCTTATATCTCCTTATACATATCTATAACCATATTCTATACATACTCCCCCTTTGAAATTAATGACAAAGGTTCTTCAAAACTATATATACAACTACTTACTATGATAAAACATCCAGATATGCTATTTGTAGGTTTTGGATCTTCTTCTTCCAAAATGTGATTAGTGAATTCACACTCTGGAGATGGGTGCATAATGTATATTGTATCTTCTCCATCTTTTCCAAATATGTGCTAGGACCTTGATCATATGTCACCATGGTGGCATCGATCTCCTTGATATTCTGATTAAGTATGTCTAATAAGGGTGCACAAGCATTCCTTAGCTGAGTCTGCCTAGTGCTTATCTTGGTCATCTCTTTTTTTGCCTTCTCAATCTTATCTATCTATCCTTGGTAGACATTATTAAACATGTTCACATCAATAGATGGATCTTCCACTGATTTCCTTATTTTGTCTATCATGGCTTCTGCCTCTTGAATCTTCTTATATAGATCACCAGTCAACTTGTCCTAGTTCATACAGTTAGCAATGATCTTTTTTCCCTTTGCTACAAACTCCTTCAAGGATGCTTGACTATTCTTTAGTGAGCTTAGGTCAAGTGCAAAATTGCTAACTAATTCACTAAGCCTTTTCTTTAAATACTTCTCTTCTACAACTAGGGATGTAGATTCTTCTAGGCTAGAGAAATTACTCTTGAACTAAGAAATGACTGCACTCACATCATCAATAGAGTGTACCTTGGACACTTTCTTGTTTGCTGGTAACAAGCTGTTCAAGATGTTCACTGACTCTATAAGGAGGGGATTCCTCATCAATTTTTTCTCCTTGGCCTTCTCCATAGCTAAGATGCTAAACTTAATTAGGTCTTCATCTCCCCATGAATCCAAACTGGTTGTGTCTGGTGTCAAACTTGACAACAATGCTACTGAGGGAAGTGGAGTGATAGGAGTACTATCCATAACTTCCTCTTTTACCTTGATCACTTCAGCTGATGGTTCATTTCTCTCTACTTCTTTTTCTATTTCTATTTCTTTTCCTTCTTTATTTTCTTCCATCTTTTCTTCTTCTTTCTTTTCATCTGTTATATCCTCAATCAATATTTCTTCTTGATGAGTGGGAGGAGTGTTACTACATAAGTTATCAGCTTCTTGAGTTCTTACAAATGCCTCTTCAAACTTGTCCAGATCCATGTCTGTGGCCACCATAGTAACTTTCACATTGTGAATAAAGATAGAATCATCCTTAGGTGTCTTTGTCATGGGCGCAGTCTTCTCTACCTCTGTGGATGTATTAATTGTATGCACTAAATCTTGTGGACCTATAGATTGTACATTGATTGTCTTTGACTCTTTGGAAACCATTTTGGGTACTTGTGCTATAGGTGCAATAGATGGAAACATGTGTCTATTCATAAATACTTTCTCAAAGGCTTTCTCTATCTCCTTTACAACTAATTCATAGTTCTTGTCCATAATGTGCAAAGTCCTTGACTTAGTTCTAAGATGTGGCTTCACCAAGTCTAACAAAAAGGATTTCTCTTCTAACGAACATACTGGAAGGGTATCATCTAGAATATTTTCCCTTATCCTTAGATCTTCTTCAATAGATTGTCTCTTTTGGAATTCTAAGATGTTCCATACATTATCAAGAATCATGGTCTTTAGTTCCATGACTATCTTCTTGAATTTCAACATGTGTTTGATAATCATTCCATGTATCTCTGATTTGTCAATCTCACTGCATTTCTCAGAGAACTTTTCTACTTGATCAATTCTGCCTTCATCAATTATTCTTACACTTAGCACACTGAGACTAGGTTTGAAACTTACTTCAGGAGGTGCTTGTGAGTTCTTTATGTTCCTTGTTATTCTCGAGGATGGATGACCAATGCTGATCTCTTTCTTTCTCTTAGGCATTACCTTATACTTAGCAGGAGTAATAAGGTCAATGGTTTCCTTGGGCACAGAAGGAGTAATATTAGTTTTACCCTTCTGATGATCTGATTTTTCTATCTTCACCTTCTTCAACCTAGGATCATCTAATTCAATCTTTGTTATTACTGTGCTCTCAATTTCCAAAGAAATCTTTTGTTCCCTTTCTTTGTCTAGGTCTTCTTGAGATACTCCATGAATTCTCAAGATCTCTGAGGTGACTTTGGCAACATTTCTTTTAGTTGATGCACTAATCAAGGTTGCATCAACTTCTCTTTTTTTATCTACATAGGCTCCCCATCTTGGCTCATTAGGGTCTTTAGGGGATGAAAGTAATACTTGTGCATATGCTTCTAGAATAGGCCCTTCCACTTCATATCCTAGTGGATGAATCCACTTTGTTCTTGGTTTAGCTACCTCCATGCATGTTGTGTCAGTCTCAACGATGAAGCAAATAGTATCCTTTTATTTCTCAATAATGTTCTCTGGTATCCTATACCTCATCTGCATTTTAACCCTAAATGTCTTCAACTCTAGTGTCATGTAGTCCTTCAAAGTGCTCTCAGTACATGCCTTGAGAGATATCTATGGCATTGTGGGAATGGATTTGTCTAGATACAAATCAGATACCTTTCCAACAATATGGAAGTACATGTATATGATCAAAGACCCAAATCTAAATATCTTGGTCTTATCATGCTTGATTTCCTTAATGTTATCAATTAGTTGTGCACACAAAATATCACACAAATTGAACTCTCCATTTTCCATCACTAGTCTTATGGCTACAAGAATTGTGGCCACAGACACACTATTTACCTTGCTGGTGTGTTGGAGCCTGTATCCTAGTATCATGGACATCAATTTGATGTCATCTTTCTCAATAGGCTCGATAGTCATACCGCGCCTATCACTTATTGATTTGCAAGTCTATTCAACAATCTTCCTCACATATTTTCCCACTGGAAGGACAACACCTAGCCTTGAGAGGCCTGTCATCTCATGAATTAGGTCACTAGTAACTCTGACTGGCACTTCACCTATCCAAAATAGGTCATTATGAATCCTGCTTAGTAGAATCTTGATCCATTCTAATTCATAGAACTCATATGTCATAGCATACTCCACTATAGGGTGATTATTCCACTGCGCATACTCATCCATGAAGGTTTTGTCTAGTTTCATCATTGTTTCCATGTGCACTCTCAATCTATCCAATCCTACTGGTTCTTTCTTATAGTGAATGTATACCCTAATGTCCTCAACATGCATAACGCCCATAGGCATATGAGAGAATGCCCCTTCTAGGTCATCAAGTGTTGATTTAAATAGATGCCTCTTAAACACATATCTTTTCTTCTCCACAACATCAAATACTATAGGAGTAGCCATCACTTACTTGGATTTCACTTTCCAAATGATCTTGAAGACTTCTTAAATCGATGCGACAAACTAGGGTTTTTGCAACCGATCAAATGCATAGAAAATCACTTGATGAATCAAACTGAAATCCTTCTCATTCAAATGCTAGGGCTCTTCTACTCTCCAATCCCTCTTAACTTGAATGCAATGAGTGATCTTCAAACTTCTATGTACTTTAAAGTAGAAAATCTATCATTAATGCTTGCTGTGTAAACTAGGCTGTCACTTGAAAATTTTTATCTTTCATTCTACAAACAATCAGCTAGTGCACTCTTGCACATAGGTTCTACTAGTCTCCAAAAGCTTAAGTCCAAAGGCACATATTCAAAGAGTGAGTATACCAGCCGCGCAGAGGGCTAGAGCTAAATTAGCTTCCTCTATGACCCTGAGGGCCATTCATCCAGATGTAGAGGGTGTGTCCACTATGGATGCATCCAATACATACTCATCAACCTTGTCCTTGTTTTCTTCTGACCAAATCAAGCTCGCATCCTCTGAAGCTTTCACAAAATTGACTTCTACTTCAGGATCCAAAACTAATTTTTTGGGCTTTTTAGGGCTTTCCTGACCTTGCATCCTTGATCTGCAAAACTTTGAGATGTGTCTAACCTTGTTACAAGAGTGACAAATGACTGGAGGCCTTATATTCCTTGGTGCATTGACATGAGTCACCATTTTACATTGTCTAGTTGAGTGACCATTATAGTTACATATGTGACATGTAACATTTTGAGAACTTCTTACATTTAACTGATTCTAATTTCTTTGATTCTACTGAGTCCTATTCTTTTGACTTGTCTTGCAATTCATAGCTCTATGACCAAATTTATTGCATGAATAATAGTAACCATTGAAAGGTCTTACCCCTGTACAGTTCCTTGCTATGTTTCCATGCTTGTTACATGCATAACAAGTGTGGTCTACTAGCTTGCACTCATTCTTAGGTGGTTCAATATGATCCTTAGTCTAACTTCTAGTCTCCTTAGCATTTGAGGTGCCTTTTGGTGCTTTCATTCTTGCTCACATGTTGTCAATATGATTTTGTGCTTCATTGTATCCAATGCAGCTAATATTTTCTTTAGCTCTTCTTGCATACAAATGAGATTCTATCAAATTAGAACTAGTGTGTAATTTAGCAATGTGATTCTTAGCATCTTTCAATTTAGATTCAAAGCTTTCTTTTTTGTTCCTTAGCTCCAAGATTTCCATGTTTGCTTGCCTCAATTCTTGATTCAGTTGAAAGTTCTCTTTGATCTGTTCATCATAGACTTCTTGATTGTTAGTCAGCTTATCATCAAATTTTTAAAGTTGTTCTTTTAAGGATGCATTTTCTTCATTCAGCTTCTTGACCATTGTCCCCAGATCACTGGTAGAGCAATCTTTCAAATCCTTTCTTAGTCTTTTGATGACTAATTGAGCATCACTGAGTTTTTCTTTTAGTTCTTCAATTTCTCTTTCAAATTTGTCCAGGTATTCAAGAGTAACTTCAAGATTTCTTTTTAGATGTTTCATTTATGCTTTGTCCATGATCTCCTCAAGTGGTTAAAATTATTTTCTAAGGACCAGAGCTCTTATACCAATTGTTGGGAATGGGAACACTGAGAGGGGGGGTGAATCAATGTTCACTATATTTTTTCTTTTTACTTAATCTCAATCTTAACTTAAATACTTAAGTACTGAAATGAACATCCACATAAACATAAAATATGAAATCAATACATAACACCAATGTGGTTATGGGGAAACCCAAATAGGTAAAAATCTTGGTGGGAATTGACACCCACTAATATTCTATACTAGTGTTTTATGATCCTTGTTAGAAGATCCTTAACCCTGTTAGGAGTTTCTTTACAATGTATTAAGTATAGTAGAACTTGTCAAGGGTCGGACCCTATTAAGATTCTTTTACAATAGTCCCTATTAGGGGAGTGGACGCATTGTCTAGAGCTCACTAATCAAGTGGTGAAGGTTACAACCTTCTAATCTCAGATACACACTATATCTACTGGATGAACTATCACTATGACACTACTTGTCTGATTAGTTCCTTTGATATGCTAATTCTTTGACCTCTTGTAAAGCTCTAATACATCTTATAGACTCTTCACATACTTTTTCTCTGCTTATCACAACTCTATATCAACTTCCACACCTATTACAATGGGTGCATCTCATATTTATATGTGCATACAAAACAAACAACTAGGTCGGCCCTTTAACCAATTACATACAATGCTTCCAATTGAATTGGCTCAAGTGTGTTTACTGTTAGGGATTTTTCTTGTAGGGTCAAACTTGGCAAAATTATATGCTAGATTCTCAGTTAAAAGGGGCTCCAAGTTTGCAAGAAAAGCCTAATTAATGAGGATTGTATAAGATCCTCCTTCTGCTTCGAGCTCCACATGACTCAAGTAGGTATCGCCTATAAATAGGTTACTATATTTCAAGTAAGCTTTTGATTAGTGGATAAGGTCTTCATTGCTATGCTATTTAGGCTTCAGATCACTTCAACAAAAGATCACTTTGTAGACAGCTGAGAATTTCTTGATACAGATTATTACAAAATAAACTACAAATGTAACAGCATAGACAATGGGATAAGGATATGAATCCTTCTTTTTATGAGTACAACTCAAGGAAGGTTAACCTCTCAATTCGATTCTCTCTTCAAGGAATCAACAAATGTGAACTGGATCACCTGGATGTAGTCCTTTCACAATGTGCATGAACTTAGAAACTGAAATGAAATGGTAATGAAATTTAGTGTTTGATGATTTAAAAGATAATTGCATCACAAACATCTTGCCAGTGCCTATTCCATTGGGCAAAAGAGTCTGAATGTGAATATATAGGAAGATCTCAAGGAAACACAGTAGAATGCTTTACAAACTACTTGCAATTTGAATAGAATGCCTTACAACCTATTCTGTAATCATCAAAATCTTAACAAAAATGTCTACTCTCTGTAACTGCATATGAGGATTTAATCCTTTCCTTGAAAGGAACTCATAATCAATTAAAATAGTTGCCTTACAATAGTATGTTTTCAAATGCCTTACAAGTTAAAACATACAAGACCAAAACACAAAGTTAAGAGACAATAACAGGATAAGATAGAAATTGCAGTGTGTTCTATTGAAAATGAACCTGCCCATTACATCCAAAGCTTGAAATTTCTAGAACTAGGCACAGAACTGAGAAATTTTCTCTGCAGAAAGATATTCAATATTCATCCTTTAGGGACATGCTCACAACAGAGCAGTCATAGGAACCCTCCAGAAATAGGAACAGGAACCCCTACACTTGAGAAAAGGAGATAAATAGAAGAAGAAGAAACCCTAAAATCTCTGCTTGATCAACACCTGTTTGCTTGCAATCTGATCTCACTATCTTCTCTCCTCTGAAAAAGATCTTCTCAAGCCCCTCAAAATCTAATAACATTCCTTGCTTGCACAAAATTTTCTCATCTACTAGAATTTTGATTCATTATGTCCTTTATTTTTTGCAAAAGACAAGACATTCCCTCTACCGGATCTGCAAAATCAAATATGCACGAAATAAAAAAAATCTCTGCAAAATCTATCCCTGGATGCAAATGCCTTTATTGCTCTAATCTACTTGATTTGATCGGATTTTACCCACCACCATCATCTCCGTCATCTTCTGGCATTTCTGGAAACATATAATACTGCTATATTTCGTTAAAAAATGAATCTCTAGCATTCAAATCTTTGTGCAAGCTCCTGTCATGAAATAAATTCGAATTCTCAAGATTGAACTTTATAACCTTTTAAATCTTTTATTTCTAGCTTTTTTCCACAGACTTCACCAAATTTCACCACTTTTCATCTTCTTACTCGCTGCTTGGATAAACTCAAGTTAAACCCTGCTCATTTGGAGATTAGGAGACTACTTAGATCTCTGAGTCTCTAAAAAATATGACTTACTGTGGTTACTTTTGGAGAACTGGCAACTAAGCCAGTCTCCAAATCTTTGAATCACTTACTAACTACAGTTAAATCTGGAGACCTGGCGACCAACTTTAGTCTCTAGATCTCCAAGTCTCTAAGTCTCTAAATAAATCTTCTAGCGACCTGGCGACAAGTGCTATCTCACAATCTCCAGACCTTCAGCTTCTAACCGCGTGCATCTCCCAACCTCGTGACCTCCTCAGTCTCAAAATCTCAAAATAACCTTCGTTAGCTGCCAACTTTCATGAGACCTGGCGACTAACCGCCAACTGAGTCGCCAAATGTTAGCTCTGACTACCGTGACTTAGCGACTAACCACTACCTCCAGGTCGCTTAAACTTCCTCTAACCACCAGATTTCTCATGCGACTCAGTGACTGCATGTTCATCTGCAAAATTTCTCTATCTAGGCATGGGCACAAAAATCAAGGCAGCCGCACAAACTTACACAGGCAGAGCTTCCTCCATTTCAATTTACATTATGTGTGTGTGGAGTTGTATTTGAATACTTCATCTTCCTATTTCTGGACCAATGTGGGATAATAACTTTGACTAGTTTTAAAACATCCTGCGCACCTTTGTTTAAAATATGGTGTGGGGCCCACCACGCATAGTAGCCACCAACTAAGGGCCCGCAAAGAGCCTCCGTGGCTTCTCATTTACAATGCCATGTGAGTGCCAAAGTATATAAATACAAAGAAACACATCAACCCACTGAATGTGGGACAATGGATTATAAAGGAAAAATAAACGAGTGCTCCCTCCTGGCTTTGCCATGAACATCATCCTTTAGACCACTAGCGCAAGGGGTTTCCAATTCATACAGAATGCCATGCATAGCAAATTCCCTATATGTAGTGGACTGGCAACTCCAAAGACACACACTAGCTGTCTTTCAATGCATGAGGCTCCATGCTTGTGATTGACATGCCTTCTCATGTTCTGTATGTTTAACGTGCCTTCTCATCCTACAGGCATGAGGCATCCCTACTGGCCCCATCCATTCTATGCGTATATGTTTTGGAGTTCATTATGCTGCCGTTGTGTGAATTCCTACCAACAATGAGCATACATCATACGCTCCAAACAAAGTGCTGGCACCTCATTACTTGTGGGGGTCTCAACTCCTAGCATAATTTTGTACGCTGGCACCCTCATTCAAATCTCAATGCTGGCAAGGTGATCACAAAACATGGTGTCCTTCCAGATTTGGGTCCGCCAAGAGCCTTTTTTACTTGGCATCTTCCCAATTTAAAATGCTGGCTCAAAATAGTCAAAACCCCCTTCGATTTGCATGGAGTCCATTAAATAGGTGAGTGGGTGCTCATTTGGAGTGCTGGCACTCCCAATTTGTAGGAAACTCCCACTCTCTTACGCAGGGCAAGCAACCATCCTGGGTTTTCATGCTGGCATCTTACATGGAGTGTGAGTCCCCCCCTTTGAACATACTGGTTCCTTCCTCATTGTGTGGGCCAAGCAGCCCCTCAATGACCTCAAACATTGAATGAGAGCCCCCAAAAATAGTGCAGGCAGCATCTCAAACTAATGTGTATGCTTCCTCCAATGTTGCGTGAGCTGCCTATTCATCATTCCACTGCTGCAATCTCCATAATGCTGCTTGTATCTATAAAGATACTAGAATGAACCTTTTCCATAGCCTTACACACATCTTCTATATTTATAGGCCAGAGTTCTAGTGTTTTAGTGGTTAGAAGAGGTAGTTGTCCTTCAGATTTTTGCTCTCTCCCTCTCCTTAGATTCTTGATCTAATAGCTCACGTATTTATTCATATGCAACAGTTGTGCACAAACTCCTCAAGTCACTTCTTGAATATCCATCAGTAGCAATAGTCAATTCTTGCAAACCTCACGCTATCATACAAAAATGTGTGAGTTATCTCTATTCAAAACAAGCATTTAGATGTGTCTGTAGATTATATGCACCAAATAGCATGCTATGGCAAATCTTTATTGTGCCGAATTCCACCTCACAATGTGAAGTCTTCACATTTATTGACAACCACCCCTCACCTCTGTCTTCTAACTTTCAACATACGCCTAACTCAACATTTCATAAGAAACTCCCAATTGTTCACACAAGTAGCCCCTTTATAATGGCTATGGTGAGATACCTCTTCTTCTATGCAAGTGTCTTGTTGTTACCGTAGATAGTCTCATCTTCCCTTTGCTCTCTTTGAATCCAATTCACAATCATACCCAGATCACCGAAATGCCAAAACAACCCCTTCTTGCAACGTGCCCAGAATGCACAAGTGGCCTCAGGAACTGGCTTTAAAAACTGACATAATCACCTGACCCGGCCCCGGCACTGAACATGCATGAACTTTGGCCCACATTATAATACTCTAAAAAATGACACTTCATGAATGCAACCAGATCAAAAGATATTAATGTGTAAACTTGCCTAGTTCAAATTATTCCTGCAACAAACTTGTCAAAAAATGATTTTAATCGTCGTAATTGATTTTTAAAGGCAGACAAATGGATTGGCAGGGGGATCAATTTGGGACTGGGGTTAATACTCCAACTTTGCAAGACAATGCAAAAAGAATTTTGTCAAAAAAGTCAACCAGTCAAAAGTTATTCACTGGCAAAGTAGGGCATTTGGATTTCTGGGAAAACACACTGTAGAACTAAACACATTTTGCGAAAATTGCAAATGGAATGAGCCTGGAAACTTGGTCAAATGGATTTGTCATGGTTCTAGATTTGGCACGGTGGGAGTAAAAAATGATTGCAACATGACCCAATCATTGGCTTGCTCATTGGATCACACATGTATCTTTTACACATTGTCAAATATAGCCCTTAAAACTTTTGAACTTCTAGGTTTCAGCAAAACAGTGAAAACTGGAAATGGATTTGGTTTTGAAAGTACTGAAACAGATTCACTAGGGGCTAAAAATGGACAGGCCAGAAGAGGGACATGCCTACAATATAGATCTATCATTAATTCTTCTTGACCAATCACTGGGTATCAGATACAACTTGACAAATAGGGCTTCTGGGAATTGTTGAACAAGTGCATTATGCAATTATGAGAAAACACGTCTGGAAGGGGAAACACAAGACCTATCAAAACTTGTCACTATGAACTAAAATTAGGAACATAGGTTAACTAAAGTACACTAAAGATGCCCCCACTCTTGGATTTGCATGACACTCATTAGAATTCAAGTTATTCAACCCTCAACTGGCCCTTCCCAATGAATTTCATACTTCACAATTTTCTGGCTTAGAGACCTCCTAGAAATGAACTAATGCAAACCCATTTCAATACTCGAACTAAAGGCTCAAATTGACTCAATGGGACATATGCAAGGTGTAGAACATTTAATTTTGATGATAGGACCTAAAAACCACCCGATCCATATATGCACTTTTAGACCAAATAGAGCACTTTAACAAGCAATTAACATGGTACTCAAAAATCCATGTATTTTTTCATCCCAACATTTACAAAAAAACATATTTACATGTCTGAAACCTAATTACAATAGGCACATAGCCTTTACAACATTAGAATATAATCGCAAATCAAAATGCCAACAGTCGGCTGCTTACTCTGTTCTTCTCTGGCACACACTGGCTGTGTAACTTCAACTATCTGTAACTTTGGCATACTTGCATATATGATTATGTGCTCATAGAATAAGTATGAATATATTCTAATCAACTTATCTTCTAGGGCTCATACCATAACTCAGTCGTATGCACATGTGCTGATGCTCTGAGCCTTAGGTACTCTGTATACCATCCACTCTTCAACACTTAGTCAATTTCTGATCTTCTCATTAAGTGCACTGACTCCAAACTACTATATGACTTTGTTTCCATAATGAAAACACTATACTAAGTCATATACACCAGTATAGTCAACTTGCCAACAAGTTGATCATATGAGAGAAAACAAGGAACACAACTTGGTAAGGTTGATAGTTTTAGAGGAAAATTTGATGAAATATAATTGAAAGATGAGGAGAATATTCCTCAATATAGTTTCAAAATCAAGGAAGTTGTTAGTGCCATCAAAGGTGATGGTGGAAAATTAACTTATGAAGAAGTGATAAATAAAATTATGATAACTCTTTCATCCAAGTATGTTATTCGAGTATCTTCTATTATGGAATTGACATCCATACCAAATAATGTTGTTACTCTTGAAGCATTAATTGGTAAGCCATCTTCCTTTGAGCTAAGTAATTATGAATAGTATACCAACTATTAAAAAAACCTTAAAATCATCTTTTAGTATTGGAACTTCAAGAAGATCAAGAGAGATTCACAGTAGTTCATGTGGAAGTGAATATGATAGTATCCTAACCAAAGAAAAAGAAAAAGAAGATTTAGAAGCACTTCTGGCTAATAGGCTACCGAGAGGTAAAGGAAAGTATAAAGGTAATTTTCCTTTCAAATGTTTTAATTGCAACAAGATTGGCCACATTGCATCTAGAAGTCTTGACAATGAAAAGAATGATAAAGTGATAAGAAGGAGAACTGATACCGAAGATTTAGAGACTACAAGGACAAATGAAATAAATAATGCTACCTAACTGAGGAAGGAGTGACCAATGATGAATCTGATGACACAGAAGAAAGTTTTGAAGTTTTCTATATTTATATGAAGGAAGATTCAAAATAACAGAGGTATGAACATGAAAAATCCCTTATTTCTAATGTTACAAAAATGGACCCATGGATAATAGATAGTGGATGTTCACATCATATGACTAGTGATATTGATAAGTTTGAGAAACTAGAAGAGTATGATAAAGGATTTGTTAGATTTGGGAATGATGCTCCATGTTGTGTAAAATGTAAATGATCCATTATACTGAATGAAAAGATTAGATGTGATGATTCTTGTTGGGTTCAAGGACTAAACTACAACTTGTTGAGTGTTGCACAACTGGACAACATTGGCCAGCGAATGGAATTTTAAAATGGAAAAGTGAAGATATATGGTGCTGATGGAGATTTGACTGGATCCGGTGAACAATCTAAAGGTAATCTATTTTATCTTGATACTAATAAAAAGACTTTCTTGTTTATTAAAGTTGAGGATGTATGGCTATGGTATAAAATACTTTGTCATGTAAATTTTCACAAAATGATTAAGGTGAGAAAAAAGAATGGAGTCAGAGGTCTACTGAAATTAAGAAAACTTGATAAAGTGATGTGTAAGAAATGTCATTGGTAAGATGAAAAAATCAAGTTTCTCAAGAAAGTCTTACTCATCTAATGGTATTTTGGAATTAGTTCATACTGACCTTTATGGTCCTATGAGAATACAAAGCTATTATGGAGATCAGTATTTCATTTTATTTGTTGATGACTATTCAAGAATGATGCCAATTTTTTTTTTAAAAGAAAAGTCTGATGCATTCCAAATGTTCAAATGGTATAAACCTAGAGTTGAAAAGGAAACAGGTAAACATCTAAAATGTTTAAGATTAGATAGAGGAGGTGAATTCATCTTTGATGAATTTACTATGTTTTGTAATGAAAATAGAATGAAAAGACAAGTATTTTCACTGAGGACTCCACAAAAAAATGGTATAGATGAAAGAAGGAACATGTCTATAGTTGATTGTGCTAGACCATTGTTCATTGATAAAGAGGTTGCACAAACATTCTAGAGACAAGCCATTAGTACCACTGTCTACACACTCAACTAAGTATAATTGAAGAAAGGCACAAACAAGACCCCTTATGAACTTTGGTATGGGCATACACTGAATATTAGTAGTAAGTGTTACATACTGAAAGATGGTAGGAATGTAGACTTTGATTCAAAAGGAGATGAAGGTATATTCCTAGGATATTCATCAAAGAGAAAAGAATATAAATGTTTGAACAATGATAATTATAAAATTGTGGAAAGTGAAAATGTGAGAATTGATAAATTTGTAGATAGAAATGAAGAAGATAGCACAAAGGAACCAAATGACTATCAAAAATTTATGTATGAACATGACGGAATTGTGATCACTACACCCAAGTTGCAACAAGAAGAAAATGAAGAGAAAGTTGAGCCTCCACCAAGAGATGAAAATGTTGAAGAACAGTCTACCGCACCTATATTAGAAAAATATGTGTGAAGACACCACTCACCGAGAAAAATTATTGGAGACAAGAATGAAGGAGTCATGACAAGAAGTAAGTTGAAATATAATACATGTTTAATTTATAAGTTTGAACCAAGATTAGTTAGATTGAAAAGAACAACACTTGGCCACTAGTACCAAGACCCAAGGAAAAGAATGTAATCAGAACAAAGTGAGTTTCAGGAATAAACTCAATAAAAATGAAGATGTGATCAGAAACAAAGTAATATTAGTCTACAAAGGGTATGTGCAAGAAGAAGGTATTAACTATGGTGAAACATTTTCCCCTCTTGTTAGATTATAAGATGTAAGAATATTACTTGGATATGTTTCCTATAAAGGATCCAAGTTTATCAAATGGATGTTAAGTTTGCATTTTTAAATGGAATTCTTGAAGAATAAGTTTGCATTGAAAAACTTGAAGGATTTGTTAAGAATTCTAATAGGAATATGGTATGCAAACTACACAAGGATTTATATATCTTGAAGCAAGCACCCCGGGCATGGTATGAAAGAGTACACTCATATTTAATCAAGATTGGATTTCAAAGGAAACATGAAAACATCAATTTGTATTTGAAATGTGATAGTATTGATAAGATTTTGATTACTGAATTTTTTGTAGATGACATTATATTTGGAGGAAATGAGTTAATGTCTAAATCATTTGTTGAAGAGATGAGCAAAGAATTTGAGATGTCCAATGATAGGAGAGATTAAATTATTTATTAGTCTACAAATTCAACAAGTTAAATATGGGATCTACATAACACAACCAAATTATATCAAGGAGATCCTAAAGACATTCAATATGGAACAATCAAAATTAGTTGGAACACCGATGGCTACTGGCTGTAAATTGTCAAAGCAAGATGAGACAAAGGAAGTAAATGTAACACTTTACTGATCAATGATTGGTAAACTACAATATGTTGTACACAAAAGGCCTGATATTTCACATTCATTTGGTATAGTTGCAAGGTTTTCTACCAATCCAAAAGAGACACACATGTCTGCAGTAAAAAGAATATTTAGATAGCTGAAAGGGACTGAAGATTTCAATCTTCTATACACAAAAGGAGGATATTTTTATCTTAATGTGTATATTGATGTCAATTGGGCTAGAAATATTGATGAAAGAAAAAGAAAAAGTGGAGGATCTTTCTTTCAAGGAGAAATATTAGTGACATGGTTAAGAAAGAAACAAAGTTGTATTTCATAGTCGACTGCCAAATCTAAGTATGTTGTTGCAGCTATGAATTTTTCAAACATAGTGTGGATAACACAATTACTTGAAGGTATCCAATAAGAGATTACTGATCTAGTTACTATTTTATGTGATAATACTAGTTCTATAAACATATCAAATAATCTGGTGACGCATTCAAAGACAAAGAACATTTCTATCAAGTATCATTACTTGAGAGAGAAATTACAACACAAGCATGTGATATTGGAGTATATGAATTCAAAGGAATAGATAGATGACATCTTTACCAAACCACTATTGAATGATTCTTTTGAGTATCTCTGAGGTAAGTTAGGGGTTCTTCTCCTATCCAATACTCATTAAGGAAAGATGCATCCTGCATCAATTTAGATTTTAATTAGAATATCTATTTTGTGAGTTGATTCTAGAGTTCACTCTTTGAGTTAAGTCTAAAGTTGTGAAAAAATTTATGTTTGTAATGAGAAATCAATACATTTGAGGTATAATTTACTACCTGAGAAAAATTTTCAAGAGTGTGTATCTTTGGCATTTTTTTCAAAGAGGGAGAATAAAGAAATTGATTATTGAGGGAGAAGATTAAAGATTGCAAAGAGGAAGAATATGTGAAGAGTGTATGGTGAAGGAACACCTATGACCTAGGCTAAGTGTCCTACTCTAGTTTTGGATTATACTGATCCTAGCCAAGTCAAGGATTTAATAAAGGCTCCAAGAGAGCATAGGCTTTATAGGAAGTTTTTTGGTTAAGTTATTTTTGGTTTGAGTTAACATAATGTAGAGGGGAAGCTAAGGTTTCCCTAGGAACTAGCTTAGTCTTAGGAAGTGGAAAAGAGTCCAAAGTTGGTAAAGACCTCAAAATCTAAGGAAATGGCCAAATTGAGCCTAAATTATCTTTAGAAGTATTTTGTATAAATTTTTGGGTGGTTAAGAGTGAATTTAGATTGTAGAAGAACACTTAGGACAAATTGCCAAAATTTTTCTCAAAAGTTGTCATGACAACTTTTGCAACTTTGTAAAGTTATATGACATTTTTTCTCCTAAAGGGAGTGACTAATGAATTAGGTAAAATGAAGGTCCTAACCACCTAAAAATTGTGGAAGGAGGCTACAAAATACCTAAATGGATTGAATATCAAGGTTGATGAAGTTTGCAATTACTGCCGCTAAGCAATCAAAAGTCTGTCACAATCAAATCAGACACAAGCCACTATTTCATTGCATCCATAATGGATAATGGATTAGATTTTTTATTGTATTGAAGGAATATGTTAAGAATCATAATTTTGTTTCAATTCTATATTGATTAGTTCATTTTTTATAGTTTTAATAGCTTAGGTGTAATATTTTTGTTTTAGCCAGTTCGTTGGGCTATAAATAATAGTGTGTGGAAACGTGGCTCTCCCATAGATTCCCACTGTGTGTTCATCATGGCCTATTGGGACATGGAAGTGGAGACCATGTATAATTAATATATCTAAGTAGGAGGTATGGTAATGATTTTGGCCATTTTTTTAATCTTTCCCTAGGCGAGCACAATCATTGCCCGACTAGGAACAAGGAGGTAAATTATAAGTTTGCTTGTAGGAGTGACTAAGAAGATGAAATCCAAGAATTTGGAGATGAGAATGGAGATGAAAAATATCCCTGATGGAAATCTAGAGGGTTGACCAATCCATTTGTAAAGCATAACCTTACTATGAATAATGAGCTCCTAGAAGCCACTAAAACCCTCACTAAACCCTCCTAGTTGAGATAGGGTATTGTACATATAATTAGGAACCCAACACAAATAAAATATCTTAGGGTTTCATAAATGAATAAATAATCCATGATTTTTTTGGGAGGTCCTTAAGGATAAATTTTTAGAAAAGCCTAAAAATTAGGATTAGGAGACCTAATTGGGGGCTTAAGGGCTACAAGGCCAAAACAAAGAGTTTGATGAGATCGAGAAGGAAGAGTTGGGAAGATATTGATAAAATGTGTCAATAATTGATTCAAGACAAGAATTTAGCTACCTCCACACCCCTCACCACTTTCTTAGGAGATAGAGAACACTTGGAAGAAAGTAATATAGTATGAGGAGAGAAGGAACATTTGAACATTGATAGGTCACCTAGGAGTTTAGGAGTGTTTTTCTCTAATTGAGGACATTGAGAAAATATGTAGGAGACAAGGAGGAACCTTTTTGAGGACCTAGTCAAGGAACTAGGGAGTTGGAGAGTTGGGAACCTATGTGGTCCTAACAGGAGAGCTTGAAACCTAATGCGATCCTATTAGATTGGGCTAGAGGATAATTGATGTTGTATTCAGCTAAGTTAGTAGATTATTCAAGGATGGTGACAAATGTAGAGCTATCCAAGAATGTGGAATACAAAGAGGAGCAAAATATACTCCTTAGGGAAAGGCTAGCAAAGATAGCAATCAAAATTGGTGTATTGGAGACTGAGATTGAATTCATTAGAGAGAAAGTTAGAGAGGTGGAAGACAAGGGTAAAGAGTTGGGAGAGGAAGACAAAGTCCCTGAACTAGACCCTATGTTAGAGGAAGAACCTTTCTTAAGAGAATTGAAGGCCATGAGTGGAAAGTATTTGGAAGGAACACCACTGTTTAGTGGAAAGATGGAAGTAGAGTTAGTTATAGAGTGGATTGAAGGAATGGAAAACTATTTTGAGTGTGAAGGCGTCAATGAAGCCCAAAGATTCTGGGTGGAAAAATCAAGGATTAGGGGAGCTTCCCTCACATGGTGGAAGTTTGTGTAAGATGAAAGGGAAAAGGAGGGAAAGAAACCTATTACCAATTGGAAATGTATAATGGAAAAGATTAGAGAGACCTACCTACCAGATAATTATGAGGTGAAACTACACAAAAAGAGATAAAATTTGATGCAAAAGGACCTTGAAGTGAGTGCCTATATATAAGAATTACATAAACTATGTCTCAGATCACATGTGATGGAAGAGGAAAGCCTAAAGGTGGCTAGATATATAAATGGTCTAAGGTAGAACATCTAAGAAGAGATAAGTCTCTTGAGCCCAAAAATTTTCTACCAATGTTATCAGTTATCCCTCAAGGTAGAAGAGAAGCTCAAGAAGAGAAATGACTCAAGAAGTCAAGGTAGAGGTAGAGAGAGTGATAGTAGAGGTCATAGATGTATTTTTGGAGGGAGAACTATAGAAAAAAGGAGTTAAGGTGAGACTAAGTTCATAGATCAGCAAGGAAAATTCACTAGCAACAGAGGTGGAAGTACAATAATAGAGGTAGAGGATCAAGAACTAACTATGTAGGAAGATTAAGTGGCCAAGGAAGAGGATCCTACTTCTCTTCCATGAAGTGCTATAATTTCCATCAGTATGGACATTTGGCATATATGTGCCTTGAAAATATTTCAACATCCCAAGGTGGAGAGAGAGGATAAATTATATCCAAGAAGAATCCTAAAGTAGTAAGACTGTAGAAATGGCACTAGATTATAAGTGGGAGAAAACCTTATCATAAGGAGAACACTCATTAAGGAGCCAATCAGAGAGGAGCCAGGCCAAAGAAGGCCATTATTCAAAATCAAGTGCAAGAGACTAGGGAAGGTTTGCAAGATCATTATAGACTCTGGATCAACTAACAATATAGTCTCCAATGAAGTAGCCAACAAGTTTAATTTTCAAAGGATCTCACATACCAATCCCTATAGATTTACTTGGTTGAATAAGGGGAAACATGTATTAGTGAATGAAAAAGCTTGGGTAGACTTCACCATAGGGAGGTATAAGGAAAAAGTGTTGTGTGATGTCTTACCAATGGATGCTTTCCATCTCTTATTGGGAAGACCCTGGTAATTTGATAGGAAGACCATCCATGATGGAGCCAAGAAATCCTACTCCTTCAAGAAAGATGTAGTTACATTTAGATTCCAATCCATCCTACAAGAAGGCGAAGTGAAGAAAAAATGTCCTTATATACTCTTGGTGGGAGAAAAGGATTTCCTAAATACCCTAGAGGAAGGTGCAGGAGTGGGATATGCTTTGGTGTTGAATCCTAAAGAAGAGAAAGAGGTAAAGAGGCCTGATGTACCCATACAAATTTAGGAGTTATTGGGACAATATAAAGAGATAGTGAGTGATGGAAAAATAGACACCTTACCCCCTAAATGAGCCATAAGACATCAAATAGACTTTATACCAGGAGTATGCCTACCTGAAAAAGCTCCATACAAGATGAGCCCTCAATAAAATAAGGAAATTGATAAGAAAATCCAAGAACTACTTGACCAAGGCATAATAAGAAAAAGCATAAGTCCTTGTGCAGTCCCTACTATCCTAGCACAAAAGAAAGGATGAACTTGGAGGTTGTGTACAAACTCTAGGTCCATTAATAGGATTACCATAAAAATAGGTTCCGAATCCCAAGAATAGAAGACTTGATGGATCACGTAGGAGGAGCCAAGTACATCTAAAAGATTGAACTTAAAAGTGGATGCCACAAAATAAGGATTAAGGAGGGGGGTGAGTGGTAAAATTATTTCAAGACCAAAAAAGGCCTATGTGAATTGTTAGTCATGCTCTCTGTGTTGTCTAATGCCCCTAGAACCTTCATAAGGTTAATAAGTGAAGTATTTAAGCAATTCATAGTTAATTGGGTTATGGTATACCTAGATGATATCCTCATTTTTAGTAAGACCAAGGAAGATCACTTGAAAAATTTACAAGTTGTGTTGCAAAGGTTGCATGAGGAAAAGCTAACCATCAACTTAGACAAGTGTGAATTCATCAAAGAGGAGTTTGTGTACCTAGGATTTGTAGTATCATAGGAGAACTTGAAAAATGGACACTAGAAAGGTTGATGTAATCATAAATTGGTGTACACCTAAGTCTTCTACAAAAGTGAGAAGCTTCCATAGTTTGGCATAGTTCTATAGGAATTTTATTAGACAGTTTAGTGAGATTTGTGCATCAGTTCTAGACACCATCAAGGGAGGCATGAAAACCAATTTATAATAGAATGAGAAAGATAAAAAAGTTTTTGAAACCTTGTAGAGGAGGATAGATACCCAAAAAATCTTAGCACTACCTAGCTTTGAGAAGTTATTCATTGTTGAATGTGATGCTAGAAACATTTCTATAGTAGCAGTCCTAAGTCAAGAGGACAAACTTGTGGCCTTCCATATTGAGAAGTTGAGTGAAGAAAAGAAGAATTAATCCTCATATAATTTAGAGTTATATGAATTGTTTCAAGCCCTAAGGAAGTGGAGGCATTACCTCCTCCCTAAGGAATTTTTGGTGTACACAAATAACCAAGCTTTAAGATTTATCAATTCACAAGATAAGCTAAGCCACAAATACATGGAATGGGTAGAGTACATTAAAGGCTACACATTCACAATTTGGCATAAGAAGGGACAAAAAAAAAAGTGGTAGATTCTCTGAGCCAAAGACTCTTGACAGTCCAAGAAATCCAATTGAGGAGCATTGGCATATATAGCTTCAAGGAACAGTACTTAGAGGATTAAGACTTTTCAATAGCTTACAAGGTATGCAAAGAGTTCATAAATCATTTCCATAGTGAGTATTCTAACTATATTCTCTAAGAAGGTCTTTTGTTTAGGGGAGAAAAACTTTGTGTGCCTAGAGGTTCAATGAGAGAGAACCTCATTCAAGAGAATCACAATAGATCATTCAGTGGGAACTTCGGTGTACATAAGACCATAGAACTAGTTTAAAGGTTCTACTTTCTATCTAAGATGAACCAAGACATCAAGAGGTATGTAGAGACTTGTATAGTCTATCAAAAAGAAAAGGGAATTTCATCCAATGTAGGGTTATATAAACCCATTGCAATCACCAATAGACCTTGGGAATGTCTTAGCATGGATTTTTTTGTAGGGTTTCCCAAGAAAAATAGGGATTTTATAGCATATTTGTGATTGCAGACAAGTTTAGCAAGATGACCCACTTTGTACCTATTATACACTAAGTTTGCACCCTTGTTTCAAGCTCTCTTGGTCTTGATAACCTAGTATAACATGGGAATCATCTCCAGGTTGTGGGACCTATGTTAACTAAGATGAGACCTCTAGGTTCTAGGCTAGTTCCTCTTGGATAATCACCTTAATTTGCTTCTTTGATAGGAAAGTAAATTCTTTGAGGGGAAAAGGGATAGAAGGAATGCATGAAAGGGAAATAACTAAAAGCAAACTATCCTACTAGGTGATACACCGAAATGATGGTATGAATTGTAGTATGGAGGATGAAATTAGTGCATAAACTTAGGTCTAGGAGATCACAATTCACTAAATTGGCTTACATCAATATTTCATAGAAGGGTCTACAATAGAAAGAGGCTATTTAGGGAAAGATATATTTTCACAAACAATAGCATTCCTAAGAATTGGACACAATCTATGACCTGCAAACAAATATTCACCTCTGCAACTAGGTATAGGAATGAGACATATTGTCAGGGGGTTGAAGTATACCCACAAGATCATTCAAATCAAATCACCCACAAGAATACACATGAATTGCCGAAAGAAAGAGGGATTAGGAACCCTAAGATATCACTAAAAACATACATATACTTAACTCAATAAGAGAAAATTTAGACAAGAAGGCATAGGGGTAGAAAGAATGTCACAAAATACCTTTGCAATATCTAAAGTTCCAATGAAAGTTACAAATTGAAAAAAGTCAGAGGGCAGAAAGAATGCCACGGATAACTCCTCAGAGAGAAAATTCTCTTTTACAATTGCCAACTCTGAGCTTCAAAAAGCTCCCAAAAAAAAAAAAATCTCCTTTTTTGCATGCAGGCAAGAGCAAAAAACCTAACTAGGGTTACATAAATTGTCATATAATAATCAAACCCTAACCCTGTCAATTCTAATCATAAATGTATCTTTGAAAATATCCTGGCCAATCAGATATCTTGCGTGTCCACTTCTAAAAGTTGAAAACCTCATGCCAAAACCATGGCTTTGTCTCTGCTGAATTGAATCTATCATGAATGCTCAAATTTGATCCTTAGAGATATTTGTATTTTGAAGTACAGAAGGCCACAAGTGGCACCAACCTTTAATGCTTCTTCAGTGCAAGAACACTGATATGGTACCCTAAGAAATCATACATGATGGCCATTAGATATTCTTCATCATCCTCCCAACTGTAACCATCCTGAGAACATAAATTATGAGCTACTCGCAACCACATTTGACCAATAGCAAGAAACCAACAAGAAAAATATTTAAATTTTGAAAACAACGGCTAGCTGATCCAATTTAAAATGTGGCCATCAATATCAATCTTTCTTAGTAGATGAACGGCCTAGATCATCCTTGTAACAATCACAAGCCCCTTTGAAAAGTCATCAACCACATCATCGATCGAAAGCCAATAAAAAATGAACACCTCAGACTATGTGGCACATTGGACCCATGACCCACTGAGATCCCCATCGAACAGTTGTCATTATACTATGATACTAAACATCATGCATATTACTTCAATAGTATAATGAAAACAATAGATCCTACTCAGATCTTAACCCACCTCAAAAGCCAAGGACCTCAGGCCCACTGACAAACTTCCACATCATAATCTAGTCAGCCAACAAGAATCAAACACCTTGGACTATGTGGTACATTGGACCCATGAAGATGAAGCACTGCATTGGATTGAAGATCAACAGTCGTCGCAAAACTACAAGGGGGAAGATTAAGTCTTATGATCATGTGACAACCATTGGATCAAGAGATTAATCCTATTAATCAAGGCCACTTAGGGTCTTTAATAAACTAGGCCCAGACTTGTCATGTGTCACATTTTCATTCACCGTTGACTGCCCCCTCAAATCCATCTGGCACAGGAAGGCAGAAACAATCATACTTTGCATTGGACGGTGGGCTCATGATCTCATGGGCTCAGAAGATTCCATGAGATCATGCGATGTCTATAGATCTTTGTCAACCACCACCTCACTCAAAATACTCAAACCCACTAACAAATCTCCATCAGCCTCTACCTCAGGCCAATAAAACATGAGCATGTCACAAAAGAGGACCCACCGCTAGAAGCCTTGGTGATAAAGTAGAATCAACGGCTGGCATATGATCTCATGGGCTAAGAATATTCCATGCAATCATATGACAACCATTAGATCCAAAGTTGAGATGGCACACTGGGCCCACTCTAACATGGCACCGCATCACAAGCCTATGACCAATCAGAAGCAACCACCTCAAACTACGTGGTAATGGACCCACTGACAACCTCACCATGCATTGAAAAGAAGATCGACAACTATCATTACATTGTGATGTTAACCTTCGAGCACATCTCCTAAGTGGTATAATGATAATCATTGATCATGCCTAAACTTTAACTACCCGAAAATTGAGACCGCCAATCAAAATGGTAACCACTCACCAGGTCGCTTGATACTAAGGGCTTAACCATGGGGAATAGGAGATCTTGCGACCAGTTAGAAAATAAAGAGCATGTGGAAAAAGAAACCCTTAAGTGACCGAAAAGGTAACGGTGAAATATAAAAGGCTAAAGGGTTTAGGGTTTAAGGCTTTTGGGGCTTTTTCCCAACGGTCACATTTTTGAATTGAAAGGCTTGCAGACCAGGAAGCTGAGATAGTTGTAGAGGCTAGAAGAAAAGGAAAAAGACCATGAAATTTTAGAGGTGCTTGATAGGGTTAAAATGCAGACCAGGGAAAAAATCCAGTCTAACCAAATTTGAATAGATATGAAATTTTGGGAAACATTTTGGCTATTTCTACTGGATGTCTGCCTACTAGACATGATCAGTGGCCTTAATGCAATCCATTGGGAATAGGAGTCATCACTTAAGCACAAACACTTCCTTGACAGAGAGAAAGACTTGGAACTGAGAGACAAAATTGTGCTCGAGCACTTCTTGGAAAATAGGGAAAACTAACCTAGAAAGCAGGGAAACTATCATAACCTAAAATAACCAGTACAGAAAACTGGTCAAACAAAGCCATTCACTGGTAGGATGAAATAACTACCCTTCCTCATTAGGATATTTTGCATTGAGTGCATAAGGATAGCTACAAGGATATGAGGCATACATAGCTATGTGAAGAACCGATGCACTACCTTTTGAAAGACATAGACAAATTGACTCACCTCCACCAACAGATTCTTATTTTCATTATCTAGGGGTAGATAAGTGAGTTGAGCTTGTCCCTACTGAATGGCGAGTTCACCTTCAACCTCAGCTTCATTTGAACACTCATGTTTGGACATAAACATGATTGGCTTTTTATGGCTAGCCTCCATTCTTGCTAAGTACCTTAAGGGGCAACCCCTGGAACGAGTGAACTTGGGGTTCCCTTTGCTATTGTTAAGATGCATCTCATTAATAACTTTAGCAAGAAGATCAATAATTTGTCCCTCCATGATAATCTACCATACCATTTCCTCTTCTATGGTTGGGACACAATTAACCTCTTGATCTCCAAACTCCTCTTCAAGAACATGCAAGCCATTATCCTTTTTAGGAAGATGAGGAACATCAACAAGAGTTGAGTAGAAAGCATCAATTATCAAATCAAAATCATCCTATTTCTCTAAGTCAGCAACAACCGTATCATCTTTATTTTCACAATCAGAGGGCTCAACTAGTGAATCCTATACTACCTCATCTTGCTCAATGCAAGAAGGCATCTCTTCAAATAGATCAGCTAGGCTTTCACCTTCTTCACTTTCTTTCTTATCCTTATCTAACTACTCTAATCCATCTTGATGTAATAACCCTACTTGTTCCTCATGATCATCATGAAAAAGTACACCTAAAAGACAAAAATCATCTTCTTTCTAGTGGCCTGAAATGCTATGCGGTGTAGGGGGCTCTTTAGGAATTGGTTCATAGGGCTTTATTTGCTGCAAGACTGGCTCACTATCACTTAGGAAGTGAAAAATTTTAGGTGTCTCCTTTATAGGGGGAAGATGAGGTGGCTGGAAATCTAGGATAGGGTCATGAATGGGCTCAGGCAAGAAACTTGGGAATTAAACCTTGTGAATTTCTTGTCTTGGAGCTTTTTGCATCTCATCCTTAGGAAGATATGCCTAAGAGGCCACTATCTCTTGTTGTAACACTTCTGACTTTTCTCCATCAAGAAGCTCATAGTTCAAGAGAACAAGCAAAAAATTTGTAGCCTCCTTCCCAAAAAATGGGTTCAGGTGACTACCAGCTGCTTTGATGCTTTGTGTTGGGAATGTCCTCCTGAATGGATTATATGGATCGAAAGGCCTCTTTACCAAATTTTTCCTTTTGCTTTGATCCTTTTCTTGATACTATGGTCAACTTTACTGATAGGATTTCTCCTGAGCTTGGCACTGCTAGCTAGGACTTTGATCCTATTGTTGATAAGGTGGCCTATCCTCTTGATTATGCCCCTTTAAAATGATCAAATCCTTGGTTAGAGCCTACAGTAGGCTCATCATCTCTTGGTTTGTTTCTTTTTGATCACTTCTCACCTCTTGTTGACTACTTTTTAATTTGAGTAGCTCTTGAGAAGGGTCACCTATGGATTCCCCATAGCTAGTGTTGGCCTGAGGTTCAATTAATGTAGGTATGGGAGTAAATGGAGGCATTTGCAGAGGTGCAGTGGGCTAAAGATTGGGAGAGATAAGCATGGGTGGCTTTGGGGGTATCATACCAACCTGAATTAAGCAATTTTCTACCTTTACAGCTAGGTCAAAAGCCTTAGGTAATGAAGTACCTCCTAAAGACTGAATCATGACCGATATATCATTAGTTAGGCTTCTCAAAAAATAAAGGAAAGCATAGTCTACTGAAGGCTTTACATTAATTGGAATCCTATTCCATGTCTTGAGGAATCTGCCATTAAAATCAGTCATTTGTTCTTGAGGATCTCTCTTTATACTTTGGAGCTGCTCTACTAGAGACAAAGAGTCCAAATCATCCTCAAAGTATTTGCTAAGGAGCTCTCCAAGTCTATCCCATGAAGTAATGGAGCCAACTGCCAGACTTCTAAACCATTCCAGGGCCTTACCCTTAAAGGAGGCAGCCAACAACTTGGTAGCAGCATCTTCCTCTGTGATGTTGTGTATACTATAGATGGTAGCCACATCTCTTATGTGTTCAAAAGCTATTTTTTGGCCTTCACCTGTGAAATTAGGTAGAATCTTTAGTGCCACCAAGGGCACATCATGATGTTGGGAAAAAATTAATGGACTACCCTGATTAAAGGGTGCAAATGCAAATTGTCTTGCCATAAGAAGGGTCTATTTTTTCCATAACCTATATCAAGAATTGGGTCACTATCTCTTAACACCAATGGAGTCACTAGATATACCTGAATACTAACCTCTCTAAGGTCTATGTTATGCAATCAGTATATTAGAGATAGCATAATCTTTGAAGATGAATAGATCTTTTGTAGTCAGAAATGTTATGCCCAAGGGGGGTGTCTTCTGAATTTGAATCCGATCTTATAGTAGCACCTTTGAACATAAATCTGAACTTTAGTCCCACTGGGCATGACATAATTTTTATACACTAATTTTGCACCCTTGTTTCAAGCTCTCTTGGTCTTGATAACCTAGTATAACATGGGAATCATCTCCAAGTTGTGGGACCTATGCTAACTAAGATGAGACCTCCAAGTTCTAGGCTGGTTCCTCTTGGATAATCACCTTAATTTGCTTCTTTGACAGGAAAGTAAATTCTTTGAGGGGAAAAGGGATAGAAGGGATGCATGAATGGGAAATAACTAAAAGCAAACTATCCTACTAGGTGATACACCGAAATGATGGTATGAATTGCAATATGGAGGATGAAATCAATGCATAAACTTAGGTCTTAGAGATCACAACTCACTAAATAGGCTTGCATCAATATTTAATAGAAGGGTCTACAATAGAAAGAGGCTATTCAGGGAAAGATAGATTTTCACAAACAATATCATTCCTAAGAATTGGACACAATCTATGACTTGGAAACAAACATTCACCTCTGCAACTAGGTATAGGAATGAGACATATTGTCAGGGGGTTGAAGTATACCCACAAGATCATTCAAATCAAATCACCCACAAGAATACACATGAATTGCCGAAAGAAAGAGGGATTAGGAACCCTAAGATATCACTAAAAACATACATATACTTAACTCAATAAGAGAAAATTTAGACAAGAAGGCATACAGATAGAAAGAATGTCACAAAATACCTTTGCAATATCTAAAGTTCTAATGAAAGTTACAAACTACAAAAAGTCAGAGGGTAGAAAGAATGCCATGGATAACTCCTTAGAGAGAAAATTCTCTTTTACAATTGCCAACTTTGAGCTTCAAAAAGCTCCCAAAAACAATATATATATCTCCTTTTTTGCATGCAGGCAGGAGCAAAAAACCTAACTAGGGTTACATAAATTGTCATATAATAATCAAACCCTAACCCTATCAATTCTGATCATAAATGTATCTTTGAAAATATCCTGGCCGATTAGATATCTTGCGTGTCCACTTCTGCAAGTTGAAAACCTCATGCCAAAACCATGACTCTATCTCTACTGAATTGAATCTATCATGAATGCTCAAATCTGATCCTTACATATATTTGTATTTTGAAGTACAGAAGGCCACAGGTGGTGCCAACCTTTAATGCTTCTTCGGCATAAGAACACTAATATGGTGCCCTAAGAAATCATATGTGATGACCATCAGATCTTCTTCATCATCTTCCCAACTGCAACCATCCTGAGAACATAAATTCTGAGCTACCCACGACCGCATTCAACCAACAACAAGAAACCAACAAGAAAAATATTTAAATTTTGAAAACAACGGCTAGCTGATCCAATTTAAAATGTGGCCATTGATATCAATCTTTCTTGGTAGATGAATGGCCCAGATCATCCTTGTAATAGTCACAAGCCCCTTTGAAAAGTCATCAGCCACATCATCAATCGAAAGCCAATAAAAAATGAACACCTCAGACTATGTGGCACATTGGACCCACGACCCACTAAGATCCCCTTCAGACGGTTGTCGTTATACCATGATACTAAACATCATGCATATTACTTCAATAGTATAATGAAAACCATAGATCCTACTTGGATCTTAACCCACCTCAAAAGCCAAAGACCTTAGGCCCACTAACAAACTTCCACATCACAAGTTAGCCAGCTAGCAAGAATCAAACACCTCAGACTATGTGGCACATTGGACCCACGAAGATGAAGCACTTTGTTGGAATGAAGATCGATGGTCATCGCAAAAATACAATGGGGAAGATTAAGTCTTACGATCATGTGACAACCATCAGATCAAGAGATTAACCCTATTAATCAAGGCCTCTTAGGGTCTTGAATAAACTGGACCCAGACCTACCATGTGTCACATTTTCATTTGCCATTGACTGCCCCCTCGGATCCATCTGGCACATGAAGGTAGAAAGAATCTTACTTTGCATCGAATGGTGGGTGCATGATCTCATGGGCTCAAAAGATTCCATGAGATCATGTGATGACTGTAGATCTTCATCAACTACCACCTCACTCAAAATACTTGGACCCACTGACAAATCTCCATCAACATCTAGCTCAGGCCAATAAAACACAGGCATGTCACAAAAGAGGACCCACCGCCATAAGCCTTGGTGATAAAGTAGAATCAATAGCTAGAGTATGATCTCATGGGCTAAGAATATTCCATGTGATCATACAACAACCATTAGATCCAAAGTTGAGATGACACACTGGGCCCACTCTGACATGGCACCGCATCACAAGCCTTTGACCAATCAGAAGAAACCACCTCAGACTACATGGCAGTGGACCCACTGACAACCTCACCATGCATTGAAAAGAAGATCAATGACCTTTGTTACATCACAATGTTAAACTTCAAGCACATCTCCTTAGTGGTATAACAATAATCATTGATCATGCCTGAACTTTATCTGCTAGGAAATCGAGACCATCAATCAAAATGGTAACCACTCGCTAGGTTGCTTAATGCTAAGGGCTTAACCATGGGGAATAGGAGATCTCATGACCAATTAGAAAATAAAGAGCATGTGGAAAAAGAAACCCTTAAGTGACCGAAAAGGTAATAGTGAAATATAATAGGCTAAAGGGTTTAGGGTTTAAGGCTTTTGGGGCTTTTTCCCAATGATCACATTTTTGAATTGAAAGGCTTGTAGACCAGGAAGTTGAGATAGTTGCAAAGGCTATAAGAAAAGGTAGAAGACCATGAAATTTTAGAGGTGCTTGGCAGGGTTAAAATGTAGACCAGGGAGAAAATCTAGTGTAACCAAATTTGAATAGATATGAAATTTTGGGCAACAGTACCATGCAAAACCACTCATGATACTTCTCACATAGCCAATTTTTTTCAGAGAAGTAGTCCAGATCCATGGGTTACTCTTGAGTATTCTATCTAACAGGGACATCAAATTCATGAGTCACTTTTGGAAAAATTTGTGGCACAAGCTTGGCACCAACCTATCTTTTGGGTTTTCATACCATGCCCAAATAGATGGACAAGCCAAGGAGGTTAAAAAAAGTTTAAGAAATATCCTAAGGTTCCTTACTAAGGAATATGATCAAACATGAGGCCAATTCATTGCACAAGAAGGATTTTCTTATGATGACACCTCTAAGTTGAAAAATATGGATGGGGTCCTAGAACAAAGATTTGCACATAAAAGAGACCCCAAGATTGATATTTTACACATACATGAAATTACATTGATATGGAAAGTAAATGTAGAAGACTAGTATCAAAATGAATAAATAAATGTATTTACCTCCACAAAAGAATCAGCTGAAAACCCTATCAGATTGTCACAAAAATTCTTGATTGTCAGTTTCCTAAATCAAAACTACGAGATCTTAAAAACCTAGAAATATTTTTCTTTTCTGAGAAAGTTCAACTTTGACCTTAGGATCAGGGTAAGATCTTACCCTAGGGTACAATCTTGACCCCCACTAAAAGTTGACCTTGACCTGAAACTGCTTTGACAGAAATTATGTTCATGGATCTCAGAAGTTTGACGAAAAGGGTATCTAGATCTGCACTGATATTTTCTATCCCACACCTATACCTACAAGAAAAATGGTTTTTTTTTGTTGGTGGGGATGGGTTTGCCTTAGTCAAACCCCAATTTAGGAATTAACCTTGAAATTGCAGTAATAAACAAAGAAAATGGAACAATTCACCTTGCTTATGTTGAAACCCTTGTGGAGGATTCAAATCCTTGAATCCACAAGTATGGATGCTCCAAATGAATGTATAATTTGATGTAGGATGTCTCAAATCAATTTTCTTTATATCTTCAATACCAATCTTGAATGGATCTTGGATTTAGAAGAGGCTTGAATGGATGGATGGAGAGATCTTGAAAAAGAGGTCTCCATAGAGATTGACTCCTTCAATGGATAATAATGGATCTACTTGATGAATTGGATCTTAAATTCTTGAATGCTTGAATATTAATGCATGCTTGAATTCTTTCCTTCTCCTTCTTTTTTGCTTCTTTATTTCTTGATTTCGCTTGCTTGAGTGCTTGAGAGATTATTAGGATGAGAGATCACTTAATGAGATGAGATGGAGAAAATGAGAGAGGAAGGCCCCTTTAATAGTGATATAGGGCACAAAATTCTAGAGGGGCCACATATGAGAAATAAATTCCCATTGGGCCCATACCCCTAGAAATGGACCTAGATTAAATGCAACTTAAGAGTTTATCATTTCGGAGACCAAAATAGCTGACCTGGAGCTGAGAAAACAATTGTTTTCGAAACTCGACATGTTGAAATCATGGAACTTTGAAATTTAGACCCTGGGTGAAGGTCAAGGTCACCTTTAACCCAAAAAGGTCAACTTTAACCCAAAAGGTCAACTTTGACCCAAAAGGTTGACATTGACCCAAAAGGTTGACATTTACCCAAAAGTTAAGAATCTCACAATTTCAAATCAGGATGCCAGAATTATGCAAAAAAGAAGTGGAAAATGGGGCAGAATAGGGGAAAAAGCTAGAGCCAAGTCAAAGACCCATTCACTGCATTCAACATGACCCCAAACCACTTACTCGAAGGGCTAAGCTAGTCCTAAATGGAAGTGCTTCCATTTTCTAATGATAGATTTAGCCCCCATTTTAGCAAGAGTATGAACTCAATGCAAACTCTTGGTAAAGGAGATCACAAAGAAAAAGAAAATCTTATTGAAATCAAAGGGACAAAGGAATCCTCAATCCCCTAAGGACTCGAGTCTTTTTCAACTCCAAGATTGCAATAAGAGAGACATCACTAGAAAAAGAGAGAAAAAAGGGAGAGAGGAGTGGCTAGCTCACCCAGTAAGATATGTGTATCTCACTATGAACCATAAAAAGGATAGGATGGCCTACCAAGAAAGCACTTGATAGTCACCCCATAAAGTTGTGTGCCTTTTGGCAGCTTTGTGCATGTATGTAGTGCTCCTTCTGACAACTTTTATGAAGTACCCATGGATCCATATCCTCATATCACCATAGAATACCTTTGTAAAATGTGTATCTCTTCAGGATTTAGCAACTTATTTGCATTACCTTCAGAGGATTTAGCACATTTGAAATTGGAAATGCATGTCTTTTCAAGATTTAGCAACTTATGTGCGTTACCTTCATAGGATTTAGCATATTTTGAAAATGAAAATGCGTGTCCCTTCAGGACTTAGCAACCTATGTGCATTACCTTTAGAGGATTTAGCATGTTGCAAAACAAAAGTTTAGAACAAAAATACATAATATAGAATGAGGGAGGCCATATATATGCCCACCTCCTTAAGATGGAAGAAACATACTATTTTTACATGTTAAGGAAAGAAAAGAACAAGGATAAATCCTTCTTCAACATCAAGAAAATATACACAGAAAACACCTAGTCCAAGCCAAGAAGGTCATATCTCCTATGAGGCCATGGAAGGGATGAATGCAAAGAGATATCATGTAAGAATGGAAAAAGTAACCCTTGTGAGGGATAGCACACTATTCAGCTTCCAAGGTGAGAGATTTATCTACCATGGAAACCCAATGTCAAACAATGAAATAGGTTATGATCGAGGACAAAGATCCTCAATGCAAACCAAATTTTTTATGTATGATTGGATATCACATAATAGATAGATACTACTTAACCAAGGGAAAAGAGATGAATCCCAAAAAGACAGAAAAGAAGGAGATGACATCCTTGCCCCCCAAGCATAGGAACAAGGATGGAAGGGGACCTATTATATTGTCCACAACACTATACAAGATAGTGAGCCCCCAAGGATTAGGCTAACATTGTTTACATAATGTGGAGCTCCATAATAGGAACATAAATGTTATTTAGAGAAAACATGATTGAAATACAACTCATTGCCACATGATATATAAATAACCTTACTATCAATGAGCTACCTAATCTTGTAATGTAAATCTTGACATTCATTAGTAGAGTGATCATGAAATCTATGATATAAACAAAAAGGAAGAGTCTTCAAGTGTGGACTATGTTTCTTTTTGCGTTTAGGTCTAGTAATCATCTTAGCATGAAGGAGTTTAGGAAAAAGAAATTCTTGGTCAAATTCCTTCATAGGTTCATCATGTTTTGAAGTGTTATTTGAGATGCTGTTAACATTGATTTGTTGTTGAGGATTAAATACCAATCCATAAGAATTCTCATGTCCCCCATTCTGTAAGGGCATTTGAATTCCCTATTTATGCTTACCACATCCTTGACCATTGAATCCTTGTTTAACTAGGAAATGATAACCAGGACAAGCCATATCAAAAGAAGACAATGGAACTTCAGTAGTCACTATGTCATCATTAGTAGGTTTGAAAAATTCATTGTGGGTAGTGTATGCACCCTAAAATGGTTGCCTAGACTTTGGGCCCCCATTCAACAATTTATCAAATTCCTGAATCAATATTTTTAAAAATCAGCATTTTCCAAATATATCAATTTCCTTAATCAAATCCTATTTTATCATTTATTTGATTATTCCTTGGGCTAACCATTTCATCCTAAGTCTTTATTTATTTAAAAGGAATATTTCCTCCCCTTTTAATAAATAAAAAGCCCCCACTTTTCATCTTATCCTAAGTTGCACAAATAAAGCATTATTCTTATTTTATAAAAAGGAAAAAAGCACTTTTTGTCTTATATGGACACAAAAGTCAACTCTTATTTTCTTATTGGAGGATATTTGTGCACATGGATTACTCCTCTTTCAAGCTCCACCCTTGATTAAATCTTTTGCCTCTTAATCTCCATGGTCCATTCTTTCTCATTTCCTATAAAAGAAGAGCTCTCTTCCTCATTTTCATATTAATCTTTTATGCTAATGTTATGCTGTAGGTTTTCTAGGTCACTTTGGAGCCTTTGAAGATTTGGATAATTCTTGGCTTTTACATCTACATTCCATTCTTAGTTTCATTCATGCATAGTAGCTTCATGTTTATGCTTTCATAGTTTAGATTTCCTTTCAAGCTTTAGAGTAACTCGTCTAGTTTAATTAGGAAGGCTTGGTAATACTTGTACTTTCATTTCCATAGCTTAGCTTGCATCTCTCATTTCTAGCTTGCATATTCATCTTAATCTAGCTTTCATTTGCATTTCATAGTGATTCTTGGGGATATTGGCATTCTTTCCCTTGTCTTCATTTGAATCTCTCATTGTGTGGTTGACTAGCAAGGTCATAAGCTTCATAGCTCTAGTTGAGAGAAATTTTAATAATCTTGCAACTCCATACATAGAGAGCTCTAGGTCACTTTCTAAGGTTTCCTATTCATGGATTCCCTTAGATATAATGACTTAGAGAAGTGCACCATTTGAGAAGTGCACCATTTGAGTGTGCAATAATGGATATGCCACCTCCTAAAAACATCAGTCAAATGAGAAGTCTTCAAGGATGTCTTCAGTCTATAAGGAGGTTTATTTCACAACTGGCTGATAGAGCTCAACCCTTTAATAAGACTTTGCATAAAGGGGTTAAATGTGTTTGGAATGAGGAATGTCAGCAAAGCATGGATCAAATCAAATAGTACTTGGCTAATCCTCCAATCTTAATGCCTCCTATCCTAGGAAAACCACTTATATTATATGTCTCAGCAACAAAATCTTTGCTAGGGGCATTATTGGCTCATCTTGATGATACTAAAAAAGAAAGATCCATCTATTACATCAGCTGAACACTTGTTTCATATGAGGTCAACTACACTAGTATTGAAAAATCTTGCCTAGCGGTGGTGTTTGATTCCCAAAAGTTGTGACATTACATGCTTGCACATACAATACACCTCATTGCAAAAATTGATCCTCTAAAATACTTGCTCAGTAAGGCTGCTCTCATGGGTAGACTTGCTAAATGGATGATGATTCTTTTAGAATTCAACATAGAGTATGTTGAGCGTAAGGCTATAAAAGGACAAGCCATTGTAGACCAATTGACTAATTTTCCAATTTGAGATAAGGCACCAATTCAAGTTGAATTTCTAGATGAGCACATAATGTACGTGATTGCAAGAACATGGAAGATGTTCTTTGATGGCTCTTTCATGCAAAATGGTTCAGGAGTAGGAGTGTTGTTTATTTCTCCTCATGGGTACACAATTCCCAAGTCTTACAAACTATTATTCCCATGTAAAAATAACATTATTGAATATGAGGCCTTGACAAATGGATTGAAAATGGCTATAGAGTGGGGAATTATAGAGCTACACATTTATGGGGATTCACAATTGATTATCAACCAAGTTAATGAAGAATATCAAACAAAGGATGACAAACTGATACCATATAAGAAAATGGTTGATTCATTGTGATGATACTTCACCTTTGTTACATTTCAAAAAATCCCTTGAGTAGAGAACAAAGTAGCTGATGCTATGGCTACATTAGCTTCACTTCTTCAGTTAGAACAACATGAGTCCAGATTTGAATTCCTGGTGGAAGAGCTACGTTACCCTATTTTTGACTCCTTAGAAAGCCATGTCATTTTACCTTGGTTAGCTATGAGTCATCCCGCTATGGTGCCATTTATTCATATCTCCATGATGGTACTACTCCTAAAACCTTCAATCATTTTGAATGAAGAAACCTAACCCGAAATGCCTCTCGCCACACCCTTATCTCTAGTGATATGTATAGGAGGGGTTTAGATGGGACACTTTGTAGGTGTTTAGAAAAGGATGAGTCCAACCAAGCATTAGTTGAAATTCACAAGGGCATTTGTGGAGGACATTCTAATGGTCTTTCCATGGCCTAAATGTTTCTTAGGGCAGGGTACTATTGGCCTACCATGCAGATAGATGCAGTAGCTTTTGCCAAATCTTGTGAAAATTGTCAGAAACATGGAAACCTGATACATGCTCTAGGTAGGGAGCTTATTCCTTCTGTTTCTCATTAGCCATTTTAGCACTGGGCCTTTGATCTTGTTGGGTAGATTCATCCCAACTCATCAGGTGGACACAAATTCATTATTACTGCTACTGATTACTTTACCAAATGGGTAGAAGCTGTCCCACTTTCTGTTGCCTCAGGAAAGACATTTTCTTTATTTATTTTGAATCATATCATCTGTTAGTATGGAGTGCCTTCTAAGATAATCACTGAAAATGGAGGTCAGTTTAAAAATAAGGACCTTAAACATCTCTGCAAGAAAATCAAGATAAAATAGCATTGGTCCTCCATTTACTTCCTGCAAGGAAATGGACAAGAAGAGGCTTCAAATAAGACCATTCTCAAGATTCTCCATAGAACAGTTCACAATAATGGTAGAGATTGGCATCTACAAATAAATCCGGCCTTGTGGGCCTATAGAATGAGTATTCATACTCCAACAGGGGCTACACCTTTTTCCCTCACCTATGGTGTTGAAGCAGTGTTACCTTTAGAGGTAGAAATCCCTTCACTTAGAGTCTCTCTCAAGGGTTTAGTGACAAATGAAGACTACCAATGCCATGAGGTTGCAGGAACTAGAACTTCTAGATGAAAAGCGTAAAGCATCTTTTGATCACATGAGAGTTTACCAAAAGCGTATGTCCAAAGCATTCAACAAGAAGGTTGGCCCTAGAGAATTTCAAGTGGGGGATCTTGTTTTGTGAGAAAACCCTAAGAACCAACAAAATAGAGAACAAAAAAGGGGAGTTTGAACCTAATTGGCTTGGACCATACATTATTACTGTAGCTTTTGGTATAGCTGCTTATTTATTATCTGATCCAGAGGGGGAACAACTCCTTGGCCCTATCAATGTTTTTCACCTCAAGAAGTTCTATCCATGATGCCTATTATGTCTAGGGGTATCCTTTGTACATATTCTTATTGATCCTGAAAAAATTTAAAAAAATTCATATATGATGCTGAAAAAATTCTAAAAAGCATAAAAAGTACTGAAAAAATGAGCATCCTAGTGAAAACCTAGCAATAAGCTCTTTTATGTCTCACCAAAAAATCAAAAAATGAAAAAAAAAAAAATAAAATAGAAAAAGTGCCTTGGTGAAAACTTGGAAACAAGCGCCTTGGTAGAAAAAATACAAAAAAATTAAAAAAATAAAAAAATTAAAAAATCTCCAAGTGGTGAAAACCTAGAAACAGGTGCTACTTGAGGCCTTTGCACCCTTGTTTCTCAGCATGTGTTCTCGACACTTAGCCTTTCTCCACCATGCCTTGACCTTGTTGCCTTGGTTTGGAATTGGTCTTTGTCTTTGTCTAGGGGGCATCACTATGTTAGCTTTGGTCTCTAGGATGCGTTGGTCTTTAGGAAATCTTACAAACAATGTTTCTCAACACTCCACAACAATTTTTTTCAACACTACTCTAGCATCTAGTGTTTCTCAACACTTATCAGATATCCTACCCTACAGTTTAGCATGATATGATATTTCCACTAGCAAATGCAATACTCCAAGATTGATTCTATGACCTACACACACACACTTAAACATTTGACTCACTGAGACTTGTTTGACATTGTTTTCTTTGTGTGCTATCTATGATGATTTCTTTGATGAGCATTCTCTCCCTATGATAGTTTTCAATGATGCATAGCTAGAAGACTGAGGGCATGAGGGCATATTTTATTGCTTTTTCTACTTGTGGGTATATTTTGTTGGTCCTAAATGTCATTAGCATTTATGCTTGATCCACTTGACACCTAGGATCTACAAAGTATTATCCTTGACTATTTGCGAGTGCATGATTATAGCCATCTTGACCTTCTTATGTCTTGATGCAAGCATAATCTCACTATAGAAAACTTAGGTAATCTCACTGCACTAGTCATCTTGACTTACATGTCTTTGGTGCCTAGGTGGGATTTCCACATTTTTATCTAATATAGATCATATTCATATACCCATAGTCATACTAGTGTGTATTGTATGATCTTGCAATGCTACCAATAAAGCTCGATGATGATGATTAGATGTCTATTGGCATCATGACCTTGCAAGTCAACCACTTTTCATAGTAGCTTGCATTTGTAGGTTCATGATAGTTTAGTTTTGCACTTTGCATATGGAGAGAGCTCTCCTTTTATCTTTCATGGACCAGTTGGTCAACTGCACTCACCTTTCCTATTCATGATCATGTCTTTCACTCCTTGTCTTTAACATCACATCCTATTCCTGTCATCACAAGGGGTTAATCTTATCATAATATCTATATCAAAAAGAGATCATTTTCAGAAACATGAGTCTATATCATACACATGAAAATTAAACATACATCTATGAGAGAGAATATACATGAGCATATAAACATAGATTTTGAGCAATATGACAAGACAATAACAAAACTGAAACATCCATCATAAGCGAGACAAATAACACTGATACATCACAAATCTAGTAATCTCATATATAAATGTCATAGTATAATATACAAAATGAGATCCCAAAATCTAGATCAAAGTCTCATGATATGTGTCAAACATCTAACACCTAAGCCCTAAACCTAGGACTCACTAGCACCATCATGTAGAGCTGGTGGAGGAGGAGGTGGTGTCACTGCCCTATCTTGTACCATATCTAACATCCCTTCCCTTTGAGAGTATGCCAGTGCCCTCTCACCCTCTAGAATAGCCTGAAGATAAAGCCCATGATAGTACGTAGCTCTCGCTACCTCCCATTGGATCTCTAGTGCATCCACCTATGCTAATCTCTCTCAGCATGCTATCTCTGCCCTGAGATTAGATAGCTACTTATCTCTCTCCACCCTCAGATTTGTCAACTGCTACTCTCTAACAACTATCATGATCCTAAGCTGCTACATCTCTATCTCTAGGGCCTATATCTTAGCTCTCAAGTCCTCTCCTCCTACAGGCTGATCCTACCTATCCTCTACTTATCAACAAACTGATCTCACCGCATCCTCACTCTCATCAATAGAGCTTTGACCCCATGACCATTTCTGGCCACCTAATCGTGAACCCTCCCTAGTCTCCCTCACTCTCCCTCTCCCTCTCCCACCACCATCTCCTCTGTCTCCACCATCATCACCATCATTCCCCTGAGATGTTGGCTGTACATCAAGAACTGTGAATCGAGGGAATGGAACCCTCTGCCACTCTGCTCTATAGGCTACATTAGCCCCTACATCCACCATGTCTGGGAGGTACTCCTAGGGCTCTCTCCTGATCATGGTTGTATCCTGTACTGCCTGCTAGTAGTCTAGCATTGGCAGCCAACCTTGACCCTCCTCATCCCTAGCTCGGGTGTATGTAGTAGTCTCAATGGATACTTGCTACTACCACCCAAACTATCACCATACCTGAGTGATGATGAATCTCTCAAAAATCTCTACATGATGGCCTACTAATGGCCGAATGCATAACATATAACTTAGCTCATCATCTACATCTCCCCATCCCTCCATATCCCTATATAGCCTCCACTGGAATGAGGTAAGCTCATCCAGTATCCTCCTATAGTATGTCACATCCCTGCTATGAGAATGTGATAGGAATCCTACATTCCTATATATAAAGGGATGTCTCCTCTCCCTCAGTTGTACTCAGGGGCACACCATAGTGATGTGCTCCCATGCCCACACCTATGCTAGGATAGCACCACATCTGCATGTCTTGCTATGATGGTAGATGATCTCATGTAACTCATGGTACATATCTACTAGTATGGCCACAACCCATGCCATCCGATGTGGGTGTGCTACTAGATCTACTAACAATCTGCCCCATCCCAGTGGAAAACCCTTTTGACTCCTATCAGTGATAAGGGCTTGTGCAATAATGGAAACAACAATGCAAGGTGTTGGGAAGTCCCTACCAAAATCATCCATTAATCGGTCCTAGCTAACATGTCTATCTATAATCGTCACATCCTAGAACATGGCCTAGATGGCTTGACGTCCCTTGGTAGCATCCTGATCATAGTATATCTGTGACATCAAACAATCATGTTAGTTTCTATTACATTGAAACTTTACATTTATGACTATCTATAAACATGATTATACTTATAGGATCACCATGGCTCAGTACTTGAAGTATCTGATACACATACTCTAGGGTGATCGATGCCTCTCCAGTAGGTAGATGGAAGGTGTTGTGCTCACTGTGCCATCTCTTGGCAAGCATAGTCAACAAATTATGATCAGCTCTAATGTAGGGTAATTGTAGCAAGTACCCGAAGCCCATAGCCCTCAGATCTGCCTTGTCTGGATCATCTAGATCTTGGACAAATCGTAACCCCATCACCTTCAGCACTCTGATGTGTAGCACCAAAAAGTTCTCCTACAAACCATTAATCCCACCCAGTTGTTAGCACAAATCATGATGGATGTCTAAAATAATTAGTACAAAATATCTTTAAAAAAAAAGTAAACATTGTCTAGACCCATGTCATTTTGCTCAAAAAAATAAAAACATGTCAAATTTTTACTGGGCGATACTATTTTTTGCTGAAGTATCATGTGATACTTTCTCTAATAATAGGGTGATAATATCTTCTTGGGTGATACTTCATGTAGGATCATGTGTAAGGTCACCAGTTATCATGTGATACTGGCTTACATACTTGCGCGATACTATATGGACCCACGAAGTATCACGCGATAGACATTCTCAAAGGAGGCAATACTTGGAAAGTATCACATGACTTTTCACCTAAGTATAAAATTTGAAAATTTAAAAATTTTAAAAACATGTTTAAAATGCATTAAATGCTCATAATGACTCAACCAGGGGCAAGTTTTTTTGAAAACATACTGGGGCACCATACTGCGGAGGCCGGTTGTGCAACTGGGAGTGCTCAAATCGATGCCTATGAACCAAAACTGCTGCTTGCTACACCATTTTCTCTCTCTAAGCTCTTGAAATTCTCAAATCACTAAAAAACAAATGATTTTGAAAATGACCTTTTTACCCCTTTTATAGCATTTTGACTTTTTGACCTAATTTTCAAAACACCTCAGAATTGCATAAAAATTGCACCCCTAGCTAATTTCGATGTCCTGGATCCATTTTAAGACTTGAAATCAAAATCCAAGTTAATCTTGATAGTCAAAATTGCATTTCAAAATTTCATCCTCTTCTGCACAGTTGGCTGACCATTTGAGGCCTGATCCTTCGATCTTTGTTGGGGCATCTTCATTTCTTCCCCCCCATCTCTTTCAACCTCCTAGTCTTTCATTAATTTTCATTTGCTTCATCTTTCTAAGGTTTGACTTCACCTTTATCCTATATCTTTCTCAGTCAAACTGGGTCATGTCTTCTCTGCCTAATGGTTATCTTATCATGTTTCATCTTTGATCATGATTTCTAGTGCTTTGATCAAGTTTATCAGTTTGTTGCTTCTCCTCTACCTGATTTCAATTTTGATTTCAAGGGGGCAGTACCTATCAGCTTTAATCTATGATTCAGCTTATCATTCAGCTCAGCTTGAGATTCTTATTTTGAGACTTGATTATCACTTAACATCAATGGTGTTGATCTTTTCTTTTGATTCTTATCTCTTATTTTGAGACTTGACTATCACTTAACAACAATGGTGTTAGTCTTGTCTTTCAGCTGGTTTATTTTTGTCTTGGCATGTTCCTAGAATGATCACACATCTAGATTGTTTTGTGATCCCAAATCGATCTCACATTTCAATTCTTCTTTGACCACATGTGTTCCTAGAATGATCACACATTAGTCAAAGAGGGGAAAATGTATGCACCCTAAAATGGTTGCCTAGACTTTGGGCCCCCATTCAACAATTTATCAAATCCCTGAATCAATGTTTTCAAAAATCAACATTTTTCAAATATATCAATTTCCTTGATCAAATCCTATTTTATCATTTATTTGATTATTCCTTGGGCTAACTATTTTATCCTAAGTCTTTATTTATTTAAAAGGAATATTCCTCTACTTTTAATAAATAAAAATCTCCCACTTTTCATCTTATCCTAAGTTGCACAAATAAAGCATTATTCTTATTTTATAAAAAAGAAAAAAACACTTTTTGTCTTCTATGGACACAAAAGTCAACTCTTATTTTCTTATTGGAGGATATTTGTGCACATGGATTGCTCCTCTTTCAAGCTCCACCCTTGATTAAATCTTTTGCCTCTTAATCTCCATGGTCCATTCTTTCTCATTTCCTATAAAAGAAGAGCTCTCTTCCTCATTTTCATATCAATCTTTTATGCTAATGTTATGCTACAGGTTTTCTAGGTCACTTTGGAGCTTTTGAAGATTTGGATCATTCTTGGCTTTTGCATCTACATTCCATTCTTAGTTTCATTCATTCATAGTAGCTTCATATTTATGCTTTCATAGTTTAGATTTCCTTTCAAGCTTTAGAGTAACTCATCTAGTTTAACTAGGAAGGCTTGGTAATACTTGTACTTTCATTTCCATAGCTTAGCTTGCATCTCTCATTTCTAGCTTGCATATTCATCTTAATCTAGCTTGCATTTGCATTTCATAGCGATTCTTGGGGATATTGGCATTCTTTCCCTTGTCTTCATTTGAATCTCTCATTGTGTGGTTGACTAGTGTTGGTGTTCAAAATGACACTTACGCCACTTAGGGCTGCCAATATGCCTTGAGACTAATGTTAGGAGTGGTTAATTTCAAGTATGGGAGCTCTGTAAGGCAACTAGACCAACTATAGGGACAAGACTGCCCTCTACACTTCTAGCTCTACAAAACCAAGGTGGGTGCACCTAACCTAGTATAAACTATACTTCACACACCAAAGACTGGGTTTGAATAATAGATAAAAGGATAGTAAGAAAGTACTAAATGATAACCACACATTCATTGACTCTCCATTACTATGGGGTGGAACCTTACACAACCAAATACTAAAACTTAAGGATGGTTCTTAATTTCATGTGTTTGAATCATAACAACCTCAATTAGGATATGTCAACAAGGAAATACTTATCTAGGCCAGTGCCTCATCCATTGGGAAAGGTTTCTTAGATAGACTACACACACACACCAAAATATATCTGAGATTCAAAGCCATAAACACATTTACAATCTCCTTTACTACTTATAGAGTATCCTTACATAGACAAGAGATAAATCTATATCCCATCTGGAGCATCATTTAATCTAATCCTGGATTAGAACTCAAGAATGAAGACCTATACATAAATTGTTATGCAATGAACTAGAAAGTTCAAAATTCATCTATGTTGACATAGGAGAGATAAGGATCATGTGCCTATATTAAGTATGAAGAATCCTCAAGTGTATATAATCAATCCAAAGGAACCATGCTTGCAAACTACAGCTTAGACCTGCAATTTTCTTTCTATTGTCAAAATATACCAAAACAGGTCATTACAATTCAAACTGGGTAGAAGACTCACAACTAGAAAAGTTTGAAAAACTAACTCCTCATGACCTTGAATGATCATAAAAATCCCTCTATACCAGGGTTACAATGAAAGCACAATGATCATTTCCAACTCAAAATTCAAATCCACCTAACCCCACCGAGGAGTTAACATAGATAAGATAGGGATCAAGACGCAACATGCAAGCCCAAACAGTCCATTTCAACAGCCAACTAGCCCTGTATTGGTCCAAGTACCAAATTATCATCAAACCCTAAGAAATCTGGCCAAAAAGATCTCTGCAACACACTTCAGGGTACTATTTCATTTACTCCCCTACAACAAGACACTCCTCTGCAACTATCATGGCAGCCTGGACCACTCCGTAGCATTTGACAACCCATTCTACCCACTCTAGCCACTCAAGAATTGAATTTTTGGTACCTCTATCATTGCAAACCCTCTGCAGAATTTGAAATTAAATCCCAATAATCACCCCAAGAGTTTAAAATGTGATTGTAGATTCAATCCTTTCCTGGCAAATCAAGCGATCTGCATTTAATCTCACAACAGTCGCAGGCCCCTTTGAAAAGTCATCGGTCTAGTTAGTAGTCAACAACCAAGCAAAATCAAACAACTTAGCAACACTGGCACCATGGACCCACCCTAACTCCATAACGATGACATCCAAATAGTTGTCGCATGATCGGATAGCCAGGAAAAGGGCCATGCGAACATGTGACACACTTTAACTCTTGACCACCGCATAACCACCACCGCATAGGGTTGACACAAAATATTAGTCACATGATTGCATAGCCAGGAAAAGGGCTATGTGAACATGTGACTAACTGCCAGCATTCACCACCAAATGTCAAACATGCTCGGGCACTACAAACACGAGCCCCACCGACAAACTGCCAAGTCACTGCGCTGACCAATGAGAATCGAGCACATCATCACCACCGAGTAGACAGGTCCCACCACAAACCCCTTGCCACCTTGGTACACCGGCAACCAACCAGAACTCAGCACGTCACCACCTACCATCGGGCCCCAACACAACGTGGCACCCTTGTCGCATGATCACATGGCCGAAAGATGGCCCTTGCGATCACACGACAAGGCAACAAGACTACCACCTCAGCCTCCAAGTCAGACATTAAGACCATAGCACTCCAACACCAAAGGAATAGGTGTTAACCAGTCGCATGATCACATGTCAAAAATCTCTGACATGTGATCATGTGATAGCCAACCACAGGCCGCCACATAACCACCTTCAGGACCACAATACTTCCATCAACAAGCCCCAACACAAAAAAGGTAACCAGTCACATGGTCGCATGTCAAAAAACTTTGACATGTGATCATGCGACAACCAATCACTTTAAAGACCTTGAAGACCTAGGCCCACCATCTAGTCAGACTTGCGCAGTTAGAGAATGCCAACAAATAGGGTAGAAGTGCAAGGTTGAAAACACATAGGGTTTTCGGTGAAAGATTGAAAACACACAGGGTCTTCGACATTGACACAAAGGTAAAAAAGGATGCAAAAACATTGAGGGTTTTCATGCAGGCCAAAAATTTTGAAAACATCATGGGTTTTCAAAAACATTGTGAGTTTTCGACACTTATGCATATTCTGAAACTATTTCCTGCAGACCTTAAAACTTTAATAACTCCCTGGGTTTTGCGATTTAGGAGATGTGATTTGGACTACAGCAAGGTGACAAAATGAAGCACACATGGCTAAGGGCACACACCATGAAACATTATAGATTTTCTTTGCAAGATAAAACTATGACTGTAGGTCGAGCAGGACAACTTAACAAAGATTGCAGGGAAAAGGCCATTTTCAAAGAATTTTTGCTATGACTCGAAAATGGACTAACAACTAGCAAGGTCATAAGCTTCATAGCTCAGCTGAGAGAAATTTTAATAATCTTGCAACTCCATACATAGAGAGCTCTAGGTTTCTTTCTAAGGTTTCCTATTCATGGATTCCCTTGGATATAATGACTTAGAGAAGTGCACGATTTGAGTGTGTACAGGTAAAAGTAGCAACAAAGTTATTACGAAGGGCATTAGAAGTAAAAACTCATTGTTCAAACTCTATTTTTTTCTTCATAAAATGAAGATAAAAAACCTTATACTCTCCAATAAAGATAGGATTAAAATCCAAGGTTCCCCAATCATCACCATGAAGAGCATTAGAGGAAGAAGGATTACTATTAGGAATAGGATTATTGTAGGTTTTAATATTCAAACAAGGATTTGGTGCATCATCTGCATGAAGTGTATACATCATGTTGTTATGTATAAACTTGATTTTATAGTGAAGGGTGGAAGGAATAGCATGCATCTCATGCAACCAAGGTCTACCCAAAAGAAGATTATAATTAAGAGGTCCAGGCATAACATGAATAGGTGTATTCAAGATGATTAGACCAACTTCGATAGGTAAGGTAATGATGCCTAAAGTGTTCTTAGAAATGTTACCAAAGCCATGTATAGGAACATTGTCAGGTTGAATTATTGAAAGATCAACTTTAATCACTTTGAGCATGTCTATGATAAAAACATGAAGCCCAGATCCATTATTAATGAAGGTCCTATGAATGATACTTTTATTAATAGTAGCAGCAACCATAAGAGCATCATATTGATTCTAAGCTTCTTTAGAAGGAAAATATTTTTTAGTAAATACAATGTTAGGAGGATCTAAGGTAGCATGCATGCATTATAAGAAGTTATTTATGTTCTCTTGATTAGGAGGTGGAGTAGGAAGAGTTTCAAGAGCTTTTTTCAAGGCTTCATAGTATGTAGGTGAAGTTTAAAGAAGCTCCCATAAAGAAATCTTGGTAGGATTATTTTGTAATTAGTTTATCAAATCATACTCCTTCCTAGGAAGATAGGGTAGAGGAGGAAGAATGGGTTGAGAAGGTGGTAAAGAAGTAGAAACTGCCAGATTAGGTTGAGGGTTATTCCTTGTATGATAAGTGTGAGCTATCAAATCTTGGTCACTAAAAGGCTGTAAAGACTCCATAGGTTTACCTTTGATAGTGATGTGAGGACAACCTTTGATAGTCAACAAGCGTTTAGGATAAACCATGTTAGTTGTCTCAACACTACAAATAGATTCACAAAAAGGAAGAAAAGAAGACATCCTAGGAGGAGATGAAATAGGATCTTGATTCTCCATAAGATCATCACTAAGAGGGAGAGCATTAAGGAAATTCATATCATTCTCCGCTAATGCCTCATCACTAGAAGGAATCCCAAATGGAGTTAAAGCATCTGTAATGTCATCTTCTTTCGCTAAAATGTCTGCATAAGGGGAGCATGTTTTAGAAAAAGAATCACCATCATGTATTGATATGTTATCCATTAATAAATCACCCTCTTGTATTAAAGTTTCTTCATGAGGAGGGGACAAATCAATTTCTTTATCCAAGGGTTCATCCAAAAAAGTAGAATCATCCACAATGGTTTCATGAGGAAGAGAGTAATAAACATCAAAATCTAAAGGTTCATCCCAAATAGGAGGATTATCATCCCTATCAATAAAGAACATTGTAGGAGCGTCACAACTCACTAAAGCTTGATCTCTAAAGGGGAAAGACGGTAAATTGTATTCTAAAGTAGGCTCATAGAAAAGACATATATTAGGAGAAGAATTAACATCAATCCCTAACTCATCTTTGTAGAGGTCAATTGAATAGGTTTTGGAGGAGGGTGAAATAGGAATAAGATCAATGGAGATCTCATTCAAACAATTTTCATCCTCACTTCTATGTACCTCATTAAGGGATCTTTCATCTTTCATAATAAAAGACTCATCAAAGTATTCAAAACAAAAATCATACATGTTGAACACAGTAATTATACAAGCAATAAAAATGTAAATATTTTTGTTATTTTAAGGAAGTTTTGCAATTATTTATTTGTATTTTTGAAATATAAATGCAAGAGCATAAAAGAAAGCATGTAAGATCTAACATAAAATGCAAATCTAACACTAAAAAGAAAGAGTTGTTGTGAACAGGTTCACCAAAATGTAAGATGAAGGTGAAAACACAAGACAATACAAAGGGAAATATAACACAATAGGGCATCTAATTCCACAAAAGAAAGGGGTAAGCTTGTCGGGTTCACCAAAATATAAGATGAAAAATATGGATGGGATCCTAGAATAATGGTTTGCACATAAAAGATACCCCAAAATTGATATTTTACACATACATGAAATTATATTGATATGGAAAGTAAATATAGAAGACTAGTATTGAAATGAAGAAATAAAGGTACTTACCTCTGAAAAAGAATCAGCTGAAAACCCTGTCAGACTATCTCAAAAACTGTTGATTTTTGTAATCTTAAACCAAAACTACAAGATCTACAAAACCCATAAATCTTTTTCTTTTCTGCGCAAGGTCGACTTTGACCTTAGGATCAGGGTAAGATCTTACTTTGAGGTACAATCTTGACCCCCACTGAAAGTTGACCTTGACCTAAAACTTCTCCGACATAAATTCTATTCGCGAGTCCTGGAAGTTTGATGAAAAGGGTATCCAAATCTGCACTGATATTCACTATCGCACACCTGTACCTATAAGAAAAATGGTTTTTTTTGTTGGGGGGGAGGGGTTTGCCTTATTCAAACCCCAATTTAGGAATTAACCTTGAAATTGAATTGAAATTGCAGTAATTAACAAAGTAAATGGAATAATTCACCTTGCTTATGTTGTAACCCTTGTGGAGGATTCGAATTTGTGAATCCACAAGTATGCATGCTCCAAATGAATGTATAATCTGATGTAGGATGTATCAAATCAATTTTATTTATATCTTCAATACCAATCTTGAATGGATCTCTTATTTGGAAGAGGCTTGAATGGATGGATGAAGAGATCTTCAACAAGAAGGCTCCATAGAGATTGAATCCTTCAATGCCTAACAATGGATCTCCTTAATGAATTGGGTCTTATAATGCTTGAATGCTTGAAGATGAATGAATGCTTGAATTATTTCCTTCTCCTTATTACTTTCTTCTTGATTTCTTGATTTCTCTTTCTTGAGTGCTTGAGAGATTATGAGGATGAGAGATCGCTTGATGAGATGAGATGGAGAAAATGAGAGAGGAAGGCCTCCTTTTATAGTGATCTAGGGCACACACTTCTAGAGGGGCCACATATGAGAAATAAATTCCCATTTGGTCCATACCCCTAGAAATGGACCTAGATTAAATGAATTTTAATATTTTACCATTTTGGAGACCAAAACAGCTGACCCAAAGACGGGAAAACAATTCTTTCCGAAACTCGACATCCAAAAATCTTGGAACTTTGAAATTTGGACCCTGGGTCAAGGTTAAGGTCAACTTTGACCTAGGTCAAAGTTGAGGTCAACTTTGACCTAAAAGGTTGACTTTGACCCAAAAGGTCAACTTTGACCCAAAAGGTTGGCTTTGACCCAAAAGGTTGACATTGACCCAAAAGTCAAGAATCTCATAATTTCAAATCAAGATGCTAGAATTATGCAGAAAAGAAGTGGAAAATGGGGCAGAATAGGGGAAAAAGCTAGATCCAAGTCAAAGACCCATTCAAGGCATTCGACATGACCCCAAATGACTTACTCAGAGGGCTAAACCAGTCCTAAATGGAAGTGCTTCCATTTTCTGATGATACAACACCATCAATACAACCACTAGTAGAAGCCCTTTTGAGGTAGTCTATGAGGTTCATCCAAGAGGTATCCATGAGGTTAGAGATCTTGGATATTTAAGAACAAGGAGTGGGTATGATGATGACTTTTCTTAGTCCATGAAGGATGTGCACAATTTAGTTAAACACATTCTTATGGATAGTACCACCAAGACAAAGAACAAAGTTGATGATCGAAAGAGAGATCTTCAATTAAAAATAAGGGATCTTTTGATGGATCATTTTAATAAGGAAAGGTTTAAGAAGGGGTTCCTATAAAGCTTTAGATGAGAAATATTAACCCTTGTTCCATTCTAGCAAAGTATGGGAATAATTCTTACAAGGTTGAGTTTCCAATAGACATAGGCCTCTCCCCAATATTTAATGTTACATACTTGGTGCCTTATAATGAACCAGTCCTAGTAGAAGGTGGTGAACACATTTAAGTTGTAGAGGATATTGAGACCTTGAATTTTCCAGTCACACCAAGACCACAAGTAGAAAAGATATTAAGCTTTCGGGTCACTAAGAAGACAATGCATAAGACATACATGGAATACCTTAACAAATGGAAAAGAAAGGAAGATGTAGAAGCTGCATGTGTCTCTTAGATAGAGAAACAAAATTTGGGCATTGATCCTAACTCAGTCCCTTCCAATGGGACATGATCTATTTTTTTTAGGGGAGAATGGTGTAGGAGAACCTAAGACCTAGGTTGTGTTCTACACTAGTGTCATGCCCATAATTTTAGAGGAAAAACACACCAATTTTTTTAAATTTTCTTAAGGGGTTATAATTAATGTTGTAAGTTTAAAATATTGACTTCACAAACAGTTGAAAAAATTAGAGTGGTTAAATTAACAAATGTTCGAGGGGAATCATTGTGAGGGGTTATCAACCGGCCAACATCCCTTGTACAAGCAAAGACAAACATAAACCTAGGGTTAACTAGCTTAGTCAAACTCTAAAAAAATCCAATAAATAATTATTTTCATTAATTACAAATGGATTATATTAACTTGATTAAATGTACATTACCTCCTTTTACTTAAGTCCAAATCAAGGTTACAATTAATCAATTATCATATTAAAATAATCCATAGTCTTTAAGTGCAAATTAAAGTATTAATTAAAATTAAATATGTATTTTAATATAAAACTCAAATAACATTTATTTCCAATAAATATTTTTATTAAAATTGATTTATTGAAATGCTCCTCAAAAGCTCTTTTACTTAAATACAAATATCACTAAGTTAATTGAAGAAGGGAAAATCCACAGTTTAGCAAATTAATTCTAATATTACTATAAACCCTACTACAATGCCCATTAACAAACTCAATAAAATAAATTACTAATATTAACAAATAATAATATATTTTTGTTTTTGAAAACCTCGCGATAGAATTTTCCAATAACGTTGTTACCCTATAAGAACTTAACATTTTCAAAAAATTAACTCACTTAACATATAAGTTAATGAGATAGACTTTAAAAATTGAAAATAAAACCATCAAGTAAAAAGAGGAGGGAAAGGCTTTTCACTCTAATCCTAATTTTGGAATTAGGGTTAGGGTGCAAAAGACATCTCCCAAAAATAAATTCATTTCATCTTTTTCCTCCTCTCTCTTCCCCATTCACCCCCAAACCCTAAGGCAAGTTTTTTTGCAAGTCTTCTCCATTTTGTGCAGGTATGGAGCTTGGAATGGAGGCATCAAGAAGAAGATAGGAAATCTCCACCAAAGGACAAAGCACCCATGGATGTATGGTCATACATATATACATACCAAGTGTATATTCATATACTCATTTATCCTTGTGTAAATACTACAAAAAAATTTGATCTACACAAGGTATAAACACTTTTCCTCTTTTTTTTGGTGTTGTAGTCTTTTTTTTATCTCACAATATATATATATTTTGAACATATTGTTTTATAAATTTTTTTAAAACAAAATACTGGGGTTTGGAGGGGCTGAAGCCTGCTCCAACCCCGATCCCCAACCTGTTGGAAATCTATTTGGGAAATGTGATACTGAGAGGGGGGGTGAAGCAAATATCACCTATTGAACCATTTTAACATTACTGGAAACTTGCATAGCATTATCATAAACTTCATCAATGTAATGAAACTAATAAACTAAATGTCATTCATGAAAATACTCATAACACCTTGATTTTGGTTACCCAAAAATCCTTGAAAGGTAAAAATGGGACGGGGATGACACCCACAAATTTGTACTACTGCAGTATAAAGTTTGCCTATTAGGGCTATACATTTTGATCACAAAATATGATCTACCTTGTGAAAGGTATGCCCTGTTAAGAGCTATAAGATTTATACAATCTACCTTGCAAAAGGATTTATAACTTACAAATAAGTAAGCACTTGGTTAAGAGATTAACTAAGATCAGTTAAAACCACTCTGTTAAGAGATTAAAATTGATACACCTATTAGAATGTCTCAGTACGTTATCCTGTTGTCTGCACTATATTTGCTGATTACAAATCTTCTCCTTCTAGTATTGGTTTGATCTTATCTATCAAGTATATCTCCATTCTTCTCTTTACTTCTTGACTTTGTTCTGGTCGGTCACTAAACTCTATTGGAGTACTCCACTAGTTTAAAGATATTTTCTTAGTTCTATATCCTTATATTCATCATACTCCTCTCTTACATATTACATTTTAGGATCCAGATCTCATCTTATATAGACAATTGACTTTCTCCAAGATTTAAGATCTATGATCTAGATTGTCTCATTTTACCACTTAACCTTTCCCTAATTCTGATTGGTTCCATACAATACATTGGGATTAATGATCACAATATAGAAGCATAATCACCTTTGTGATTTCCTCAATAAACAACAAAAAAAATGTAGATATTGCCCAAAATGGTTTACCTAAGTGTTTGTGCCATAACAAACACTTTTGTCAATTCTATCTTGCTCGACATTGGATATCTCTGGCACTCAGCATATACTATTATTTATACTCTGGCACTCGGCATAGTCTTCTTTACTTAACTCTGCAAAAGCTGACTCAGCTAATACATAAGTACTCGGTGACCACTGGTTTACTTGGCAGTGACTACTACTCGGTAAATGTACAATACATGACTTGACCTATACATGATGACTCGGTCGTAGTGATGACCAACCAACATTGCCTAGAAAATGACTAAGTGTAAGACACTAATAGAAAACAAAACTATAGGGATCAACAATCTCCCCCTTTGACATTAGTGGAAAAAACACTTTGTCATGACATTTAGATTACATTTACAAGAGTACTTTAATACTAATAGAAGTATACATAATACTCCCCCTAAAACTTAACTCGATCTTACAAAATAGTTTTTTTTACTTTTGAACATATAAGACTTCTTTACATGACATACACTCTAATACATATACATATACAAAACTAAGTATGTCATACTATTCGGTTATGCTTCTGTTCTTTGATTCGGTTGCCTCCCTATGTGACTTAACATCTCATTCTATTATTTCCCCCTTGTTTTTATCACTTTAAGTTCTTCTTTGGTAGGAAGCTTGTAATATTTCTCTAGAAGTGGTTTGTGAAGCATCATAACCATGTACAATGTAGAGTCCCAACTAGATGTGGCAATCTGCAAAGCTTCTGATTTTACTTCTATCTCGACAGCTAGATCAGCTAAGCTCTCAGAAGTAGAAAGATGAGGATCTTTCTGTACTAATTCCTTTTCCTTTTCTAACTCTCTTTATATGGCCTCTAGATGAGGTTTTAGCATTGTTTGAATAGAGAGTAAGTGATCTCTTATCTTACCATCATTAGCCATTAACTCGGCTATCCTTCCTTACTCGTGTAGAAGCCTGGTGTAGTGTATAGAGCTAGAACTTGCATCCAAACTCAATGAATGACTTGTAGATTTTATATCTAAATGAAGCTTGTCTACCAGCTCCTGCTAATCCTTTGTAAATAATTCTACATCACATAATTTATTGTACAAAGATTTTGCATTGAGTACAACTTCTTCTGAACTAGATATTATGGTAGAAAGTTCTACCTTCTTTACTGCTATCTCAACAGAGACCTTATTCAGTACCTTTGTCTCAAATTTTCTTTCTGACCACTGCAACAACTTATCATTTTCTTCACTTTCATCATCTGTCACTTTCTTGACTATGAGGACAAGTTGTTCCAGTATGGGGTCAGAGTCATTAACATCAGTCATGTCAAAAGCATCAATGAATATACCTTTTATTTCATGAAGAACTTGCTTTTGTTGATGTTACCTTCTCAATTCTTCCTATCTTCTTTTCTTCTTCAGTAAATCTTGCAATATCTGTATCTTTTCATATGATAAGTTATCTGTGTCCCATTTCAAAATCATAATAAATTCTTCTAGTGTCACCTCAGGTGTGGTAGTTTTCATCTTCTTTTTCCCTACCTTCTTCTTTGGTGTAATCCCACTTAGCATCAGTACAAGAGATTTTATTGCTTCTTGTTCCTTAGGCTGTTGAACACTGATTTATTTTTCTATCTCCTTCTCTTCTTTTTCCTTATCCTCCACATGAGGATTTACAATCAGTAGTGTAGACTGATCTTCTTTCTCTTTCTGTATCTCCTTGGCAGATGTAGATTGAAGTGCAGTTGCCTACCGGTCCTATTCTCGATAGTACTAATACTGGCTAGCATGTCAATTGTAAAAACTTGAGGATTGGAAATGGTAGTGTTGATAGTTGATGTTTTCTCAATTTGTGGATAGTCCATGACTTGTAATTACATAGTGTTACTGCCCAGCAAGGATGTATCCTTTTCTGCCTCAACTTGTATTTCCTCCTCGGTCAATACCTGAGTCTTTACTTGGGTGTCCTCAGTGATGTCAAAAATAGTTATTGTAGCTAACTTCTAAGATTTATCTTCCTTGGAAGCTTCTTCCTCCTGAATATGTGGTTCATTCACATCCTCTTTATCATCTAGCTCAACACCCTTAGATGTGCTAGCTTCCTGTGGTGCACTCTTGTCAATTAACAGACCAAAAATAATCTTCCAAGTCTTAAAACTTTCCTGAACAACATCCTCAACCTTGTATTGAAGGATATAATATGACCTAAGCTTAGGAATGAATCTATTCCTATACTGCTCCATAACTTCCTGAATGCTAGCAGGGGAAAGGTCTGGTGCAACTTGAGCTAATGTGATTTCCCTTATATACCTCTCCGCTATAATTGCATATTCCCAATTTTGTGCAATCCTTTGACATAGCTCATTGGGAATCAAGTTAGCTATGTGCAAAGCATTTCCAGCATTGCTCCTTTGACTTTCTCCTTGTCTTCTATACTCATCTTTTCAAATCTTATCTATTTGAATCCACCTAAAACAATAGAACTCTTCATGTTGGGGCATATTTCATCCATAGTAAATGTTTCTCTCTATACTGGTGACTTGTTCTTTATTTCTTCATCACTCTCTATTTCCTCATCATCTTTCTCCAAAATTAGTTTCCTCCTAGGATTCATCCTTATCTTGCTCAACACTTCCCTAGGCTGAATAATTTTCCTTTTCCCTGATGCAGGAGTTTTCTTTTGTGGATCGGTAGCTATAGCTATAGAGGTTTCCCTTGTTCTTGGTCTAAGAACAGGTGATGGGATAGCCTTAGGTTTTTGCATTTTCTTGTTCACAGGCTCAACAATTACTACCTTCTTTCCTTTCTTCTCCACTACCTTCTCCTCTTCTTCACTGTCACTTGATTTATCTTCCCCTAGACCTTGTGTCAATTCAAGAGGTGTATCTACTATTGGAAATTGCAATTGAAGAAATTGTTGTATTTTCATTGATGTCAAACCTTAACTGGTAAGACAAATGCTATCTAAGAAAGTACTATATCTATTGATTGATGAGAAGGGTTAGGGAAAGGGTGATAACAATAGAACCTAGAGAGAGGTTGAGTTATTTGATACTTCAATGAGTACTTGATTATGTGGAACAATGATAAGATAATGTATTGTGTTGGTTGCCACTTTTTCCCACACTGTCAGGTTTACACTATGATGACAAACTGGTTAGTAACCTCTCCAAAATCTGACAGGAAAAATTTGCCAATTGATGAGGACCGAAGACATCCTCCTTATTATTTGAGCTCCACATCACTCAGGTGAGTATTGCCTCATCTGCACACTCATGACTCCTCATGACAAACAAAAGGCCTATAGATATATTATTGTAGAATAGCTTTTAGACTCCTATAAGTATCTTGTACCCCAATGAAACAATAACCACATGCAATAGTCCTACTTGCATGGAATGAATCTGAAAACTAGAATGGACCTCCTACTACCTACTACCAACATGAAAGGAAAAGTATTTCATTTGAAAGAGTTTAATGTTGGGTTGACTGGACCCTTGAAATACCCCAAGTCTCTCATAGATTAGTGCCTTATCCATTGGGCACTAGAGTCAAATACATCACTGCAATAGAGCTATGAAACAAGAAGACAACACATTTACCATTGATCAGATCATACTTAAACAACCTACCTGTGTACCCAAATGTGTTATCACCTATTCAAAGGATTTTAACCCTCCCCTTAGAAGAGACCTAGGAACAAGCAATACATTAATCAACATCCACTGAAAGACAAGCATGAAATACCCTTGATACCCCAATTCATACACATCTAAAAACCAATCCTAAACTCAGTTGTTTCTATGTAAACAACTCTATTGTAGACACTTAGGAAATGTGAATAGAAAGAATACAACACCCTTAATGCTATAATCAATAAGTTCAAAACTCAAATGGAGACAATCTGATAGAAGTACAAATGTATTAAAATCTTATACATAAGATAGCTATTGCAATTTATATCATATTCTCAAAGCCAGAAAGGAAAGAGGGATCACCCTATATGCAAAGAAGAAGGAAAAATACTATAGGAAGAACCATTCATAGGACCAGGGGAAGGAACCCCTAGAATGAAACCAAAAGGTTGGAACTCTTCTAAATGATCTTGAAAATCCTTTTATAGGAACAAGGATTACAACAAGATACATATCATTTAGAGAAAAAATTTAAGCCTACAACCACCAGCCTGAACGAGAAATGAAAACATGCAGGAAAAGCCTAGAAACTCGGGAAGAATCAGATAGAATCTGGTGAACAATTACATTAGTTTCATTACCATAGGCTATCTATGATCACAAGTTACTACCTTCTTGTTGTAGGAAAAAACAAACTTTGATGCCAGAGCCAACCAGAAAGACTTTGTGTGTACATAGCATGGAGATCTCTGACATATGCCAAACCCTTGCTGCCCAAGAAAAGCAACAACCTAGTGCATTTAATGCTAGCATGGAACCCCAAGAAGAAATATTAGAATAGGATAGCTGCATAGACCTTCTTAATCATCTTCACAACTACTATCATCCTAGAAAATCAACTCGCAACAATCCATTTGTCGCTTACGGCCAACTGTGAAAAACTAGAAAGAAACCCTATAGAAATATTCAAATTATCGGCCCCAATGGCTACTTGATTTAACTTTAAAACATGGCTGTCGATACATTATTTTCTTGGAAGATCGAACAGTCCTAATAATTCATCAACAGTCGACCAACCCCCTTTGAAAAGTCCATGACCACATCACCACCTCGGCAACCAATAAAAATTGAGCACCTCAGCACGACTGACACCTCAGACCCACCGAATCATCAACCCTTTAACGCTGGAAGATCAAAAAGTTGTCCCATGATTGGAAGGAATGGGATTAAGCCTTGCAAACATGCAACAACTGTCTGATGAAAATGAGATTAACCCTCTAAATCAGATGCCAAAACATTAGGAAAATTAACCGCTTAGGACTATTAAGAAACTGGGCCGACCATGGCAGATGACAATTGGTTGCATGAGTGCAAATAGGAAATGCTAACATCAGGGACTAGCCACAAAGAACTGAAAATCTAAAAACATCTAGGGTTTTTATGCTTATATAATTTTATAAAACCCTGCGACATAAAACAAACTATTTCCTATGAGTCTTAAAACAACCATAACTCATTGGTTTCTACCCTTCAGGACATGTGCCCTTAACCCGACCTTGGAAACACAATAAAATATCATATACTAAGGGCACAAGCCATGAAACCCTATAGAACTTCCTCACATATAAAAACAAGCTTGTGGGAAGGGTGGGATAATTTCACAGAACATTGCAGGGAAAGGCTATTTTCATAGGAATTTTGCCATGATAGGAAAATGGCCTAACAGTGGCTCTATCTAGGGATGCATGCCTCTTGTAGGCATGGCAAGGATTCAAAATTTTTGGAGGAAGCAGATCACCCAAAGGACAAAAATAAGGGAACACTCACAAAAATTGGCAAAACAAACTAGGAAAATAAGAAGGGAAACACACAACAAAGAAAGGGAAATATTTACAAAATTTACATGCTTTGAAACTTTACTTGGTGGCCCTAGGCCACCAAAAGAATATTAGAGACCCTCTTGAACCAAAGGTCTAATTTTCATCCACATATATGACCAGCCACCTGAAAGTATCATGAGCATTCTATTGCCAACATATGTGAACATTTATGGGTTGAAAAATGAAACTGCAATTATCACTACCCATGTTCTCTAATCACAAGGACTACATTCATGCTTCACTAAAAATTTTGCAAAACTGTAACCTTGATTCTTTGAAGGATGCAAACCTCTTTTTCACACCTTTTTCCTTCTCTTAGTGGTCAAATCACCTTATAAGGAAACATTTCTTAACATGAAAATATAATACCTAGAAGTATGCAGCCGAAACCTTGTTGACTGGAAGTAGGGCAGATGTAGAGCTCACCTTTTAGCTCCATCAGATTCTTTTCTTGTAGAGTCACCACCTCCTTGAAGAGGAAAATGATTTATGTTTTTGTATCTTCTTCCAACCAACTGAAAAATTCACTAGGATTTTACACTGTTTATCAGGAATTGCATTGATCAAACAGAGAACTCAGAGTCGCCACTCAACACTTAGTGAGAAGATTTTAGCAAATGCTTTGTTTTTACTTATGACTCTATATTTTTAACCAAGACTCTGGGATAATCCAGCCAAGCAAGAAAACTTGCTATCTTTTACTTCTTCCCCAGTAGAGTAGTCATTTTGTTGGTTCCTGCTTTTCCCCCCACTATTAGGTTTACACTACGATGACAAACTGGTTAGTAACTGCTCCAAAGTTTGACAGGAAAAAGTGTCAATTGACAAAGAAATCCTTCTTCTTCTTTGAAGTCCACATCACTCAGGAGGGTATTGCCTCATCTACACACTCATGACTCCTCATGAAAAATAGAAGGCCCACATATATATGATTGTGGAATAGCTTTCAGACTCCTATAGGTATCTTGTACCCCAATGAAACAATGACCAGATGCAATAGTCCTACTTGCATGGAATGAATTTGAAAACTAGAATGGACCTCCTACTACCTACTACCAACAAGAAAGGAAAAGTATTTCATTTGAAAGAGTTTGATGTTGGGTTGAATGGACCCTTGAAATAACCTAAGTCTCTCATAGACCACTGCCTTATCCATTAGATAGCAGATTCAAATACATCACTGCAGTAGAGCTATGGAACCAGAAGACAACACATTTACCATTGATTAGATCATGCTTCAACAACCCACCTGTGTACCCAAATGTTCTATCACCTATTCAAAAGATTTTAACCCTTCCCTTAGAAGAGACCTAGGAACAAGAAATACATTAATTAGCATCCACTGAAAGACAAATATGAAATACCCTTGATACCCCAGCTCATACACATCTGAAAACCAATCCTAAACTTAGTTGTTTTTGCGAAAACAACTGTAATGCCCATCCAACCCTAACAAGTTCTGGTTATGCTCATTAGAAATTAGAAAAGGCTATATGTGAGAATGATCCTTCTTGAGATGGTTGATTAAACCAAACATCTTTGAACACACCACAACTCCATATTTTAATTCAGGAAATAATAATATTTACATAAGGATCTTCCTTTATATCTTCATGTGTGTCAGTGATAGAATAGGACCTTAATGCTAAAAGGATCACCTAATAGATTTATATGCATCTATGTGAGATGCTCATTATTAATCTTTAAGATTATCTTAGGTTAATTAATCACTTAAAAGGTTAGATCTATTACTTACTCTAATGATGTTACTTGTTATACTCAAGAATAGACATGGTTTTCTATATAAAGGATTTTATGATTTGTTTATCTTGATTTGATAATGGGACATTTTGAGTACATGCTTGATGGTTAAATGGGTTTGTGAAAGTTAATAGATGATTTACATTTACATGAATATGTTATGATGCATTCTTGTTATACAATATGGAAAAGAGATTATTCTGGTACTAACCACACTAATCCAATTATGCTTTTTTGATATCACTATCTGATGTGAGTGTAGGATGAGGGGAGGCAGTCATAGTTACTCCTACAGGAGGTCCACATGATGTTGCACTCTCCCTTCTTGTTTTCTATTGTCTATTTTTATATATATGCATGCATTTTGATTGGTGTTATAGGATGCAGGTACTAGACATCGACTCCACCTAGCTACACAGGTTTGAGCATGCCTTCAAAATCCTTGAACTGTTGTTGTGTGGAGATATTACCAAGATTACTCTCAAGGTTACCTGTGGACTTAGATTTCCATTTAGGAGGTTACCCTAGTTGGGGGATTTGAATGCAGCATGTGATGCGGTCTTGTGATTTGATGTTGTTCTAAGATTAATGATGTGAGTTAGATTTATCCTTGTAAGTATATGTATATATTTATTATATATGTGTTATAATTGAATGTATGTTATATATGTATGTGTATATGTGGGTGCACACGCATATACCCATGCTTATATAAATAATAATATTTGTATGATTTTATTGATTGTGTAAATGGTATGTTGTTTATAATAATTAAATAAAGTGTATTGAATAAAATGTATTAAATAAAAGTAAAAATAATAGTAATAAAAGGAAAATGCTCTTTATCATAAAACTAGCTATCTAGGAGGGAGTTGAACTCGAGACCTCCTAGAAGTTAGGCTAGTTGGTTTCCGTGAGTGCTATGTATTTTACTTGAAAGTTATTTGTTTGAATTTCTTGTTATGGTTTCTTTTAAAATTATTTTTAATTAAATTTATTAAAAACTTTATTATGTGTTACGAGAATATTAATCTTCAACCAACTATGGAAGTTGGAGAAGTTGCTTCCCGTAAAGCAACTCCTCAAACCACATAGTTGGAGGATAAATATGTGCAATTGTGTGTGGTTTGGGGAGAGGATAATTTATGGAAGATTTTTGGGAATTGCCTGCAAGTATTTTTTGGAAATATATTTGAAGTTTCTGTGAGTGTAAGAGTCTCTATTTGGTGATGAATAGTGTGTGTGGATTGCTTGGAGTTGACTATTAGAAGAAGCTTTTAGGAGGCTATCTACTCAAGGCATGAAGATCTATAAAGAGACTTCAGTCAAGAGAAGATAATTTGTCTGCAGGACCCCAGGTAGGGTCTATACTGGGAGGAATTCTCCAATTCTCCTATGTGTGTGTGTGTGTGTGTGTGTGTATGTTTATTTACATAAATGATATTTTATTGGATTGATATGTGATTTTTAACTAAGTATTGAAAAAGCAAATACATGTCTTATGTTTTGTGTATTTCTATGTGTTTCCGGGAAGTAGAATATGTATGTTTTATAGTTTTTGGTTTTATGAAATCTTTCTTGAAAGTCTATGATTGATTATATAATTATAATTTAATATATTTATCTATGTATATGTGTGTTTTTTTAAATATTTATATTATTCATATGGTCTGCAAATTTTATTTTGTGGAATGATTTTTAATTAGGATGATAATGAAAAAGGATATGTTAATTGGAAAGAGACAAAGTATTCTGGTTTATTTTCCTATACCTGCATTATGTTATGCATAACTTTTGAACCAGACCTTATTTTGAAAATCTCTCTAGTGAGATTATGTAAAATTAGGTTTTATTCAACATATATGAAAATTAGGAAGATCCAATGATTCAAAATAAAGTTATGCTCATCTCACTGAGACTATATTTTTATGACAGTCATATATATGTTTCTAGAATTAGTAATTTCCCCATCAATATTTATTAGTTTATAATTTATATTAATTTTATGTTCTATTTTGACCTATTTTGTAAACTTTGGAGTCATGGATTTCAGTGTTGGGTACCTGTTTGGCTTGGGGTTTGGTCTGTATCTTCCAACCTTGATCCTGGTCTATGTCTGCATCTTTGTACCTCTCTTAATGTTTATTTTATTGCTTTAAGTTTATCATAATGTTGTGTTAATGCATGTGGAAATTTGTATCACCTATGTATGTTCATTACTTGTTTTTTTTTATGTTATATGGTGTTACATGTGGTGTTTCTGCACTTGGCATATACTTGAGCTTAGTTTATGAGGCTAGTACTCATCTTGGTGGCCTATGTGCATGGGAGGGTTCCTTAGACCTATAAACAAGTCATGGAAAGTTGTATTTATGCATGTGGAAAGTTATATGATATGATTTAAGGTGTCTTGTGATAGAAACTCTTCCAATGGTTCTTGTTATGTATATGGCTAAGGTTAGGACTCACTCTGAGGCCTTGAGTGCGCAGGGGAGTTTCCTAAATCTATGAATCAAGACTTGGAAATGTTATCTTGTATCTTTAGCTTGTGATGGGGTAAGGGACTAGGAACCTTAAGTGAGTGGCTCACAATAGGTGTTGGAACCCTAAAGTGGTTGTCAGATGATCCCATGGGTGGGTTTGTAAAAAGTGATAACCTTAAAAAATTAACTCGGGAAGGGGGGATTCAAAAGATAATGAAAGAAAATATAATAATGGCCACACATACCTGATTGGAGTATCGGGACCAGGGATAAATGCTAGGATGGATCCCTATTCATAAAGGGGGGACGGGGTTACATGGTTGCCAAGAAGGATCCCAGTATATAGGTTGTGTGATGACACTCAATTAGGTGGTCTCCTAGAACCTTAACCTCAGTGTTATAGTATGATGATATTTTATGTGCTTTGTTCTTGTTCTTTTGAGTCTTAGATTTATTGGTTCTTGAGACTTAGATTTCCTTAGGGTCTTGAGAGTACCTTGGTTCTATCTCCTAGCAGGGGGGAGTGAAACTTTACCAGTTTCACATGGTTTGGTGACAAATCTCTTTCGAGGTGTTGTTCGTGGTTCATGTCATAGCCTGGATTCTGATTTTTTCAGTGACGAAGTTATCCTATCTTGTATCATGTATCTCTATCTTTTGAAATCAAGGTGTAAAGATGTAATGTAAGCCTTTCGGCAACTTGATGTAATTATCTTTACGTATGCCTTTGGGCCATGTGCAACAACTGTAATTGTAATTGTGTTGAAGTTGTAAGAAAGAATTTATGTGTTTGGGAAGGGTAGTTTTAGGATTTTCAAAAGGGAATTCAATATTGGTAAATCAGACATGGATTATGTTTAAGTAATTCCTACCCTATCTCTCTTGAGTTTTAAATGAAATTGAAATTAATTTTTCTATGTAATCTTTTGCAAAGAACTTATAGATGAAAAATTCTAAAAGGAAACTCATTTTGATATGTGGAATAGTGAAAAGATATGCTAAGGGTTGAAGGGTATTTCTAGGTGAAATAATAAGGGAAATGAAACATGTATGTTATCGAAAGTGGTAATGAGATGTGATTTCTTAAATGTTTAAGTTCAATGTGTATGATGTAAGGCTATTTAAACTAGGTTTTTTAATCTCAATTCTAAACTGGTTATATACAAGGTTATAGATGATAATTTGTGATAGTTAAACTTGGGATAAAGATGATTCAGTGAATAGGTTATATTGGTTAAAAATAGATGGCTAAGTACTTTAAACTCTTTCTATTTGGATCCTTGAAATGAAAATGGAAAGTAAGGACTTGTAATAGAAAGTTTATGTGATGATAGTGCATAGATAAGGTTAATGAGAAAACAAATGAAAGAGGGAAGGATAAATGTATTTAGTGTATTAGATAAATGAGATACTTCTGATTCATTTCTAAAAGTGAATATTTATGCAAATTAGGTAAAGAAAATGAATATAATTATCTCATTAATGTAATTGGTTTTGATGAGGAATGAAAGCAATATCTCAATGTAAATTGAAGTTGAAATGGAAATAGAATTGCATTAGATTAAGTAATAAAATGCATTGCTTGATAATGGTAAATTAATTCATTAAGGGAACCTTAAGGAATGTACTTGTAAATAGTAATTATTATAAGTTAGAATATTAGAAAAAAAAATTGTTAGTTGTAATTTTAGGTCATAGACCTGATTCCTTATGGGTTCCCTAGCGGGGATATTACAACAACTCTATTGTAGACACTTAAGAAATGCGAATAGAAAGACTACAACACCCTTAATGCTATAATCAATAAGTTCAAAACTCAAATGGAGACAATCTGATAGAAGTAAAAATGTATTAAAATCTTATACATAAGACAACTACTACAATTTATATCATATTGTCAAAGCCAGAAAGGAAAGAGGGATCACCCTATATGCAGAGAAGAAGGAAAAATACTATAGAATGAACCATTCATAGGACCAGGGGAAGGAACCCCTAGAATAGAACCAAAAGGTTGGAACCCTTCTAAATAATCTTGAAAATCCTTTTATAGGAACAAGGATTGAAACAAGCTATAGATCATTTAGAGCAAACATTTAAGCCTACAACCACTAGCCTAAACAAGAAATGAAAACATGCAGGAAAAGCCTAGAAACTTGGGAAGAATTAGATAAAATCTAGTGAACAATTGCATCGGTTTCATCACCATAGGCTAATCACGATCACAAGTTACTACCTTCTTGTTGCAGGAAAAAAAAAAATTGATGCCAAAGCCAACCAGAAAGACTTTGTGTGTACATAGCATGGAGATCTCTAACAAATGCCAAACCCTAGCTACTTGAGAAAAGCAACAACTGAGTGCATTTCAGACTGGCATGGCACCCTAAGAAGCAAGATTAGAATAGGACAACCGCATAGATCTTCTTCATCATGTTTGCAACTACTACCATCTTGGAAAATCAACTCGCAACAACCCATTTGTCGCTTACGGCCAACTGTGAACAATTGGCAAGAAACCCTGTAGAAATATTCAAATTATTAGCCCCAACGGCTACCTAATTTAACTTTAAAACATGGCCATCGATACATTATTTTCTTGAAAGATCAGGCAGTCCTAATAATTCATCAACTGTCGACCAACCCCCTTTGAAAAGTCTATGGCCACATCACCACCTCGGCAACCAATAAAAATTGAGCACCTCAGCACGATTGGCACCCTGGACCCACCGTATCATCATCCCTTTAACACTAGAAGATCAAATGGTTGTCACATGATCGCAAGGAATGGGATTAAGCCTTGCAAACATGCAAAAACCATTTGATGAAAAGGAGATTAACCCTCTAAATCAAATGCTGAAACATTAGGAAAATTAACCGCTCATGACTATTAAGAAACTGGGCCCACCACAACAAATGACAATTGGTCATACAAGTGCGAATAGGAAATGCTAATGTTAGGGACTAGCTATGAAGAACTGAAAGCTAAAAATATCCAAGGTTTTTATGCTTATACAATTGTATGAAACCCTGCGACATAAAACAAGCTATTTCCTGCAGATCTTAAAACAACCATAACTCACTAGTTTCTACCCTTCAGGACATGCGCCCTTAACTTGACCTTGGAAACACAATAAACTATCATATACTAAGGTCACAAGCCATGAAACCCTATAGAACTTTATCACACATAAAAACAAGCTTGCAGGCAGGGCAGGACAATTTCATAGAACATTGCAGGGAAAGACTATTTTCATAGGATTTTTTCTATGACAAGAAAATGGCCTAACGTATTGTTTATCTAAGTAAGGAGGAAGACTGAACAAGTAGGCTTAACCAAGAAAAAGTGAATAAATATAGTTTAAGCCGAGTGATGTTAGTGTCAACTGAGAGCTAGAACATGCCGAGGAAATTTAGTATTGACCAAACATTAGTTTATTGTCGAGTGACAACATTAGCCGAGGATGACAGTTTGAATAGATGACTGATCTACATAGTGATGACCAAGGATTTGAACATAGTATTAACCAAGCATCAGTAATTTACATTTGAAGAAGAATTTAGATTCCTAGCTGACATAGTTGAATTCTTGGATTATGTAAATTGTGTTGACTTTATTAATTGAATGTATGGAGCATTTAATGCACACTAAACCATTTTATTGTGATTTCAATAAAGAGATTGAAGATGTTTCTAGAAGGATGGATGAAGAACATGAATGATGGAAGGATTCAATGAATCTAACCTAAACCTAAAATCTACAGAGGAGATTAAGTGGCAAAAGATGGATCTACCTTTTGAAGAGGTATAAAGGAAAACATAAGTTTGAGGTTAAAGAGGATGCTGGAGTTGTTGATATTATTGACTGATAAGTCTAGGTAGAAAGGCTGAAGGTGAAGGAGTTGATTAGAGTTGTGATTTCTTGAAGGGATTTCTGAGCAGATTAGTGATGGAGATGGAAATGGAACTCAGTTAGTAAGCCAACATATATGTGCAAAATTGTATCTTTTTTCTACAAAGTGAGTTGTATATTTTTCAGATCAAATACTACTACTACTTTCTAACCATTATATCAGTCTAAATCCTTTAATCAAGGTTGACCTAATAGTCATTGTTTAAATATTTTAATTAAGGTTTCATTCTAATGGAATGTAATTAAGTCCTCTAACAAGGCTCACTCCTAAAAGGGTGGTTGAAATCCTTTAATAGGGTCACACTTAGCAATGTGTTTGTAAACCTTTGACAGGGTTGGCTTTTCACAGAGCTCACTTCAGAAGAGTGAAAATATCAGTAACATGTTACAAAGTAGTTTTTCCCAAATTGGGTTTCTACTATAAATCCCAGTGTCATACTTCTATGAATAAACGTGTGAACATTTCTTTATCTTGCAAGTTAAATACTATTGGCCAATGGACTGCATTATTATATGTTTTTGTTATACATTCTTTAATGACCAAGTAATGTTGGTGATTAGATCTGAGTTGTTGAAGTGTTTAAAAGTTTGATTGATACATCTAGACCTGAAAACAATTGATTCACCCCCCTCTCTTTTGTTTTAAATCATATTAACAATTGGTATCAAAGATGTTGGTGCTTACACAGAACAAGTTTAAAGGTACTTGAAGTAAATAATCAATGTGTATAAAAAGGATGTACCAAAGTTGAATAAGGAGAACTTCCCTGCATGGTAGAGTCTGATGAAGTTGCATCTAGATGGTATTGGTGACTCAATGAAATATTATGTTGAACATGACTATGTTACACCTACTTCACCTTTGACTGCCGAGGAGATGAGAGCTAAATAGGAACACAACCAAGAAATGTTGGAGATTGCATCTGCCTTAAGCTATCCTTAATTTTGAGACATTAAAGATTGCACAAATGCAAAGAAAATGTGGGACACTCTTGCAAATATCTATGGTGGTGATACAAATGTATTAATGGAAAAATCTGAAAGCTTGAGAGGTAAGTTTGATGAAATGAAAATGCAAGAAGGTCAAAATATTGCTCAATATTGTGGTAGAATCAAGGAGATAGTAAATAATATTAGAGGAGCTAATGGAACTATTGAGGATGAGACTTTATTGGAAAGGTATTGAGAACTTTTCTTCTTATATATGCCATCAAAATTTTAGAAATTAAAGAATCTTGATGTAACCCTAGTAATGTTCAAACTCTAGAAAGTCTTGTTGGTAAGCTTACTGCTTTTGAGCTTTCTAACTATGATAACTACACTATTGCTAATGTTGAATATGCATTCAAGTCACAAATGTTTTTGCATAAGTCTAAGAGGGAAAAATAAAAATGTATAAGTGATAGTGACACTTTTGATGAGGAACTAGAGGATCTTGAAGCTCTTATGGCCAAAAGATTGAAAAGAGGAAAAGGAAAATATAAAGGTAAAATTCCTATCATATGTTTTACATGTAAAAAAGTTGGACATATAGCTACCAGATTTCCTAACATGAATGACAAGGATGAGGAAGGAGAAAGAAATTACAAGGATAATAGAGAAAATAGAGGTTACCGAAGGTACAAGGACTACATAGATAAAGGTAAGAAATTCTGTTATATTACTGAAGAAGAAACTGACACTGATAATGATGATTTTGAGATTGAAGTATTCTATGTTGCTATGAAAGATGACTTTGATGAAGATGAGAAAACTGCACTTGTTTCTTATGTGAGCAAATGTGATAAATGGATTATTGATAGTGGTTTCTCACATCGCATGACTGGTGACCAAAGTAAATTTGATACCCTAGATCATTACAAAGGTAGAAGTGTTAAGTTTGGTAATGATGCACCATGTCCTATAAAGGGTAAAGGATTAATTAAGCTAACTGATAAGATCACTTGTGAAAATACTTATTGGGTTGAAGGTCTTCACTATAATTTGCTAAGTGTTGCACAACTTAATAGCATTGGTTACCAAGTGGAGTTTCATCACAGAAAGGCTAAAATATTTGATGCCACTAGTGAAATAATTGGAAGTGGAGAATAAACTAAAGGTAATTTTTTCTATCTAGATCTATCTAAAGAGACATGCTTGATTGCACAATTTGATGATGTATGGTTATGACATAAGAGACTATGTCATGTTAACTTTGACAATCTGGTAAATATTAGTGAAAATAAGAAAGTTAGAGGTTTTCAAAGATTGAAGAAACCTGATAATGTGATGTGAAAACAATGCCAGTTGGGTAAAATGACTAAGTCTAGTTTCAAGAGAAAGACTTTTAGTTATGAAAATGTTTTAGATCTGGTTCATACTAACCTTTGTGGACCTATGGGTGTACAAAGCTATTGTGGTGCTAAATAATTTATTCTGTTTGTTTATGATTACACTAGGATGATGATTGTAATGTTTCTAAAAGAAAAATCTGATGCATTTCAGTTGTTTAAGTGGTATTTGGCTAAGGTTGAAAATGAAACAGGTAGAAACCTAAAATGTTTGAGATCTAACCGAGGTGGAGATTTTATATCAAATGAGTTCAATCTATTCTATAATGATAGAAGAATCAAGAGACAGATGTGTGCACCTAGAACACCTCCACAGAATGGTATAACTGAGACAAGAAATAGATCTATCATGGATTGTGCAAGGACACTAATGATTGATAAAAATATTGGAAAAAAATACTAGAAAGAAGTTGTAAGTATAGTTGTTTATACCTTAAACAGAGTACAAATAAAAAAAGGTACAAATGTTACACCTTATGGATTATGGTATAGTTATGCACGTAATGTAAAATACTTTAGAATCTTTGGGAGAAAATTCTATATATTAAAAGAGAATAGGAATGGAAATTTTGATGCTAAAAGTGATGAGGGCATATTCCTAGGTTATTCCAAAAAGAGTAAGGCTTATAAGTGTTTGAACTCTAACACTAACAAAATTGTGGAAAGTGTAAATGTGAAGGTTGATGAATATGCAGAGAAAAATGAATAGGAAAGAAAAAGAGAACTTGAAGATTATAGATCCTTTGTCTATATAGAAGAAGGAAAGGTGAGTAACACACTTGCACCTGATGCAGAGTCACGGGTAAGCAATGTTGAGCATCAGGAAGATACTACCAAGCATCAGGAAGATGTTGTCGAGCATTAGGAGGATGTTGCCAAACATCAGGAAGAGGTTGCCGAGCAATCAGAGGCTAAATCTGATAATCTTGCTGATGAACTTGAAGAGCAAGGAGAAAAGAAATCTGAACCTACTTTGGCACAATATGTAAGAAGACATCACAAGCCTGAGGAAATCATTGGAGATAAAGAAACTAGAGTTATGACCAGAAGCAAGTTGAAATATACTACATGTTTATTATGTGAGTTTGAGCCTAAGACAATAATGGAGGCATTAGAAAATGAAGCTTGGATTCAAGCTATGAATGAGGAGATATACCAAATAGAAAAGAATGATACTTGGACTCTAGTGCTAGACTAGAAAACAAAAATGTCATTGGAACAAAATGGGTATTTAGAAACAAACTTAATGAACATGGACAAATCAAAAAGAATAAAGCAAGGCTGGTATGTAAGGGTTATGCACAAGAAGAAGGAATAGACTATGGGGAGACATTTTCCCTTGTAGCAAGATTAGGAGTGAGAACTCTACTTGCATATGCTTCTTACATAGATTTCAAGGTATACCAAATGGATGTTAAGTCTGCATTTTTGAATGGTATATTAGAAGAAGAAGTGTACATTGAGCAACCTGAAGGATTTGTTGATCCAAACAAGAGAAATATGGTTTGCAAGCTGAACAAGGCACTGTATGGATTAAAGAAAGCCCATAGAGCATGGTATGAGAGGCTGCACAATGACTTGATACATATTGGATTTTCAAGGACAAATGAAAACAAAAATCTATACATGAAAGATGAAGAGGGTAAAGGGATTTTTTTAGATGATATCATATTTGGAGGACAAGATGCCTTGTGTAAGAAATTTTCAAATGAGATAAAAATTGAGTGTGAGATGTCTATGTTTGGTGACATAAAATTCTTTATTGGTTTGCAAGTCTATCATATGGAAAAAAGGTATTTTTATCACTCAGTCTAAATATGTCAAAGAGATACTAAAAACCTTTGGTATGGAGGATTCAAGGCCAGTAAGTACTCCCGTGGCTACTGGACAAAAATGTCTAAAAATGATGATACTGCTGAGGTGAACCAAACTTTGTATAGATCCATGATTGGAAAGTTGCAATATGTTGTTCACAACAGACCAGATATACCTCTAGCAGTTGGGATTATAGAAAGATTCTCTGCCAATCCTAAGGAAAGTCATATGATGGCTGTGAAGAGAATAATGAGATATTTGAAAGGGATAGAAGACTATGGACTGTATTACAAGAAGCATGAGAAATTTGAACTGAGAGTCTACACTGATGTAGTTTGGGCAAGAAATGTTGATGACATAAAAAGTACTAGTGGTGGAGCTTTCTTTCTTGGACATATATTAGTTTCCTAGACAAGCAAGAAACAAAATTGCATTTCCCAATCTACAACTGAAGCTGAGTATGTAGCAGCTATAGTGAACTGTTAAATCTGGTATAGATTAAGCAATTGTTAAAATGCATGAAAGAGGAGATCACTGAACCAGTTGTCATATACTGTGACAACACAAGTGCTATCAACATATCAAAGAATCCAGTTGTATACACTAAAAGTGACTTTATTAATTAATTAAATATTTATTATTTAATTAATATTGACTTGATGAATTAATTAAATATTTATTATTTAATTAATATTTATTCCTCTATTTATTAGATAAATTATTTAATTTATTTGATAAATTCACTATAGTCCATTCTCTTATCCTAAGTCTTCTAAATAGTTCTATTAAAGTGATTTAATCAATTATACAATCACTAAATATGACTAAGTCCCCTAGTCCACCTCATCCACCTAGTCACTTGACACATCACCTTGGCTAAAATAATTAATTATTATTAATTATTAAATACTCATTTATCCTCACCCACACATGTCCTATCTTTAAGGGCTATGTGATGAACTACAACTGATTTAGAACTTGAATGAAGAATCTATGATTTAAGATCACTAAGGAGTTGCTGATTAGATATGCAAGATGATTAAATTAGTATTATGTTGTCATTGATGTCAACTAGCTTGACAGTACTTATCTTGTAAGTTACTATACCGAAATATCTGAAGAAAGGTGAAAAAGATGAAGAACAAAAATATCTACATGAGGAAGATGTAGATGTTAGATGAGGATAAGGAATACACTGAGTAACTTGTTAATGAGTCTATGACTTGACGATATCTACTTTATTATGTTGCATTCATCTATGATGAAGAATAGAGAAGAAAGACACAAAATAGTGTTGTCGGTAAATGAAGCATTCTAGTATACACCAACAAAGTGTGGTGTATACTGAGCACAGTGTTAATTGAGCTTATGTTCACCAATGCATTTCTTTGTTAACTAAGCATAATAGAAAGGAATTAAATGATTAGTTTAGCCAATAAAATTGATGAGCTGTAAAGTGTATGAAATTGAGGTAATAGATAAGGTTTGTTATGAAGATTGATAGCTAACATAATTCAAGGAAGATCCAATGGAGCAGATTGAAATGTGTTATTGAAACATCAGCCGAAGAAGGTTAGAGTGGCAAAATCAATGAATGAGATTAAGCGGCAAAATTTGATGGACAAAAAGAAAATGATTTCCTCGTCTATATAAGAGACATTAGTTTCATTGTTGAAACAATGCCAGAGGAAGAAGATACTGTAGAATTATCACATGAAGGAGTTTTCATGCATTTTGATCATACTGGTTAGTGAGAACCGAACTGTAGAACAATTACCAAGCTACAAAGAGTAATTACCGATGAACAGTAAGTTGATATAGTATTGAATCTGAAGTGATATATTGATCAGAAAGATTTGAATGAGCTGAACATTGATCTGTAAACTACAATTGACATTGTTTCAAGGAAGATAATCTATTGTTACATATTTAACCATTGTACATAGTCAAATCTCTTAACCGAGTGGACTAATAAAGTCTTTTTATGTTTCATTCATAGAGTGAACATTGTTATCCTGTCAACCCCAGAGTGACTGCTGGTTGGATGATAACTTCTTGTCTAAAATCCTCTAACAAGGTCACACCTAATAGTGTGTTTTTAACCTTTAACAGGGTTGGGTCTGTACCGACCTCACTTCAGAAGAGTGAACTTTTTTGGGTTGTTGGTCCCAGGTAGTTTTTCCCTTCACAGGGTTTCCATGTTAAATCTCTTGTGTTATGTGTTGATTGTGATATTTATTTGTTATCATACTTTGCATATTACATGTTAGATTTGATTGGTAACTACTATAAGTTTTAAAATGGTAATTGGTAAAAACACAAATAGTGAAAGTATTTTATGTTTACTGAGTAGCAAAAGTTGAAGAATTGTTTTGGATTATACATTTTGGTTTGGGACACTGGATGACTGATTCACCCCCCCTCTCAATTATTCTAAAAATTGGTATCAGAGCTATGGTTGCTTAGAATAGAGTTTTAAGGACTCCAAAAAAAAGGTCTCAAGATGTATAAGAGGGAAGTGAAAAAGTTTAACAAAGAGAACTTCGTAGTATGGCAAAGCCAAATGAAGTTGCACATATCTGGAATTGGGAAATCTGCACTAGAACTGATGCAAAATGGCTACATTGAACTGACACTAGGTTCCCTAACACTTGATCAACTGAAGGACATGAACAAGCACAATATTACTATGATGGAACTTGCTGCTACCTATACCAATGTTGAATTTGAAGACATTAAGGGATGCACTACTACCAAATCCATGTGGGATAAACTGACTCTAATATACAGTGGAGATTTGAATGTTAAGAGAGCCAGATCAGAAAGCCTAAGAGGTTGATTTGATGATATGAAGATGAAAGAAGGTGAGAACATTGTGCAATACAAAAATAGACTAAAAGAGGTAGTACATTCTATTAGACCATTAGATGGAATTATTGAGGATGAAACAGTGATAAGAAAGATTCTCAGAACTTTACTGCCAGTTTATGCAATCAGGATCTCTGTAATTCATGAAACAAGAGCTACATCCAACCTTACTCTTGCCACACTAATTGGTAAGCTTACAACCTTTGAATTGAATAACTTTGAAAATAGTGTTGTACCTTATGTTGAATCCACTTTCATGTCTTCTTTGAAGATTGGTAAGTCTACTAGCAAGAATAGTAAGAATAATGATAGTGATAGTGGTACCAATGATGAACTTGATGAGTTTGAAGCTCTTATGGCTAGAAGATTACCCAAAGGTAAAGGAAGGTATAGAGGTAAGCTACCTTTAGCATGCTTTAATTGTAAAGAAGTTGGCCACATTGCTACCTGATGTCCAAATAAGAAAGATGATGATAGATCCAAAGACCGATCCGAAGGAAGCTATGGGAGAAGAGTTAAAATAGGCTACTGACACAATAACAAAGATAATCGAGATAGCTATGACAAAGGGAAAAAAGGTATGTTACATAGCCAAAGAATTTGAATCTAAATCTGATACTGATGATGATGTAGAAGTAGTATTTGTTGCTATGAAAGATGACTCAGAGGAAGAAGAGAAAGATGAAGAAATAACACTGATCTCTAAAGTAAGAAGAAATGATACATGGATCATAGATAGTGGCTATACACATCATATGACTGGTGATATAGAGAAATTTGATCTACTTGATGAATATTGTGGAGGATCTGTAAGAATGGGAAATTGTGCACCCTATATGGTAAGAGGTAAAGGTTCACTGATGATTAATGATAGAATAAAATGTGAAAATGCATATTGGATAGATGGACTGAACTATAATTTGTTAAGTGTGGCACAATTGAATAACTCAGGCCACTGACTTGCTTTTGAGAGAAGGAAGGTAAAAATCTATGATGATGGAGGAAGACTTGTCAGAACTGGTACACAATCTAGAGGTAATCTATTTTATCTTGATATTGATCAGTCTTCTTATTTATTAATGAAGGATGAAGATGCATGGTTGTGGCATAAAAGGTTATGCCATGTGAACTTTGATAACATTATCAAGATTAGTAAGAGGAAAAGATTTAGAGGGTTGCCTAACTTGTGAAAACTAGATCATGCTATGTGTCATAAATGTCAGAAAGGTAAGATGACTAAGTCTAGTTCTAAAAGAAAAAACTACTCAACAAATAAGATACTTGAGTTGGTTCATACCGACCTATGTGGTCCTATGAGAACTCAGAGTTATTATGGTGATAGATACTTTATTCTTTTTGTTGATGACTATAATAGACTAATGACAGTTTTGTTCTTAAAAGAAAAACCTGAAGCATTTAAGATGTTTAAGTGGTATAAGGCAAAGGTAGAAAAAGAGACTAGAAAAGAATTAAAATTCTTAATATCTGATAGAGGAGGTAAATTTAAGAGTAAAAAGACACAAAGCAGTGTTGTCAGTAAATGAAGCATTCTAGTATACATCGATAGAGTGTAGTGTATACCAAGCACAGTGTTAACCAAGCTTGTGTTCATCGACGCATTTCTTTGTTAACCGAGCAAAACAAAAAGGAATTAAATGACTAGTTTAGCTGATAAAATTGATGAGCTATAAAGTTTATGAAATCAAGGTAATAGATAAGGTTTGTTATGAAGATTGATGGCTAACATAATTCAAGGAAGATCCAATGGAGTAGATTGAAATGTGTTACTGACACATCAGCCGAAAAAGGTTAGAGCAGCAAAATCAATGAATGAGATTAAGAGGAAAAATATGATGGACAAAAAGAAAATGATTTACTCATATATATAAGAGACATTGGTTTCATTTTTGAAACAATGTTGGAGGAAGAAGATACTATAGAATTATTGCATGAAGGATTTTTCATGCATTCTGATCATACTAGTTAGTGAGAATCGAACTACAGAACAATTACCGAGCTACAAAGAGTAATTACCGATGGATAGTAAGTTGATATAGTATTGAATATGAAGTGATATATTGATTAGAAAGATTTAAATGAGTTGAACATTGATCTATAAACTGCAATTGAAGTTGTTTCAAGGCAGATAATCTACTGTTACATATTTAACCATTGTACACAATCAAATCTCTTAACCGAGTGGACTAAGAAAGTCTTTTTATGTTTCATTCATAGAGTGAACATTGTTATCTTGTCAACCCCAGAGTGACTGCTGGTTGGATGATAAATTTTGTTCTAAAATCCTCTAACAAGGTCACACCTAACAGTGTGTTTGTAACCTTTAACAGGGTTGGGTCTTCACCAACCTCACTTCAGAAGAGTGAACATTTTTGGGTTGCCAGTCCCAGGTGGTTTTTCCCTTCACAGGGTTTCCACGTTAAATCTCTTGTGTTATGTGTTGATTGTGATATTTGTTTGTTATCATACTTTTCATATTACATGTTAGATTTGATCGGTAACAACTATAAGTTTTAAAATGATAATCGGTAAAAACACAGATAGTGAAAGTATTTTATGTTTACCAAGTAGCAGAAGTTGAAGAATTGTTTTGGATTATACATTTTGGTTTGGGACACTGGATAACTGATCCACCCCCCCTCTTAGTTATTCTAACACTATGTGGCCTCATAAGACTTGGTCTCATGACCACATGTCTTCCCCTACACTAAGTCAAGAAGCTATCCCTATTCCTAAGGAGCTTCTCAAGCTACCTCTAAGGGTCAAAGGTGACTCATGGGACACTTGTACAAAGAGTCCTCATGAGGAAAAATTCCTTCCCTCTTCCTCTCAATGATCTTTGTGAGATACTTGACATGTTTCTTTCCCTTCCTCCTTCTTCCTCTCGCATTCCAACTACATCCCCCTTTCTCTCAACCCCTTCAACCAATTCAATCCTAGCCCTAGGATCATCCACCTTTTAATCTACACCATAAGATTGTTCTACCTAGGCTTGGGTCCTCCAAAATCTATAAAAGGAGCCTCATTTTCCCTTTGTGAGCTAATAGCTAATAGGAATTTTCAAAAAATCAAGCAATAGGAAACCAAGAATACAAGAAATCAAGCACTTCAAGCATCCAAAATCATCAAGCATCCAAGCCATTCTCATATCACTTGCATCTCATCCACCACATTTGCATAATTAAGATTTAGTTTTACATACAATTCACTCAATCTCCACACTTTGAGAGCATCTTGGGAAGGAGCTTCATTTGGAAATCTAAGAGCTCAACATCTTCAAGGAATCAAAGCTAGGAGGGCAATGGAGATAAGTTACATGGTAGATAAAGGTAAAACCTTGTTTTAGCTTCATTTTTATTGTATTCTTCATTGTTGTTTGCTAATTAGTTTGATTTATTAGATTAGATTAGTTATTATTTCATTTAGAATAGTTAGACATCTAATTTTCATACATTTTTGGCACCCATCATGGGGCATTCCCCACATTTTTAACATTTTTGTTTTCAGTTTTTCATGTGCAGAATTCTTCAGAGTTTTCCTGTGCATTTATCCACGAGTTTGGTGCATATATCCATTTCTATTCTGCATTTATTATGTTCTCCATTAGACATTGTCTTTTTCTTATTTATGTGCAAACATTCTATTTTCCTACACTTTCATACTTTTCTACTACGCATACATTCCTACTGCGCATTCAGATCATCATTCTGCACATACATCATTGTTGCACTTTCCTTTCCTTTCTCTGTGCATTAATTTTATGTTTCTGTGTATTCATATTTTCAGTTGTTAATTTTATTATTTTTCATCATTCTATTTTTAGCTAACCTTTTTTAACGAGTTTTTTTCCATTCTGGTAGATTTTAGGTTGTTTTGCAGGTCGAATTTGAAGACCCCACTTACTAAATTTTTGACAGTTTATTTGCAGGTTCTTAGGGGTTTGCAAAATAAACTATAATCTCATTTGGGCTTAAAATAAGACATGCTTTTGAATTTTGTGTGTTTTCCTTAGCATAGCAAACTATCTATTATGTGTTACTTTTTAGCATAATTGTAATCCCAAAATTATAACAACATATCCTCTCCCCTCGCCATTTGTGGATCTTGGGTGTAAGAGAAATTGTTATAATTTTTAGAGGGTGGTCTTTGGTGGGAAAAGAGGTACTCACCCTAAGGAATGACCCAATCAGTAATAGGCTAAAGCCAAGACCTTCCAAACTGGTATATAAAAAATGCCAGTTTGATTAGTCTCACATTGGACAGGTGTGAATTTGTTGTGGCAACCAAAATCTCCTCTAGTGCCCGCATGGTGCGTTAAAGTGCCTACATTGTTAAGGTGAAAATATTACTTTGAAAGGAGTGGGAGAGCCCCCTTAATTGGGAAAATGACTTGATCACAACCACCTGAATGGATGTCCTTAATACAAACTTTTGTTTAGTGGCCAAAAACCTTCTATTTGCTAGCTCAAGGGGTCACCCAAGCCCGTGAAGACACCCCACATTACTCACGGTTCATAGTAGAGATAGCAGTTCTTTGGGAACTAATGACCCATTGAATTTGGAACTTGGTGTTCCAGAGAAGTGAGTGCACTATAAGGAGGAGCCCATGCCTCCAAGCTCCTAGGTTGTCTGCTGTCGATTTGTGTGCCTGAATTTTATTATCCTAGTGGGGATTTAACAGATATTCTCCTTGCCAACCTTAGGAATGTAAGCGTGCTTGTGCATTCATACTAGAACAAATTAGATTAAATCATTTCTATTTTGTGTATGTGTGTTTATGCATTTTACTTTTCCAAAAACCAAACTATCAGAAAACCAAAAAATTCAAAATTTGCAACTCAAAAAAATAAAAAAACTAGAACCTGCGCATTTTTCACCTTCTGCTACACATTTCTCACATTTTTTTGTGCATCTGTTCAATCTTATTTCACTTTTGTTCCTATAATAATGCATCTATCTAGAACTATTGCACATATATCTAATCTTTCTGAGCATTTATATGAATGACCTACACATTTGTTGCTGCACATACACAACAGAGAGCATTCCTAGAGACTTTGGGAATTTCACAATAACTTTTTCAAATACGCATTTTAGTCTTCAGTAAGATTCTATAAAATCATTTAATTTACACAGACCTTTGATCTCCAATTTGACCATTTTCACCAAATTCACTATCTCTCTTTCATCAAAAATCCTCAAAATCATCCCAAATCATCATAATTTTCCAATTAGTGTTGAATTTCATCACCTTGTTTATCATATTTTGATCTTTGTGAGTTTATCATATCAGGATTATCATCCTCAATCAAAAAAATTACTTAGGTTATTAGCTTTTGATTCTCTTTTGTAAGGAATGGGAACAATGAGAGGGGGGGTGGGGAGGGGGGTGAATCAATGTTCACTGTATTTTATCTTTTATCTTAATCCTTAAACTGAACTTAAATACTTAAGTACTGAAATGAACATCTACATAAACATGAGACATGAAATCAACACATAACACCAATATGGTTATGGGGAAATCCAAATAGGTAAAAACCCTGGTGGGAATTGACACCCACTAATATTATGTACTAGTGTTTTATGATCCTTGTTAGAAGATCCTTAACCCTATTAGGAGTTTCTTTACAATATGTTTAGTATAGTAGACCTTGTCAAGGGTCAGACCCTATTAGGAGTCTTTTAAAATAAACCCTATTAGGGGTGTGGACTCACTGTCCTAGAGCTCATTGCTCAAGTGGTGAAGGCTACAAACTTTTGATCTCAGATAAACACTTTATCTATTGGATGAACTATCAATGTGACACTGCTTGTCTGATCAGTTCCTTTAATGCGCTGATGCTTTGACCTCTTGAAAAACTTTAATACATCTTATAAATTCTTCACACACTTTTTCTCTACTTATCTCAACTCTATTTCAACATCCTTCCTAATTACAATGGGCGAATCTCATATTTATATGTGCATACAAAACACATAACTAGGTCGGCCCTTTAACTGATTACATACAATGCTTCCAATTGAATTGGCTCAAGCATGTTTACAAGAAAACATAATTATATGTTAGAAACTTAATTATAATAAGCACATAGCCTTTACAACATAATAATATAACTGTAAATCAAAATGCCAATAGTCGATGACTTTCTCTATTCTTCTCTAGCACACACTGGCTATGTAACTTCAATTGTCTGTAACTTTGTCATACTTGCATATTTGATCATGCATTCATAGAATAAGAATGAATATATTCTAACCAACTTATCTTCTAGGGTGCATACCATAACTTGGTTGTACACATGTGTGCTGATGCTCTGAGCTTCAGGTACTCTGTACACTATCTAGTCTTCAACACTTAGCCAATTTTTTATTTTCTCATCGAGTGCTCTGAATCCAAAAATACTATATGACTTTGTTTCCATAATGAAAACACTATACTAAGTCATATACACCAGTATAGCCAACTTTCCAACAATCTCCCCTTTTTCATTGATGGCAACAAAGGAATATGGCCAAGTTGCTTACTATTCCTTAATACAAAATTTTTGTCTTATATCTCCCTATACATATCTTTCTATCTTATATCTCCTCTTATATATCTATAACCATATTCTATAAATAGTCCCCCTTTGACATTAATGAAAAATGTGCTTCAAAACTGTATGTGCAAATACTTACTGTGAGAGAACATCCAGATGTGCTATCTACAGGTTTTGGATCTCCTTCTTCCAAAATGTGATTAGTGAATTTACAATCTAGAGATGGGCGCATAGTGCATATTGTAGCTTCTCCATCTTCTCCAAATCTATGCTAGGAACTTGATCATATGTCAGCATGGTGGCATCGATCTCCTTGATATTCTAATTAAGTATGTCTAATGAGGGTGCAAGAGCATTCCTTAACTGAGTTTGCCTAGCCCTTATCTTGGACATCTCCTTTTCTACCTTCTCAATCTTATCTATCTATCCTTGGTAGACATTATTACACATGTTCACATCAATGGATGGATCTTCCACATATTTCCTTATGCTTTCTATCATAGATTCAACCTCTTGTATATTCTTGTATAGATCACTAGTCAATTTGTCTTGGTTCATACAGTCTACAATGATCTTTCTACCCTTTGCTACAAAATCCTTCAAGGATGCTTGACCAATCTTTAGTGAGCTCAGGTCAAGTGCATAGTTGCTAACCAATTCACTAAGCCTTTTCTTCAAATACTTCTCTTTTGTAGCTGGGGATGCAGATTCTTCCAGGCTAGAGAAATTACACTTGAACTATGAAATAATTGTACTCACATCATCAATGGAGTGTACCTTGGACACCTTCTTATCTTCTAGTAACAAGTTGTTTAAGATGTTTACTAATTTTACAAGGAGGGTATTCCTCATTACCTATTTCTCCTTGGCTTTCTCCATAGCTAAGATGTTGAACTTGATTAGGTTTTCTTCCCCCCATGAATCCAAACTGGTTGTGTCAGGTGTCAAACTTGACAACAATGTTGCTGAGGGAAGTGGAGTGATAGGAGTACTATCCATAGCTTCCTCTTTGAATCTTATTGTCATTGGTTCATTTTCTTTTCTCTCTACTTCTTTTTTTTTTTTCTTTTTTTTTTTCTGTTTGTTCTTCTTGTTGGAGATTTGCCAGTAGGCCAGTATAGAATGTATGCTTGTCATTGATGAAAACATATGGAAAGTAGCATGTGTGGAAGTATTATGATATATGTAGCAAGCTTTCTATATATGTAGCATGGACATGATATCAACATTATATCATGGGTGCAAGGGTTAACTATTAGTACAAACAATTATATAGCAGCTTGTGTCAGTAGTGTTCTTGATAGAGTAATAGGCAGTGTTTTGTGTATGGTTGTCCATACAGTTATCATGGAGCCTTGTGTGCTTGCATATATGTTGAAGACATGTTAGTGATATTTTAGTCATGGACGCATAGTCTGATATTCAGTAGAAGTGAAGTTATGCAGTTGCTATTCACCAGTAGTAGTTTCTTGTGTTTGTTCAGAAGAGCTGACAAAGATTTTATTGGTTCTAGAGTTGTGCCTATCTTTGTAGTATGCACCCTTGGAGTTAAGCTTAGAGAAGAGTTATAGATGTTTTACTAAGAGTTCATGAAGTAATTCAGCTTGAGGAGAAAGATACAGTTGTTTTGGTAGAACCAACAGTGTGTAGCATGCATCTACAATTATCTTATTGGACAAGTCCCAAAATGTGTTGCATGCATAGTAGAGCTAACATAATGTTTATCAAAGTTTGTTATGGTTTCTCTAATATGGTTTCAAGGTGGTTCTAATAGGATGAATTTATTATATGATTTAGAGGAAAGATATTTATAGGCAGTCATTTGTGATTGCTTGAGTGTGGTTCATAGTTGATTAAGTAGAGTAGAGCAGAGTGTGTGAAGTGTTGAACCATCAGAGGAAGTTATATGTGATCAAGTAAAGTGTTTGTGCTATTCATTGGAATTGATCTAGATAGTAGGTCTAAGCATAGTTCACCAAGATCTAGATATAGTGTGTGTCTATTATTTAGAAGGTTATAGTGTTCACCCATTTGAGCAGTGAGCTCTCGGATAGTGCATCCTCTCCCCTAATAGGGACAATTGTAAAAGACTCCTAATAGGGTCTGACCCTTGACTAGGTCTACTATACTAAATATATTGTAAAGAAAATCCTAACAAGGTTAAGGATCTTCTAAAAAGGATCATAACACACTAGTGCAAAATATTAGTGGGTGTCAATTCCCAGCGGGGTTTTTACCTATTTGGGTTTCCCCGTAACCAAAATATTGTGTTGAGTTCAAGTGTTCTTTCATTGTGTCTATGCTTTATTTTTAAGTATACTTAATTGCATAAAGAATTGAAACTTGTAGATAACTGATTCATGCCCCCCCCCTCTTAGTTATCTCTTGGAACTATTCCTAACAATTGGTGTCAGAGCCAAGTTCCTCAGAGAGAAAGTTTAATAGCTTGAGGTTGATCAAATGGATTACTTTAGAAAAGAAAGTCCTAAGTTCGATGAAGAGAATTATCTTGATTAGAAGAACAAGATGGTGACTCATTTGCAATGCATTGCTTTTGAAGTTTTTGATGTAACTATCAAAGCAACCAAGATTACTACCTTAGAAGACCTTGCAAAGGATGATGCTACTGAAAGGAAAAAGGAATTGTTTAATCAGAATGCTATAGCCAAAGAAGCTCTTATTAGCACCCTATTTGATGGTGAGTTTTTAGAAATAAAAAAGGTAGATACAACCCACAAAATATGGAAACACCTAGAAGACATATTTGAAGGAGACAAACAAGCAAAGGATGTGCACAGAAAGACATGGAAGAAAATATACAATGCATTAGAGATGCTACTAGCAGAAAATATCAGAGCTTACAATCAAAGGATAAATGAAGCAGTTGCTAGAATCAGAAACAATGGTGGAGAGATTTCAGAGGAGGACATTATGGACAAGTTAATGACTACTCTCACTCATGAATATGAAAGAAAGATCGACATCCTTGATGAGACCATGAAAATTACATCAAATTTCAAGAGAGATACCTTTATCAGTGAAATCTCAGCCTTTGAGATTTCAAGATTGAAGACAAAACCAAAGAGTGAGACAACCTGCAAAGCAATAGTTCATGGTAAGAAATCTGCAAACACTTCTGGTAATTTTGATGATGATGATGAAGAGAAAACTCTAGATGATTTCATTTCCATGATTTCCAAAATAGAAAAGAAAGGAAAAGGTAAATATGAAGGTCAATTTCCATTTAAGTTCTTTTCATGTAATAAGATCAGTCACTTTGCATCTAAGTGTCCTACTAGAGCTAGAAAGTTCAAAAAGGATTACAAGCCTAAGTACTCTAAGGAATGCTACTATGTTGGAGATGGAGTTTCAGATGATGAATTAGGTGAAGAAGAAATTGGATCCATTTCTATTATAGACAAAATGAATAATAAGACAAATCATAAAGATCAAAAAGAGGAACAAGAGCTAGCATTGATTTCCCAAGCTGATAGAAGGATAGACTAGATTATAGACAGTGGTTGTTCACATCACATGATAGGTGATAAAAACAAATTTTTTCATCTAGACAAATACAATGGTGGTATGGCTAGATTTGGAGATAACACTTCTAAACCCATAGTTGGTAGAGGAGCCATCACCTTGGATGGAAATAATAGTACTGATGATGTTCTCTATATAGATGGTTTGAAACATAACCTTCTTAGTGTTGGACAGTTACTTGGAAAAGGATATCAGTTGGAGTTTAAAGATGACAAATGCATTATTAACAAGAAGAATGATGTTATGATTGCATCAGGCTCAAAGACTAGAGGTAATGTTTTCCAACTCAGTTCAGAAGGAAGTTGTTTTTTTGCTAAAGTTGATGACAGTTGGTTATGGCATAAAAGACTATGTCATATCAATTTTTATAACATAGTAAAGATAAGCAATGTAAAAGTAGTAAGAGATATACCTAGTATAGCAAAGCCAATTGACACTATATGCAGAGAATGTGTGATGGGAAAGCATGTAAGAAATTCATTCAGGAGCAGGCACAATTCAGTAGAGAACAAGTTGGATCTGATTCATATAGACCTATGTGGTCCAACTCAAACAAGATCATACTATGGTGAAAGGTATTTCATTTTTTTTGTTGATGATCATACTAGGATGATGTGGGTTGCATTCTTGAAAGATAAGTCAGAAGTATTTGAGAAGTTCAAAATATTCAAAGCAAAGCTTGAGAATGAATCTAGACTAAAGATAAAATTTTTGAGATCGGATAGAGGAGGAGAATTCACCTTTGATAGATTCTATGAGTACTACGAAGAACATGGCATAAAAAGACAGTTAAGTGCACCTAGAACCCCTCAATAGAATGGAATTGTAGAAAGAAGGAATAGGATCATCCTTGATACAACATGCACCATTATGATAGAAGGAAAAATTGCACACACCTATTGGAGAGATATGGTCAATACATTAGTCTATACCATCAATATAATTCAATTAAGGCCTAGCTCTAACAAAAAACCATATGATCTATGGTTTGGTAATGTTCCCATAGTAAAATACTTTAGAATCTTTGGAAGCAAGTGCTACATCAATAGGGATGAAGTAGTAGGAAAGTTTGATGCAAGAAGTGATGAAGGTATTTTCCTTGGTTACTCTACTAAAAGTAAAGCTTATAGATGTTTCAATTTAAGATTGAAAAAGATCATTGAAAGTTCTCATGTTAAGATTGATGAAAAGTTTATGGTTCAAGAAAGAGATCATGATTACTCACCCATGATTGAAGAAGAACCTAGACCCTCCACTAGTGAGATAGTTATTGAGGAAATGTTTGATAGTATTGATGTGTTATTCAATGACCATGAGACAAGTGAAGAAGGTACTCCTAAGGCTAATGAGTCAACATCACCTAAAGTTCCAAAGTTTACATCTAGAAACCATTCCAAGAAAGACATCATTGGAGATCAAAGTGGCAAAGTCTTAACAAGATCACAAGCAAAGAACTTAGCTAGCAGTGAAGTGGTATGTTTACTATCTCAGATTGAACCTTTAAGTGTTGAAGATGCATGTAATGATTCAAATTGGCATGATGCTATGAAAGAAGAACTTGATCAGATTATTAAGAATGACACTTGGGAACTAGTCCCAAGACCTAGTGATAAAAATGTGATTGAAACAAAGTGGATATTTAGAAACAAGATGAATGAAGATGGTACAGTAGTAAGAAGTAAAGCAAGGTTAGTATGTAAGGGATATGCACAAAGAGAAGGCATTGACTATTCAGACACATTTACACCTATGAGTAGATTAGAAGCTATTAAGTTATTTCTAGCTTATGCTATAGTCAAAAACTTCAAAGTATATCAGATGGATGTCAAGTCAGCATTCCTGAATAGTGATTTGAAAGAAGTATACATTGAGCAGCCAAAAGGATTCACTTTATCAGACATACCTGATATGGTATGCAGATTGAAGAAGGACCTCTATGGACTTAAGCAAGCCCCTAGAGCATGGTATGAGAGACTAGATGGATATCTAACAAAGATTGGTTCAAGAAAGGAGCAGCATATTGTAATCTATTCATTAGAGAGACATCTGAAGGTCTACTACTTGTAGCTATATTTGTTGATGATATTATCTTTGGAGGTAATGACAAACTAAGTGCAAAATTTGCTAAAGAAATGCAGAATGAGTTTGAGATGAGTATGATTGGTCCTATCAAATAATTTTTGGGACTAAATGTGCAACAGACAAAAAAAGGAATTTTTATTAATTAGTCCAAGTATGTGAAAGAGATACTGAAGAAATTCAAAATGGATGATTTCAAGCCAGTAGGAACCCCTATGATCATTAGATGCAAGCTTACAAAAGAAGATGACTCACCAACAATAGATATAACATTATATAAGTCTATGATTGGTAAACTCATATATCTTACTCAGACTAGACCTGATATTTCCAATGCAGTTGGCATAGATAGAAGATTTGCAGCAGAACCTAAGCAAAGTCACCTCATGGCAGTAAAGAGAATATTCAACTACTTGCAGGGCACTATAAATTATGGTTTATGGTATCCTAATTAAAAAAATGTTGAGCTTCATGTATACACTAATGCTGATTGGGTAGGATGTGTAGATGATAGAAATAGTACATCAGGTGGAGCAGTGTTTCTTGGTGATAGACTTGTCACCTAGACAAGCAAGAAACAAAATTGTATTTCTTAGTCAACAAAAAAAGAGGAGTATGTTGTAGCAGCCTTGAATTGTTCTAAAATTGTTTGGATCAAGCAGATGATAAAGGATTTTGGAATTTAGATTGACTATCCTATTATTATTCACTGTGATAACACTAGCACTATCAATATGTCAAAGAACCCTGTGATGCATGCAAAGACAAAGCACATTGAGATCAAGTATCACTTCCTAAGAGAGAAAGTGGTAGAGAAAGAAGTCAAGTTGGACTATGTGAGTACTAAAGATTAGTTGGTAGATATATTCACAAAGCCCTTGCCTAAGGATACTTTTGAGTATCTCAAGGAGAAGTTGGGAGTAATTCCCTTCCCTGATTCTGCTTAAAAGAAAGAAGCAAAGGCATCAGTCCTCAGGGATTGATAGAAGGTTGACCACTCTAACTCAGGAGTAGTACTAGTGCTTAAAATGAATGGCACCCTTTTCCATTGATGTCAAAGTGGGAGTAATATATAGAGTCATGAAAAAAAAAGGAGTAGTATACTAAGGGGGAGTAGTATTCAATCTTGGAGGTAGTTCAGTTGAGGAAATGGAGAATATTGAAGCTTAGTGCAGAAATAGGAGGATTCACCTTTGGGGGATTTTTGATGAGGAAATGGAGAATGTTATAAAATTATTTCTCATTGGGTTGGTGGTGGTTTTTTATTCCACATGTTGCCATCAATTCAAAGGGGGGAGATTGTTGGAGATTTGCCAGCAGGCCAGTACAAACTGTATGTTTGTCATTGATGAGAACATATGGAAAGTAGCATGCATGGAAGTATTATGTAGTAAGCTTTCTATATATGTAGCATGGACATGATATCAACATTATATCATGGGCACAGAGGTTAACTGTTAGTACAGATAGTTATATAGCAACTTGTGTTAGTAGTGTTCCTGATAGAGTAACAAGCAGTGTTCTATGTATGGTTGTCTATATAGTTATCATGGAGCCTTGCACACTTGGATACATGTTGAAGACATTTTAGTGATGTTTTAGTCATCAACGCATAGTTTGATATTTAGTAGAAGTGAAGTTATGCAATCGCTATTCAATAGTAACAGTTTCCTATGTTTGTTCAGAAGAGCCGATAGAGATTTTATTGGTTCTGGAGTTGCACCTATCTTTGGGGTATGCACCCTTGGAGTTAAGATTAGAGAAGAGTTTTGGATTTTTGGTTAAGAGCGCATGAAGTAATTTATCTTGAGGAGAAAGATACAATTTTTTTGGTAGAGCCAATAGTATGTAGCATGCATCTACAATTATCTTATTAGACAGGTCTCATAATGTGTTGCGTGCATAGTAGAACCGACATAATGTTTATCAAATTTTTTTATGGTTTCTCTAATATGGTTTCAAGGTGGTTCTAATAGGTTGAATTGATTATATCATTTAGAGGAAAGATATTTATAGGAAGTCATTTGTGATTACTTGAGTGTGGTTCATAGTTGATTAAGTAGAGTAGAGCAGAGTGTGTGAAGTGTTGAACCATCAGAAGAAGGTCTATGTGACCAAGTAAAGTATTTGTGCTATTCATTGGAATTGATCCTAATAGTAGGTCTAAGTGTAGTTCACTAAGATCCAGATATAGTGTGTATCTGTTATTCAAAAGGTTGTAGCCTTCGCCCCTTTGAGTAGTGAGCTCTCAGACAGTGCATCCTCTCCCCTAATAGGGACAATTGTAAAAGACTCCTAATAGGGTCTGACCCTTGACCAGGTCTACTATACTAAATATATTGTAAAGAAACTCCTAATAGGGTTAAGGATCTTCTAACAAGGATCATAATACACTAGTGCAGAATATCAGTGGGTGTCAATTCCCACTGGGATTTTTACCTATTTCGGTTTCCCCGTAACCAAAATATTGTGTTGAGTTCAAGTGTTCTTTCATTGTGTTTATGCTTTATGTTTAAGTATACTTAATTGGATAAATAATTGAAACTTGTAGATAATTGATTCAACCCCCCCCCCCCCCCCCCCTCTTAGTTATCTCTTGGGACTATTCCTAACACTTCTTTCTTTTCTTCCATCTTTTCTTCTTCTTTTTCATCTGTGATATCCTCAATCAATATTTCTTCTTGATGAGTGGGAGGAGTGTTACTACATAAGTTCTCAACCTCTTTAGTGCTTACAAATTCCTCTTCAAACTTGTCTAGATCCATATCTATGGCCACCATAGTAACTTTTACATTGTCAATAAAGATAGAATCATCCTTGAGTGTCTTTGCTATGGGCGCAAACTTATCTTCCTCTGATATTATTTCAAGTATAGGCGCTGAGTCCTAGGGACCTGTCATAGGTACATTAGTTGTCTTTGAATCTTTTGCAGCCATTATGGAAACTTGAACTTTGGGTGCAGTAGCTAGATACGTGTGCCTATTCATGAAGACCTTCTCGAATGCCTTCTCTATTTCCTTAGCTACTAGTTCATAGTTTTTGTCCATTATATGTAGGGTCCTTGACTTTGTTCAGAGATGTGGCTTTACTAGATTTAACAACAAAGATTTCCCCTCTAGAGAACATACTGGAAGGGTTTCATCTAGAATCTTTTCTCTTATCCTTAATTCCTCTTCAATGGCCTGTCTCTTTTGGAATTTTAAGATGTTCCACACATTATCAGGGATCATAGTCTTTAGTTCTAAGTCTATCTTCTTAAATTTCAACATATGTTTGACAATCATTCCATGTGTCTCTGATTTGTCAATCTCACTATATTTCTCATAGAACTTTCCTACTTGATCAATTCTACCTTCATCAACCATTCTTGTACTTAACACATTAAGACTAGGTTTGAATATTACTTTAGGAGGTTTTTGAGTGTTCCTTCTATTTCTTGTTACTCACGAGGATGGATGACCAATGCTTATTTATTTCTACCTCTTAGGAATTGCCTTATACTTAGGAGGAGCAGTAAGGTCAATGGTTTCCTTGGGTGCAGAAGGAGTAATATCAGTTTTACCCTTCTAAACATCAGATTTTTCAAATTTTACCTTCTTCAACTTAGGATCTTCTAATTTTGACTTTGCTATTATAGCGCTCTCAATTTCCAAATCAATCTTCTCTTCCCTTTCTTTGTCTAGGTCTTCTTGAGACACTCCATTAATTCTCAAGATCTCTGAGGTAACCTTAGCAACCTTCCTCTTTATTGCTGCGCTGTTTAGAACAACATCAAATTCTCTTGTTTTCTCTTCATAGGTTCCCCATCTTGGCTCATTGGGGTCTTTAGGGGCTGTAAGCAACACTTGTGCAATGCTTCTAGGATTTGTTCATCAAATTCATACCCAAGTGGATGGATCCACTTTTTCCTTGGTTCAACTACCTCCATGCATGTTGTGTCACTCTCAACCATAAAACAAATAGCATCCTTATACTTTTCAACTATCTTCTCTGGATTCTGAATCTCATCTTCATCTTATCCCTGAATGTCTTCAACTCTAGTGTCATGTAATCTCTTAGAGTGCTCTTAGTAGATGCCTTGAAGGATATTTGTGGCATAGTAGGAATACTCCTATCAAGGTATAAATCTGACACCTTTCCAACAATATGGAAGTACATATATATGATCAAAGACCCAAATCTAAATATCTTGGTCTTATCATGCTTTATGGCCTTAATGTTATCTATCAGTTGTGCACATAGGATCTCACACAAATTGAACTCTCCATTCTCTTTCATAAGTCTCTTTAATTTCTACAAATCCTATATCATCATTCTCAGTATCACTTTCACTCAAAGATTTCTCGAAAATAGCTTCAAGTTCTTCATCATTTTCATAATAACATTCTTTAGATCTCCTAGGTTTAAAGTTATTTCTATACTTCTTGACTCTCTTAGGACATTTAGATGCAAAATGACCAAATTCTTGACAAGTCTAACATTGAAAAATTTTCTTACCATCTGGTTCTCTTTTCACAAGCAAGGAAATACCTTCTTCAATCTTCCCATCTTCTTCATTTCTAGATCTGTGCGCTGCTGCTAGCATAATCTCCGCTCTCACTGATGCTTCTTCACAAAGTAGGGCTAGCACTAAGTGCACTGAATGTTGTCTCCATTCTAGGTAAATCTCCTGATAGCCTCAAGTTCATCTCTTCTACTTCCAATCTTCCAAGAAGAGTTTCTCTAGAAAAATTCATAGTAAAAGGTATAACTTTTTCAATCATCTATGTTGTCTACTTAAATGCAGGAGTCAATGTCCTTAGAATTTTCTATATTACTTCATTCTCTATCTTGGTTCCTCCAAAAGATTTTATACGTGTAACAATCTTTGACATTCTACCAATATAGCTTCTAATAGATTCATCTTCCATCATTCTTATATCTTCAAATGCACATATCCAATTATGTAATTTGACTTTCTTTGGATGTTCATCACCTTCAAAAGTAGATTGTAAAGCTAACCAAATTTCATGAGATGTTTTTAGATGTTTTACCTATCTGTACTCCTTTTCTAGAAGGGCTAGCAAGAGTGCTTCTCTGGCAAGTATGTTACACATGAATATATATTTCCTCATTAGTACATTCTTCAATCTTATCCTCATCAATAATAGTCTTCTGATTCTTTGTGATTAACCAATAACTTGGTCCTAAAAAAAGTAAATGTGTCTTCATATTTTCTTTGTAGCTGTCAAAATTTACTATATCGGACTTAGTGCTTTCTTTCTTGAAATGATTCACCATGGATCTCCTTAAGATGTTAAACTTTTCCTTCAAGGACTTGCTGCTCTAATACCAATTGTTAGAAAGTAAAGTCCACCAAGATAACTGAGAGGGGGGGTGAATTAGTTATCAGATAAATAAAACTTTTATCAACTTAAATAGATTTCAACCATGTAAGCAATGTAACCAACAACCATAGAAAGATAAACATACACAATAACATAATGAGACAAGATATGTTGACTAGGGAACATCTTGATCAAAGAGTAAACCCTGGTGGGAATGATTCCCACAAAAGATGCACTATGAAATCTCCTTGTGAGAAGATGGACTTTGTTAGGAGTCTTATGAAATACATTCAGTACATATGAGTCTTTGTTATGAAACTTTGAATTCCTGCTAAAAGATTTTAACTCTGTTAGGAGTTATGGAAGACAGAAGGACCCACTACCCAAACAGCTTCAAGTGTAAGATCATTGAACACACTGTCCAACTAATCTTTGTATTAATCAAAAGAATAATATGAAAAGATTACTGATCTCAAAAATTCAATACTCCTTCTCTGACTATGCCAAACCACACCAATTGCTTCATCAGATCTCAATACCAGATCTCTATACTTCACATATCCTCTTCCAACAAGTATTGCACAATTCCACAATTAAATTTCAAATAAAATTCACAACTACTACATTACAACAAGGAAAATATTCCTTCCTTTATACCACACTCAAGTAATTACAAATGAGTCGGGATACAAATTAAAAAATGAAAGTTTCCACACATTACATAAAAATTACACAAAAATATTGGCTTCCAATTAAGATAATTCTTCACTCGTGTGACCTCAGATCTTGTGCTCACATCCAAATCACTAAAATTATGTCTTCAACTACCTCATAACTATGCATGATTGGATTCAATCCCGATTAGGAGATATCATCCGATTTCCACAAACCGCTACTCAAGAACACTGCCTGAATACTTCTTCCACTAATTTCTTTATACCTGTCATGAATAAATGAATTTTCATATGTGCTCTTAACCATGATCTTATAGAACATCATAGAGTAAGTCCTCAACTCTGCATACCTTCATCTTCAATATCCCAAGTGCGCTAACTCAAACATTGTCTGCTTCTCTACAAAACTTTAGTAGATCACTGTGTTGACATTAATGAAAAAAACAGTCATGAATGGAACAACAACTGCTAAAAAATAGTTGTGAATACTCCCCCATAGGATATATTCAACATTCATTCCTAACAGTCATACGATCATACAAACATAGGATTAAATGCTGATAGAAAATACGAAAAGAATGAGGCTAGAAATAAATTTTCTACCCACGGTGGGCACCAAAATGTTTATGTCTGATTGTGGACCTCTAATTTAGCCATTGACTTCAACATGGTCATTGTTCATAAGCCAATCACTAAAATAAATATGAATTATTCATTTTGCAAACATAGATGAATCGACTTGTTGCCTCCTATTTATTTGGTGTTTTGAATCACTCTCAGAATTGAGAGCCCAACAACCATAGACCAAGGTCTAAAATGGAGGATCTAAATGCTAAGAAAATGAAAGAATGCAATTGAAATTGAGCTAAGATGATAGTACAAATTAAGCTAAGAAACTTGGAATTAAAGTGAGAATGAATCTAATAACATAATAAACAAACTAGATTAAAGTATGAGAATGCATCATTATTGTAAAATGAGATTATTCTAAAATGCAAGATTATCAAAGCTTAAGAATGTAAAAGATGAGACAACAATTCGCTATAGTTTCGATACTCAAAAATTGTCTCCTCAAATGAGGAATGAGAGGTTCATAATATAGAAGAGGCCAGGTGGAGATTGAAGAGTTTCTTGCAAAGAAACAGTCGACTCTTTGTCTCCTTGGTGGGAGGTGAAACAATTTGGAGAGAATTATCTAATTAATTAAATGAAATATTGCCACATGGGTGGCTTTTTGAATTATTTGAATAATTAAATTCAAAGAAGGATATTTCATTTAAAGAACTAAATAATTATTTAATTCCTTTTGATGTATATTAGCTAAAGGGGGTGGAATTAATCTATTAAAAGACCTAGAACTTTGTAATTAAATTAATTAATCATGGGGTTTATTTAGCCAATAAATGTTGATATTTAGGAATTAAATATAGCACATGATTAATGGAAATTTAGGGTTTTTTTGCATTCGACACCAAGTCAAATAAAGTCAATTAGGAGATAGAATTACCTAGTACAATAGGACTTTGATGATGTAGAAATTTGAAGAAATGCACCAAAATTGATTATAATTGCAAGGTGCCAATTTTGGAGTATTATAGTTAATGGGTAACTGACATACCCAAAAGAACAACTCTCATGACAGAGAGAGTGTCCATTTATTAAACAAAAGAAATAAAATAAATGAACCACCATGTTGCAATAGTATAGTGTAAAATGAAGGAAGAGAAACCATAAAAGAAAATCAGGGTTTTCATGGAAAGAGAAAACCTAAATTCTTTTATTTTCATGAAAACACAAGACTAGTAGTAGTTAGATCATTCAAGAGATACTAGATCTCTATGCATCCTCATGCTCAAACAAGGGTATATCTATGTGTATACACACCTCTGGTATGCATACACACATATGTACACTTGAGTGTGTACTCTCATCTTCAATCTTCCTCCTTCCTCCCCAAAACCCTGCACATGGAAATGAGACAAAATTAGGGATTCTAGTGTTTATAAAAGTGGTCCCAACCCTAATTTCAAATTAGGGTTAGGGGAGCCACTTAGGTAAGTTTTCTTTATTTATTTATTCTATGCCGTTGTTTTTATATTTTATTTGTGGCATCTAATTTTTATTTATTTATTGTGAGAATGGATATTTTGTTCACCGAATTTAATTTTTAAATAAACTTACAATTTCCTTTCAAATAAATATTTTTGGGGCTTGAGTATTAAGAAATTAATTTTGTTAGATTTAAATCTCCTTTTGATTTAGTACTAAATTTATTGAAATTAATAATCAATTTAATATTTGGGTTGAACATCAATATGAATATACTATTGAATTTTGAAATTTTATCATTGCAATTAAAATATCCTTTTAGTGATTTGTGTTGAAGGAATTTTAAATTGGTAATGTTTATTTATTTGATATAGTTCTAATTCATTTTATCAAAATAGTATTAGAACAATATTAAAATTAAATTAGAGGCTAATGTTGATTAAATTATTTTGATATAATCTTTTATTAATTGAATTTATTTGAGTATTGAGATTTAGAAATGGGTACATAATAAGATGTATTTAAAAGTTGTGGAATATCTTAATTAATTATTTAATGATAGAGGGTTTTATTGTCAAGTGAGGCATAATTCAATTTAAATATTTAATAAAAGAAATATTAAATTTAAAAAAAAATAAAAATGCTAAATACCTTTTTAGGGGATTTTTTTTATGTCTTTGTGGAAATTTGATTTTTCTATTTTTTTAGTAAAAAAATTTGTCTTTTGCCTTTTAATAAGATTTGATTTTTTTTAAAAAAAGTTAAGTGATTTATTAATTTGTTGGTCATTTCTTTTAGATTTGAAGAAATTTGTATTTATTGCTTTAATTATTGTTTAATTTAATTTTCTATTGGAATTATGTAATGGTGATATTTTTTAATTCATTAGTGTGATTTGTTTCTTGATATTGTTATTAGATGCAATTTTTAAAATTATTTAAAGTTGTAAATGTTGAAATTTTCATTTAATGAACCTTTATATTATAGTATCATTTTGAGATTTGAGATTTATGATTAATAAATTTAATATTATTTGGATTTATCCAATGTCTTATTAAAGTTTTGGGAAATTAAATGGTTATTATTATTGACCTTTTTATCTTCTTTTAATAATTGGATTAATGGGGAATTAGTTTAATCATTAAAATTCCTAGTAGGGACTTAAGAGAATTAATTGCCTTAATATTTTGTAATAATAGCTTTTGAATAGAAATTTAGTATTTATTAATTTAAAACCCCAGTGAAAAAAAATTAATAATATTTAATGAATTTTAAATAAAATTATATTATAAATCAAGGGGTACATCCAATATATTTTAAATTTGACATTTATTAACGTCCTTTTACCCCTAATAGTCCCATAATCCTAGTATTTCGGGGCATTACAATAGTCTTACAGATTAATTGAATTAAGATTAATGTAGAATAAAGTTTAATATAAGGTTTTAGTTAAAAGAAAAAATTAGTTCATTAATTTAAAACTTGATAATGTTATCTTTATGAGGCCAATATATGTGGCCAGTATACTGGCCATCCTAAAAATAACATTATAGCTTGACCTAAATTATGTTGAAATCTTTAGTACTCTTGGAGAATTAATGAATTATTTATATAAACATTAGAATTCCTTTTAATTAAATTTTAATAAAGGAGTATAGACATTTTCTCATCTTCAAACTCTATTAGTATATATTATGTCATGCTTGGAGAGCTCAGTATCCCCATCTATTTCGATGAACTCCAAGAGGAAGTTCATGCCTAGAGGGGGAGTATGTGAGGTCCAACCCTGACGCATCTTTTCTCAATAGTTGATTTGATGTTTGGACTACCTAGACGATACCTTGTTTTGTGATACTAGATGTATTTTGATTATGAATTGATAGCATTAGATACTATGTGATGATTTTACTTGATTATATTGATGATGATGTTAGACGAACCTCTACATGATTATGTTAGATTCATACTTGTTTTATGTTAAGGAAAGACAAATGAATTTTGGATTCTACATTTTATTATGTTATTATATGGATTAGTAAAATGTGATTGTGGTGATGTGAAATTCCTAAAGTAATGATTCTACAATTGATTTAGGGTTACTTGTTTAAGTGAAAAATGAACTTACATTTTGATGCTTATAGAATTAGGGTATATTATGGAATATGTTTATGTTGAAATCATGAAATGCAATTTCTCTATGTATTCGTATTTGGATGTTATTATAGATCATGTTTCTCTTTCAATATGTTTATATATGCATTGATTTCATGAGATATTGGTATTTGAATCAAGTGTACAAGATTATGAACATGGTATTAAATGCAGGGAAACAAGGATGGATCTATGTGAAAATAGTTTAAGGCCAAGGTCGACTCTAGGAAGAGAACGAACTCCTTATTATGTGATTTTAATTTTGTAAACATAATGCTTGAGTGATTGTTGTTGTAAATGTTAATATGAGCATAAATGGATGTAAAATCAAATGTGTAAATGCAAATGAAAATTATCCATTGGGCATGCCAAGTGTGTAATTATGTAATGTGATGTGTACTCCTTTTGTGAGGTGTCACTTGACACTAGTGTAATGTGTTGGCATGCCTAAGTGGAAAGGGGACCCTACCTCACCCTTAGGTCATCTCATGAATCCCTAGGCATGGTTAGTGGTTTGGGAAACCAATGTATGTGTCATCACTTTCCATTTTCAGATGTAAAATCAAAGAATACCTTGTGATTTTGAAGGTCAACTTTGATTTTGTTCATAGATCTCTGAAGTTTGCCAAAAAGGGTATCTAAATCCAAGATCAGATCCACAGTTTCACACCTATGCCTGTAAGAAAAAGAAGATTTTTGTTGTTTGTTTGGGGGGTTTTCCTTGATCAAACCTCAATTTTGAATCAACCTTGAAATTGATTTGAATTTGTAATATGTATAAACAAAGCAAATGGAACTTTTCACCTTTCTTATGTTGGAGTCCTTGTAGAGAATTCAAATCCTTGAATCCATAAGTATGGATGCTCCAATGAATGTAGAAGTTTGTAGGATTTCTCAAATCAATGGCATTTGATCTTCAATACCAATCTTAAATGGATCTTTGCATAGACTAGGAAGAATGTGGAAGGATGGATCTTTAAGGGGGCTCCAAAGAGATTGAATCCTTCAATGACTAACAATGGATCTCCTTGATGGATGAATGAATGGATGCTTAGGGTTGAGAATGAATGAATGCATGCTTTATTTCCTTCTCCTTCTTGCTTACTTGATTGAACATGAGAGCTTGAGAGATGAGATGTTAATAGTGGATGTTCTCACAAAACTTGATGGAGAAAATGAGAGAGGAAGGCTTCCTTTTATAGTGATCTAGGGCACAAACCTCTAAAGAATGTTGACATTAGGGAATTAAATCCCAATTAACCTTATCCCCTAAAAATGGACCCAAATTAAATGCAATTTAAGCATTTACCATTCTAAAACCCAAAATGGCCATCCCAGAAGTGGGAAAACAAATATTTCCAAAACCTAACATCTAGAAATCATGGGATCCTAAAATTTGAATCTAGGGGCAAATACAAGGTAGACCCTACCCTAGCTCAGGGTCAAGGTCATCCTCGACCTAAGTCAAGTTCTAGGTCATCATTGATCCTCAAGGTCATCTTTGACCTTGAGGTAAAAAAACCCAGAACCTCAATCCATAATGCTAGGAAATGTGAAAAAATAGGTGAAAATAGGAGCAGAGAACAACAGAACAAGGGGGAAAGCCAAATCCATGAAAAAACTTGATCAAGGCACTTAACATGACCCCAGACCACTCACTCAGAGGGCTAAATGATCTTAACATGGAAGTGCTTCCATTTTAAGACTATACATTAAGCCCCCACTTTAGCAAGAGTACGGACTTGATCCAAACTCTTGGTAAAGTAGATCATAACAAAAAGATAATCTTAGCATAATCAAAGAAACAAAGAGAAATCTCAAACCCTAAGGGATGCAAGTATTCATCAAATCCAAGATCATAATAAGAGAGACATCTCTAGAGAGAGAGAGAGAGAGAGAGAGAGAGAGAGAGAGAGAGTGTGTGATTATCTTGCCCAATGAGAACTTATGTCCCATTGTTAACCACATAATGAAATGGCACAATTGGAAAGAAGGAATTGAATCACCTAGTGAATGTGGTTACTCACTAGTCAACCCATCAAGGATTCACCCTTAGGAATATTCTATTCCATAAGAGCAGAGCAAAAACCAAAAGAGATCCAGTCTTAAGGACACCTTCGACCTTAAGGGATCAAAAATTTGAAACTGGTGGGATCAAGAGATCCTAATATATAAATCCATGCTTTAAGGATTAGTCACTAATCCAAAAAAGGAGAAAAGCATCTTGAAAAACAATATATGCATATCAAGAAGTGCGTGTGTGCAACAGGTGAGCAGAGTGTATACCCCCAGGTTCAAGTCATTGCTAACACTTTAACAGGAGCAATGGCTTTAATAGAAACATAAAGAACTCCAATGATTATGTTTCCACTATGAGATGCCCCCAAACAAAGACAAATCAAGGGAAATACCATATAAACATATAGAGAACATAGAAGGGATCTACCTACCATGGGGTCAGTATGATCATAAGATAATATATATGATATTATTGTAAATGAATTGACATCATTCCCCAAAGAAAGTAGAACTACAATCACAAAAGAGGAAAGATCACATAAGATATATGAAGAGGAATATTTTAGGACCATGACATGGCAACCAAAATTAATCAGTGCTACCACATCTTGAATCCAAGTAGATTACACAAGGAAAAATGCACGAACAATAGCATAATTAAAACATAACATGAAACAACATATAGAAGAATAGAGATACATATAGAGGAATTGTATAATAGCTTCAATTCCTTTATCACCTTGCATCAAAAAAGTACCAAGGGTCCTATAAAATAATCTAACAACATCTAGAAAACAAGTTACAGGAGAAGCACAATACAACAGGAAAAACACACAACAAAGCTACCATGAAGGACAATCTGATCAAGCATGCTACCTACTCTCCCCATCTCATTGTATATCATTTAGGGAAGGTGGGTAACTCACAAAAGGGACTACATCCAAAATAGTAGGAATGATAGCCAGTTCCAAACAAGGATCCTCTTGATAATCATCATGTTCGATAGTAGGTTTAAGAGTTAACTGTGATGAAAGCATATTAGGTAAATCAATGTCAATGTCAATAGTCTCATATTCATCATTAACATCATTAGTATCATCAAGAGTATCTTCTTCATCAAAATTAATCAAAATAGGATCTAAGATACAAATAGAATCATCATAATCATGCATCTTAATATCATTATTAGTAACAACATCTTGCATAGTTTTATCTAAAGAAGGTAGAGATCTTTGAAGAAAAAAATTATGAGCTTTAGCACGAGAAAAAAGCTTCTTACAACATTCATTAGCAGATGGATTCCATTTTTCTTACCTAAAATAGGTTGAAAACTAGGAGGAACAACTATAGGATCCTTCACAGGTTATTTAGGAAGATCAATCGGATTATCAACAACAGTAGGAACTTGATTACAAGAACTAGAAGCCATAGTTAAAGGATGTCTAGAAGGTGTAGGAAAAAGACCATGATTAAGATCAATAGGAGATGCACTTAATTCAATAATCTTATGATGTTTATAATCTTGATATTAATGGAAAATATTATCAAGTCGAGGAGGACATGAATTAGGTAATGAAGGCCAAAAGAAATCAAGAGCAACACAATCTCTAGGCCTAGAAGGTTGATATAAAATATGAATAATCATCTTCACTTCATCATCATAAAAAGATTTAATACATTTATAAAATGGGTGAAGCAACAACATGCATGGCTTTTAACCATGAAAAACCAAGCTTAACTTGAAATCTATCAGAAGTAGGAGCAACAACAAAGGTAGTGTTCACAATTTTTCCACAAAGTTTAACCGGCTAGTTAATAGAACCAAATGATGGATAAAGAAAACCATTACAAGTTTGAGTCCATACATCCAATGTATCATAAGAATTGTGTTACAAATTTTTCATAAAAATATTTTCTTCAGTAATAACATTGACTAAGGATGTAGGATCAACAAGACAACCAAGAGTAGGTATCCAAGAAATCCTAGCATAAATGTAAATGGGTTAGGTTGTTGTTGAGGTTTAGGTTGAGTTTTCAATTTAGGCTTTGGTTTTGGTTGATGTTGAGTTTGAACTTGAGGTTGAATCTGATGTTGAGGTTGTGGTGGAGATACAGTTTGACCAACATGCTCCACTTGATTAACAACATGATTAAGATCATCCATCTTTTAATCATACACAATTTCCATAGAATATGGCTAAGCAATGGTATTAGTATCATGCATAGGTGAAGGATTCATATAGATTTGAAGGTTTTGATTAGGAGGAGAGACAGATCTGTTCCCACTACCATCAAGATTATCCATAGATAAGGCATTAGGATCAATTAAATCTTGAACATTATGTTTTAAAGAATAAAACTTCTCAATATCATGACCATTCTAATGGTGATATTGACAAAAAGCTTTAGGATCAAAATATTTAGATGCAATCATAGTAGGTAAAGAGGTCGAATAGGAGGTAAAGTAATCATATTAGGAGTTAACAACCTATTCATAATAGCATGTAAAGATTCAAAAAGAGGAGTAAATGTATGATTTAATCAAAAAGAATGTTAGGAATGAATGATGAATATATCCTATGGGTGTATTAGTAGCCATTCTATAGTAGTTGTTGTTGCATTCATGACTATGATTGTCATTGATGTCAACATAGTGATCTACAAAAGATTAGCAGAGTAGTAGATAGTGTTTAGATTAGTGCACATAGGATATTAGAGATCAAGCTATGTGATGTTGAGGACATAATCTATGATGTATTATATGTTTATGGTTAATAGTGGATATGGTAATTCATTTATTCATGGAAGTTATGATCATTTCAGTGGAAGTATTCAGGCAGTGTTCCTAAGTAGCGGTTTGTGGAAATCAAATGATATCAACTAATCAGGATGGAATATGGTTATGCATAGTTAGAGAGTAGTTGAAGACATGTTGATCATGATTTGGATGATAGTACAAAATTCAAGGTCAAATGAGTGGAGATTTATTCTAATTGGAAGCTAACCATTTTGTGTAATTTTGATGTAACGTGTGGAAACTTTTATTTTGTAATTTGGTTGCCGACTCATTTGTAATTACTTGAGTGTGGTATAAAGGAAGGAATGTTTTTCTTGTAGTAATATGGAATGTGATGAAGGTAAGAGTGAATGAAATTGTGAAAGTGAATTTTTGGAAAGAGGATATGCGAGGTACAGAGATCTGAAATTGAGATATGTTGTAGCAGTGAGTGCAGTTTGGCATAGTCAGAGAAGAGGTAACATATTGTTGAGATCAGTAATATTTTGATATTATTCTATTGAAAAGTATAGAGATCAGTTGGATAGTGTGTTCAGTGATCTTTCCATTGAAGTTGTTTGGGCAATGGGTCCTTCTATCTTCCATAACTCCTAATAGGGTTAGAATCTTTTAGCACGGATTCAAAATCTCCTAACAGGGATTCATATGTACTGAATGTATTTCATAAGACTCCTAATAGAGTCCATCCTTTCACAAGGAATATTCATATTAGTGCATCTTTTTTGGGCATCATTCCCACCAGGGTTTACTCTTTGATCAAGAGGTTCCCTAGTAAACATATCTTGTAACTATCTAATAACTGATTCACCCCCCCTCTCAGTTATCTTGGTGGACTTTACTTTCTAACAATTTGTATCAAACTTATAGGTCCTTGAAAGAAAATTTTAATAGATTAAGGAGATCCATGGTGAATTTTAGGAAAGAAAACCCTAAGTTTGATGGAGTGAATTTTGACAGCTGGAAAGAAAACATGAAGACACATCTACTATGTTTAGGACCAAGTTATTAGTTGATTACTAAGAATGAGAAGACTATCATTGATGAGGATAATATTGAAACATGTAATAATGATGAAAGAGATCTATTCATGTGTAACATACTTTCCAAAGAAGCACTTTTGTTAGCCCTTCCAGAGAATGAGTACAGTCAGGTAAAATATTTCAAAACATCTCATGAAATTTGGTTAGCTTTACAGTATACTTTTGAAGGTGATGAACATGCAAAGAAAGTCAGATTACATAATTGGATATGTGCATTTGAAGATATAAGAATGATGGAAGATAAATCTATTAGAAGCTATATTGGTAGAATGTTAGAGATTGTTGCAGGTATAAAATATTGTGGAGGAACAAAGATAGAGAATGAAGTGATATGGAAAATTATGAGGACATTGACTCTTGCATTTAAGAAGACAACATAGATGATTGAACAAGTTATATCTTCTACTACAAAATTTACAAGAGAGACTCTTCTTGGAAGATTGGAAGTAGCAGAAATGAACCTGAGGTTATCAAGAGACTTACCTAGAATGGAGATAGTATTCAGTGCTCTTAGTGTTCACCCTACTTTGTCTAAAAGCATTAGTGTGATCGGATATTATGCTGGTAGCAAAAAATCTAGAAATGAAGAAGAAAGGAAGATTGAAGAAGGTATTGCCTTGCTTGTGAAGAGAGAACTAGACAGTAAGAAATTTTTTAAATGTTGGACATGTCAAGCATATGGTCATTTTGCATCTAAATGTCCTAAGAGAGTTAGGAAGTATAGAAAAAAATTTAAGCCTAGAAGATCTAAGGAATGTTATTATGCTAATGATGAAGAACTTGAAGCTAGTATAGAGAGAACCTTAAGTGAAAGTGATACTAAGAATAATGATGATATAGGATTTGTAGCAATTAAAGAAGAAAATCCTAAAATAGAGGTTAAGGAAGTAAAAGCTCTAGTTTCTCAAATTGAAAAGAAATCTAATTGGATTATAGACAGTTGTTGTTCACATCATATGATTGGAGACATGAAAAAGTTCATAAAGTTTAACAATTATGATGGAGGAGTTGTTAGAGTTGGAAACAATGCACCTTGTTTGATTAAAGGTATAAGATCTATTACTCTTGATGGAAAGACTAATACTGATGATGTTTACTTTGTGGATGGTTTGAAACATAATATTTTGAGTGTTGGATAATTAGTTGATAAGGGATATCACATTTGGTTTACTGAGAGAACTTGTGTGATAAAAGACAAAGATGGAAATTTGACTGGTGGTAATGTATTTCATTTGAATCCTACTAAGATGACATGCTTGATTACTAGGATTGATGACAGTTGGTTATGGCACAGAAGATTTTGTCATATAAATTTTGATAACATTGTGAAAGTGAGTACTACATCTATAGTGAGAATTTTCTTAGAATTATGAAGCCTACTAACATAATTTTCAAGGAATGTGTGATGGCTAAATAGAAGAGAAGCTCATTTCCCAATAAGAAGTTTACATCAGTAGAGAAGTTGGACATTGTTCATACAGACTTGAGCGGTCCTACAAGGACTAGGGGATTCTATGGAGAAAGGTATTTTATGATTCTTTTTCATGAATTTACAAGAATGATGTGAATTGCATTTCTTAAAGAAAAATCTGAAGCATTTGATAAGTTTAAGATCATTAAGAATAAAGTTGAGAATGAATCTAGAAAGAAGATTAAATTTTTGAGATCAGATAGAGGTGGAGAATTTACTTCTAGAGAATTTAACACCTTTTTTGAAGTGAATGGTATTAAGAGACAATTTTCAGCCCCTAGGACACCTGAACAAAATGGTATTGTAGAAAGAAGAAATAGATCAATAAATAAAATAGAAAGAGCTATGTTATTTGAGAATGACTTAACGAAGATATTCTGGAGAGAAGCAGTGAACACAATAGTGTATACAATGAATAGAGTACAAATCAAAGTAGAAAAAGACAAGACACCCTATGAACTATGGTTTGGACATGCACCCTCAGTTCAGTATTTTAGAATTTTTGGAAGAAAGTTATATAAACAGAGATGATGACATTGGAAATTTTGATCCTAGAAGTGATGAAGGTATATTTCTTGGATATTCTTCAAAAATCAAAGCTTATAGATGTTACAATAAGAGAACTAAGACTATTGTTGAGAGCACAAATGTTAAAGTTGATGAAAAGTTTGAAATTTAGGAAAGAATGCTTGATTATGAATCAGATGAAGGAACTCATCCTAGATCTAACATTGAGACTACTGAACTATTCTATGAAACTGATAGTGATTTGTTGAATGAAAGCCATAGTGAGATCATTGAAGAACCAACACCTGAAGTGAGATCTGAGACAGTGACACCTAACAAGAATTTATCAAGGAATCATCCTATTGAGAAGATTATTGGAAGCCTAGATAGAGGAGTTCTAACTCAAAATAAGGTACAAGAATAGTTATGTTTGATTTCTCAAATTGAACCTAAATCTACTAGTGAAGCTTGTGAAGATGAACATTGGATTAAAGCTATGAAAGAAGAACTAGATCAAATTGAAAAGAACAAAACATGGGATTTAGTCCCTAGACCTAAAGATAAGAATGTTATAGAACAAAATGGGTATTCAGAAACAAAATGAATGACCAAGGAGAAGTAGTAAGCAACAAAGAAAGATTGGTATGTAAAGGATACTCACAGCAAGAAGGAATTGACTATGAAGAAACTTTTACACCTGTAGCAAGAATTGAAGCAGTAAGAATGTTTTTGGCTTACGCAGCTTACAAGAAGTTCAAAGTGTATCAGATGGATGTAAAGTAAACATTTTTTAATGGAGAGTTGGAAGAAGTCTACATTGAATAGCCTAAAGGTTTTCCTTATCCTCAAGAACTCTGGAGACATGGTATGTAAACTGAAGAAAGCTTTATATGGACTAAAGCAAGCACCTAGAACTTGGTATGCAAGATTCGACAAGTATTTGATAAAATTAGGATTTACAAAAGGAACAGCTGATAGAAACCTGTACACAAAAGAAATTGAAAATGGGTTTTTGGTTGTAGTTATTTTTGTTGATGATATCATTTTTAGAGGAGAAGATGAAGCCAGTTATAAATTTTCAAATGAAATGAAGACTGAATTTGAAATGAGTATGATTGGTGAAATGAAATATTTTTTGGGATTGTAGATAACACAGAACAATGATGGTTTCTTTGTAAGTTAGACAAAGTACTTGAATGATTTGTTAAAGAGATTTGGGATGGAGAATTATAAACCAATTGGAACACCAATGGTAACTGGACATAAGTTACCTAGCACAAATGAGACTCCTATAGTGGAACAGAAGAAGTATAGATCTATGATTAGAGGATTGTAGTACTTGACTCATAAAAGATCTGATATAGCACATTCAGTTGGAATTGTAGAAAGATTTCAAGCTGAACCTAGAGAATCACATTATGCAGTAGTGAAGAGGATATTGAGATATTTAAGAGGCACAGTTAAGTATGGATTGTGGTATGAAAAATATGATGATTTTACCCTATGTGCATATATAGATGCTCATTGGTCAGGTAGTGTTGATGATAAAAAGAGCACTAGTGGTGGAGCATTTTTCCTTGGAGGAATATTGGTTTCTTGGCTAAGAAAGAAGAAAAATTGTATTTCACAAAGCACAGTAGAAGAAGAGTATGTAGCAACAACAAAAAATTATAACCAGGTAATTTGGATGAAGTAGATGCTGAAGGATATTGGAATAATTGTTTTTGAGCCTATTGTTATACATTGTGACAACACTAGCACAATTAGTATGTCTAAGAACCTTGTATTACATTCTAAGACAAAGCATATAGAGATAAAGTATCATGTAGTAAGAGAGAAAGTTTCTAAGAAAGAAGTCAGACTTGAATACATAAGCACAAAGGAGTAGATTGAAGACATATTTACAAAACCTTTTCCTAAGGATACATTTGAGTATCTGAGAGGTATGCTTGGGGTTATACCCTAGCCTACTTTTGAGAAGTGATGCAGATTGTTCCATCCATCTAGTGGTATATGAGCCCTATCTTTCTACTAGATTGGATGTTGGTACTTCCTCTATGGGGGAGTATGTGTATCTGAGCTGAGTCATGAGGACTCTAGTGAATGCATTTTTTGAATAGTGTCTTTTAACATTGGAGTTTTTGACATAATGATGAAATTTTTGTCATTGATGTCAATGGGGAAAAGTGTACATGGAAAACCATTTGTACCATCTATTTGAGAGAACTAAATAGGTACAGATGGAAGGAATGTTTTCCTTGTTGTAATATGGAATGTGATGAATGTAAGAGTGAATGAAATTGTGAAAATGAATTTTTGGAAAGAGGATATGCAAGGTACAGAGATTTGAAATTGAGATGTGGTGTAGTAGTGAGTGTGGTTTGGCATAGTCAAAGAAGAGGAAACATATTGTTGAGATTAGTAATATTTTGATATTATTCTGTTGAATAATCTAGAGATCAATTGGACAGTGTGTTCAGTGATCTTTCCATTGAAGTTGTTTGGGCAATGGGTCCTTCTATCTTCCATAACTCCTAACAGGGTTAGAATCTTTTAGTAGGGATTCAAAATATCCTAATAGGGATTCATATGTACTGAATGTATTTCATAAGACTCCTAATAGAGTCCATCCTTTCACAAGGAATATTCATATTAGTGCATCTTTTTTGGGCATCATCCCCACTGGGGTTTCCTCTTTGATCAAGAGGCTCCCTAGTCAACATATCTTGTGTCATTGTGTTATTATGTATGAATATCTTTCTATGGTTGTTGGTTACATTAATTATATGGTTAAAATCTATTGATATTCCTTGTGAAAGGATGGACTCTGTTATGAGTCTTATGAAATACATACATTACATATGAATCCCTATTAGGAGATTTTGAATCCCTACTAAAAGATTCTAACCCTGTTATGAGTTATGGAAGATAGAAAGACCCACTGCCCAAATAGCTTCAATGGAAAGATCACTGAACACACTTTCCAACTGATCTCTAGATTATTCAATAGAATAATATCCAAATATTACTGGTCTTAACAATATTTTACCTCTTCTCTAACTATGCCAAACCACACTCACTGCTACACTAGATCTCAATTTCATACCTCTTTCATCATTAGTACATGTTTATGTCATGCCCCGCAAGGGAACCGGGAAGAGAACAAAGATTCTCTTTGTAAAGAAAACCTAAGCAAAAATTTATTTATTTTTTTAAATTTTCAAAACAATAATATGAACAAAACCTAAACTTAGTTTCCTCCAAGGTTCCCTTTTATTTAATGCATGATTCATTTAAGGCCATTAAGTAAACTAAGAACAAGATAAAGTTCTCAAAACAAATTACATCATATCTTTAAGAAATACAAAATATTTTCATTTCAACTTTCCATTTAAACATCTATATTCCTAAGTATCCTTTATGAACAATATAACTTTTTAAAATCAAATAAAACTCATCTAAATACATTGCACATATACTACATAACTTGGAATGTTACAAAATCCTTTTTCTTTTCCAACATACATCTTAAACATAAAGTTCACATTTCCCTTTTCCCTTTTTCCTAAGTCTACCCATACATCATTTTGAATCACATCAATGATTACATTACATTCATCTCCTCATGGGAGGTAACAATAATTTTACAAAATGAAATATGATTACAAAGCCTTCATCCTTCAAAACTGGTACATAAGCAAGCATGAATCTCCAAACACTGCATCTGCCAAAAGATACCTCGATAAAAGATTTACCACCCAACCATGTGGATACCTAAAAGGCCCACTCCCCCGTGCTAGGAGATAAACACCAAGCCCACAAAGAAGTAACTTACTAGGTTTTTACAAAGGGTTGAATAACATTTCCACAAATGAGGTTCACTTCACAAGGGTTCTAAGGTTTGGGTAGAAAATCCTAAGCAACAACCTAAGTGAGTGTCATCGCATAGCCCTCACCCCTTGGGTTGTCCTGGTACTAGCCACACTGGGCCCCGGCCCCCAAGTAGGCACATGCGGAATCAAATGCCTTTCATACAGACAAGCGCCATTCGATCGTACCTACGCATAGGTACCTTCTCCCACTCCCATCCATAGCCTTTACTAGCACTAATGGCATGGGTGAGGCACATTTAATCTTTTTAATGTTTTAACCCATTCCCATAAGTTTAATTAAGTTTTCACTTGTTAAATAACTCTTCAGTCGGTTATCCTGGTCTAGCCACTTTAGGGCCCCGGCCCCGCACTAAGAGCCACTCACTTAGGGGTTCTTAGGTTTCCTACCCTTAACCCACATGTCACAATCACATCACAAACATAGTAAAACATATCATAAACACATTTGTAAGACTGCATCAAAGAGTAGAAACTAATAAGATAGTTTATGAACGTTTAGGGATATTAGGAACGTTTAAGGATATTTAGAATGTCCTGATCCTTTAGACAACCCTAACCCTAAACTACTTCCTAAACACATCCTAACCCTATTAAGGCATCTAAATGCACTGGACATAACCTCTACCAAACACATTTAAGGTTTTCACAAATTTCCATACGCCAAAATAACACTTCTTAGATTTCAGTCTAGGCCTGACATTTGACTAATCTTGAAATTTGGCTAAGTCTGGTTTTATGAAAATCTAAAATCTAAAAATCACAAATTTATAAACTAAACTATACTATGAAATTCCTACTAAATAATAACTAAATTTAATAGAAATTTCAATATTCCAAATTTAATATTCACTAAAAACAAACTACCACAAAATAATAAAAGAAAACAAAATAGATTTAAAGTCATTTTTAAATAGGCTATTTAGTATTTCATTATTTTATTTTCCTCCTACAATCTCTCCTTATTTTTCTCCTATATTTCCTCCTTATTATTTTCCTATAATTTTTCCTATATTTCCTCCTTATTATTCTCCTATAATTTCTCCTATATTTTACTAAAAGTTTAAATGATTTTACTAAATGTTATTGACATTTTATTTTATTATATTTTTTTAAAAATAAAAATAAAACATAACTCAAATGTTTTATTGAAACATATATATTTCAGAAACCAAAATAATATTTATATTGTATAAACGTCACCAAATGAATTCATATTAAAATGTTAAAATGTTTGTATTGATAGAATATTAAATGACGGAATAATATAATAATATAGCATTTGTATTACACTAATACAACATTTGTATAATGTATAGACGATTGACAAAATAATATCATACTACACACACTATTACCAATAATGCAATGATGTTTCACATATTATAATAATACATTTAATACTTCAACATTCTGTAATAATACGTTATTGCATAATACATTAATCTATCAACCGTTTGCAATAATATACTATTACATAACACATTAATATATTCACCCTACACCATACAATAATAATACGACATTACACCTATGTTTTGCAATAATAACACACATACAGAAACTTTCAACCAATCTAAAAATCACATTCATACTATTAAATTAAACCTATTTCTCAGGATGGAATCCAACCTGGAGTCCTGCGGAATCCGGTTGATGAAGATGAATCCTTCCTCTCTGTCTCTTTCCAGCAAGCCTCAAACTCTTCCTGGATGAACTCTCCAGCCTTTATTTTCCAAAATCCAAATGCCAAACTTTTCTAAATCTCCCCAAATTTTTCTCCGGCAATCATAATATATATCTATATATATATATATATATATATATATATATATATATATATATATATATATATATATATATATATATATATATATATATATATATATATATATATATATATATATATATATATATATATATATATATATATATATATATATATATATATATATATATTCCTCCCCTCCCTTACACAAGAAATCTTCCGGTAAATAAAATGGAGGTGGTGGTTGCACGGGTAAACCAATTGTGCAACCATCCCAACCTCTCACCCGTTAATAATATAGTTAATAATATGGTTAATAATATGGTTTGTAAAACCATTCCCGTAAGGGGTAATCATATTTTATTTAATAAGGTTTTTATTTTTTATTTTTTTTTGTCTCCTAAATTTAAGGATGACAAAATAGAGAATATATTCTTAAATATTAATTTCCTAACTTACTTAGCCATGGTAATAGAATTTACCAATCCTATTTACCACTAATAAGAATAACATAAGAATAATTTCCTTCACACAAATAATTAATTTATTATATAATAATATATATTAATATATGTATTCATAGGCATATGTGTGCACCCATATGCTTATGGTACATATACCATAAATCATACACATTATTATTAATATTAAATATTAAAATAACATTATTATAAAATATATTATTTATTATTAATGATATTAAATCTCATGATTTAAATCACATACCAACTCGTTCACACTAGTATGCATATACGTAACTTTTAATAATGATAAATTACTAAGTCATACCTATCAAAAATCTACTTACAACTTTGAACATGCCAGGAAGACAAGACCTAGCTACCAGATCCACAAATCAACCAACTACAAGATCGCATAATGCCTCCACACAAGGGACTAACTCGACACCTCCCACCTAAGGGTAAAAGGGTCAAAGGTGAGGTTTCTTCCTGTGGAACCTGGTGATATCTCCGTATCAACAACAACGATCGAGGATTTTGAGAGATCGCTCAGACCTATGAAGCCAGGTGGAGACGATACCCGGTACCTGCAATCCTGCATCACCAAGAAGAGATACATACATATACATATGGATATACAAATCAAATATATGCAAGTAGATGACTAGGATCGATACATCATGTGGACCTCAACTGAGTGAGTAACTACGACTTCGTCCTAAGTCATAAAAACACATCAGTCACATATCCATGCAACATAGAAGATCATGATAATGGTTAGTATTTAAATCATTGGGTTAGATCCATAAGACATATAAAAATAGATGATTTTCAAATCTCATAAACATATAAATGATATAACCATAAATGAGCATATTAATCATCTGATAAACATAACATCATCCATAAAGCATAAACGTAAATGTATAGTCCTAACCATCACAATAGAATGTCCAAATCAGAAAGTCCAAGTATCAGCATAGGAGAGGTATTACAGTTTCAATATTATCCTCATCAATGATAGTATTCTCATTCTTAGCAATCAACCAATAACTTGGTCCTAAATAGAGTAGATGTGTCTTCATTGTTTCTTTCTAGCTGTCAAAATTCACTTCATCAAACTTTGGACTTTCTTTCCTGAAATTTGCCATGGATCTCTTTAAGCTATTAAACTTTTCTTTTAAGAACCTTCCACTCTGATACCAATTGTTCCAACTATTGGAGAGAACTGAATAGGAAAACAAAGCAAGATTTGATTGATGAAGAGGACTTGAAGTATTTTTTAGAGCAGTAGTGTGTAGTGTTAGATTTATGGAACATTGGATGTTTTTCATCTATGTTGCCATCAATGCCAATGGGGGAGATTTTTAGGAATGAATGTTGAATATATCCTATGGGAGTATTAGCAGCCATTCTATAAGATTTTTTGTTGCATGCAGGACTGTGATTGTCATTGATGTCAACACAGTGATCAACTAAAGATTAGTAGAGGAGCAGACATTGTTTGGATTAGCGCACGTGGGTTATTAGAGGTCAAGCTATACAATGTTGAGGAATTACTCTATGATGTATTATATGTTCATGGTTAAGAGTGTAGATAGTAATTCATTTATTCATGGAAGTTATGAACATTTCAGTGGAAGCAGTATTCAGGGAGTGTTCCTAAGTAGTGGTTTGTGGAAATCAAATGATATCTCCTAATTGGGATAGAATCTGATTAGGTGCAGTTAGAGAGAAGTTGAAGATATGTTGATAGTGATGTGGATGATAGTGAAAACTTCAAGGTCACATGAATGGGGACTTATTCTAATTAGAAGCTGATAGTTTTGTGTAATTTTGATGTAATGTGTGGAAACTTTTATTTTTTAATTTGGTTGCTGACTCATTTGTAATTACATGAGTGTGGTATGAAGGAAGCAATATTTTCCTTATTGTAATATGGAATGTGATGAATGTAAGAGAAAATGAAATTGTGAAAGGGAATTTGTGGAAAGAGGATATGCGAGGTACAGAGATCTAAAATTAAGATCTGGTGTAGCAGTGAGTGCGGTTTGGCACAGTCAAAGAAGAGGTAACATATTGTTGACATTAGTAATATTTTGATATTATTCTATTGAATAATCTAGAGATCAGTTGGATAGTGTGTTCAGTGATCTTGCAATTGAAGGTGTTTGGGAAGTGGGTCCTTCTATCTTCCATAATTCCTAACAGGGTTAGAATCTTTTAGCAGGGATTCAAAATCTCCTAACAGTGATTCATATGTACTGAATGTATTTCATAAGACTCCTAACAGAGTCCATCCTTTCACAAGGAATATTCATATTAGTGCATCTTTTATGGGCATCATTTCCATCGGGGTTTACTCTTTGATCAAGAGGTTCCCTAGTCAACATATCTTGTGTCATTGTGCTATTGTGTATGAATATCTTTCTATGGTTGTTGGTTACATTTCTTATATGGTTAAAATCTATTGAAGTTGATAAAGGTTATCATTATCTGATAAATGATTTAACCCCCCCCCCCTCTCAATTATTTTGGTGGACTTTACTTTCTAAACAATCAGTGGATGCAAAAGTGGCATTGTGAGATGCAACAACAACTTGATCAACAACTACATTTGCTTTTTTGTTTATCTTGACATAGATGTTGAATTTTTAAAAAAAATTTAGACTAGGAGTAGCATCACTCTTATCAACTGGAACATGAGCCATTGGAGTGGTGCTCTCAAATTGACTCACTTGTAATTGATAATAATGCAGCACTACACAAAGTTGTTGAAAAGAGGTAAATTCAGTAAGCAAAATCTTATCTCTAATATCCTTTTGCAAATTTTAAATAAACATACATTGAATATAAATATTAGGAACAAGATAGGAAATATGAGCATGAAAATGCTTAAATCTACCAATAAATTCAATCAATTTTTCTTTAGTACTTTGTTTACAATGCATCAAATCAGTCAAAGACACTTGCGGGCCAATGTTGTTTTGAAATTGCTGAATAAAGGCATTGGAAAGTTTAGGAAAGGAATCAATAGAATAGGGAGGCAAGGAACAATACCATTGTAAGCCCTTGTCATGGAAAGTTCTAGCAAATAGTTTGGCTAAAATCCTATGGTCATGAGCATAATCACTACAAAGGATTTGGAATGTTTTAACATGATGAACAAGGTGTCCTTTTCTGTTGTAATTCTCAAGGTGAGGCATATCAACTTGCTGAGGAATAGGAGTATGAATGATATCTCAGGACAAAGGGCTTCCCATGTCACATGTAGGAACACTAAACTTATTTTGAGTTATGGATGCAAAATTTTGTTGTAAGGATGAAACAATTTGAGCCAAATTGATGATTGTTGAGTTATTAGAGGAAATAGGAGGACTAGCAACATTAGAAACACAAGGTAAAGTGTAAGAAGCTATAGGAATAGAAGACATAACTGGAGGAACACTAGGAACTATAGTTGAAAGTGGATTTGAATAAGTAAAAGGAACATTATGATATGAAGGTTGTGATGTAGGAAGGGACACGTGAGGAACACTCATAGGAATAGTGGGAACCATCACAATCACCAAAGGAGGAGAATATGTAGGAATACTAGGTAAAGGATTAGAAGAAGGTTTGACACTAGTAATAGGAGGAATCACCCCTAAATCTTGAGTTTCTTGAGCTAAAGGTTTAACATTTGAATGCAAAAGGTGAGTAATACCAACTAAGAGGTTAATACCTTGATCACTATCATGAAGAAATTTCTTAAGAGCCTCTATAGCTTGAATATAATCTTCATTATGATTTTCTTGAAGAAGCTAATTACCCATTTTATCAAGTTTAGAGGAAATTTTTTGGACTTTTTTAGGAGGAAATCTTAAAGAATCATCCTCATCATGACATGAGGGAGAAGAGTTTTTCTCCATAATAGGATTGGAATCATGAAGAATTAAAATATCATCTGGGATCCTAAGCAAACAAGATGAAGATTCAAGATCAAAGGAACCCATGAATCTATGACTTCGTCTAACTGAAATGCTATAAGAAGGACTAAAGGTAGTAAAGATCTTAAAACAATGCAATGCAAATGAGCTAAATGAACACAAAATATTTTTATTTTATATGAGATGCAGACACATAAAAGGAATCTAATACATGCAAGATCTAGCACCATAAAACATAATAAAGCATCTAATTCCACAAAAGAAAGGAGAGTATGTATTTTAGTTTCACCAAAATGAATGATGTTAAATTGTATCACCTTATTGAAATATGTGGGAAATATGACATCAACTAATAAATCCAAATTCCCAAAGGAGAGATCCAAATTGATCAACCAAAAGGTTAATGCAAAATTGAATCAATCTATGAAGAAGATGAATGAAGAAGAAGATCTTATATTTCATTATGAAGAGTATATGCTTTAAATCTAAAAATAATTGAAAGACAAGTACTAACCTCAAAATAGGGTAGATCTGGAAAATGCTGATTTATGGTGTCTATGTGCAATTTCAGGCAATTCTGCAACTTGTTTCAGACTAGAAATGTCGAGGTGAAGAAAAACTAGAAACCTTTATCTTTCTGACAGCAGGTAGTCTTTGACCCCGATAAAAGGTCAAAGACTACTTTGGGATTTTTAAGGTCGACTTTGATTTTGTCCATAGATATGGGAAGTTCACCAAAAAGGGTATCCAAGTCCAAGCTCAAATCCACAGTTCCACACTTGTACCTACAAGAAAAAGAGGGTTTTTGTTGTTTGTTTGGGGGGTTTTCCTTGGTCAAACCCTGATTTGGAATCAACCTTCAAATTGAATTGAATTTGTAATATGCATAAACAAAGCAAATGAAACTTTTCACCTTTCTTATGTTGAAGTCCTTGTAGAGGATTTGAGTCCTTGAATCCATAAGTATGGATGCTCCAATGAATGTAGAAGTTTGTAGGATGTCTCAAATCAATGGCATTTGATCTTCAACACCAATCTTAAATGGATCTTTGCATAGACTAGGATGAATGTGGAAGGATGGATCTTCAAGGAGGCTCCAAGGAGATTGAATCCTTCAATGGCTAACAATGAATCTCCTTGATAGATGGATGAATGGATTCTTAGGCTTGAGGATGAATGAATTATTTCTTTCTTTCCTTCTCCTTATTTCTTACTTGATTGCACTTGAGATCTTGAGAGATGAGATTTGAATAATGGATGTTCTCACAAAACTTGATGGAGAAAATGAGAGAGGAAGGCTTCCTTTTATAGTGATTTAGGGCACAAACCTCTAGAGAAGGCTGACATTGGGGAATTAAATCTCAATTAAGCTTAACCCCTATAAATGGACCCATATTAAATGCAATTTAAGGATTTACCATTCCAAAACCAAAAATGGCCGACTCGAAAGCAGGAAAACAAATATTTCTGAAACCCAACATCCAAAAATCATGGGATCCTAAACTTTGAACCTTGGGTCAAAGACAAGGTGGACCCCACCCTAGGACACATTCAAGGTCATCCCTAACCTAGGTCAAGGTCTAGGTCATCATTGAACCTCAAGGTGGTATTTGACCTTGAGGTCAAAAAAACCAAGACTTCAATCTAGTATACTAGGAAATGTAGAAAAACATTTGAAAATAGGAGCAGAGAACATGAGAATAGGGGGGAAAGCCAGATCCATGCAAAGACCCAATCAAGGTGCTTAACATGACCCCAAACCACTCACTCGGAGGGCTAAATGCTCTTAACATGGAAGTGCTTGCATTTTAAGATGATACATTAAGCTCCCACTTTAGCAAGAGTATGGACTCGATGCAAACTCTTGGTAAAGTAGATCATAATGAAAAGATAATCTTGGTGTAATCAAAGGGACAAAGAGAAATCTCAAGCCCCCAGGGACTCAAGTCTTCATCAACTCCAAGATGACAATAAGAGAGACATCTCTAGAGAGAGAGAGAGAGAGAGAGAGAGAGAGAGAGAGAGTGATTATCTCACCCAATGAGAACTTATGTCCCATTGTGAACCACACAAGGAAATGACACAACTGGAAAGATGGAATTGAACTACCTAGTGAATTTGGTTACTCACTAGTCAACCCATCAAGGATTCACTCTTAGGAATATTCTATTCCATAAGAGCAGAAAAAAAAGCAAAATAGATCTAGTCTTAAGGACACCTTCAACCTTAAGGGATCAAAAATTTGAAACTAGAAGGATCAAGAGATCCTAATACATAAATCTATGCTTTAAGGATTAGTCACTAATCCAAAAGGGGAGAAAAGAATCTTCAAAAACAATATATGTGTATCGATAAGTGTGTGTGTGCAACAGGTGAGTAGAGCATATGCCCCAATGTTAAAGTCATTGCTAACACTTTAACAGGAGCAATGGCTTTAAAGGAAACATAAACAACTCCATTGATTATGTTTCCACTATGAGATGCCCCTTGATGAATACAAATCAACTGAAATACCACATTAACATATAGAGAACATAGAAGGGATCTACCTACTGTGGGGTCAGTATGATCATAAGATAATATATATATGATATTATTGAAAATGAATTGACATCATTCCCCAAAGAAAGTATAACTACAATAAAAAAAGAGGAAAGATCACATAAGATATATGAAGAAGAATATTTTTGGACCATGACATGGAGACCAAAAAGAATCAGTGCTACCACCTCTTGAGTCCAAGTAGATTACACAAGGAAACATGCATGAAAAATAGCACAATTAAACCATAACATGAAACAACATATAGAAGAATAGAGATACATATAGAGGAATTTTACAATAGGTTCAATTCCTTTATCACCTTACACCAACAAAGTACCAAGGGTTGTATAAAATTATCTAACAACATTTATCAAACACATTACAAGAGAAGCACAATACAGGAATAAAACACACAACAAAGCTACCTCAAAGGACAAGCCAATCAAGCATGTCACCTACTCTCCACATCTAATTTTATATCATTTAGGGAAGGTGTGTAACTCATAATAGGAACTACATCCAACATAGTAGGAGTGATAGCTAGTTCCAAATAAGGATCCTCTTGAGAATCATCATGTTTGATACTAGGTTTAAGTGTTAACTATGATGAAAGCATATTAGGTAAATCAATGTCAATGTCAATAGTCTCATATTCATCATTAACATCATTAGTATCATCAAGAGTATCTTCTTCATCAAAATTAATCAAAATAGGATCTAGGATACGAATAGAATCATCATAATCATGCATCTTAACATCATTATTAGTAACAACATCTTGCATAGTTTTATATGAAGAAGGTAGAGATCTTTAAATAATAGAATTATGAGCTTTAGCATGAGCACAATGCTTCTTATGATGTTCCTTAGCAGATTGATTCAATTTTTCTTTAGTTAAAATAGGTTGAGAACTAGGAGGAACAACTATAGGATCCTTCACAGGTTCTTTAGGAAGATCAATCAGATTATCAACAAAAGTAGGAACTTGATTAACAGAACTAGAAGCCATAGTTAAAGGAGGTATAGAAGGTGTAGGTAAAAGACCATAATTAAGATCAATAGGAGATACACTTAATTTGAGAATATTATGATGTTTATAGGCTTGATATGAATAGAAAAGATTATCAGGTCGAGGAGGACATGAATTAGGTAATGAAGGCCAAAAGAAATCAAGAGGAACACAATCTCTAGGACTAGAAGGTTGATATAAACTATGATTAATCATCTTCACTTCTTCATCATGAAAAAATTTAGGACATTTATGGATAGGTGAAGCAATAACATGCATGGCTTTTAACCATGGCAAACCAAGCTTAACTTGAAATTGATCAGAACTAGGAAAAGCAACAAAGGTAGTGTTCACAATTTTTCCACAAAGTTCAACTAGCAAGTTAATAGAACCAAATGATGGATAAAGAAAACCATTACAAGTTTGAATCCACACATTTTATGTATCATAAGAATCATGTTGCAAATTTTTCATAAAATTATTTTCTTCATTAATAACATTGACTAAGCATGTAGGATCAACAAGACAACCAAGAGTAGGTATCCAAGAAATCCTAGCATAATTGTAAAGGGGACCATCAGGAGCTTTAATAGTCTCAGAATCATCAAAGGTAATCAAAATTTTCCAAGGTCTTTTATGCTTAGGTTGTTGTCAAGGTTTAGGTTGAGTTTTCAATTCAGGCTTAGGTTTTGGTTGAAGTTGAGTTTGAACTTGAGGTTGAATTTGAGGTTGAGGTTGAGGTGGAGATATAGTTTGACCAACATGCTCCACTTGATTAGAAACATGATTGAGATTATCCATCTTTAAATCATACACAATTTCCATAGAAGATGGTTGAGCAATGGTATTAGTATCATGCATAGGTAAATGATTCATATAGATTTGAAGGTTTTGATTTGGAGGAGAGACAAATTTGTTCCCACTACCATCAAGATTATCCATAGATAAGGCATTATAATCAATTAAATCTTAAACCTTATGTTTTAAAGAATAACACTTCTCAGTATCATGACCATTCTGATGGTGATATTGACAAAAATCTTTAGGATCAAAAAATTTAGATGAAATCGTAGCAGGTAAAAGAGGTCGAATAGGAGATAAAGTAATCATGTTAGCAGTTAAAAACCTATTCATAATAGCATGTAAAGATTCAAAAAGAGGAGTACACATATGATTTAATCGAAAAGTAGTGGATGCAGAAGTGGCATTGTGAGATGCAATAACAACTTAATCAACAACTACATTCGCTTGTTTGTTTATCTTGACATAGTTGTTGAATTTTTTAAATTTGTCTGGATTAGGAGCAGCATCACACTTATCAACTAGAATAAGAGCGATTGGAGTGGTGCTCTCAAACTGATTCACTTGTAATTGATAATGATGAAGCATTGCACAAAGTTGTTGAGAAGAGGTAAATTAAGTAAGAAAAATCTTATCTCTAATATCCTTTTGCAAATTTGAAATAAACATATGTTGAATATCAATATCAAGAATAGGATAGGAAATTTGAGAATGCAAAAGCTTAAATCTACCAATAAATTCAGTCAATTTTTCTTTAGTACTTTGTTTACAATGCATCAAATCAGTCAAAGAGACTTGTAGGCTAGTGTTGTTTTGAAATTGTTGAATAAAGGCATTTGCAAGTTTAGAAAAGGATGTTAGAAATAGGAAATACTGAGAGGGGGGGTGAATCAGTATTTCACAAACTCTTTCTTTTGCCCACTTATGGATATAACATATTACTTTAGAGCATACAAAGATTATCAAGCTGATTAACAAACATAGTAGTAAATAGAAAGAACTCATAACACATGATATGTTCTCGAGGAAACCCTGGCCAAGGGAAAACCCTAGTGGGGATGGTACCCACAAAGATCACTAATCAAAAGTATCTTGTTAGGGATATTGGACCCTGTTAGGAGTCAATTTACAATATATAGTAGATATGTCCTGGTTAAAGGACTTTAGGCCTTGTTAGAAGCCTTAACCCTGTTAGGAGTTAGATTACAAAACCTAATCACCAGCTGAGCTCACTGCCCAAATAGGTAATACAAAATGTTTTTGACTATAGTATGGTACTACTAACAACTTCATATCAATAGCCTTTGCTGCTATCACAATATACAACTATCGCAAGTTATCTTTTCTTTCTTTTTACACATCACATACATTTTTTCATTACATTTCAAGTATGCCTAATATATGAGTTATTAGAGCTAATAACTTTACATGGTCAAATTCCAAAATCTTTATCCCAGAGTAAACATCTAGGATGTCATCCCTTCATAATGTTAAGTCATTATTTTGACAAGCAAAAATAATCCCTTAACTCTTTCGCTAATACTGTCTCCAAAACTATTCTGTCTGCAAAAACTGCCTTCAGTAAACTTTGAATAACTTTGTCTGTACTACTCCAAAATTTACATGCACTAAGATGGGGTATCCTCATACTCTCTAGAAGCTTTAGTTAACTACACAAAAAAAAATATTGCTCTAGTGGATGTCGCCAACTAAATCTTCATCGGGTGCTCTGTCAGGATCACTGTATCCATACTTAGACAATTTCTTCCTTCAACTTGCCATACTTGTATTCTAGATTCTGCACTCTCAATAGAGATCATATGTTACCATAATGACAACATCTATGCATCCACATTAGCCAAATTGCCAACAATCTCTCCCTTTGTCATTGGTGGCAACATATGGGAAAATTGGCTAAGTGTGCAAACAAAACTTCAAAGTATTTACACAAAATTGTGGCCAAAAGTTATACAACACATATACAATATTATACTCCATAGAATAGCTCACCCTATGAGTATCCTTCCTCAACATATATTCAATTTTCTGCTATCTCTCCCCCTTTGACAACAATGACAAAGATAGGGTGTACAAAAATTTCAAAAAAAAACTTAATACTTTGTTATCAGCTATTGCAAAGCTGGTAGGCTTGCAACACAGTCACCAAACATTGACTTCCATGATTCAAAATCTTTCTCCCATATGTTCCTGATGGATTCAGCAACATTGAGTAGAGTACTCAATCCGTATGCTGCTGTCTGACAAGCTTGCAGGGAATTGAAGCTAAACTTCTAAAAAGATGTCTTTGTTGAAAGACACTGCTCAATTTGGTCTTCAACAATTGAGGTCTTGATTGAGATATGCTCTCTCAAGATGTTAATCCTGAGCATATTTCTATTCTTCTCCTCTGCTAACATTCTGATTTCATTATTTAACTTCCTTATGTTCTTCTCTACATAACTTATCTTTACATTTGGGCTTGACAAGGTGTTTGTTTCAACTGTAATTGCATCTATCTTCTCTCTGATCTTCTTATCTTCTTCAACTGTTAGGATTTTTGATTTTGTGCATTGTATATACAAACTCTTTCCAGTCTCAAAATGTTTCCTCAAATTCTTTATCCATACATCCAAATTACCAATATCATTTCGAATATTTACACTGAAATTTTGTTGCATTTCTGCCTCAAAGTCTTCCTGAACTTTTATTCTAGCAATATCCTTTAAGTTAGAAAATTCAGAGTCAAAAGAGTTTATTACTATTTTAGCTTTCTCAAGTGGATCCGATTCAAATACCTTAGTGCTAATCACACTCTCAAGTTTCTCTATCAAAACTCTAACTTTTCCTTCAAGGTCCTTCACCTTCTTATTCTTTCCAGTAATTTTATTAAGAGATGTGATGAACTCAAGCTGATCATCATCTTCAACTTCTTTTCCAAGGTCTTCAAATATTGAACCAATTTGTCTCTTCTTACTGTTAGGTGCACTAGGGCTAGTGACCTCTGTCAAAATTTGTTTACCTTTAACTGTCTATTCTATTGGAACTGATTCTAATACTGCTGGTGCTTCCACTGCCTCTGTATCCTTTTCTGATTCTGTAATCTTCTCTTGCTCTTCTAAAGCCAAATTGTCAACAATGTTTCCTAGATCATGAAATACTGCATTATCTGACTCTAGTGTCACTTTGGTTCCTTCAATGTCCATTGATTCTTTTCCAATATTGATATGTGAAGAAGATGGGACTTCTTCAATACCAACTTCCTCTGCATGCAGTTCCTCTGATTGCTTCTACTGAGGATCTGATTCAACATGCTTTCCTGCAACTATATCTACAAGAACTTGCATTACTGCTTGCTCTGTCTCTTTCTGTACTTCCTCCTTTTTGCCTCCCATTATAAGGATTGTTCTTCTCTTAGTTCTCAATAAAGTTCCAAGAGACTTCAAGAATCTCTTCAAATGATCTTCATCCTCAACTTCACAAAACTGTCTGATTACATGTTCTCTCATCTTTATGTCCTCTTCTTGTGCTCTATGTTTTCTATTCACAAGTCTGTTATACAAATCTTCTGGGATCTTACCATGAATAGTGCTAAGTTTCTTCTCTGTCACAATCATATGTGTAATCATTGCATTTTCAAAATTCAATCTGTCAAATGATCCATATAGATCATAGAATTTATTTAGCTTAGTGAAGTCTCCATGCTTCAATATATCTTCATTAACTCTTTCAATTCTTGGTTTCCAAGTCTTCTTGTTGATTGAAACTTCATCATCATCTTTGATTACTGCTACCTTTCTAGGTACAGGTGGTACAATCACTTTCTATCTCTTGCCGGGTCCTGTTGCACTCACTTTTACTCTTTTGCTAGGAATAGGAGAAAAAGATTTATCTCCTTCGTCTTTCTCAGGTACTTCAACTTTTACATTTACTACAACAGGATCAACAGGATCTGCACTAGATGCCTCAGGTGGAATTACAAGATTTTCACTTTGCTTCAAGGCTTCTGTAGTCTTCTTAGCTATGTCAAACTCATGACTTGACATACCTGATTCTTTCAGTATTTTCTTCATAGTAGATTCAACTCTCTTACTAGATTGCTTCTTTTCTCTCAAACTTATTATAGAGTTGAAATTCTCTTCATAGGTTCCAAACCTATTTGCATGACCATCCAACTCACACTTTAACAGTCTATTCACATATCCTATTGTTTCTACTTTAGATACTTCATAGCCAAGAGGGTCTATGAATTATATTCTAGGATCAACTGCTTCAATGTAGGTGAAATCAGTGTCTACCATAAAACAAATGTCATCTTTATGCTTTTCAACTAAGGATTGAGGAATCCTTGATTTGTTCTTACCAATATTATGAAAAGTCTTCAATACAAGCTTCACACTATCATTAACTTTATCAAAAAGGTGCTTCCTGTAGATTGCGTTTATTCTTTCCATTGTGTTCACATTGTCACTCCAATCAACTGTGTAAGGAAATCTTCTCAAAATATGGAAAAACATATAGGTTATCAGAGATGAAAACCTAAACTGTGTGTACTTAGCCTTCTTAATCTTTTCTAAGTTCTCAAATAACTAAATTTTCAAAATTTCACATAGGCTACTTGTTTCTTCTCAATACACATAAGATAAGCTACATGAACCATTCCTACAGCCATGTCATCTTCCCTTGAACTACCACAGAATTTAGTTGTTAGGATCTTGCAAAGGTACCTAACATCATCTTGCTTAATCTTACTTATCGCAATTCCTCTACCATTATAACTAGATCCAGTGTTGTCTAAAACAATCTTTCTCATGTTCTTTTCATTTAGTGGAATCTCTCCAACTTTTGATAATCCAGTAACATCATGAATTAGGTCGGCAGTTATATCAATAACTCTATCCTCCATCTAGAATTTCCCATTGTGGATTCTACTTAAAATGATCTTGGTACATTCCTCATCATTAAATTCATACTTCATGGAATATTTGATAATTTCATTGTTCTCTAGGTGCCCATAAGCTGGTTTAACTGACATGTCTTGATTATACAATTTCCTGTAATCATCACTAAAATTTGCATCTCCCAAAGTTTCAAACTTGCAACCTAAATATCCTTTAACATTCTCAATGTGCAATACTCCGTCTGGTACAGATGATAGTGCTAGTATGTTATCAATTTCAGATGGTTCTACTAGTTCTTTCTTAATCTTAGGTCTATTCTTATCCTTAACATTATGAACCATAGAAATATCCATCTTATCAACTGATTAAAGATCAAAAAATACCTCAACTTTGCAAATCTAGGGTTTCGGTATGATCGACATTGCAAACTGCTTCCAAACTTCTTCAAATAATCCTCAACTCATTTTTTCTTCTTTCAAATCTCTTTTCAATCACTTTGTAATTGTGATAACTTTGATTTCAACCTTATAACACTTCACATTAACTTGATCTGACATCACATTCATTCATTTTGCCGCTAAAACCTCAAAAAGCTGATTCTACAAACCTGCAACCATAAAAAATTTTGCGACCTCGCAAAACACAATATTTTCTTTTGTGCACTTAACCATAGCTTTAGTACAACATAACAAACCTATATCTAACTGTGCAAAACTTAACTCATTCAAATTCCTAATCTACACTAATCCTAAGTCCTAAACTATAGAAACTTACATAATTTAAGTACTTAAAGAAGGGTTAGGTAAAGATTCATCCTTACCATTAGTTACATTACCTTCCTAACTACTTTCAATTCTGAATATACCTCCTTGATCTATGCCTTTATCAAATTTTACTTCATCTTTATTGCTACAGCAACCTTTCTCTTTGTTTCCTACATTTTCATTCCTTCTTGTATTGTTCCTAGGGTTAGGGTTATGATGATAACCTCCATTGTTCATTCTACAAACTCTTGTTGATTGTAAAAACTTGTTTCATATCTGACAAATGATTCCATTATTTCCAAATCTCTATCCTTGCTGGTTAATTTGTGACCTGCAATTTCTACCAATATGTCCTACTTTGTTGCATCTAAAACATACTACTACTTTTCTTTGATTCATTTCTTCAATATATTTCTTATCTGCATTGTTAGTATTCCCAATCATTCTATCATAATTATTCAAAATTACTTTAGGTCTTCTACATTCATTAGCTTTGTGTCCAAAACTATGACAATTATAACAATGTCCATTAAGAGGTTTAAATTGCTTACCTGTGCAATCTCTCTTCATGTGTCCAATAGTATTACAAGCAAAACATCTACCTTTGAATTCTCTTTGCATACCTTTAGATGATTCTTCCTGTTTTGATTCTTCTTGCTTTGATTCTTCTTTCTCTCTAGGTGGTTCTTCTTTAGGTGGATCTTCCAATGTGTTATCATCTAGTTCTATTTCCTCTACACTTTCAGATGTCTTCAGATCTGGCTTCTTACTTTCATGGATTGTTCTAAACATACTAAATCCAAATCCAGTCCTATCAAAGAATGGTTCTCCAAAAGAAATTTGTTTTCCAGTCTTATCACTATTTGAATATAGCCTTTCAAGTTGTTGTTTAGATTGAGTTAATTCACCTTTCACAATTTTATTATACTTCTCAAGTTCCACATACTGCACTTTTACTTTTTCAGATTCAGATGTTTCCTTTTCAAGTCTTGATCTCAGATCTTCATTCTCAATTTTCAATTTTTTATTATCAGATCTCAAATTTCCATCTTTCATACTAAGTTTCAGATTTTCTATCTTCAGTTCATGCTTAAGGATCTCATTTTCTTTTTCTAATTCATCACAATCTTCAACAAGCATATCAGATTTCTTTTCAGATTTCAGATCTTCAATCTTACCTTTTAATTTGTCAATAGCATTCTTTGCATCTTCATATTTTCTTCTTAAGGAGTTTCTTTCATCAGTAAGCATATCAATCTATTCAAGAGCTTCTTCAAGATTCTTCTGAAGTTGATCCATATCCATAGAGATCTTACTCAAGCTGCTAAGCTTTCCTTGAATGTTCCTTCTCTGAGTAACTGTGCTCTGATACCAATTGTTAGAAATAGGAAATACTAAGAGGGGGGGGGTGAATCAGTATTTCACAAACTCTTTCTTTTGCCCACTTATGGATATAACATATTACTTTAGAGCATACAAAGATTATCAAGCTGATTAACAAACATAGCAGTAAATAGAAAGAACTCATAACACATGATATGTTCTTGAGGAAACCCTAGCCAAGGGAAAACCCTGGTGGGGATGGTACCCACAAAGATCACTAATCAAAAGTATCTTGTTAGGGATATTGGACCCTGTTAGGAGTCAATTTACAATATATAGTAGATATGTCCTGGTTAAAGGACTTTAGGCCTTGTTAGAAGCCTTAACCTTGTTAGGAGTTAGCTTACAAAACCTGATCACCTGCTGAGCTCACTACCCAAACAGGTAATACAAAATTTTTCTAACTATAGTATGGTACTACTTACAACTTCACATCAATAGCCTTTGCTGCTATCACAATATACAACTATCGCAAGTTATCTTTTCTTTCTTTTTACACATCACATACATTTTTTCATTACATTTCAAGTATGCCTAATATATGAGTTATTAGAGCTAATAACTTTACATGGTCAGCTTCCAAAATCTTTATCCAAGAGTAAACATCTAGGATGTCATCCCTTCATAATGTTAAGTCATTATTTTGACAAGCAAAAATAATCCCTTAACTCTTTCGCTAATACTGTCTCCAAAACTTTTTTGTCTGCAAAAACTATCTTCGGTAAACTTCAAATAACTTTGTTTGTACTACTCAAAACCTTATGTGCACTGAGATGGGGTATCCTCATACTCTGTAGAAGCTTTTTTTAACTATGCAAACAAAAATATCACTCCAGTGGATGTCGCCAACTAAATCTTCATCGGGTGCTCTGTCAGGATCACTGTATCCATACTTAGACAATTTCTTCCTTCAACTTGCCATACTTGCATTCTAGATTCTGCGCTCTCAATAGAGATCATATGTTTCCATAATGAAAACATCTATGCATCCACATTAGCCAAATTTCCAACAAAGGAATCAATAGAATAAGGAGGCAAGGAACAATACCATTTTAAGGCCTTGTCACAAAAAGTTCTAGCAAAGAGTTTGGCTAAAATCCTATGGTCATGAGCATAATCACTACAAAGGATTTGGAATGTTTTAACATGATGAATGGGGTCTCCTTTTCTCTTGTAATTCTCAAGGTGAGGCATATCAACTTCCTGAGGAATAGGAGTACAAATGATATCTTGGGATAAAGGGATTCCCATGTCACATGTAGGAACACTAAATGTATTTTGAGTTAAGGATGCAAGTTGTTGTTATAAGGATGAAATTTTTTGAGCTGAACTGATGATTTTTGAATCATTAGAGGAAATATGAGGAATAACAACATTAGAAACACTAGGTAAAGTGTAACAAGCTGCAGGAATAGAAGACACAACTAGAGGAACACTAGGAACTACAGTTGAAAGTGGATTTGAATAAGTAAAAGGAACATTATGATATGAAGGTTGTGATGTAGGAAGGGACATAGGAGGAACACTTATAGGAATAGAGGGAACCATTACAATCACCAAAGGAGGAGTATAGGTAGGACTACTAGGTAAAGGATTAAAAGAAGGTTCAACACTAGTAATAGGAGGAATCAACCCTAAATCTTGAGCTTCTTGAGCTAAAGGCTTAACATTTAAATGCACAAGGTGAGTAATACCATGCAAGAGGTTAATACCTTGATCACTATCATGAAGGACTTTCTTAAGAGCCTCTATATCTTGAATAGAACCTTGATTATGGTTTTCTTGAAGAAGCCAATTACCCATTTTATGAAGTTCAGTGAAAAGTTTTTGGACTTGTTCGGGAAGAACTCTTAAAGCATCATCCTCATCATGAGATGAGTGAGAAGAGTTTTTCTCCATAATAGGATTGGAATAATGAAAAATAAAATTATCATCTAGGAAACTAAGGAAAGGAAAAGAAGATTTAGGATCAAAGGCACCCATGATTCTACGACTTCGTCTAAGAAGAATGCTATAAGTAGGACTAAAGGTAGTAAAGCTCATAAACCAATGCAATGAAAATGAACTAAACTAAAACAAAATATTTTTATTTTATATGAGATGCAAACACATAAAAGGAATTTAATACATCCAATATCTAACACCATAAAACATAATAAAGCATCTAATTCCACAAAAGAAAGGAGAGTAAGTATGTCAGCTTCACCAAAATGAATGATGTTAAATTGTATCACCTTATTGAAATATGTAGGAAATATGAGATGAACTACTAAATCCAAATTCCCAAAGTAGAGATCCAAATTGATCAACCAAAGGGTTAATGCAAAATTGAATCAATCTATGAAGAATATGAATGAAGAAGAAGATCTTATATTTCATTATGAAGAGTATATGCTTTGAATTTGAAAACAATTGAAAAATAAGTACTAACCTCAAAATAGGAAAGATCTAGAAAATGCTAAGTTTTGGTGTTTTTGTTTAGTTTCAGGCAATTCTGCAACTTGTTTCAGACTGGAAATGCCAAGGCGAAGAAAACGTAGAAAAATTTTATCTTTCTGACAACAGGTAGTCTTTGACCCTGATAAAAGGTCAAAGACTACTTTGGGATTTTGAAGGTCAACTTTGATTTTGTTTGCAGATCTCAAAAGTTCATTGAAAAGGGTATCCAAATCCCAATTTGGAATCAACCTTCAAATTGAATTGAATTTTTAATATGCATAAACAAAGCAAATGGAACTTTTCACCTTGCTTATCTTGAAGTTCTTGTAGAGGATTTGAATCCTTGAATCCACAAGTATAAATTTTCCAATGAATGTAGAATTTTGGAGGATGTCTCAAATCAATGGCATTTGATCTTAAACACCAATCTTAAATGGATCTTTGCATAGACTAGGATGAATGTGGAAGGATGGATCTTCAAGGGAGCTCCAAAGAGATTGAATCCTTCATTGGCTAACAATGGATCTCCTTGATGGATAAATGAATGGATGCTTAGGCCTGATGATGAATGAATGCTTGATTTATTTTCATCTCCTTCTTTCTTACTTGATTGCACTTGAGAGCTTGAGAGATGAGATGTGAATAATCGATGTTCTCACAAAACTTGATGGAGAAAATGAGAGAGGAAGGCTTCCTTTTATAGTGATCTAGGACACAAACCTCTAGATAAGGCTGACATTGGGGAATTAAATCCCAATTAACCTTAACCTCTAGAAATGGACCCATATAAAATGAAATTTAAGGATTTACCATTCTAAAACCTAAAATGGCTGACCCGGAAATGAGAAAACAAATATTTATGAAACTCAACATCCGAAAATCATAGGATCCTAAAATTTGAACCCTGGGTCAAAGATGAGGTAGACCCCACCCTAGGTCAGGGTCGAGGTCATCCCTGACCTAGGTTAGGGTCTAGGTCATCATTGAGCCTCAAGGTCATCTTTGACCTTGAGATCAAAAAATCTAGGACCTCAATCCAAAATGCTAGGAAATGCATAAAAAAAGGTGAAAATAGGAGCAAAGAACAACAAAATAGGGGGGAAATCTAGATCCATGCAAAGACTCAATCAAGGTGCTTAAGATGACCTCAGAACACTCACTCGAAGGGATAAATTCTCTTAACATGGAAGTTCTTACATTTTAAGATGATACATTAAGCCCCCACTTTAGCAAAAGTATGGACTCGATGCAAACTCTTGGTAAAGTAGAACATATTGAAAAGATAATATTAGCATAATCAAAGTGAGAAAGAGAAATCTCAAGCCCCTAGGGAATCAAGTCTTCATAAACTCCAAGATCACAATAAGAGAGACATCTCTAGAGAGAGAGAGAGAGAGAGAGAGAGAGATTATGTCCCATTGTGAACCACACAAAGAAATGACGCAACTTGAAAGATGGAATTGAAACACCTAGTGAATGTGGTTACTCACTGGGTAACCCATCAAGGATTCACCCTTAGGAATATTCTATTCCATAATAGAAGAACAAAAAGAAAAAGAGATCTAGTCTTAAGGACATCTTCGACCTTAACAGATCAAAAATTTGAAACTAGCGAGACCAAGAGATCCGAATATATAAATCCATGCTTTAAGGATTAGTCACTAAAACAAAAAGGGGAAAAGCATCTTGAAAAACAATATATGTGTATTGAGAAGTGCATGTGTGACACAAGGTGAGCAGAGCATATGCCCCCATGTTAAAGTCATTGCTAACACTTTAATAAGAGAAATGGCTTTAACATAAACATAAACAACTCCACTGATTATGTTTCCACTATAAGATGTCCCCAGATGAAGAAAAATCAAGGGAAATACCACATAAACATACAAAGAACACAGAAGGGATCTACCTACCATGGGGTTAGTATGATCATAAGATAATATATATATGATATTATTGCAAATGAATTGACATCATTCCCTAAAGAAAGTAGAACTACAATCACAAAAGAGAAAATATCACATAAGATATACAAAGAAGAATCTTTTTGGAACATGACATGGAGACCAAAAAGAATCAGTGCTACCACATCTCGAATCCAAGTAGATTACACAAGGAAACATGTATGAACAATAGCACAATTAAAATATAACATTAAACAACATATAGAATAATAGAGATACATATAGATGAATTGTACAATAGGTTCGATTCCTTTATCACCAAGATTCCTTTATCTAACATAATTTAGCAAACACATTATGGGAGAAGCATAGTACAATAGGCAAACACACAATAAAGCTACCATGTAGGACAAGCCAATCAAGCATGTTTCCTACTCTCCCCATCTCATTGTATATCATTTTGGGAAGGTGGGTAACTCACAAGAGGGATTACATGCAACACAGTAGGAATGATAGTTAGCTCCAAACAAGGATCCTCTTGAGAATCATCATGTTCGATACTAGGTCTAAGCGTTAACTATGATGAAAGCATATCAGGTAAATCAATGTCAATGTCAATAGTCTCATATTCATCATTAACATCATTAGTATCATCAAGAGTATCTTCTTCATCCAAATAAATCAAAATAGGATCTAAGATACCAATAGAATCATCATAATCATGCATCTTAATATCATTATTAGTAACAACATCTTGCATAGTTTTATCCGAAGAAGGTTGAGATCTTTGAAGAATGGAATTAAAAGCTTTAGCATGAGCATGACACTTCTTACAACATTCAATAGTAGATGGATTCCATTTTTCTTTACTTTAAATAAGTTGAGAATTAGGAGGAACAACTATAGGATCCTTCACAACTTCTTTAGGAAGATCAATTGGATTATCAACAATAGTAGGAACTTGATTAACAGAACTAGAAGCCTTAGTTAAAGGAGGTGTAGATGGTGTAGGAAAAAGACCATGATTAAGATCAATAGGAGATACACTTAATTTGAGAATCTTACGATGTTTATAAGCTTGATATGAATGGAAAAGATTATCAGGTCGAGGAGGACATGAATTAGGTAATGAAGGCCAAAAGAAATCAAGAGCAGCATAATCTCTAGGCCTAGAAGGTTGATATAAACTATGATTAATTGTCTACACTTTTTCATCATGAACAAATTTAAGACATTTATGGATAGGTGAAGCAACAGTATGCATGGCTTTTAACCATGGCAAACCAAGCTTAACTTGAAATTGATCAGAAGTAGGAACAACAACAAAGGTAGTGTTCACAATTTTTCCACAAAGTTCAACCGACAAGTTAATAGAAACAAATGATGGATAAAGAAAACCATTACAAGTTTGAATCCACACATTTTATGTATCATAAGAATCATGTTGCAAATTTTTCATAAAAATATTTTCTTTAGTAATAACATTGATTAAGGATGTAGGATCAACAAGACAACAAAGAGTAGGTATCCGATAAATCCTAGCATAAATGTAAAGGGGACCATCAGGAGCTTTAATAGTCTCAGAATCATCAAAGGTAATCAAAAGTTCCCAAGGTCTTTGGTGCTTAGGTTTTTGTTGAGCTTTAGGTTGAGTTTTCAATTTAGGCTTAGGTTTTGGTTGAAGTTGAATTTGAACTTGAGGTTGAATCTGAGGTTGAGGTTGAGGTGGAGATACAATTTGACCAACATGCTCCACTTGATTAACAACATGATTGAGATCATCCATCTTTGAATCATACACATTTTCCGTTGAAGATGGATGAGCAATGGTATTAGTATCATGCGTAGGTAAAGGATTAATATAGATTTGAAGGTTTTGATTATGAGGAGAGATAGATTTTTTCCCACTACCATCAAGATTATCCATAGATAAGGCATTAGAATCAATTAAATCTTCAACCTTATGTTTTAAAGAATAACACTTCTCAGTATCATGACCATTCTAATGATGATATTAACAAAAAGCTTTAGGATTAAAAGATTTAGATTCAATCATAGTAGGTAAAAGAGGTTGAATAGGAGGTAAAGTAATCATATTAGTAGATAACAATGTATTCATAATAGCATGTAAAGATTTAGAAAGAGGAGTAAATGTGTGATTTAATCATAAAGTAGTTGATGTAAAAGTTGCATTGTGAGATGCAACAACAACTTGATCAACAACTACATTCGCTTGTTTGTTTATCTTGACATAGTTGTTGAATTTTTTAAATTTGTTTGGATTAAGAGCAACATCACTCTTATCAAGTGGAATAGGAGTCATTGGAGTGGTGCTCTCAAATTGATTCACTTGTAATTGATAATGATGAAGCGTTGCACAATGTTGATGAAAATAGGTAAATTAAGTAAGCAAAATCTTATCTCTAATATCCTTTTGCAAATTTGAAATAAACATATGTTGAATATCAATTTCAGGAATAGGATAGTAAATCTGAGCATGCAAATGCTTAAATCTACCAATAAATTCAGTCAATTTTTCTTTAGTAATTTTTTTTATAATGCATCAAATTAGTCAAAGACACTTGTGGGCCAATGTTGTTTTGAAATTATTGAATAAAGGGATTGGAAAGTTTAGGAAATGAATCAATAGAATAAGGAGGCAAGGAACAATACCATTGCAGGGCCTTGTCATGGAAAGTTCTAGCAAATAGTTTGGATAAAATCCTATGGTCATGAGTATAATCACTATAAAGGATTTGGAATGTTTTAAAATGATGAATGGGGTCTCCTTTTCCATTGTAATTCTCAAGGTGAGGCATATCAACTTACTGAGGAAGAGGATTACAAATGATATATTAGGACAAAGGGATTACCATATCACATGTTGGAACACTAACCTTATTTTGAGTTAAGGATGCAAGTTGTTGTTGTAAGGATGAAATAGTTTGAGCCAAATTGATGAGTGTTGAATCATTAGAGGAAATAGGACTAGTAACATTAAAAACACTAGGTAAAGTGTAAGAAGCTACAGGAATAGAAGACACAACTAGAGAAACACTAGGGACTAAAGTTGAAAGTGGATTTGAATAAGTAAAAGGAACATTATGATATGAAGGTTGTAATGTAGGAAGGGACACGAGATGAACACTCATAGAAATAGAGGGAACCGTCACAGTCACCAAAGGAGTAGTATAGGTAGGAATACTAGGTAAAGGATTAGAAGAAGGTTTGACACTAGTAACAGGAGGAATCAAACCTAAATCTTGAGCTTCTTGAGATAAAGGTTTAATATTTCAATGCACAAAGTAAGTAATACCATGCAAAAGGTTAATTCCATGATCACTATCATGAAGGACTTTCTTAAGAGCCTCTATAGCTTGAATAGAATCTTGATTTTGGTTTTCTTGAAGAAGCCAATTACCCATTTTATAAAGTTTAGTGGAAATTTTTTGGACTTGTTCAGGAGGAAGTCTTAAAGCATCATCCTCATCATGAGATGAGTGAGAAGAGTTTTTCTCCATAATATGATTGGAATCATGAAGAATTAAATTATTATCCAAGAACGTAAGGAAAGGAGAAGAAGATTCAGGATCCAAATCACCCATGATTATATGACTTCATCTAACTAGAATGCTATAAGTAGGACTAAAGGTAGTAAAGCTCATAAACCAATGCAATGCAAATGAACTAAACTAACACAAAATATTTTTATTTTATATGAGATGCAGACACATAAAAGGAATCTAATACATGCAAGATCTAACACCATAAAACATAATAAATCATCTAATTCCACAAAAGAAAAGAGAGTAAGTATGTTGGGTTCACCAAAATGAATGATGTTAAATTGTATCACCTTATTGAAATATGTGGGAAATATTAGATCAATTAATAAATCCAAATTCCCAAAGGAGAGATCCAAACTGATCAACCAAAAAGTTAATGGACAATTGAATCAATCTATGAAGAATATGAATGAAGAAGAAGATCTTATATTTTGTTAAAAAGAGTATATGCTTTGAATATGAAAATAATTGAAAGACAAGTACTAACCTCAAAATAGGATAGATCTGGAAAATGCTAATTTTTGGTGTTTGTGTGTAGTTTCAAGCAATTTTCCAACCTGGTTTGAATTGGAAATGCCAAGGCAAAGAAAACCCAAAATTTTTTTATCTTTCTGACAATAGGTAGTTTTTGACCCCGATAAAAGGTCAAAGACTACTTTGGGATTTTGAAGGTTGACTTTGATTTTGTTCACAGATCTCAGAAGTTCACCAAAAAGGGTATCCAAATCCAAGCTCAAATCTATAGTTCCATACCTGTACCTAGAAGAAAAAGAGGGCTTTTTTGTTTGTTTGGGGGGTTTTCCTTGGTCAAACCCCGATTTGCAATCAACCTTGAAATTGAATTGAATTTGTAATATGCATAAACAAAGCAAATGGAATTTTTCACCTTGCTTATGTTGAAGTCTTTGTAGAGGATTTGAATCCTTGAATCCATAAGTATGGATGATCTAATGAATGTGGAAGTTTGTAGGATGTCTCAAATCAATGGCATTTGATCTTCAATACCAATCTTAAATGGATCTTTGTATAGATTAGGACTAATGTGGAAGGATGGATCTTCAAGGGGGCTCCAAAGAGATTGAATCCTTTAATGGCTAACAATGGATCTCCTTGATGGATGAATGAATGGATTCTTAGGCTTGAGAATGAATAAATGCTTTCTTACTTTGCTTCTCCTTCTTGCTTACTTGATTGCACTTGAGTGCTTGAGAGATGAGATGTGAATAATGGATGTTCTGACAAAACTTGATGGAGAAAATGAGAGAGGAAGGGTTCCTTTTATAGTGATCTAGGGCACAAACCTCTAGAGAAGGCTGATATTGGGGAATTAAATCCCAATTAACCTTAAACCCTAGAAATGGACCCATATTAAATTAAATTTAATGATTTACCAGTCTAAAACCCAAAATGGCCGACCTGGAAGTGGGAAAACAAATATTTCTGAAACCCAACATTTGGAAATCATGGGATCCTAAAATTTGAACCCTAGGTCAAAGATGAGGTAGACCCCACCCTAGGTTAGGGTTGAGGTCATCCTTGACCTAGGTCAGGGTCTAGGTCATCATTGACCCTCAAGGTCATCTTTGACCTTGAGGTTAAAAAACCCAAGACCTCAATCCAAAATGCTAGGAAATACAGAAAAATAGGTGAAAATAGGAGTAGAGAACAACAGAATAGGGGGGAAAGCTAGATCCATGCAAAGACCTGATCAAGGTGCTTAACATGACCCCAAACCACTCACTTGGAGGGCTAAATGCTCTTAACATGGAAGTGCTTCCATTTTAAGATGATGCAACTTCACATATCCTCTTCGAACAAGTATTGCAAAATTCTGCAATTCACTTTCAAATACAATTCACAAATACTACATTACAACAAGGAAAACATTCCTTCCTTTATACCACACTCAAGTAATTACAAATGAATTGGCATAAAAATTACAAAATAAAAGTTTCCACACGTTACTAAAAAATTACACAAAACTATCATCTTCCAATTAAGATAATTCTTCGCTCGTGTGACCTCATATCTTAGGCTCACGTCCACATCACTAAAATTATATCTTAAAATTCCTCATAAATGCACATGATCAGATTGAATCACAATTAGGATATATCTATTGATTTCCACAAACCGCTACTTAGGAACACTGCCTGAATACTCCTTCCATTGATTTCCTTATAACTGTCATGAATAAATGAATCTATGTATGCACTCTTAACCATGATCTTATAGAACATCATCAAGTAAGGCCTCAACTCTGCATAGCTTCATCTTCAATATCCCAAGTGCGCTAACTCAAATATTGTCTACTTCTCTGTAAAACTTCAGTAGATCACTGTGTTGACATCAATGACTATCATAGTCATGAATGCAACAACAACTACTACAGAATGGCTGTGAATACTCCCCCATAGGATATATTTAACATTAATTCCTAACAATCTCCCCCATTGGCATTGATGGCAACATAGATGAAAAAACATCCAAGTTCCATAAATACCAACACTGCAACACTACTGCTCTGAAAATGCTTTCAAGTCCTCTTCATCAATCAAATCTTGCTTCATTTTCCTATTTGATTCTCTCCAATAGATGGTTTTCATGTATACTCCTCTGCCATTGACATCAATGATAGATGTTTCATCATTATTTCAATAACAACTTCAATGTCAAAAGACAATTTTCAAAAAATACATTCACTAGAGTCCTCATGACTCAGCTCAGATAAACATACTCCCCCATAGAGGAAGTACCACCAGCCAGTTTAGAAGAAAGATAGTGCTCATATACCACTGGATAGAGGAAACAATCTGCATCACTTCTCAAAAGTAGGATGGGGCATAACCCCAAGCATACCTCTCAAATACTCAAATGTATCCTTAGGCAAAGGTTTTGTAAATATATCTACAATCTGCTCCTTTGTGCTTATATACTCAAGTCTATCTTCTTTCTCTGCCAATTTCTCTCTCACTACATGATACTTTATCTCTATATGATTTGTCTTAGAATATAAAAAAGGGTTTTTAGACATACTAATTGTGCTGGTGTTATCACAATGTATAAAAATAGGCTCAAAATTTTTTATTCCAATATCCTTTAGCATTTGCTTCATCCAAATTATCTGATTACAATTGTTTATTGCTACCACATATTCTACTTCTGGTATACTTTGTGAAATATAGTGTTAGAAAGTAAAGTCCACCAAGATAACTAAGAGGGGGGGGGGGGGGGGGGGGGTGAATCAGTTATCAGATAATTATAACTTTTATCATCTTCAATTGCATTAAACCATATAAGCAATATAACTACCAACCATAGAAAGATATTCATACACAATAACACAATGACACAAGATATGTTGACTAGGGAACCTCTTGATCAAAGAGTAAACCCCAGTGGGAATGATGCCCACAAAAGATGCACTAATATGAATATTCCTTGTGAGAGGATGGACTTTGTTAATATGTTATCTCTTCTCTAACTATGCCAAACTGCACTCTTTGTTACATCGGATCTCAATTTTAGATCTTTGTACTTCACATGTCTTCCTTCACAAATACGCTTTCATACTTAGCTCTTTTCTTCACTTCATGCATACAACATCACAACCACTACTACCATATCATAATTGCACACTTTCACATTAAAACTTCATGCTACTCCTCATAAAAAAGAAATACATTCCTTCCTTTATACCACACTCAAATAATTACAAATGAGTCGGCATATAATTACAAAATAAAATTTTCCACATGCTACACCAAAATTACAGAAAATTGTCAGCTTCCAAATACAAGAAATCTTTACTCATTCAACCTCAAAGTCTATGCTATCATCCATGTCACTATCAATGTGTCTCCAACTTCCCTTTAACTACACGAAACCAGATTTCATCCCGATTAGGAGATATCATTCGATTTCCACAAACCGCTACTCAGGAACAATACCTGAATACAACTTCCACCAAAATGATCATAACTTCCATGAATCAATGAATTGCTATCTACACTCTTAACCATACACATATGACATATCAAAGAGTATATCCTCAATGTCACATAGCTCCAACTATAATAACCCATGTGTGCTAATCCAAACTCTGTCAGTTTCTCTGCAAGTCTTTGGTAAATCACTATGTTGACATCAATGACAATCATAGTCATGAATGCAACAAAAAATGCTATAGAATGGCTGCCAAACACTTTAGCATTCATTCCTAACAATCTCTCCCATTGGCATTGATGGCAACATAGATGAAAAACATCCAATGTTCCAAAAATCCAATACTGCAACACTACTTCTTCAAATCCTCTTCATCAATAAAATCTTGCTTCGTTATCCTATTCAGTTCTCTCTAATAGATGTCTCATATTGTTTTTCATGCATACTTCTCTCCCATTGACATTAATGACAAAAATTCCATCACTATGTCAACAATAACTCAATGTCAAATGACACTTTTTAGAAAATACATTTACTAGAGTCCTCATGACTCAGCTCAGATACACATACTCCCCCATAGAGGAAGTACCAACATCCTCCATTATAAATCTTTTCAACAAGTCATTCAGGTACTTTGTCTAACTTACAAAGATACCATCATTGTTTTTTGTTATCTGTAATCCCAAAAAGTATTTCATTTCACCAATCATACTCATTTCAAATTCATTCTTCGTTTCATCAACAAATTTGTCACTAGCTTCATCTTCTCCTCCAAAGATAATGTCATCAACAAAAATAACTATAACTAACAAACCATTTTCAATTTCTTTTGTGTATAGATTTCTATCAATTGTACCTTTTATAAATCCCAACTTTAACAAATACTTATCCAGTCTTGCATACCAAGTTCTAGGTGCTTGTTTAAGTGCATATAAAGATTTCTTCAATTTACATACCATGTCTCCTTCTTGAGTTAAAGGAAAACCTTCAGGCTACTCAATGTAGACTTCTTCTTCCAATTCTCCATTCAAAAATGTTGACTTCACATCCATCTAATACACTTTGAATTTCTTGTAAGTTGCATATGCAAAAAGCATTCTTACTGCTTCAATTCTTGCAATAGGTGCAAAAGTTTCTTCATAGTCAATTCCTTCTTGTTGTGAGTAACCCTTACATACCAATATTTCTTTATTTCTTACTACTTCTCCTTGTTCATTCATCTTGTTTCTGAATACTCATTTAGTTCCAATAACATTCTTGTCTTTAGGTCTAGGGACCAATTCCCATGTCTTGTTCTTTTCAATATGATCTAGTTCTTCTTTCATAGCATTAGTCCAACTTTTATCTTCACAAGCTTCATTAGTAGTCTTAGGTTGAATTTGAGAAATCAAACATAATTGTTCTTGTGCCTTATTTCAAGTAAGAACTCCTCTTTTGATGCTCCCAATAATCTATTCAAAAGGATGATTCCTTAACAAACTCTTGCTAGGTGTCACTATCTCAGATCTCTCTTTAGATGTAGGTTCTTCAATAACTTCATTGTGGCTTTCATTCAACAAATCACTCTCAATTTAACAAAACAATTCAGTAGTTCTAGTATTAGGCTTAGGATGAGCTTCTTCATCAAATTCATAATAACATTCCTTAGATCTTCTAGGTTTGAAATTGCTTACGTGCTTTTTAACTCTTTTAGGACATTTAGATGCAAAATGACCATATTCTTGACAAGTCCAACATTTAAATATTTTCTTACCATCTGGTTCTCTTTTCACAAGCAAGGCAATGCCTTCTTTAATCTTCTTGTCTTCTTCATTTCTAGATCTATTGCTACCAGCATAATCTCCGATCACACTAATGCTTCTTGACAAAGTAGGGTGAACACTAAGAGCACTAAATGCTGTCTCCATTCTAGGTAAGTCTCCTGATAATCTCAAGTTCATTTCTATTGCTTCCAATCTTCCAAGAAGAGTCTCTCTTGTAAAGTTTGTTGTACAAGGTATCACTTGTTCAATCATCTGTGTTGTCTGCTTAAATATAGGAGTTAATTCTTCAGTATTTTCCATATCACTTCATTCTCTATCTTTGTTCCTCCACAAGATTTTATACCTGAAATGATCTCTGACATTCTACCAATATAACTTCTAACAGATTCATCTGCCAACATTCTTATATCTTCAAATGCACATATCCAATTATGTAATCTAACTATTTTTGCATGTTCATCACCTTCAAAAGTAGAGTGTAAAGCATTCCAAATTTCATGAGATTTTTTCAAATATTTTACCTGACTATACTCATTCTCCAAAAGTGCTATCAAAAGTGCTTCTCTTGCAAGTATGTTACACATGAATAGATCTCTCTCTTCTGTAGTACATGTTTCAATATTTTCCTCTTCAATGATAGTATTATAATTATTTGTAATCAACCAATAACCTGGTCCTAAACATAATAGGTGTGTCTTCATCTTTTCTTTCTAGCTATCAACATTTACTCCATCAAACTTAGGGGTTTCTTTTCTAAAATTCACCATGGATCTCCTTAAGCTGTTAAACATCTTCTTTAAGGACTTGCCGCTCTGATACCAATTGTTAGAAAGTAAAGTCCACCAAGATAACTGAGAGGTGGGGTGGTGAACCAATTATTAGATAATTATAAATTTTATCATCTTCAACAACATGAAACCATATAAGCAATATAACTACCAACCATAGAAAGATATTCATACACAATAACAGAATGACACAAGATATGTTGACTAGGGAACCTCTTGATCAAAGACTAAACCCCGGTGGGAATGATTCCCACAAAAGATGAACTAATATGAATATTCCTTATGAGAGGATGGACTCTTTTAGGAGTCTTATGAAATACACTTAGTACATATGAATCCCTATTAGGAAATTTTGAATCCCTGTTAAAAGATTCTAACCCTATTAAGAGTTATGGAAGACAGAAGGACCCACTACCCAAACAGCTTCAGGATAAGATCACTGAACACACTATCCAAATAATCTTTGCATTAATCAATAGAATAATATTTTACCTCTTCTCTAACTATGTGAAATTGTACTCTTTGTTACATCAGATCTCAATTATAGATCTCTGTACTTCGCATGTCTTCCTTCACAAATTCACTTTCATACTTAGCTCTTTTCTTCACTTCATGCATACAACATCACAACCGCTGCTACCATATCATAATTACACACATTCACATTAAAACTTCATGCTACTCCTCATAACAATGAAATACATTCCTTCCTTTATACCACACTCAAATAATTACAAATGAGTCGGCATACAATTACAAAATAAAAGTTTCCACATGCTACACCAAAATTACACAAAACTGTCAGCTTCCAAATACAATAAATCTTCACTCGTGTGACCTTGAAGTTTGTGCTATCATCCACATCACTATCAATGTGTCTCCAACTTCCCTTTAACTGTGAAAAATCATATTCCATCCTGATTAGGAGATATCATCTGATTTCCACAAACCGCTACTCAGGAACACTACCTGAATACAACTTCCACCAAAATGATCATGACTTCCATGAATCAATGAATTATTGTCTGCAATCTTAACCATAAACATATGACATATCAGGGATTATATCCTCAATGTCACATAGCTCCAACTGCAATAACCCACGTGTGCTAATCCAAACTTTGTCTGCTTCTTTGCAAGTCTTTGGTAAATCACTGTGTTGACATCAATAACAATCATAGTCATGAATGTAACAACAACTGCTAGAGAATGGCTGCCAAACACTTTAGCATTCATTCCTAACATACATTTCTTCTTTCTCAGCAAAGAAACTAATATTCCTCCAAGGAAAAAGGCTCCACCACTGGTGCTCTCTTCATCATCAACACTACCTCCCCAATCAACATCTGTATATGCACATAGGGTAAAATCATCAAATTTTTGATACCACAATCCATACTAAATTGTGCCTCTTAAATATCTGAGTATCCTTTTTACTACTACATAATATGATTCTCTAGGTTCAGCTTGAAATCTTTCTACAATTCTAACTGCATGTGATATATCAAGTCTTGTATGAGTTAAATATTGCAATCCTCCAATCATAGATTTGTACTTTTTTTGTTCCACTACAGGAGTCTCATATGTGCTAGATAACTTGTGTCTGGTTAGCATAGGAATTCCAACTAGTTTATAGCTTTCCATTCCAAATCTCTTCAATAAATCATTCAAGTACTTTGTCTGACTTACAAAGATACCTTCACTGTAATGTGTTATCTACAATCCTAAAAGAATTTCATTTCACCAATCATACTCATTTAAAATTCAGTCTTCATTTCATCTACAAATTTAGCACTAGCTTCATCTTCTCATCCAAAGATAATATCATCAACAAAAATAACAACTAACAAACCATTTTCAATTTCCTTTGTGTACTGGTTGCTATCAACTATACCTTTAGTAAATCCCAATTTTATCAAATACTTATCCATTCTTGCATACCAAGTTCTAGGTGCTTATTTTAGTCCATATAAAGCTTTCTTTAGTTTACATACCATATCTCCTTCTTGATTTAAAGGAAAAACTTCAGGTTGCTCAATGTAGACTTCTTCCAATTCTCCATTCAGAAATGTTGACTTCACATCCATCTGATACACTTTGAATTTCTTATAAGCTGCATAGGCCAAAAACATTTTTACTGCTTCAATTCTTGCTACTCATGCAAAAGTTTCTTCATAGTCAATTCCTTCTTGCTGTGAGTATCCTTTACATACCAATCTTTCTTTGTTCCTTACTACTTCTTGTTCATTCATCTTGTTTTTGAATACCCATTTTTTTCCTATAACATTCTTATCCTTAGGTCTAGGGACCAATTCCCATGTCTTGTTCTTTTCAATCTGGTCTAGTTCTTCTTTCATAGCTTTAATCCAATGTTCATCTTCATAGGCTTCACTATTGGATTTAAGTTCAATTTGATAAATTAAACACAACTGTTCTTGTACCTTATTTCATGTCAGAACTCTTCTATCTATGCTTCCAATAATCTACTCGACAGGATGATTTCTTGATAGATTCCTATTATGTGTCAATGTCTAACTTCTTATTTTTGTCATAGGTTCTTCAATGATTTCTTCACTATAGCTTTCATTGAACAAATCATTGTCAGTTTCATAGAATAATTCAGTAGTCTTTGGATTTGTTCTAGGATGAGTTCCTTCATCTGATTCATAATCAGGCATTCTTTCCTGAATTCTGAACTTTTCATCAACTTTAACATTTGTGCTCTCAACAATAGTCTTAGTTATTTTATTGTATCATCTATAAGATTTTATCTTCAATAAATATCCAAGAAATATACCTTCATCACTTCTAGGATCAACTTTCCAATGTCATCATCTCTCTTAATATAATATTTGCTTCCAAAAATTCTAAAATAGTTAGCTGATAGTGCATGTCCAAACCATAGTTCATAGGGTGTCTTTTCTGTGTCTGCTCTAATTTTTACTTTGTTTATTGTATACACTAACATGTTCATTGCTTCTCTCTAGAATATCTTTGCTAAGTCATTCTAAAATAAAATAGCTCTTGCTGCTTTAGTCAGTGATCTATTCCTCCTTTCTACAATACCATTTTGTTTAGGTGTCCTAGGAGCTGAAAGTTGTCTGTTAATACCATTCACTTCATAAAAAATGTTAAATTCCTTTGAAGTAAATTCTCCACCTCTATCATATCTCAAACATTTAATCTTCATTCCAGATTCATTCTCAACTTTATTCCTAATTATCTTAAACTTATCAAATGCTTTAGACTTTTCTTTAAGAAATGCAATCCTGATGCAGGAGCATCCTAGGATTCTTGGCAATCCTGTATACACAAAAAATATGTTTGTCTTTGAAGGTATATTGTTAGGTTTGATCTTGGTTTGGAGAGTTCTTACTCATTTTGGGAGATTGGTTTCTCGCTTTATGTGTTTACTAGGGTGCTCAATTTCTGAAGGTTGCTCGGTAACTGAAGGTTTTAGTTCACTAGTGCTTGGTAATAACTATGTTCCTCGGTCATGCCTAGCATGGTCAGTTCACTAGCACTCAGTTATTTCCTCTATTTCTCAGTGTTCTTGCTTACCGATGGGATTATTTGGATGAATCAGCTTGGCGGAGTGGTGCATTTAATTTGGGTCATGCTCCTCGAGTTATAGATTAAGTGTTGGACATATGGGGGCCTAGATCTGGCATGTTGCATTCTTCTATGTGGATCTGATGACCATTGGGGCCATCTTTCAAAGATTTTATTTATTTTGTAAGGCTATGTGAGAGCTGACATATGTTTTAGCATTTAATAATTTTTATAGAGATTTATTGTTTCATTAGCCAACATGTGGTTGGGAATCAGTATTTATAGGATGCTTGGGTAGTTATCTAGGGGGAAATGGTGGATTTGAAGGTTAGTAGCCTACGAGCTTAGGAGTAGGAAGATTGCTTGGAAGTTTGGGTACAAGTTTAGATCTTTCTTGGGTGCCTACTACTGTACTGCCTATTGCAAACTTGGACTAGATGGATGCTGATATTGGGGAAAGATTTAGATCCTATGAGATCTTGTAGACTGTTACTTGCAATGTAATTGGCCGTAATTAGGAAGGCCTCATAGCTCAGCACATTGCATGTAATTAGTGTTTTCATGAATAAAGACTTCTATTTCATTGCAGATCTATTATTGTTATTATGTATTTCCACTACATATTGGTTTGGCTGCAAGGTCGGTCAGTCCTTAATTGGATCCACCCAGCTTGACTACATTAGGTGGTATCAGAGTGAAGTTTGTTCCTATTTTAGTGAAGTCTATTCCTATTGGAGCTTAGTGGATCTTGTGTATCTAGATCTTGATCTGAAGATGCCTCCAAGCAGAAATTGTGAGATCTCTAAAGAAGAAGAAACTACTAGCAAATTCTATCTTGATGAATTTAGGGCTTTGCAAAAACAAGTGCAAGACCTACAAGAGGAATTGAGAAAGAAGAAGCCTACCTTGAAGGAGGATAGTGATGATGAATCTGAGGAAGATTATTTTGAAGAAGCTGTAGAAGAAGCTAGAGATTCTGAGGAGAATTGAATTCTAAAAGCTATGTCTAAGATTGGAAAGAGACCTAAGATTGAAGTTTCTACATTTGTTGGAAGCCTTAGGCCTAAAGAATTGATTGATAGGATTAATGATATTGATGAATAGATTGAGTATGAAGAAATAGAATATCCTGATAGGGTTAGATTTGCAAAGACTAAGTTGAAAGGTCATGCAAATATCTGGTGGAGAGAAGTTCAGTTGGAAAGAGGTAGAAGAGGAAAAGAGAAAATTACTAAGTGGAACCGAATGGTTGACAAGTTGAAGAAGCAATTCATTTCGGTGGATTATCAATTAGATATGTTTAAGAAGATGCAAGCTTTGAAGCAAACTAACAAATTGGTATAGGAGTATACCGAGGAGTTTTATAGAATCTTGATTAGGACTCATCATTCTGAAGCTGATAAAGAGAAGGTTGCTAGGTATGTCTATGGTTTGAGACCTAGTATTTAGGAAGAGTTACTTACTATGTGGATGACAATAATTGGTGATGCTTATCACATGGCATTAAAGATTGAAGAGAAGCTGAATAGGAAGTATGAAGGAAAAAAGAATAGTAGGAACCGAGGTTGGAAGACTAGTGAGACTGTTGCTAAGAGTAGTGTGATAGTGAATCCTAAGCCTAATGTAGGATCTAGCGATGGTCAAGTTACTAAGAATGCAAGATAGAGAGGAAGGTGGAAGAATGAGTTCATTGGCACTTGTTATAACTATGGTGAAGCTGGTCATAGAAGTTGGCAGTGTCATAAGAAAAGAGTTGCATTCACTACTAAAGAAGACATTGAGAATGTTCCAGAGAAAGGTGAATGCCTTGTCACTAGGATATTGGTTGCATGTGTCTCTAAATTGGTGCAGAGAAGGAATTTTTTTAGAACCAGATGCAAGTGCAGAGATAAGGTATGTAATGTTCTAGTTGATGGTGGCAGTTTTGAGAACTTTGTTTCAGATGAAATGGTTAGTAAGTTGAATTTGGAAAGAAGGAAGCATCCTAATCCTTATCAGATTAGTTAGATGCAAGATGTTTCCAAGGTTAAAGTTGAAGAACAATGCTTGGTTAAGTTTCAGATTAGATCATACCATGATGAGATATTATGTGATGTATTGCCTATGGATGTCTATCATCTATTCCTTGGTAGACCTTGGCAGTTTGACATAAATGTTTTGTTTGATGGTTGTGCTAATACCTATGTGGTTAGGCATGAAGGAGCTCAACATAAAATAATACCTTTTTAGGAGATAGGGGTGAAAGAATGTGGAGTTATCAGGTGTTTTCCTTGTGACAAACCTTAGGAGTACAAGGTTGATGAACCTATTCCTATTGAGTCTAGTTTGAATAAGAAGAAGAATGATATCTCTAAAGAGTTTGTTAAAATTAAGAAACATATGGTTTTGTTGGTAGAGATGGTTCAGTAGATGGTGACATTTATGACACAGAGAGATGTAGATGATATTGAGTTGATTGAGGAATCTGAGATGGATGAACCTTACCAAGGCACTGAGGTGGTTGTAGTAGTCAGAGTTAGTTGCTATCTTTTGTCGAACGAAGGGATAAGAAAAGTGGAAAGCTAAAGGAATTTTTGCATGAGATAGTGAATGGAGTAAAGACCACTTGGAATGAAGGACAATAAGAGATGTGGGTGAAGAATATATTTGGCATACTTGTTCTGATTCCCTTAAGGCATTCCTGATTTCCTTATAAGAAAATATTTCTGCGCTGGGGTGTCTGATGTAGGAGCATCCTAGGATTCTTGGAAATCCTATATCAACCAAAAATATGTTTATTTTTGAAGGTATATTGTTAGGTTTGATCTTGGTTTGGAGAGTTCTTTCTCATTTTGGGAGACTGGTTGCTTAGTTTATGTGTTTACTGGGGTGCTCGATCTTTGAAGGCTACTCAGTAGCTGAAGGTGTCAATTCACTAGCGCTTAGTAATAACTATGTTCCTCGGTCATGCCTGGCATGGTCGGTTCACTGGCACTTGGTTATTTCCTTTGTTGCTCAGTGTTCTTGCTTATCGGTGGGATTATTTGGATGAATCAGCTTGGCCGACTGGTGTATTTAATTTGGGTCACACTCCTCAAGTTATGGATTGACTATTGGATGTATGGGGACCTAGATCTGGCATGTTGCATTCTTCTATGTAGATCTGATGACCATTGGGGCCATCTTTTGAAGATTTTATTTATTTTGTAAGGCTATGTGAGAGGCGAAAGATGTTTTAACATTTAATATTTGTTTATAGAGATTTATTGTTTCATCATCTGACTTGTGGCTAGGAATTAGTATTTATAGGATACTTGGGTAGTTGTCTAGGGGGAGATGGTGGATTTGAAGGTTAGTAGCCTATGAGCTTAAGAGCAAGAAGATTGCTTGGAAGTTTGGGTACAAGTTTAGATCTTTCTTGGGTGCCTATCAATGTACTACATGTTGCAGACTTGGACTAGCTGGATGCTAATGATGGGGAAAAGATTTAGATCCTGCAAGATCTTGTAAACTGTTACTTGCATTGTAATTAGCCATAACTAGGAAGGCCTTAATACCCAACACATTGCATGTAATTAATGTTTTCATGAATAAAGACTTCTATTTCATTGTAGATCTATTATTGTTATTATGTATTTCCACTACATATTGGTTTGGCTGCAAGGTCGATCAGTCCTTAATTGGATCCACCCACCTTGACTACATTAAATCCACATCAATCTTGTAAAATCATCAACAAGAATCATAAAATACCTTTCTCCATAGAATCCTCTCATCCTTGTGGGACCACTCAAATCTGTATGAACAATTTCCAACTTCTCTATTCTTGTAAACTTCTTGCTGGGAAATGAGCTTCTCTTTTGTTTAGCCATCACACATTCCTTGCAAATCATGTTACTAGGCTTCATAATTTTAGGAAAATCTTTTACTGCAAGTGTAGTACTTACTTTCACAATGTTATCAAAGTTTATATGACAAAATCTTCTATGCCATAACCAACTGTCATCAATCTTAGTAATCAAGCATGTCATCTCAGTAGGATTCAACTAAAATACATTACCTCTAGTTCTAGATCCATTACCAATCAAATTACCATCCTTATCTTTGATTACACAAGTTTTCTCAGTGAACCAAACTTTATATCCCTTATCAACTAGATATCCAACACTCAAAAGATTATGTTTCAAACCATCAACAAAGTAAACATCATCAGTATTAGTCTTTCCACTAAGATTAATACATCATATACCTTTGATCAAACAAGGTACATTATTTCCAAATCTAATAATTCCTCCATCATAATTGTTAAACTTTATGAACTTCTTCATGTCTCTAGTCATATGATGTGAGCAACCACTATCTATAATCCAATCAGTTTTCTTTCCTACTTGAGAAACTAAATTCTTTTCTTCCTTAATTTCTATTTCAGGATATTCTTCTTTAATTGCTACAAATCCTAGACCATCATTCTCAGTATTAGTTTCACTCAAAAATTTCTCCAAACTAGCTTCAAGTTCTTCATCATTTGCATAATAATATTCTTTAGATCTCCTAGGTTTAAATTTCTTTCTATACTTCTTGACTCTCTTAGGACATTTAGATGCAAAATGACCAAATTCTTGACAAGGCCAACATTTAAAAAATTTCTTACCGTCTAGCTCTCTTTTCACAAGAAAGGCAATACCTTCTTCAATCTTCCTATCTTCTTCATTTCTAGATTTGTTGTTGCTAGCATAATCTCCACTCACATTGATGCTTCTTGACAAAGTAGGGCGAGCACTAAGTGCACTGAATGTTGTAATACCCTCTCCTATGGTGATACTTGGACTTTATGATTTGGACATTCTATTATGATGGTTTGAACTATATATTTACATTTATGCTTTGTGGATGATAATATGTTTATCAGATGATTGATATGCTCATTTATGGTTATCATTTATATATTTATGAAATTAGAAAACCATCTATCTTTATATGTTTTATGGAGCTAACCCAAGGATTTGAATCTAACCATTATCATGATGTTTTATGTCTCATGGATATGTGTCTGATGTGTTTTCATGACTCAGGACAAAGTTGTAGTTACTCACTTAGTTGAGGTCCATAGGATGTATTGATCCTGGTCATCTATTTGCATATATTTGATTTCTATGTATATCCATATGTATACATGTATGTGAGGCCTCACCCCGACCCATCATAGCACCTTGTTCTATCTGCATTTTGATACATTGGTGCACTTGTTGATTTATTCTGATAGAGACTCGAGATACTATATTTTGATGATGATTACTATGCCATGTGGATCACCTTATGATGTGCATTAGAATTTAGAGTATGTTGAGATTTTGATGAAGCATATTTAGTAGTGTGATTTTGATGGAAATAATGGATCTTGTTTAAATTTAATTTCCCCATAGGTGACATGTCATGATGATTATGTAAGTGTGATGCTTAAACACTTTGAATGGAAAATTTGGATTCTGCATATAGCAATTAGAATTGAATATGTATATTTCATGTAATGTTATCATCTTGAACTACTGATGTTCGATGGGTAGTGTGCAGGTAAGAGAACCATGGAAATTAATCGGAGAATCAAGGTTAAACATATGTGAATTGAGTAAGCCAAAGCTTAATTTGATATGGGATTAAAAGCCTTGTTGTAATGTGAACTCCTTGTAAATGTGGATTTTTGCATGTGTGTTATTGGTTAATTTCTTGTTGTCATCCAGGACGTGACTTTAAGTATGTAATGTGTAATCGTTAGTGTCACTTGACACTTGTTATGTGCATGTTTTAGTTCGTCTTTGTTCTAGTCACTTTTAGAGACCAATAAGGGGTTCTAAAGGTCATTTTTGACATAATTTAAGTACCTAATTGATAAGGGCATGGGTTAGGGAAGTTTTGAGCATGTCTAGAAATTCCTAGTGACCTTGGTAACCCACTTTATGACCTATTTACCCTTAACTTCGAAATTTGATAAGTCATGATCTCTACCCAACTCCACCCCCTTTCTTTCAATCAAGCATTTATCATGGGGGGACAAGGAAAGACAACAAGGCCATAGAGTCAAGTCTGCATTTATGGATGGTGGGTGGGTAGAAATTTAGAGGCCTTTTTAGGGGCCCTTAGGAGATTTAGTGGGTGTTCACCCACTCTCTAAATTTGGAGACATTAGGGTTTGGATTGAGGAAGGATAAGTGGATAAGCTCTTCTCAAATTTCCATTTCCATCACACTTGTGGAGGTTGGTTACTATGCTCATGGAAGCCTTTCTTCTTGTTCATTAGATTAGCTTGTATTTTGCTCTCTCATGCATATGAATCTTGGTTCTTGTTGTGATAATGTGTTGTAATGGAGGGATTTTGGGTTTTGATTTCATGGTTTGATCTTGTTTTTTTTTGCTTGATTGAGGGAGTTCTTGTTTATGGGTGTGAGGCATTACTCACCCTTTGGGAAGGGAAGAAGTGGCCTATGGGTGGAGGGGTTAGTTGGGCTCTCCATGAGGTGAGAGTCTCTTCTCTTGGAGAAGAGGGATAAATCCATGGTGTATGGGCACCATGGAAGCCATTGTATCCTTGTATTTTGTGGATATTGATAAGCAAAGTATGTGTATGGAGATATTGGTTACATAGCTTTGAAGACGCAAAAAAAAAAATGCTCATGTTGAGAAATTAGTATGTGTATGAAGATATTGGTTATATAGCCTTGAAGAGGCAACAAAATTCTCATGTTGAGAAATTAGTATGCAATGGCAATCTCCCCTTGGAAAAGCCCACCTCCACCCTCTTCAATGAGTTTGTAAGACTCATTTGTGTAGCCTTGGGAGGGAGTAATTTGTTGTATGCATGTTTGTGTAACTTGTTTTGTGAGCATCTTGTTGATCTTGTTACATACCCATTTAGCCTTGGTTCTCCAAGCTCGGGGGTGGTCTCATAAGAGACCTAGGTTGGGTGGTGAGCACCCATGGTTCTCCATTTCTTTTATTGCAGGTTTGGGATGCCAATACTCATGTGGAAGATGCCTGAAGAAGTTATCCTTCTTGGTGTAATAGTGTATAAATGTTCTATATTGTGTGGTATTGTTGGTTCTTGATGAGGAATCATCATCTTGATTGAATAATGTAATGTTGTTGTATACCTTTTGATCTTTGTGAAGATGTAATGGAGGAGAGTTGTCATCTCCATTGAACATTGATTAAGTTTTATCCACCTTTGTATTGTGTTAGTTGTAAATGAGAGGACTTCTCTTTTTGTGTTATATGTATTTGCAAATGTAAGAGAGATCTCATTATGATTATGATTGATCAATTACCTTCATGCCATTTTAATTTTGCTTTTACATTAGTAGAGTTATCCATGTAATGCAAGAAAAAAAAAAAAGTGATTTCCAAGTTGATAGAATAATCAAGTTATTAATTTCAATGGAATGTTTATATGGATGTAGATGTATGGAGTTTGTAATCTATTGATGTTTGATTATAATATTTGAGCTCAAATTTAATCTATCTCTCCTTGAATAAATCACATATACAACATGCACATCACTTTAGTTGAAACAATATTTCAATCTATTTTTCTCCTTGAATAAACATGTCAACAAAATAAGCTCAATCAAACTAAAATTATGAAGTAATGTGATATTCATGTTCCTCACATTTCATTACACTAATTAAACTCTCAAACTCATTTTATTATATCTCTTCTATCAAACAAGAAGCTTGAGAAGATAAGAAAAAAACTATACCATAAAATATCACCTCCCAGAATTTTATTAGAGCAAATAACTCTCTAGTTTTTGTATGGGGAAGGGAAATATTCTCTTACCACAGAGAATATTCCCCTTTCCCCTTTCAATATAATCACCTAAATTAAACTAATAGCCTAAACTATATATTAACCATATTAATACTCTCTAACCTATGTTGATTAAGTTTCAAATTAACTTTATTAATAAAAAACTCCATAAAAACTCTCCACTTGCTAGTGGACCCCACACCAAAGTCTTTCTCCCATGCACAGGTGATTGACTTGGGAGTAAAATAAGCTTATTTCTTAAACAAAAAATACCACTACGTGAGTAGAAGGGCCATGAGAAAAGACATTCAACGAAACTATTAAATACTTTGTCTCCTCCTTAAATTTCAAACTTAATAAAATTTGACAAGGCATTAATGAAAATAAACTTCTTCCAAAATGCAAAAAGTCTTCCATGCGTACCTTGCTTGGCATGGGGAATATATGCATATTCTTGTTTAACAAAAATGCTTTTCCCTTGGGCTACGTGGGTTATGCATTGGGGACCATGTCCCCTTTGTTGGGTGGCCCAATGAAAACCCACATACTTCCCACTTGTGATTTTCGCCCCCCCCCTAGGAAATTTCCTTATTGTACATGTCCCATCATCCTTGGGGTACGTGGGGCCCATGTAGAAAGGGGAGGAAGGTTGATAGGATAGGCTAGTTAGCCAGGTTGGTAGACTAGTTAACTAGGTAGTATAGGTTAGGTGTCTGAGGTGGCACCTAGATAGATAGTAGGATCTTTTTTTAAATTGTGTAAGATGATGTTATTATTTATATATTGGTATTTTGCAAAATTGTTTAGAGATGAGTATTTATTTATTTAATTAATCTTATGTTCATTTTTTTTTGACATCCCCCTCTCATAAATTTGTATATGTAAATTAAAAGGGTTGAGGGGTGATAGGTCTAGGAGACATAGAGTAGTAGGTGTTATTATAGGAAGGGGTATCTTTTAGATGTAAACAAATATTCTATGTGGTAATTATGTAATCTTATTATTCCATATTCATTGATTCCTAACTACATTAGTAACCCTGATTAACAATAAGTTAAGAAGGAATTAGTTTCATATTGATTAAGGGTTATTTCAAATTTTAGTTGAGGAAACCTAAGATCATGGGTTAAGTATAGTGTTATTGGATTATATTACTAGTTAATAAGCTAGGGTTATTAGAGTTGAGTTAGGGGATTTCTTTTATTGGCATCTTCTTATAAATGTATATTTGGGTATGTTTGAAAACACAAATGTTAGATCATATTAAGGGTATAGAGTTTAATAGAGACCTAAATTGTTGTTAAGATATATTATTTTTGGTATAAATGGATTTAAGTTTTAAAGTATCAATATATTAAGTTAATGTTTTATTTTGTTCATTAGGTAATCGGTGTAAGCCAAACTAGCGTTAATCAACATTAAGAATTTAGTCAATTGGCGAAATGACCCTTAAGATGATTATTTCTTTTCATTATTGAACCAATTAGTTAATAAGGAATTGATTACTGTTAGCATGCAGAGTCATGAATTGAACTACTTGTTAGTAAGAAAAAGGATTGGTGAATTGATAGATTGGGGTTACTCGATGTGTGGCTCTAACCACTTTGATGATAATTATAGATTTTGATTATTAAATTCTATACTTGGTAACCAATGAAAATAGTTATTATTATAACAACACCCTTGTTTAACTATTATTCAGATACGTGAATTTACATTAACTTTGACCCTAGAAAAGAATGGACACATGTCATTTGACATGAGGATCAAATTAAGAATGTTAGTATTATCAGCCCTCATCTATGTTGATAATGAAATTGATGATCTAGGTATGCTTACACTGAATTAGTGGTTGGTCAATTATTATAAATTAGGAAGAAGACTTATGCCCTAAACACTCGGAATGCACCTTGAACACAAGTCCCTATGGAAACTGTATACACTAGGGTTCCCATTTTCGAGGTCTAACTCTTCTTACATTAGTTAACTGCTTGATCCTAGATTTCACCCGGCATAGCCAATGATGAATTACAACTAACCTTGTAGTCATCTCTTAACATTTCACCCTTTAAAATAAAAAAAAATTGTTACATTTTTGGATGTTTATTTATGGGCATGACAATGTATCTCTTCTTGGTGATGCAGGATTCCAGGTATTGGGTATCATCTCCACCTGGCTTCACAGGTCTAAGTGATCCCTCAAAATCTTTGATCGTTGTTGTTGTTATAGAGATATCACCAAGGTTCCATAAAAAGGAACATTACCTTTGACCCTTTTAGCCTTAGGTGGGGAGTTCTTGAGTCAGTCCCTTGTGTGGATGATGTATTTTTGTGTCCTCGGTTTGTTGGTTTTGCAGATCTTATAGATGGTTTCTTGTCTTTTGCATTCGTTGAGAATGAGGTTTTGAGTATGGTAGCTCTAATTGTCTTCATGGTATGTTCAATTTTTATTAGTAGATTATTGATGTGAATTATTGTTTATATGAGGGTATGATCCAGTAATTTATCTTTATTAGTAGTTACTTATATGTACTAGTGTAGCTTGTTAGGAATGAGTTAGTATGTGGCTAAATCATGTGATTTTAATATCAATAATAATAAAGAATTTATGGTATTAATAATGTTTTAATAATAGTGGTAAATTCCAACTTATGTTACTAGTTAACTAATATATATAGATATAGATATATATATATATATATATATATATATATATATATATATATATATATATATATATATATATATATATATATATATATATATATATATATATAATTTTGTAAAGAATATGGATTAGTGTATAAATAAATGATATGTTTTATAATAATAATATTCATAATATTTAAATATTTGTAATATTAATAATAATGTGTCTTACTTATGGGTAAAACTGACATTTACGTTTGGAATTTGAAGATGATGTAAAGTAATTAAATGTGATAAAATGGATGAAGTTTATGATTAATATTTTTAATAATTTTTTTGAATGAGAATTGATATGTTTTTTAAATTTTTAAAGACGATTTTTTAGTTGCTGAAAAATGCAGAAAATTAGGGGTCTAGTTCCCACCAAAAAATTATATGTAAATAAATATTTTTTCCCCTAATTTCAAAATATGTCGTAGATGACATATATAGCTAGTGCTTGAAGAAATAAAAATTGGTTTGTGACCTATATTTTCTCTTTTATAATAATTCAAATTCTAACTCACTGAAATTGACAGTTTTCATCTCGCAACATATTTTTCATAACAAATCTATCCCAACCAAATAAAGAAATATATATTCTTGAAGAGGACTCTCTCCTCTAGTGCACCATACATTTTTAAAATTTATTTAATATGATTTACTATTTTTTATTTCTCCAAATCAACATCTCATTGACTGTTAAAATACTTACTTGCAATATTTTTTAATTACAATAAACTATGTCTAATTAAAACACTATAAAATCTATATGAGGATATTCTTAACTCTGATCTCTACAAAGGGGTATTTTTATTTATTTTTTAAAAATATCATTAAAAAGATTAGGAGTTATTGAAATGCCACTTTTCTGAAATAAGTTTATTGTTATGGTAATTGGACCCAAAGTGGTATAAAAAATGTATTTAATAGATATTTCCAATTGGAAAAGTTAAAGAACTTATCTAACTTAGCTAGAATGAATCTAACTAGCCCATATGTTTGGCTAAAATTTATTTTTAGTTAGAAATACTAAAATTTAGTTGTCTTGATAAGTTAACCTAAAAGATGACATCTGATTGTGCTTTTACCCTTATGGTATATGTACCATAAGCATATGGGTGCACACATATGCCTGTGAATACATAGATAAATATATATTATTACATAATAAATTAATTAAATTGTGTGAAGGGAATTATTATTAGAAAATAATAAATCTATGTTACTTTCTTAAATGGAAGAGGCGTTTGGTAAATTCTACTATCATGGTTATGTAACTTAGTAAATTATTCCTAAAAATACATAATATATTTTGTCACCCTCAAATTTAGGAAGTCATAGATTAAAGTTTAAATTAAAAAAAAATGTTTATCCCTTCACGGGAATGGTTCTGCAAACCATATTATTGTTGACAAATAATTGGTGGATAGTTGCATCCATTGGAATACCAATGAAACTACTCCCTCCAATCTATATACAAAAAGATATCCTATGTGAAAGGGGGTTGGCATATGAGTTTGGATTCGAGAAGTGATATTGTTTGGTTGGGAATTTTATTTGTAGAAAAACTATAGTTGTGAGGAGAGAATTTATTATTCTCTAAGATTGTCATTTGGTTGCTTCCGGTAGAGGTTGGAGATTGCATCCAGAAGAACTTTTAGGAGTGCTGAAAGAGATCGAGAGGATTGGACCCTTCTTCATCAAATCAAATCCTCACAAGACTCTTGGTTGGAATCCATCCTAGAGATAATTCTCTTTTCTATTATGAATGTTTTTTTTAAGATCTGTTTGAATGCTTCTCTATACGTTTTGTTTATCTCCATATGTTGTAGAATGTTTATGCTATATTATACAAATGCCAATCATGTTTCATATTATTGTGTTATGCCAGCCATGTTTCATATTATTGTATTATGCTAGCCGTTTCATGTTATTGTAGTATGCCATCCATTTATACAAATATAATATTATTCTATTGTGTCAGCCATTTATACAAATATAATATTATTGTATTATGTTAGTCATTTAAACAAATATAATATTGTATTGTATTTTGTTAGTTGTTTACATACAAATGTAATATTATTGTATTCTGTCAGCCGTTTATACAAATATAATATTATATTATATTCTATTAGCCGTTTATACATTAGCCATTTATATTTGCTATATCATTGTATTATGTCTTTCGTTTATACAAATATAATATTATATTATATTTTGTTAGCCATTTACACAAACATAACATTTAAGTATAAGTTTGATACTTTAATTTCAGATTTTAGAGTTTAAAAAAAAAATCAGACTTAGTTAAATTTTAGGCGCGTGAGGTTTTATGGAGCATTGTGTTTTGGCATATGGAATTTTCATGTAAACTTTATTTATGTTCATTACTTGTTGGTGGAGGTTATATGATGCATTTAGATGCTTTAATAGGGTTAGGATGTGTGTAGGAAGTGGGATTAGGGTTTAGGATTGTCTAGGAGCATCGAGACCATTCTAGGCCTCCCTAAATGCTTCTAATTTTCCTAAACATCCCTAAACTCTCCTATTATTTTATGTTCTTTGATGTAAGTTCTCAAAAGTGTTTATGATATGTTTTATTTATGTATGATATATTTTTGATGTGTGGGTTAAGGGTAGAAAACCTAAGAACACTAAGTGAGTGGCTCTCAATGCAGGGTTGGGGCCCTAAGTGGCTAGTACCAATATAACCAACTAAAGAGTTATTTAACAAGTGATAATTTAATTAAAACTTATGGGAATGGGTTCAAAGACTAAAAATATTAATGTATGCCTCACCCATGACATTAGTGCTAGTAAAGGATATGGATGGGAGTGGGAGAAGGTTCCTATGTGTAGGTATGATCGAATGGTGTTGTCTATACAAAAGGCATTGGGTTCTGCTTGTGCCTACTTGGGGGTTGGGGCCCAGAGTGGCTAGTACTAAGAAAACCAAAGTGGCAAGGGTTATGTGATGACACTCACTTAGCTAGTTGCTTATAGTTTCTACCAATCCTTAGAACCTTTGGGAAAAGATTTATACTTTGATCTTCTTTTCATTTTCTATTTGGGAAAGGTTACCCAACCCTAGGTATGGCCTAGCTATCCCTTCTTTGTGGACCTTTGTGTTTATCTCCTAGCACGGTGATGTAGGAGCATCTTGGGTGTAAGAGAAATCTTGCATCACCCAAAAATAGTTTTGTTTTTATATTCAATAAGGGCTATTTTAGTGCAGAGCTGCTATTTATGGAAAGTTACTATTTTTGGTAATTTTTGCATGTGCTCAGAATGATTTGATTTCTTTCTTGGAGGTTCATTTTGGTCATGTAAGTCTACCAGTAAAGTTTTATTGCCAGATCAAGTGTATATTGGAAGATATTGAAGATTTTCGGTATTGGCAGCAGGGTACAGAAACTTTGAACTCAGTTTTGAAGGCTTTAGAGGCCCCGGATGAGGTCAAAAATTTTGGTGATGGGCGCTTGCGTAGGTCAAGCCTGTAGAGCGCTTCGTGGCATTTCCGAAATGGGGTTATAATAGCCAATCGGGTCAACTGGTGATAACTTATGGTCTTCGGAAGTTGGGCCACCTGAAATGGCGAAAAATAATTTTCTTCAAAATTTATGTTCGGGTTTCAAAGGTTATCTTGAGCCGACTATGATGTAATAAAATGTAAAATAAAATAATTCTAAGTTTGGTCGGCCTTATCGGCTAAAATTCTGGAACCTTCCCAGGTGGTGGATAATTGCCTATATAAGGAAGGCTGTATTATTGTCTTAGGCAGTTCAGAATAGTTCTGGGTAATAGTTCGAGGTTTTGTCCTACAGAATATTGTAAGGGAATGCCCATGTGGCTTTGCATATTGTAATTCTGAAAGTTTGTAATTCCACATTTGTGGAGATAATAAGAAGCCAATTTTTCTATTCTTGTATATTATTGTTGTTGTTTCTCTTTTTCTGTTATGTGTTTGTGGTATTAAGGGGAGCACCCTTCATCAAGATGGACTCCACCCTTCATCAAGTGGTATCAGAGTAGGAGTTCTTGAGTGTGTAAACAGATCGCCGATTGTGAGGCAGTTTGCACCAGGACCGTGGCTAGGGTTTCAGCGCGCATCGCGAAAATGCCTCCAGGAAGGGAACGTGGTGGAAGAGCTAGTGTTGTAACACCTGAGGTTAGAGAGTTGCAGAGACAAGTGCGAGCATTGCAAGAAGAGATTCATAGAGGAATGAATCTTAATGTCAGAGATGAAAGCGAGGATGAAGCCGAAGAAGAATATCAAGAAGGAGAAGCTGAAATTGTGAACCAGGAGGAAGAAAGACTTTTTCGGGCAATTTCCAAGATTGGGAAAAGACCTAAGATTGAGGTTCCTACATTTTCTAGAAATCTTAACCCAGAGGAATTGATTGACTGGATCAATGAATGTGAGGAGTATTTTGAGTATGAAGATGTTGAGGATCCTGATAGGGTCAAATTTGCAAAGGCCAGACTGAAAGGTCATGCGAAGATCTGGTGGCAAGAAATTCAATTGGAGTGAAATAGAAGAGGGAAAGATAAAATCACAAGATGGGATCGGATGGTGGAAAAATTGAAGCGACAGTTCATTCCTATTGATTATGAGCTTGACCTACTGAAGAAAATGCAAAGTTTGAAGCAAGCAGGAAAATCTGTTCAGGAGTATACATAGGAGTTCTATCGACTCCTCATCAGAATAGGCCATGCCGAAGCTGATAAGGAGAAAGTTGCCCGATACCTTAATGGGTTAAGGCCAAGCATTTAGGAGGAGTTGAATTTGGTTCGAATGAATAGTATTGAGGAGGCATACCAATTTTCCCTAAAAGTAGAGGAAAAGCTGAACAAGAAGTTCGAGAGCAGACAAAACGGAAGAGGTCATGGTGGATGATCTGGTGGATGGTCATATGGTGGCTGAAATGAAGATCTGAAAAAGAAGGATGAGGCCAGTAGCAGTCAAAATCAGTGAGAAAATAATTCCAATCGCTTCCAAGATCAGAATAATAGAGATCAGAGAGGAAGAGGAAGAGGACAAGGATCTGGAAGAGGTGGCTTCCGTGGAACATGTTTTCACTGTGGAGAAGAAGGTCATAGGGCATTTGAATGTCCTCAGTGCCAAGGCAGAACGGACAAGAGAAATGAAGGCCAGGCCAGAGTTGCACATGTAGATGAAGATGCCAGATCATCAAATTTTGAAGATGCTGAAAGAGGAGAAACGTTGATTAACAGAAGAGTCCTGTTGAGTGGTGAGAATGAACCTGAGCAAAGGAGGAGCCTGTTTCGCACCAGGTGCAAGTGTGAAGGTAAATGTTGTGATGTGATTATTGATAGTGGAAGCACTGACAATTTGGTGTCAGAAGAGATGGTGACAAAGTTGAAGCTCAAGAGATAGAAACACCCACATCCATATCGGATTGCCTGGGTACAGGATGACCACAAGGTCATGGTCAATGAACAATGCCTAGTGAAGTTCAAGATTGGCGGATACCAAGATGAGGTATTGTGTGATATCATATCTATGGATGCATGTCATATGTTGTTGGGTAGACCATGACAGTTTGACAGATGTGCTGTACATGATGGTCGTGCGAATACCTATTCCCTGACAAAGGATGGAGTGCGACATAAGCTAAAACCATTGAAGGAGACTGAAGAAAAGGTATGTGGTAATGCAAGGATAACTTTTGTTGATGGAAGAAATTTTTTAGATGGTATGAGGCATGAGCATGTATGTTTTTCTTTAATTCCAAGAGCTGGTAAAGAGGAAGTAGAAGATGTTCCTCTAGAAGTTGTAGATTTGTTGAATAAGTTTCAGGATATTGTATCCGATAACGTGCCTGATGGATTACCACCAGTTAGGAAGATCAGTCATCAGATGGACTTGATCCCAGGAGCGAGTTTGCCGAATAAGGCAGCACACAGAATGACACCTGTAGAAAGTGAGGAGTTGAACAGACAAGTACATGAACTGTTATAGAAAGGATTGATCCATGAGAGTCTGAGTCCCTATGCTGTACCAGCGGTATTAGCACCAAAGAAGAATGGAGAATGGAGGATGTGTATAGATTCTAGGGCAATAAACAAGATCACAATCAAGTATAGGTTTCCATTGCCACGAATGGATGATATTATGGACTGTTTGAGTGGAGCTGTGTATTTCTCAAAGATAGATTTGAAGAGTGGATATCATCAGATTCGGATTAGAGAAGGAGATGAATGGAAGACTGCTTTCAAGACAAAGGAAGGACTATATGAGTGGTTAGTCGTGCCTTTTGGGCTAACCAATGCGTCGAGCACTTTCATGCGGCTCATGAACGAGGTTCTAAAAGAATTTCTGGGTAAGTTTGTCATTGTTTACCTAGATGATATTTTGATCTTTAGTAAGACATTGGATGAGCATATGATGCATATTCATATGGTATTTGAGAAGTTGAGAGAAGAGAAATTGCTGATTAATTTGAAGAAGTGCAGTTTTGTGAAGAAGGAGTTAGTGTATTTGGGGTTTGTAGTTTCAGGAGAAGGTCTAAAAATGGACCTAGAGAAGGTATAGGCTATCCTTGAATGGCCTACTCCAAAGAGTGCTACTGAGGTAAAATCTTTTCATGGTCTAGCTAGCTTTTACAGAAAGTTTATCAGGAATTTTTTTAGTATTTGTGGACCCTTGACTGAAACAATGAGAGGGGATAGAAAAGAGTTTAAGTGGACAAATGGGGCAGAAAAGAGTTTTCAATTGTTGAAACAAAAAGTTACAGAAGAACCTGTTTTAGCACTTCCAGATTTTAATAAGGTGTTTCAAGTAGATTGTGATGCTAGTGGTACTGCAATAGGAGCTGTTATGAGCCAAGAAGGTAAACCTATTGCTTATTTCAGTGAGAAGTTAAATGATGCCAAGAGGAAATATTTTGTTTATGATCAAGAATTTTATGCTATAGTTCAGGCATTAAAGAAGTGGAGACATTATCTACTTCCTAAGGAGTTTGTTTTGTATACTGATCATCAAGCTTTGCAATATTTGAATAGTCAAGGAAAGTTGAATCAGAGGCATTTGAAATGGGTTGAGTTTTTGCAGAGTTATACATTTGTTTTGAAACACAGGAGTGGAAAGTCTAATAGGGTTGCAGATGCTCTTAGCAGAAGGAAACTATTGCTGACAGAAATGCAGATTGAAGTGGTTGGGTTCAAGGAACTCAAGAATTTGTATCCAGAGGATCCTAATTTTGGTGAAGCTTGGAAAGCTTGTACAGAACCTGTTACTCTAGACAGGATGAAATGGTTGGATTTCATCATCCAGGATGATCTGCTATTCAAAGGGAATCAGTTGTGCATTCCACGAAGTTCTATGAGGGAGAATCTCATCAAGGAGAAGCATAACAGAGGATTGGCTGGATATTTTGGTCATGATAAAACCCTTGGTTTGGTTAGTGAGAATTATTATTGGCCACAGTTGCAGCAAGATGTGAAGAAGTTTGTACAAAGTTGCAGAGTATGTCAAATGGCGAAAGGAGTGAAGTAGAATACAGGGTTGTACCAGCCATTGCCTATACCAGAGAAGCCTTGGGAGGATATCAGTATGGACTTTGTTCTTGGTTTACCGAGGACACAGTGGGGATATGATTCAATTTTTTTAGTAGTTGACAGATTTTTGAAGATGGCACATTTCATTCCCTGCAAGAAGACTAATGATGCTGTTCATGTAGCAGAATTATTTTTCAGAGAAGTAGTGAGACTTCATGGTTTTCCAAAGACCATAGTTTCAGATCGGGACACTAAGTTTGTTGGATATTTCTGGCGAACATTATGGAAGAAGTTGAAGACAGATTTGAAGTTCAGTTCATCACATCACCCACAGACTGATGGACAGACAGAGGTGGTGAATAGGAGTTTGGGAAATCTGCTGAGATGTTTGGTTGGGGATAAGCCAACAGGATGGGATTTGATTTTACCACAGGCATAATTTGCATATAATAATTCTGTCAACAGGAGCATTGGTAAATCACCATTCCAAATTATATATGGAAGTAGTCCAAGAAATGCATCTGAGTTGAGAAGGATAGATAAAGGAGAAATAAGTAGTGCTGAGGCTGAGGATTTTGCAGAACATTTGAAGAACATCCATGGGGAGGTGAGGAAGCATATTACCAAGATGAACGCACAGTATAAGGCTAACGCAGATGAGAAAAGGATGTATAAAGAATTTTAGGTTGGTGATGAAGTCATGGTTCATTTGCGAAAGGAGCGGTTTCCAGTTGGTACATATAACAAGTTGAAAATGAAGAAGTTTGGACCATGTAAGATATTGAAGAAGCATGATTCAGGAAATGCATATGAGGTAGAATTGTCTAGTGAGCTGAATATTTCACCAGTGTTTAACATTTCAGATCTGACAGAGTATCATGAAGGAGGTGTTGAAGATGAGATCACAACAGCACAGTGGAGTATTCCAGCAACTCGTTCAGACACTAAGGAGATCAAAGACATACTAGACAGTCATGTTGGTAGAAGCACAAGGAATAGGACATATGAAGAGTATTGGGTCAAATGGAAAGGACGACCTGTAGAAGATTCATCGTGGCTAACAAAGGAGGAGGTTAACCGTCTTGGTTTTCCTCTGCACACCTGAGTCGTGACAGGGTCACTTCTCAAATTACCCCAGGTGTCTGATGCAGGAGCATCCTGGGTGTAAGAGCAATCTTGCATCACCCAAAAATATTTTTGTTTTTATATTCAATAAGGGCTATTTTAGTGCAGAGCTACTATTTATGGAAAGTTACTATTTTTGGTAATTTTTTGCATGTGCTCAGAATGATCTGATTTCTTTCTTGGAGGTTCATTTTGGTTATGTAAGTCTGCCAGTAAAGTTTCATTGCCAGATCAAATGTATATTGGAAGATATTGAAGATTTTCGGTATTGGCAGCAGGGTATAGAAACTTTGAACTCAGTTTTGAAGGCTTTAGAGGCCCCGGATGAGGTCAAAAATTTGGGTGATGGGTGCTTGTGTTGGTCAAGCCTGTAGAACGCTTCGTGGCATTTCTGAAATGGGGTTATAATAGCCGATCGGGTCAACTGGTGATGACTTATGGTCTTCGAAAGTTGGGCCACCTGAAATGGCGAAAAATAATTTTCTTCAAAATTTCTGTTCGGGTTTCAAAGGTTATCTTGAGCCGAATATGATGTAATAAAATGTAAAATAAAATAATTCTAAGTTTGGTCGGCCTTATTGGCTAAAATTCTGGAACCTTCCCAGGCGGTGGATAATTGCCTATATAAGGAAGGCTGTATTATTGTCTTAGGCAGTTCAGAATAGTTCTGGGTAATAGTTCGAGGCTTTGTCCTACAGAATATTGTAAGGGAATGCCCATGTGGCTTTGCATATTGTAATTCTGAAAGTTTGTAATTCCACATTTGTGGAGATAATAAGAAGCCAATTTTTCTGTTCTTGTATATTATTGTTGTTGTTTCTCTTTTTCTATTATGTGTTTGTGGTATTAAGGGGAGCACCCTTCATCAAGATGGACTCCACCCTTCATCAAGATGGACTCCACCCTTCATCACACGAGGGAGTGGGCCTTTTGGTATCCAGGTGGTTGGGTGGTAAATCTTTTATCAAGGTACCTTTTGTGGATGCAGTGCTTAAGGATTCATGCTTGCATAATGTTTCAGTTATGAAGAATGAAGACTTGTATTTATCTTTCATGATGTAAAATTATTGTTACGTCCCAAGAGAAGGTAAATGTAATGTAATCATTAATATATTTCAAAATGATGTATTTGGAATGGGTAGACTTAGGAAAAAGGAAAAGGGAAAGCATGAACTTTATGTATATGATGTATGTTGAAAAGAAAGGGATTTTGTAAGATTTCAAGTAAAGTAGTATGTTTCTCATTATGGATGAATAAAGGAAAAGCTAGTAAAACAAATGTAATGTTTGCAATGTATAAAATGTTTAGATGATTCTATTATTAATGCTTTAAAAGTTATATTTTTCATAAATGATACTTAGGAATACAGATGGCTTTAAATGGAAAATTGAAATGAAAGTACTTTGTATTTATTTATAAAGAATCTAAACATGTTGTGATGTAGTTTTCTTAAGAAGTAAATCAAGTTTTTTGTACACTAAATGACTTAAATGAATTATTCATTAAATAAGAAGGGAACCTTAGAGGAATCTAAGTTAATCTAAGTTTTTTTTATATAATTCTTTTAAAAATTCAAAATTTTTCATAAATCATTACTTATGTTTTCTTTTACAAAGAGAATCTTTGTTCTCTTCCCTGGTTCCCTTGTGGGGCATGACAAATGTTGTCTCCATTCTAGGTAAATCTCCTGATAGCCTCAAGTTCATCTCTGCTACTTCCAATCTTCCAAGAAGAGTTTCTCTGGTAAATTTCATAGTACAAGGTATAAATTTTTCAATCATGGGTGTTGTCTTCTTAAATGCAGGAGTCAATGTCCTCAAAATTTTCCATATTACTTCATTCTCTGTCTTGGTTCCTCCACAAGATTTTATACCTACAAAAATCTCCAACATTCTAACAATATAGCTTCTAACAGATTCATCTTCCATCATTCTTATATCTTCAAATGCACATATCCAATTATGTAATTTGACTTTCTTTGCATGTTCATCACCTTCAAAAGTAGATTGTAAAGCTAACCAAATTTCATGAGGTTTTTTTAGATGTTTTACCTTACTATACTCATTTTCCAGAAGGGGTAACAAGAGTGCTTCTCTAGCAAGTATGTTACACATGAATAGATCTCTTTCCTCATTAGTACATTCTTCAATCTTATCCCCATCAATAATAGTCTTCTGATTCTTTTTGATTAACCAATAACCAGGTCCTAACAAAGTAAATGCGTCTTCATCTTTTCTTTCCAGTTGTCAAAATTTACTCAATCAAACTTGGGGCTTTCTTTCCTAAAATGATTCGTCATGGATCTCCTTAAGCTGTTAAACTTTTCCTTCAAGGACCTACTTCTCTGATACCAATTGTTAGAAAGTAAAGTCCACCAAGATAACTGAGGGGGGGGGGGGGGTGAATCAGTTATAAGATAAATACAACTTTTATCAACTTTAATAGATTTCAACCATGTAAGAATTGTAACCAACAACCATAGAAAGATAAATCATACACAATAACATAATGACACAAGATATGTTGATTAGGGAACCTCTTGATCAAAGAGTAAACCCCAGTGGGAATGATGCCCAGAAAAGATGCACTAATATGAAAGTTCCTTGTGAGAGGATGGAATCTACTAGGAGTCTTATCAAATACATTCAGTACATATGAGTCCCTGTCAGGAGACTTTGATTCCTTGCTAAAAGATTCTAACTTTGTTAGGAGTTATGGAAGATAGAAGGACCCACTGCCCAAACAACTTCAAGTGTAAGATCACTAAACACACTATCCAACCTATCTTTGTATTACTCAATAGAATAATACCAAAAGATTTTTGATCTCAAAAAATCAATACTCCTTCTCTGATTGTGTCAAACTGCACCAACTGCTTCATCAGATCTCAATACCAGATCTATATTTTTCACATATCCTCTTCCTACAAGTATTACACAATTCCGCAATTAACTTTAAAATATAATTAAAAAATACTACATTACAGTAGGGAAAACATTCCTTCCTTTATACCACACTCAAGTAATTATAAATGAGTCAGAATACAAATTAAAAAATAAAAGTTTCCACACGTTACATAAAAATTACACAAAATTTTTAGCTTCCAATTAAGATAATTCTTCACTCATGTGACCTCGAATCTTGCACTCATGTCCACATCACTAACATTATGTCTTAAACTACCTCATAACTACACATGATCAGATTCAATCCTGATTAGGAGATATCATCTGATTTCCACAAATCGCTATTCAGGAACACTACCTGAATACTGCTTCCACCGATTCCCTTATAACTGTCATGAATAAATGAATTTTTGTATGCACTCTTAACCATGATATTATATAACATCATAGAGTAAGTCCTCAACTCTTCATAGCTTCATCTTCAATATCCAAAGTGTGCTAACTCAAACACTGTCTGCTTCTCTGCAAGACTTCAGTAGATCACTGTGTTGACATCAATGAAAATCATAGTCATGAATGCAACAACAACTGCTACAAAATGGCTACGAATACTCCCCCATAGGATATATTTAGCATTCATTCCTAACAATCATATGGTCGTACAGACATAGTATTAAATGCTAACAAAAAATACAAAAAGAATGAGGCCAGAAATGAATTTTCTGCCCCATGGTGGGTGCCAAAATATTTATGTTTGAATGTGGACCTCTAATTTAGCCATTGACTTCAACATGGTCATTGCTCATAAGAAAATCACAAAAATGAATATGAATTATTCATTTCACAAATATACATGAATTGACATGTTGCCTCCTATTTAGATGGGGTTTTGAATCACTCTTAGAATTGAGAGCCCAACAACCATAGACCAAGCTCTAAAATGGAGGATTTAAATGCTAAGAAAATGAAATAATGCAATTGAAATTGAGCTAAGATGATAGTGCAAATTAAGTTAAGAAACTTGGAATGAAAGTGAGAATTAATCTAATAACATAATAAACAAACTAGATTAAAGTATGAGAATGCATCATTATTCTAAAATGCAAGATTATCAAAGCTTAAGAATGTAAAAGATGAGACAACAATTCACAATAGTTTCGATACTCAAAAATTGCCTCCTCAAATGAGGAATGAGAGGTTCATAATATAGAAGAGCCGAGGTAGAGATTGAAGAGTTTCTTGCAAAGAAACTGTCGACTCTTCATTTGCTTGGTGGGAGGTGAAATAATTTGGAGAGAATTATCTAATTAATTAAATGAAATATTGCCACATGGGTGGCTTTTTGAATGATTTGAATAATTAAATTCAAAGGAGGATATTTTATTTAAAGAACTAAATAATTATTTAATTCCTTTTGATGTGTATTAGCTAAAGGGGGTGGAATTAATTTAATAAAAGCCCTAGGACTTTGTAATTAAATTAATTAATCATAGGGTTTAGTTAGCCAATAAATATTGATATTTAGAAATTAAATATAGCATTTGATTAATGCAAATTTAGAGTTTTTTTGCATTCGACACCAAGTCAAATAAAGTCAATTAGGAGATAGAATTGCCTAGTACAATAGGACTTTGATGATGTAGAAATTTGAATAAATGCACCAAAATTGATTAGAATTACAAGGTGCCAATTTTAGGGTATTACAATTAATGGGTAACCGATAGACCCAAAAGAACAACTCTCATGACAGAGAGAGTGTTCATTTATTAAACAAAAGAAATAAAAGAAATGAACCACCACATTGCAATAGTAGTGTAAAATGAAGGAAGAGAAACCATAAAAGAAAATCATGGTTTTCAAGGAAAGAGAAAACTTGATTTCTTTTTTTTAATGAAAACACAAGACTAGTAGTAGTTAGATCATTCAAGAGATATTAGATCTTTGTGCATCCTCATGCTCACACAAGGGTATATGTGTGTCTATACACACATCTGGTGTGTATACACACATATGTACACTTGAGTGTGCACTCTCATCTTCAATCATCCTCCTTCCTCCCCAAAACCCTGCACATGGAAATGAGACAAAATTAGGGTTTCTAGTGTTTATGAAAGTGGTCCCAACCCTAATTTTGAATTAGGGTTAGGGGAGCCACTTAGGTAAGTTTTCTTTATTTATTTTATATTTTATTTGTGGCATCTAATTTTTATTTATTAATTGTGAGAATGAATATTTTGTTCACCGAATTTAATTTTTAAATAAACTTATAGTTTCCTTTCAAATAAATATTTTTGGGGGTTGAGTATTAAGGAATTAATTTTGTTAGATTTAAATCTCCTTTTGATTTAGTACTAAATTTATTGAAATTAATAATCAATTTAATATTTGGGTTGAACGTCATTATGAATATCCTATTGAATTTTGAAATTTTAGTGATTTGTGTTGAAGGAATTTTAAATTGGTAATGTTTATTTATTTGATTTAGTTCTAATTCATTTTATCAAAATAGTATTAGAACAATATTAGAATTAACTTAGAGGCTAATGTTGATTAAATTATTTCTATATAATCTTTTATTAATTGAGTTTATTTGAGTATTGAGATTTAGAAATGAGTATATAATAAGATGTATTTAAAAGTTGTGGAATATCTTAATTAATTATTAAATGATAGCGGGTTTTATTGTCAAGTGAGGCATAATTTAATTTAAAAATTTAATAAAATAAATATTAACTTTATTAAAGATTTATTCTGCATTTTGGGTTGAGGGGTTTTTTTGTATTTGTTAACAGGCCGTGTTTCGACTCTGTGGGTTTTTGGGTAGGCTACTAAATTTTCTTTGAGCAAGATTTTTCTCTTTTTGTATATATATGGGTAACGAACGAAGTTTTCTTTACTGCTTCTTTCTCCAAGAGCCCTTTGAACCAGATTAATATTAATATAAATATAAAATTTTTGCCAAAAAAAAAACTTTATTTTTAAAAAAATGGCTAAAATACCTTTTTAATGGATTTTTTTTTATGTCTTTGTGGGAATTTGATTTTTCTATTTTTTTTATAAAAAAAATTATCTTTTTCCTTTTAATGAGACTTGATTTAAAAAAAAAAAGTTAAGTGATTTACTTAATATGTTGGTCATTTCTTTTAGATCTAAAGAAATTTGTATTTATTTCTTTAATTATTGTTTAATTTAATTTTCTATTGGAATTATGTAATGGTGATTTTTTTTTAATTAATTAGTGTGATTCTTTTCTTGATATTGTTATTAGATGGAATTTTAAAAATTATTTAAAGTTGTAAATGTTGGAATTTTCATTTAGTGAACCTTTATATTATTTTAGTATCATTTTGTGATTTGAGATTTATGATTAATAAATTTAATATTATTTGGATTTATCCAATGTCCTATTAAAGTTTTGGGAAATTAAATGGTTATTATTATTGACCTTATTAACTTCTTTTAATAAATGGATTAATGGGGAATCCATTTAATCATTAAAATCCCTAGTAGGGACTTAGGAGAATTAATTGCATTAATATTTTGTAATAATAGCTTATGAATATAAATTTAGTATTTATTAATTTAAAACCCTAGTGAAAATATTAATAATGTTTAATGAAATTTAAATAAAATTATATTATAATTCAAGGGGTACATTCAATATATTTTAAATCTGACATTTATTAACGTCCTTCTACCACTAATAGTCCCATAACCCTAGTATTTTGAGGAATTGAAATAGTCTTGCAGATTAATCGAATTAAGATTAATGTGGAATAAAGTTTAATTTAATTTTTTAGTTAATTAAAAAAAAAAAGTTCATTAATTCAAAACTTGATAATGTTATCTTTATGAGGCCAATATATGTGGCCAGTATATTGGCCATCGTAAAAATAGCATTATAGCTTAACCTAAATTATGTTGAAATCTTTAGTACTCTTGGAGAATTAATGAGTTATTTATATAAATATTAGAATTCATTTTAATTAAATTTTAATAAAGGAGTATAGACTTTTTCTCATCTTCAAACTTTACTAGTATATATTATGCCATGCTTGGAGAGCTTAGTATTCCAATCTATTTCAATGAACTCCAGGAGGAAGTTCATGCCTAGGGGGGGAGTATGTGAGGTCCAACCCCGACCCATCTTTTCTTGATAGTTGATTTGATGTTTGGACTATCTAGATGATACCTTATTTTGTGATATTAGATGTATTTTGATTATGAATTCATAGCATTAGATACTATGTGATGATTTTACTTTATTATATTGATGATGATGTTAGACGCACCTCTACATGCTTATGTTAGATTCATACTTGTTTTATGTTATGGAAAGACAAATGAATTTTGGATTTTGCATTTTGTTATGTTATCATATGGATTAGTAAAATGTGATCATGGTGATGTGAAATTCCTAAAGTAATGATTCTACAATTGATTTAGGGTTACTTGTTTAAGTGAAAAATGAATTTACATTTCAATGCTTATAGAATTAGGGTATATTATGGAATATGTTTATGTTGAAATCATGAAATACAGTTTCTCTATGTATTCATATTTAGATGTTATTATAGATCATATTTCTCTTTTGATATGTTTATATATGCATTGATTTTCTGAGATACTGATATCTGAATCAAGTGTGCAAGATTATGACCATGGTATTAAATGCGGGGAAACAAGGATGGATCTATGTGAAAACAACTTAAGGCCAAGGTCGACTCTAAGAAGAGAATGACCTCATTGTTATGTGATTTTAATTTTCTAAACTTAATGCTTGAGTGATTGTTGTTGTAAATGTTAATATGTGCATAAATGGATGTAAATGCAAATGAAAATTATCCATTAGGCATGCCAAGTGTGTAATTATGTAATGTGATGTGTACTCCTTTTATGAGGTGTCACTTGATAGTAGTGTAATGTGTTAGCATTCCTAAGTGGAAAGTGGACCTTACCTCACCCTTAGGTCATCTTGTGAATCCCTAGGCATGGTTAATGGTTTGGGAAACCAAGGTATGTGTCATCGCTTTCCATTTTTAGATGTAAACTTCACTTGGGTTTTTTAAGGGTTAAATGGAGCCCTGTGGTGTAGTTAGGGTAGGTTTCAAGTACCCCAAGGAATGTGCATAGGGTTAGAGGCCAAAATTTACCTTTTTCATTACAGAAGGCTTCCAAAATGCCTCTCAAAGTGAGCCTTCTTTGAGAGTGACGAATTTGGACATGTCGTCTAGGATAATCCTTTTCCCTATGTCTTGAATTACCATTGATTTCTTAGCTTAGGGAAAGAGGCTAGTGAGAAAGAAACAAGACACCTAACTTACCTTGGGATGAGGGTAGGAGAGAAGGAATGTTTTTTTGAGCTATTAGGAAAAGAGACTAGGAAAGAGTTACACAGTTCTACACTTGGATTCTTGTGGAGAGAGGGATTGACTTGGGAGAACTAGAGGCTTGAGAGGAGGGAAAGCTAGGAAAGAAGGAATTAGCTCTTCATCAAATCCACCATTTCCATAGCTTGAGGAAAGGTAGGAGCATCTACCATGGATGTGTTTTTTTATGTAATGTATAGTGTAGTTTAAACAATGTGTAACTATGTATTGTGATGTTCTCAATATTTTTTTCATGAATTTTTACTCTTGTCTTCTCCTTGTATGTTGTATGTTTTGGGTGTGCAAGGTTGATCTCATACTTGGGAGGATTTCAGAGTGCCTTGGGGTGAAGGGCTTATTTGGGATATTATGATGTGTAGAACATGGATGTATGGGCATCCATGAGCCTACTTGAGTTATTAAATTGGGGGCCATAAGGAATGTGAATTATGCTCAATGTGATGAGCTAGTATGTGGGAATTGAACCTTGTGAAGGAAAGTAATGTTGAGTTGTAAGATCTTGTTTTTTTTTTTATAAGTATGGCCTCTCCATGAGGATGATTCCACCTTCACCCATTTTTGGATCAATTGAGATCCTATGTGCATTACTTGGGAAGGGAATATATGTGTTGTACTATGTTTCATTATGTTGTGTTTGTGATGAATGTTTGTTTCCTATTCATCCTTGTTTCCCCTAGCTCAGGGGTGGCCGTGCAATGGCCTTGGTTGGGAGGTGAGCCTCCATGGTCATTTGAGAAATATTTGATTTGTAGGTTTTTTGAAGGATGAGTTGAAGAGATGTCCAAGTTTGAAGTTAGTGTTGTTCAAGGAGGAAGATTTTGTTTTGCTGTTCAAAAATATAGATGAAATGTTAAAGGAATGTTTTATGGTTGTTAAGCCTAAATGATATTGTTCTATTCAATTTGTAAACCATACTCTTTTGAAAATATATAGAGAGTAAAAATTGTATTTAAAATTAAAATTAGTTCCCTTGAGAGAGAATTTCATTATTTGGATTATTTCAAAATATTTTATTGTTACTACATAGTAAGATTATTTGTTTCCTTATTGTATTATTGCCTGAAAGTATAGTTGAAATTGTAATTGCTTCAAGTTTATGTGTTTTTGAGAACTTTTACTTAAATTGGAAATTATAGTGTTGGTCACTGTTTTGGGAAAGTGAAACAAGAAATTATTAAAAACTTCATAAATTCCTGAAATCCCTAGTTAATGAATTAATAATATTGCTATATTATGATTTTAATCCTATGTTAAATTTTTTGAATAAAAGAAGAATAAAAGCATACATTTAAAATTCATTTATCTGCTATTTTTTTCTATTTTGTAATAAGCATTTGGTTCATATTTATCCTATTGTTTAATTTCTAGAAATTTAGTATACATTTGCTAAACAGATGTTATGTCAAAAGGATTTGATAAGAAAACTTTGTTTTGTTTTTGTCCCAGTAGTTTTTAGGCATTACATACATTAAGGGTAAAAGCCATATTTCATCTAGAATTCCTACTTTCAACCCTAGTTCTAGAGTAATACCTACATATATCAATAATTTCATTATGAGGAGCTTATAAATTTCTCATTTTTCTATAAATTCAAATATTTTCTAGATTCATCATTAATTCCCCTTAAAATATTATCTTATTGATCTCATTATCCAACCCATTAACACAAATTTTGTGCACAACTAGAATCTATCAACATAATCATCCAAACTCACATATTCCACTTTTCTCATTTGGAATAGCTCTTCCTTCCTTTCTTTCATTGGACAATAATATATATATATATATATATATATATATATATATATATATATATATATATATATATATATATATATATATATATATATATATATATATATATATATATATATATATATATATATATATATATATATATATATATATATATAGAAATGCATTTTTAATGTCTTTCCACATGCTGAAATTTAATTAGCACCTAAATTCATAAACCAATGTACAAGGCTGGCTATTTCATAATAGAAGGAAATAATTACAAATTTTGATCTTCATATGTATAGTCATAAGTCTGACACATAGCTTTAAACTTAAAGAGGACCTAGTCAAGATCTTTAGAACTTTTTCATCTAAAGATATGTAAAATAGAGGATGAAACATTATGATTCCTTATGTTCAATTTAATTAGATATAAAAATGTCCTAGTTTCCATGGGATCATTCGCTACTACTTGATCACCCATTTTTTCTTCTTTTGTTTTAGTTTCTATTGTTTTTATTCAAATATTTCCATGGTTTGAGATTCTTCTTAATTGGCATTGTAATTTCTTGACAGGTACTTACCAGATAAATCTATAACTTTTCTCATTAACAACTTAAAATGTTTTCCTTATCAACACAAAGGCTTCAAATTTTCATAGGTAGATCTTTTGTTCCTAAGCAATGACAAGAAACATAATGGGCAAGGTTGTTAATGTCACAACTCATAGTATTTAATATTTACAATTATCAATTCGGGTGTGTCTTAGAGATGTATATGATGAGGAAATTTATGAGTTGGGGGTTTTAATCTAAACATAATGATTTTTGTTTCAATTCATTCTCTATTAGTAACTACTCAGAGCCAATTCCTAAGGCTAACTTTTAATTAAAAATCTTATTTAATTTTTTCCTAAACTAGAAATAGGTTGATTAACTTGTTCTAAATTGAGGCTTTGGTGATTTTAGTTCAAACTAGGCAAAAATTAATTATAATCAATTCATGGAAGTCTTAAGCTAAAACTATAAAAAAATTAAAATTAAATATATCATACATATACATAATTCAAATTCTAAAACTACCTTGCTGGAAAATAAATCTATTATACGCTTGGAAGGAATTAAAATGCTAATCTAAAACACACTTATGCTGAAATAGAACTAAATCCCATGAATAAACTCAAAAAATCTTCTATCTAATCATTTATTGCTTTAATTATTGTTTAATTTAATTTTCTATTTGAATTATGTAATGGTGATTTTTTTAAATTAATTAGTTTGATTCTTTTCTTTTTATTGTTATTAGATGCAATTTTAAAAATTATTCAAAGTTGTAAATGTAGGAATTTTCATTTAACGAACCTTTATATTATTTTAGTATCATTTTGAGATTTGAGATTTATGATTAATAAATTTAATATTATTTGGATTTATCCAATGTCTTATTAAAGTTTTGGGAAATTAAATGGTTATTATTATTGACTTTTTTATCTTCTTTTAATAATTGGATTAATGGGGAATCAATTTAATCATTAAAATCCCTAGTAGGGACTTAGGAGAATCAATTGCGTTGATATTTTGTAATAATAGCTTATGAATAGAAATTTAGTATTTATTAATTTAAAACCCTAGTGAAAACATTAATAATGTTTAATGAATTTTAAATAAAATTATATTATAAATCAAGGGGTACGTACAATATATTTTAAATCTAACATTTATTAACATCCTTCTATCCCTAATAGTCTGATAACCCTAGTATTTCAAGTAATTACAATAGTCTTGTAGATTAATCAAATTAAGATTAATGTGGAATAAAGTTTAATTTAAGTTTTCAGTTAATTAAAAAAAAAACAAGTTCATTAATTTCATACTTGATAATTTTATCTTTATGAGGCCAATATATGTGGCCAGTATATTGGCCATCGTAAAAATAGCATTACAGCTTAACCTAAATTATGTTGAAATCTTTAGTACTCTTGGAGAATTAATAAATTATTTATATAAACATTAGAATTCATTTTAATTAAATTTTAATATAGGAGTATAGATTTTTTCTCATCTTCAAACTCTACTAGTATATATTATGCCATGCTTGGAGAGCTTAGTATCCTAATCTATTTCAATGAGCTCCAGGAGGAAGTTCATGCCTAGGGGGGGAGTATGTTTGGTCCAACCCCAACCCATCTTTACTCAATAGTTGATTTGATGTTTGGACTTGTTAGCTCTTTTTCATGTAGAATTGCCAATATAGTTTTCAAACTTGACTCTCGGGTTCTCAACTCTGGATTCTCACAGGGAAAAGGCTAATTGATAAGGACCACGTCCTTCTTCTAGTTTAGGCTCCACAGACCCATGAGGGTGTACCTATATTCAGACTTAATGCTCCATAATGATATTAACAGAAGCAAACATTCATTTGCAGAAAAATGGCAAGTGTGACAAGGATGAACTCCTTTTCGAGCTTTGAACTCAGGCAGGTTAACCCCTTTTAGATCTACTTCTTGAAAGGATCACAACAATAGTTTATATCCTTGATACAAACTTTATCTTCTCAGTCATTCAAAATATACATGAAAGTAAATTATTATTTGAATTTTGTTGAGGGTGAGATCTCTGCAAATCGAGGATAGACCAGTGCCTTATCTTCAGGTATAGAGTCAAATAGTGAAATACATACCTACAGAAATATTCTAAATGAAACACAAACAAATCCCAGACGAAGTGCCTTACAATTCATCCTCTCTTAAACACATTTGATGATCAAATTCTTGCCAAATTCCTAAGCTCTCAGAAATTAACCTAAAGACATTACCCTTTCCTTGAAAGGAGATAGAGATTAAAATCACAGATACCTTGTAAATGGTATATCAAAACTACCTTATAGATTCAATACACAAAAGCCATATAATTCAAACAAGAAGACAATTGAAATCATGCAAGGAAATTCTTTTAAATTCCAATAAAATCTCACTATATCAATACACTTCAAAATCTGATAAAATATTCTAAGATTTCAACAATGGCGTCAAGCCTCTACAGTATATTTCTCAACCTCCTTTGAAATGAACAAGGACTTACTACTTATACCAATCAGCCATCTTGGAATCCTCAAAAGGATGCAACAAGCTTCGGATGGCTGTTAAAAGATCTGTTAGATTTGACAAACGCAAATCATCCCAAGAACACCTGCATGCAAGACTGTCACAAAGAAGAAGCAAAAAGACAGAAAGCTATGGCGGCCAAAAGGTCAGAGACTGCAAAACCATGTTGCAAGAAAAAATAATCTTCTATTAACAATGATGAAAATAATACAACCCCCTTATTGAAATGAAAGAAGTGAATCTTTATAAAAGGAAACACGAAACCCTAAAGGCTAAAACCCTAAAGAATTATAAAGCGCCTAAGTGAAACTTAAGCCTAGAGTATGATAAACTAATAATTAAATGATTTAATTATTAGCTAACATAAGACTACTCTAACACCCCCCCTTAAGTGTAACTTAGGGAGAAGCAAAAAAAGCTAAACTACTGCAGAAAGAAGGAAAGATGGGTCCCGGCAACTAGGCCTGATCAGGTACCCAAAATATAAAGCAAAAGATGTCCCAGAGAAAGGAACAAGAAGAGAGCAAGAAACTCCTTTGAAGCATGTCTGAAAACTCTGTCAGAAGATACTGCTGGAACCCCCACTAAAGTGCATGACCAGGTAGAGAAGACAAGTGTCTGAAGAGTTGATCAATCGAACCAGGAAGCAATAGAACCAACAGGTGAACCCCCCCAATAATGCTGAACTGTGAGAGGTGACAGGAACACTGAAATGCGATGCCAAAAACAGCTGCAGAAGAAGAACCAGGAACACCAACAGTGCAACAGAAGCACACACACAAGATAAAGGGCGGTGTCATAGACACAGTCTACATGGGCTAATGTCATGGAAGGTACGCTCACTTGACAAGAGTGGATGCGCCTATAGTGGCAAATGCATCAGAATCCCCCCATGGCACTTTATAACTGAGTGCGAATACTAAAACTGAACCAGGTGATAAAGATCCCAGAAATGCAGAAGAGGGCACTTTATCTTAGTGCGTTTATAGAACAAAGATACATCAGAAAGAGCATGCAAGCTCAGAAGTCAAAAAAGAAGAGTGCACTAAGAAACTAGAAGAAGAGATCCCCGGACCTGTAGAATCAAGCACACCACCAGAGGGCAGAAACTGCATAACTCAGAGGAGTGAAAATTTGGAGTAGAATTTGGAAGAAATACCTCTGCCACTGAATAGTACACAGAAATAGCTTTCCGACGATATCTCATTTGCCAAAAAAGGAGTCCGGATGAGCCAGATATGACTCCCGGAAGGCAAAAATAGACATCAGACTTCAACAGCAAAAAAATCTATTGAAATGGCAGAACCCAAAACCCTAACCTCCTTCATCGGAAAGAGCTCGGAAAGAGCTTTCCGACGATATAAAGAAGTCAGAAAAAGGCCCCCGTATGCTCAAGATACGGCCAAAAAACCTAGCTACCCCTAGAAAAAGCTCTAAAAGGACAAAAAAAAAAATATTTTTAAGCCCCGGGGGCTGGAATTACAAAGCCCCTGGGCGCATGGCGCACGCAAGGGGCTGGAGCTGGAGCTCCTGGTCGGTCATAGGACCGGCCGCTGAGGCCCGCAGGGGTTTAAAACATCCCGCCACCGGCGGAGCGGAGCACCGGAGCGGCGCAGGAGGTGGCGGCTGTGGGCCGGGGGGCGGAGCGGCCGCAGGGGCGACCGGGCGGAGGAGCCAGCGGAGCGGGGCCGCGGAGGGCGGCGGAGCCGGAAGTTGGTGGAGCTATGGAGGCCGGAGGGGCCACAGCCGGTAGTGGTGGAGGCCGGAGCCCGCAGCCGGTTGCGGTTGTGCGCGGGCGGCTCGGTGGTGGAGCGCCCAAAACCCGCCGAAAAACCAAAAATTTTTGTTTTTTTTTGAGATTTCTGCCTCGGTTTCTATGCCGTACGGCACAAGAACCAAAATCTTTTTGCCTCCAGAGTCCAGATGTCCAAAATGGACAAGTTTTATATGTATTCTAGGGTTTTTGGGCGCTCTGAGCTCAATGGAGATGTCTGTTTGAGCTCAAAGTGACTAGAAACAAAACCCAAAACAAAAAATACATAAAAAACCTCTGAAACCTTTGGAAACCTTCTGCTTCTGGCACGCTTCAATGAAACTCAAACAGCGAACAATAGGAGAGCTCTGATACCATGTTAGATTTGACAAACGCAAATCATCCCAAGAACACCTGCATGCAAGACTGTCACAAAGAAGAAGCAAAAAGACAGAAAGCTATGGCGGCCAAAAGGCCAGAGACTGCAAAACCATGTTGCAAGAAAAAATAATCTTCTATTAACAATGATGAAAATAATACAACCCCCTTATTGAAATGAAAGAAGTGAATCCTTATAAAAGGAAACACGAAACCCTAAAGGCTAAAACCCTAAAGAATTATAAAGCGCCTAAGTGAAACTTAAGCCTAGAGTATGATAAACTAATAATTAAATGATTTAATTATTAGCTAACATAAGACTACTCTAACAAGATCTTGCATTAAAAACAAGATTACAAATCGAGAAAGTTGTTTGCGACAACAGATTACAAATACCTCTTTCCAACAGTCCTGCAGGTGGCATCTTTGTCTAAAGATATTTTAGAGCAGTTGCTAAATTTGTTGCATGAATGATGACCGCCATCTGGCTAATTTACATCATTCTTTGTTTGAAACTTGCTCTCCCTCATTTTTTGGATCAGATGCCATCTGCAACTCTATTTGGCCAGGTGTCACATTCGTGTCTATGATAACTTGTTTGACATTTTTTTCCCTTTTACCTTGACTTTCAAAAGTTTGGAATACTAACACCTGCCACCTCTTCACCTGATTGCCCTTTCTTCTGAATCTCCCCATAGATAGGTGGATTCCCAAGTCATGTAGGTTTCTTCACTTGGCCAATGAAAGGCAAGGACCTCATCTTTCTTTGGGGACAACTTTTCCCACTCAGCAACCAACTGATGAACCTCTATTCTCACATTAGCAAAGTGTAACCTAGCATCTTGAAGGAGTTCAATAAAATGTACAAATGGGGTATTATCATCTATACCAAGAATGTTATTTCTTTTAGTCAGCACTCATCTATCTATTTGCTCCATCCATTGACCTTTATCCTTGATTACCCCATCTGCCTTGATAAGACCAGGGAAAATTTGGAAATCATCCTGGAAATATCTTGCTCTAAAGATTTCTGACCTTCTCCTTATACTCTCCCTGTTTACCTCAAAATCAAAAAGATCCTTGATAACCCTATAAGTACTTGCAAGCTCAATATTTACAACTCACTGATCCTTATTTTGGTCAAACCATGGCCTCGGAGTATCTTTCCTTGCAGTCCATCTTTCCAAAATTTTGTCCACAGTTGCCACCTCTTTCTGAAAAGTCACTAAGACATCTGTCAATTGTTTTGCAGATTTGTATATTTCTTTAGGTCTCACCTTTGCAAAAAAATGTGACACAACACCTTTTATCCTATTAGCTAACTTATTCTTTACCTTTTGATCAATATCTTCTTCATCCATGGAAGGAGGAGAAGGGGAAGGGGGAAGTTCAATAATGGGGCTTGATGAGGAAGTCCCTGAAAAGGAGGAAGCTATCTGAATTTGTTCTGATAATTGTATTGGGCCCTGTTCTCCCAATTTCTTTCTTAAATCTGCAATCAGAATATCTCTCTCAAGAATCCCCTATTTCATCTCACCATAAACCTTCAAGACTGTTTCCAGTTTTGCAGTGAGTTCATCTTTCTCTTTAGCTTCCTTTTCTGCCACCTTTGCTATTAATTGTACCATGGCCATTACCATACCTGATGCCTCCACCAAAGATGTATCAGTAACCCTTCTCACAATTAAACTTCTTGAGAGGTCATCTTTGACAATTTGCTATCCTTTATCACTTTCATTCTTTCTCAAAGACCACATTACCAATGTTTGATGATTATCACTAAAAGTGACTCCTTTAACAGCTTGTTCTGCTTCTTCTAGAGTCCTATGGAGAGGAGTGGTTTGTTTTCTAATTGCATCAAACACTACTGCATCAGCTATATCCCATTCTGGGAGGATCAGTACTCCTGACATCTTTACCGTATCTCTTCCCTATTCTGGAGTGATTTGTTTGAACTTTGCAGTCATCTCTATTTTCACTTCTTCCTCTATAACTTGTAAATCCTTCTTTGGATTCTCTTCATGTCTCTTCTCATAGATTTCTTGAAATTGTTTGATGTTTAATTTCCAAAGAAACTACATAAAGGCCCTAGTTTTAACAAAAGTGTCATCAACCAAAAAATCTTCACAAGCTTTCTTGATTACAGGGTCCAATTCAGTACCTACTAACTCCCCTATTGTTAAATCCAACTTAGGTTCTTCTGGTAGCTCTGGCACTCCCTCATTTACTTCTTCATAAGTCATGAAGATCTGACCTAGAGCATCTACTTGCTATACTTGTTCTACAATCTCTTGATCATCAAAAATTCTTATAGGAGACTATGATGGGGAGTACTCCTTTTCCACATGAACAGGTCTCTCTTCCAACCTTTGCCTTTTTGATGGGGGTGGAGAATCAATTATATCTTTAGAAGTCTGAGGAGGAGAATCGGGGATCTCCACAATCTCCTTTTTTTTTCCAACCTATTGTGAGGTTGATGGGATATCCCTTTTATCCATCTACTTTTGTTGGCTCTATTCTGGTATCACCACATTATAACCAGTCTTCTTTTGTACCATATATCTCCCTGAGGGTAACCCTTTTGCAAACACAGGCTTGCTCAACAATTGTCTAGCCTTTTCTGGATCATCCTTCATCACTTTTTCCTTCTTCTCATTTAAAGTTTGAAAAACATCATGAAAACAATTCATGAGAGTGTCTATTTTCTTCCCCATTGGAGTTATGCTTTTCAGGGGATCCCATCCTGAATCAAATTGCTGGATAAAATCTAGTGTCTTCTTGTATACCAACCATTTTTCTTTCATGACCTCTTGTTCCTGTATTTTAGCTACATTCTTGATGATATCTTCAGGGAAATTAAAAATATGGTTGATCATGGCACACTTGGCTCTCTTTTTAAACATTTCATTATAAAAACCTTCTGGATCTGTTGTTCTAGTAATTGCAGTAGACATATGGTATGGAGCCAAAATTTTATCCATGTAGACCCATCCACCCTTGGTAATTATGAATTGATGGGCAATGGTAACATTTGGGAATAAAGTTTCGTTGCCTTTCCCAGTGAGGGCACACTCCTCAATATCTCCCAATTGCCTCAAAAACTCTGCAATTCCAATCCTAAGGGGTACTTGATAGGGCAGTTTAAAAGGGGTCCCCCTGAAACCATACAACCTGATAACAGTTGATACATTGTAGAAAATAACATCTCCCCAATTATGTATGATGTTCAGGTTCTTAGCAAATTGGTTTGGCCTAACAAGTTATGCTAACATTGTTGGGATTCTTGGGTTATCTAAAACAAACAGCTTCCTGAGTTTAGCTGCAAAACATTTATCAAAATTGATGAAGCTGTGATCCTTCTTATCCTAGGTCATTGTGAGGCTCCCTAGTTGGACTGGCATGTCTTCACCATCCTTTCTCACCAATTCCATTTCTTGTTCAAAATAGCTTGCTCCTTTGAACAAAAACATGTACATTATGAAAGAGTACCAGCAAAAGGGTCTATCACTTTCATTCTTTTGAATCTTTACTAATCCATTATGGATTAATTCAGCAACGAAAGGAGAAAAATCAAAAGTGATAGACACGTGTGCATGTAAAATTTGGATCATCATGCACATCAAGTGTATTGGCATCCTTTCACTAACATCTTCTCCAAAAACCTGACACAATGACCAATATGCACCCCTAGCTCTGAGATCAAAATATTCTATTTTAAAAGGCTCTGGAGTGTTCTGCCCCACAACAACCATTTTCCCAATTTTGGTGCAGAAATCCTTCAACAACTTGCCTCTATAATAATTCCTTTGTGCATTGTATACTTGCCTCAGTTCTTCAAAGTTAATGCTCTCCAAACTTTCTGAAGGTTCACTCAACCTGAACACCTTCCTGATTTCTTCAGCTGAAACTTTAAACAATAACACCCCCTTTGCATCCCTAATTTCTTTAGTGATTGGATCATAATTTTTTGCAACCTGGGTCATCAAATCTACATCTAAAAAGACACCAGGCATGACAAGTTTTCCTAAGTCAGACTACCATATATTTCTTGTAGGGTGAGGGGCATTTCTCTAACTAAAACCTACTTTGAACAATTCCAGTCCTGTGGTATCAGAGTCACCTCTTGCATTGATAGTACCAATCTTGGCCTCTCTAATAAAACTTTCCGTGTCATATAAACCTTCTGCTATTTTTACCCTAGGGTCTTTGGGAATCAAACTCTTATTCTTCACCGGGGTAGTGGAAGAGCCAGGAAGTAACTGCAATAAATCTTCATGCAAACCTCTTTCACTATACTCTATTTTACCTGACAATTCTTTCCTTGGGGCCATTTTAAGGTTTATCTTTAAAAGAAATCCTTGCAAGATAGACTAAACACAGAGCTGTGATTCTTTAATAATGAATCAAATCGCATAAGAATTTTACCAACCTTTTTTGTCAGAAACCACCCAGGAATAGCAGCCAAACCTCATAAATCTTTACGCCTGAATCTCTAAAAATTTTGATCTCTTTGTGTTTCTGAAAGTGCACAAAATTCTGATATATGGGCCACTTAAAGTTGTCCTGTCAACAATTAATTTAGCATGATTGAAACAATTACTCCTCCGGAAGAGCGAACTATCACTTCTTCAACGGGAAGCCTCACTTCGCACCATTTTATCTTCAGTTTGAATGAGAACCGTCGATCCTTATTATCAAATGATCCAATAGCTTATCGCATGATCGCATGGCATAAAAAATACTCATGCGAACATGTGACTAACCATCACACTACCTTTCTGTCCCTGGTGGTCTTTTGTAACTTTCCTTTGTTAACATGAAATGCTTTTCGCATGATCGCATAGCTTAAAAGAAGCTTATGAAAACATGTGAAAATCCGTTACCACTAACCGTCACTATCTTCTTTTAAACCGCCGGTCCCACCTTGCCTTTGTCAATAAAGAAATTCCATGTTTGCAACACCTGGCAGAATGTCAGGTACTTTCTTTCTTTTTGAGCACCGGTGTTTGCTGAAGCTAACCAATGAGAAAACATCATTTATGCACATCTGTCAAAAGGTTTCACTGGAGAATCACACTTGATTCAACGCAAGATCAATGGCCTATCGCATAATCGCATAGCTTAAAAGATCCCATGTGATTATACGACAGCCGTCCGATCTTCCCTTTACTGTTTTAAAACCTCAGAGATTCTTCTGTTACTGGCCCTACTATTCTCGACAAATTGAAGGCCGCCACTTGTAAGATACTTGTTAGTGGTCCCACCTTGTTTCCGCATCCATCTTTTGTTATAAGATCAACGGTCATTTCGCATGTTCGCATGGCTTGGAAATATTCCATGCGAACATGCGACCGCCATTAGATCTTGTTTGAAGATTCATGGTTGGATGGACTTGAAACATAAGAAATGTTATTTATTGTACCAGGTTTCTAGACTTAGGAAGAAATATAACCTCCATGTAAAAATAAATGCATGTGCTTTTTAATGGACCTAAGTGACTTAAAAAGTAATGCTCGAAAAGGAATAAAGAAATTGACTTAGGATTTATTTTGAAAATGGCAAGCATTTTGGGTTTTGACATGAATTCAAAATCTTTCAAGGACAATACCTAGGGTAAGGAAATTTGAAAAAGGGTTATGACAATTTTTTGAAGAACTCCTGACACCTGGACCTAGGAAACTTTATAGACCAGAAGATTAACCCATCAATTGGACAAAAACCTTAGAAAATTAAGAATATTCCCAACAGTGGCTCTATCTGAGGATGCTTGATTGCAAAATCATAGCAAGAACTTATGAATCTCTAGGAGGTAGACCAAAAAACCTAAACTTAAAATAGGAAACATACACACAACATAAACAAACACACCTATACATATATACATGCCTACTATGCATTGAAAAAGAATTAACTGAAGAAAATTTTCAAAAATTGTCCATGCACTGGCAATTCCTACTTTTCACCATCCAAATGTTGCAAGAAATATGAGTCCTTACCATGGGTTTGATGAACAATATAAGGTCCCATCCATAAGGACTCAAATTTTTTGTGTTTTCCTTTATCTTCAGCCCTGGCATTCCATTGAAGAACCATATCACCAAGCTGGAACTTTCTCACAGTTGCTCTTTTATCGAAAAGATATTTCATCTTCTACTATAACTTCATATTTTCTTTTTGTCCCTCCCTTCTAATCTCATCTAATTCAATTAGCTGAACCATTCTCTCTTGTAGTGGATCATTGATTTCCATATCCTCTTCTTGCATAAACTTATAGATCGGAAGGAAGTTATTTACTGGCAATCTTGATTTAGCACCATATACCATTTCAAAAGGGGACTTACCAGTTGCCCTCTTCTCATAAATCCTATCAGCCCAGAGTGCTAACTTTAATTTTACATGCCAGCTTCTCTTGTTCTTTTCCAGGGTTTTCTTCAGAATCTGCAAAATACTCTTATTGCTGGATTCAGCCTGTCCATTGGCTTGTGGATGATAAGTGGATGAGTAAGACAATACTATGCTCATTTCTAAGCAAAAATCAGTGATCTCCTATGACCTAAAGCTCATAGCATTGTCAACAACCAATTTAACAGGAACACCAAATCTAGTAATTATGTTGTTCATCAGAAACTCAATGACAACAGCACTAGTTTCCTTTTTGGTTGGGATTGCTTCAATCCACTTGGTGAAATAATCAGTAGCCACCAAAATGTGACTATGTCCTCCACTAGACTTCTCAGAGAATTCACCTATAAAATCCATATCCCACATTGCAAAAGGAGCTTCTGCAACCACAGGGTTCAATAATAATGCACCTAAAAACTTTAATTTTTTAGAGAACCTTTGACAAGGTTCACATTTCCTCACATAAGAATGAGTGTCTTTGAACAATAATGGCCAATAGTATCCTACTCTTAAGATTTTATGAGCTGTTGATCTAGCAGAATGATGTCCTCCACAAATTCCAAAATGTATTTCCTTTAACATTTTCTCTGATTGATGCTTATCCAGACAAAAAAGTAAAATACCATCATTATCCTTCCAATAAAAATCACCTTGGATCAACACATATCTCTGAGCTTGCAATCTCAGACTCCTTCTTTGGTTATCACTTAAATCAGGTGGACATTTTGGCATTTTTAATAAAATAAATAACATCCTTGTACCAGGGTTGCATTTCAATACTGGTAATCATATCAATGTTAGCAGAAACATTATTTACCTGAACAAGGTCCATGTTTTCCTCAGTCATTAACTTAGCAAGTCCCAATCCTCTCACCAATTTTGTAATATGAATTTCTAGGTCAAACTCTTGAATCCTGTTTATCCATTTGCACCTCTTTCCTGTGACTTCACTCTGTGTTAAAATATCCTTCACTACAGCATGAGGCACATAAGCACTAACCTTTGCACAGACCAAATATGGTCTGAAAGCTTTGACTGCCTTCACAAGTGCATAAGCTTGCTTTTCCATTAGTTCATAATTTAATTTAGCAGATTGTAATGACTTGCTGAAAAAAGCTATAGGATGCTCATACCCTTCTTGATCCTTTTGCAAAAGGATAGCTACAATAGTATGAAAAGATGCAAAGGAAAATAGAGAAAATGGTTTTAAGTAATCAGGGGATACCAAAACTGGGGCCTCCTGAATTGCTTGTTTGATTTTTGCAAAAGCTTGCTGAGCTTCAAGGTTCCAATCAAACTTCACATCCTTCTTTAGGAACTTCACTATTGGCTTGACCAATTCTGCAAAGTTGGAAATAAATCTTCTTACAAAATTAATCTATCCCAAAAATGACTAGACACCTTTTATGTTCTTTGGTGGAGGGACTTTTTGAATCGCTTCTACTCTTTCAGGATCAATCCCGACTCCTTCTTTTGACACTATGTGCCCAAGTAACTTCCCCTCTGTCACAACAAACTGACATTTTTTGGGATTCAAGGACACACCAAATTCTAGGGCCTTAAGAATGACCTTCTCCAAATGGGAACAATGATCCTCAGCTTTCTTGGAATAAGCAGTGAGATCATCTTGATAAACAACCATTAAGACATTTATCAATTCCTCAAATGCAACATCCATGGCTCTCTGAAATGTTGCTCCAACATTTTTTAGACCAAAAGGCATGTGAACATATACATATGTTCCCCATGGGGTTGTAAAGGCTATCTTGAATTATTTTGATTCTTTGACCAGCACTTGATTATACCCAGAGAAACCATCCATCATTGAAAAGAGTTCACATCTAGTTACCCTATGCAGCATAGCCTCCATATTGGGCAATCCATAATTATCCTTAAGTGAAGCTACATTCAGGTTCCTGAAATCAACACAGAGCCTAATATCACCGTTCTTTTTCCTTACTGGCACAAGATTTGAGACCTAAGTTGAGTGCCTAATTGGTTCAATAATACTAGCATCTCTCAATTTTGTCAACTCAACTTGCACCTTGGTAGCTAATAGAGGGTTAATGGGTCTTTGCTTCTATCCAAAAGGCCTGGTTTCCTCTTTTAAAGGAATTTCATGCTAAAACAAGTCAGCCCTATAGGCTTTGAGATCATCATAGGACCAAGCAAATACATGCTTGTATTTTTTCAGAAGTCTTATCAGATTTCCTCTGATCTCTTTACTCAATTTCTTGCCAATGTATACCATTTGGGGGGATTTTTCTGAACCCAAGTTTATTTCCTCTAAGTCCTCCATTTTAGTGTTAGACTTCTGAGACAAAAAACCATCATTTATTTTAAACATTCCTTCCAATTCTACTAACCCTTTAGGTATGTGGTTGGATGGCAACTGCACTATCTCATTCCCCATGATGCATTCTTTTCCCTCAACACACTATTGTATCTCATTGAGATCTATTTGCTGACCATCATATTGATCAAGGCCTTGAAGGAACCTAAGGATATCTAAGTCATCCTCAAAAACTTGCCAATTATATACATTGTCAGGCACTGCAGGCCTAGATTTGACTTCTAACATAGATACGCCAGTGAGGGTTATATCTTCACTCTTAAGGGCAACATTTGCAAGAAAATCTGCCATAATATTATTGGATCTTTCTACCCAAAGTAGATTGAAAGCATCAAAAAACTCTAGCCTATCCCAAACAACATGTTTATACAATGTTAACTTCTCATCTTTAGAAGCATACTGAGATCTCACTTGGGCTATAATCAACTGGGAATCACCATGAACCTTTAAAGATTTAATACCATGTTTTATGGCCACATCTAACCCCAGTATCAAAGCCTCATACTCAGCAGTGTTATTTGTACACTCAAAAGTTAACAAGAATGAGTATTTAAAAGTAATACTTGATGGGGAAATGAACACCACACCGGCTCCTGATCCTTCCTTAGAGCACCCACCATCAAAGAACATTTGCCAAAGCCCATCTTGCTGCAAAATCAACTCATCCACAATTGGGTCTGTGTTTTTTAATTGAGGTGCTATTTCTTCAATCACAAAATTGCTCATGTCAATATCTACAAAGCAATTTAGATCCTCCGGAGCAACCACTTCAATCATGACTGAAGAACAGGGCTCCCTGTACAACTTTACCTCAGTTCCATTTATTGGGATGGTAGCATATGATAAATCCAGTTACAATTTTCCACCCACTGCTGCAGCCCATTGTCTTGACAATAACATGCCATAGTGAGGTTTTATATCAACAACAACCACATCCATTTTATATGTGGCTTCTAGGAATGCAGCAATTTTCACCTCAATTCCAATCAGGCTCCCTACAATAGGTACTACCCTATTGTCCATGGCATAACACCTTCCCCTGGATGTATCAACTTGTAACCCTAACTCTTTCATCACTTGGTAAGGCATTACAGTTGTAGCAGCACTAGAGTCAATCATACAATTTTTTAGCAAAAAATTATTTACAAGCAAAGTGACATAGAAAGGATTGATAGAAGAGGGTTCCTGTGTCACAATTGTCCCAACACATACATCAGAGATGTCATCAATTACAATTGGCTTGTCTAGGGATTTCCCTTCATCTTGTAGAATAGGAGTAGTTCTTTGCTCACTTATGAGAGCCAGGGTTGCTACTTTGTGCTCTTCTATTTTCAACATTTCAAGCAGAGGAATGGAAACCTTCATTTGGGACAAAGCATGTCTCATATCAAAAGTAGGGGAGTCAGTACCAAAATCAAGGTGATCCTTTGACTTACCAAATTTCTTTTTTATCTTGTCAGTAATAACTACTTGTTTCCCTTTTTTTTCAGCTTCAAACCCTTCATCTTTATTGTTCACAATATTGGGCTTTGGGGAGTCCTTATTCTGAGGATTACTTTTGACAAAAACTGATCTAGGGACTCCCTGATCATTACCTACCTTTCTGTTCCTCAAATTGTATGAGGATTTTGCTTGTGTAATAGCAGCCATAGTTAAACTCTTAATTTCTTCTTCACTGGGCTTTCTCCATTGTCTTTCATCTGATCCAGATTCTACCATGTGAGTCTTATAGTCATCATTATCAAACTCTTCCTGATCAGACTGAGTAAATATTTGTTGTTCATAATCAGAGAAAATCTTCCTCTTATGATCAACATTAGGGAAAATAAATTCATCATCTGAGGACTCAAGATCCTCCATTAGTTTAGTAGTAAACATGTTAATAGCAGGCTTTTCAAATCCTTCATAATCTCCTGCATATGAGTCACTGGCCTCTTCTCCCAGAGCCTAAGCAACAACACACTAGAACGGTGAGTGGGGCATACTACAGGCCACACACCAAGGGGTACTTTCCACATTATGTGCTATATTTTTCTTCAAAGGATCTAGTGTATCCCTTCCCTTTTGGGGTTCATTATTGTCAGGAACAGGCCTCCCATCTTTCCAGTTTGTTTTGTAAGGCATATCTCTCAGATTAGGGGCTTTGTCTTGCCTTTGATAAGGAGGTCTCACATCTTGAAAGTTTCTACCACCTTTATCAAACCTTGTTGGGAAATCTTTATTGTTACCAGGCCCTTTGTCCATTCTATCCTCCTCTTTGGATGGCCTTGCAGGTTGTGGCCTGGTTTCTTTCCACAATCTACCTTCATCCCTTTTATACATTTGGCCAGATGCCTTTCGGTTACTTTCAATATTTATAGCCAACTTAAAAGCATCTCTAAGGGTACAGGGATTCTTATCTCTCAAAAGGTAAGACATCTTACCATCCATAGAATTGAAATAAGTTGTCATGCAGACTACATCATCTAGCCTTAATACTTGGAACAGTTTATACATAGCCTTTTGGAATCGGCTATTAAACTCTGACATGCTCTCATTGTAATATTTCTTGATATTATTGAGCTCATTGAGCATGTAACTAGAGTTCACATGTTCTGCATATTGTTCTTTAAAACATCTGACAAATTCTTCCCAAGATGCAATACTGTTCTCAAGTAACCCCCTATACCAATCCCTGGCATCCTTAATCAATGATTGAACAAAGAGCTTCATTATGACATCTTCATGTTCAATTTCATAATCATTGACTTTATCTATAAAAAACTTCAGATGCTCTTCACAGGTAATAACATTATTCCCAGTAAATAATGGGATCTTCTTTTTGATTTCATTGGGGATAGAATTAGGTTGGCTAGGAATATCATCAAAAAACAAAGGCCTATATCTATCTAAATGAACTAGTCATCTTTGGATAGTTGGTTGATTCAGAGGGGTAGTTGCAACATTTTGACAGGGTATAGTTCCCACTGCACCACTAGCTATGATGGGAACTTGATTGGGAACTGGTCCAGGTAAAGTTTGTCCAGGGTGAAAGGCTTGAGCATTTAGAAGTGAAGTATTGGGCTGACAGAAAGGAGTTGTTCCTATGGTGATAGGGATAGAGGTACTAGCGGATGTGTTCATGTTAGCATGTAGGAAGGAAATCTTCCTCTTCATTTCATCAGCAACAGCCTCCAACTCAAGTTTCTCCAGTTGAATAGCCAATTCTTCCTTTGCTTTTCTAGTCTTCTCCAAGTCTATACTTGTGTGAGAATGTATATTAGGAGGAACTATAATTTTATTGGGCTCATTAATATGTATACCCACCAATTTCTATTTTCCCTTATTAGGGATTTCTTTGGGAGCATTTATAATCTCCTTATTCCTCTGGATTTCAGAGGGATTCAATTGCCTTAAGACATGGCCTGTTCCCTCAAATTCACCCTGCTTTGGTTTATTATCCTGGGCCTACTTTCTCAAATCTTCCATATCACCAAATAAGTCCCTATTTAAACCTTGAACATCTTGGTTTAAATCACTAACTTGGGTCTCATTTTTCTTGGTTCTCTTGAGAAGTTCCTGCCTCACTATGAGTAAATCACAGATTTGCTGTTCTCTTGCTTTCAACCTATTGGCAATCTCAGCTAGTTTTTCACTCTCCTTTTTTCTTAAAGCAACCACCTCTTCTCTCAACTTCTCAGAATCATAGGAGGTGACCTCAGTAGCAGAGGTTTCTTCTAGTTGCTCTAGAATTTCTCTTGAAGGGAAAAAACCTACTTCTGTGACCTTTGTGATTACTTCTTTCTGCATGTGCACACCTGGTGTAACCCTCTTGACATGTTCGGGATCATCAAAAGAGGATGAAGACTCATGAGGGAGTGGGACATAAGATCTTTCTCGAGAAGGGCCTTGGGAACTAGCAGTATGCTGACCTCTCCTAGACCATTGTTTCCTACTTGGCGTATGGAGCTCATCACCCATATTCTCTTCGGGGTGATCCTTGTAATAAGACCTAGTGTACCTTGGTCAACTCATGGTGTAGCATGACAATATTAGCAAAGTTTACAACAATTAACAAAGTTTACAATAATTAGCAACTGGTAGCACAGAGTTTAGAGTCGCCACCCACTTTTATGTGGGAATGAAAATATTTTATACTGGTCTACAAGTGCACAAAAGAGAGGATTTGCACTAACCTTTTGCACGCTATTCAGAAGGTTAATCCCCAGTAGAGTCACCAATTTGTTAGCTCTTTTTCATGTAGAATTTCCAATATAGTTTTCAAACTTGACTCTCGGGTTCTCAACTCCAGATTCTCACAGGGAAAAGGCTAATTGATAAGGACCACATCCTTCTACTACGGGCTCCACAGACCCAGGTGGGTGTACCTATATTCAGACTTAATGCTCCATAATGATATTAATGGAAGCAAACATTCATTTGCAGAAAAATGGCAAGCGTGACAAGGATGAACTCCTTCTTCTTTTCAAGCTTTGAACTCGGGCAGGTTAACCCCTTTTAGATCTACTTCTTGAAAGGATCACAACAGTAGTTTATATCCTTGATACAAACTTTATCTTCTCAGTCATTCAAAATATACATGAAAGTAAATTATTATTTGAATTTTGTTGAGGGTGAGATCTCTGCAAATCGAGGATAAACCAGTGCCTTATCTTCAGGTATAGAGTCAAATAGTGAAATACATACCTACAGAAATCTTCTAAATGAAACACAAACAAATCCAAGATGAAGTGCCTTACAATTCATCCTCTCTTAAACACATTTGATGATCAAATTCTTTCCAAATTCCTAAGCTCTCAGAAATTAACCTAAAGACATTACCCTTTCCTTGAAAGGAGCTAGAGATTAAAATCAAAGATACCTTGTAAATGGTATATCAAAACTACCTTATAGATTCAATACACAAAAGCCATATAATTCAAACAAGAAGACAATTGAAATCATGCAAGGGAATTCTTTTATATTCCAATAAAATCTCACTGTATCAATCACTTCAAAATCTGATAAAATATTCTAAGATTTCAATAATGGCGTCAAGCCTCTACCGTATATTTCTCAACCTCCTTTGAAATGAACAAGGACTTACTACTTATACCAATTAGCCATCTTGGAATCCTCAAAAGGATGCAACAAGCTTCAGATGGCTATTAAAAGATCTTGAATTAAAAATAAGATTACAAATCGAGAAAGTTGTTTGCAACAATAGATTACAAATATCTCTTTCCAACAGTCCCACAGGTGGCATCTTTGTCTAAAGATATTTCAGAGCAGTTGCTAAATTTGTTGCATGAATGATGACCACCATCTGGCTAATTTACATCATTCTTTGTTTGAAACTTGCTCTCCCTCATTTTCTGGATCAGATGCCATCTGCAACTCTATTTGGCCAGGTGTCACATTCATGTCTATGATAACTTGTTTGACATTTTTGTCCCTTTTACCTTGACTTTCAAAAGTTTGGAATACTAACACCTACCACCTCTTCACCTGATTTCCCTTTCTTTTGAATCTCCTGACAGATATGTGGATTCCCAAGTCATGTAGGTTTCTTCACTTGGCCAATGAAAGGCAAGGACCTCATCTTTCTTTAGGGACAACTTTTCCCACTCAGCAACCAACTGATGAACCTCTATTCTCACATTAGCAAAGTGTAACCTAGCATCCTGAAGGATTTCAATAAAATGTACAAATGGAGTATTATCATCTATACCAAGAATGTTATTTATTTTAGTTAGCACTCGTCTATCTATTTGCTCCATCGATTGACCTTTATGGTTGATTACCCCATCTGCCTTGATAAGACCAGGGAAAATTTGGAAATCATCCTGGAAATATCTTGTTCTTAAGATTTCTGACCTTCTCCTTACACTCGCCCTATTTACCTCAAAATCAAAAATATCCTTGATAACCCTATAAGTACTTGCAAGCTCAATATTTACAACACACTGATCCTTATTTTGGTCAAACCATGACCTTAGAGAATCTTTCCTTGCAGTCCATCTTTCCAAAATTTTGTCCACAGTTGCCACCTCTTTCTAAAAAGTCACTAAGACATCTGCCAATTATTTTGTAGATTTGTATATTTCTTTAGGTCTCACCTTTGCAACAAAATGTGACACAACACCTTTTATCCTATCAACTAACTTATTCTTTACCTTTTGATCAATATCTTCTTCATCCATGGAAGGAGGAGAAGGGGAAGGGGGAAGTTCAATAATGGGGCTTGATGAGGAAGGCCCTGCAGAGGAGGAAGCTATCTGAATTTATTTTGATAATTTTATTGGGCCCTATTCTCCCAATTTCTTTCTTAAATCTGCAATTAGAATATCTCTCTCAAGCATCCCCTATTTCATCTCACCATAAACCTTCAAGACTATTTCTAGTTTTGCAGTGAGTTCATCTTTCTTTTTAGCTTCCTTTTCTGCCACCTTTGATATTAATTGTGCCATGGCCATTACCATACCTGATGCCTCCACCAAAGATGTATCAGTAACCCTTCTCACAATTAAACTCCCTGAGAGGTCATCTTTGACAATTTGATTTCCTTTATCACTTTCATTCTTCCTCAAAGACCACATTACCAATGCTTGATGATTATCACTAAAAGTGACTCCTTTAACAGCTTGTTCTGCTTCTTCTAGAGTCCTATGGAGAGGAGTGGTTTGTTTTCTGACTGCATCAAACACTACTGCATCAGCTATATCCCATTCTGGGAGGATCAGTACTCCTGACATCTTTACCATATCTCTTCCCTGTTCTAGAGTGATTTGTTTGAACTTTGTAGTCATCTCTATTTTCACTTCTTCCTCTATAACTTGTAAATCCTTCTCTGGATTCTCTTCATGTCTCTTCTCACATATTTCTTGAAATTGTTTGATGTTTAATTTCCAAAGAAACTACATAAAGGCCCTAGTTTTAACAAAAGTGTCATCAACCAAAAACTCTTCACAAGCTTGCTTGATTACAGGGTCCAATTCAATACCTACTAACTCCCCTACTATTAAATCCAACTTAGGTTCTTCTGGTAGCTCTGGCACTCCCTCATTTACTTCTTCATAAGTCATGAAGATCTGACCTAGAGAATCTACTTGCTGTACTTGTTCTGCAATCTCTTGGTCATCAAAAATTCTTATAGGAGACTGTGATGGGGAGTACTCCTTTTCCACATGAATAGGTCTCTCTTCCAACTTTTTCCTTTTTGATGGGGGTGGAGAATCAATTATATCTTCAGAAGTTTGAGGAGGAGAATCAGGGATCTCCACAATCTCCTTTTGTTTTCCAACCTATTGTGTGGTTGATGGGATATCCCTTTTATCCGTTTGCTTTTGTTGGCTCTGTTCTGGTATCACCACATTGTAACCAGTCTTCTTTTGTACCATATATCTCCCCGGGGGTAACCCTTTTGCAAACAGAGGCTTGCTCAACAATTGTCTAGCCTTTTCTGCATCATCCTTCATCACTTTTTCCTTCTCATTTAAAGTTTGAAAAACATCCTGAAAACAATTCATGAGAGTATCTATTTTCTTCCCCATTGGAGTTATGCTTTTCAGGGGATCCCATCCTGAATCAAATTGCCGGATAAAATCTAGTGTCTTCTTGTATACCAACCATTTTTCTTTCATGACCTCTTGTTCCTATATTTTAGCTACATTCCTGATGATATCTTCAGGGAAATTAAAAATATGGTTGATCATGGCACACTTGGCTCTCTTTTTAAACATTTCATTATAAAAACCTTCTCGATCTACTGTTCTAGCAATTGCAGTAGCCATATGGTATGAAGCCAGAATTTTATCCATGTAGACCCATCCACCCTTGGTAATTATGAATTTATGGGCAATGGTAACATTTGGGAATACAGTTCCCTTGCCTTTCCTGGTGAGGGCACACTCCTCAATATCTCCTAATTGCCTCAAAAACTCTATAATTCCAATCCTAAGGGGTACTTGATAGGGCAGTATAAAAGGGGTCCCCCTGAAACCATACAACCTGATAATAGTTGATACATTGTAGAAAATAACATCTCCCCAATTGTGTATGATGTTCAGGTTCTTAGAAAACTGGTTTGGCCTAACAAGCTGTGCTAACATTGTTGGGATTCTTGGGTTATCTAAAACAAACAGCTTCTTGAGTCTAGCTGCAAAACATTTATCAAAATTGATGAAGCTGTGATCCTTCTTATCCCAAGTCATTGTGAGGCTCCATAGTTGGACTGGGATGTCTTCACCATCCTTCTTTCTCACCAATTCCATTTCTTGTTTAAAATAGCTTGCTCCTTTGAATAGAAACATGTACATTATGAAAGAGTACCAGCAAAAGGGTCTATCACTTTCATTCTTTTGAATGTTTACTAATCCATTATGGATTAATTCAGCAACGAAAGGAGCAAAATCAAAAGTGATAGACACGTGTGCATGTAAAATTTGGATCATCATGCACATTAAGTGTATTGGCATCATTTCACTAACATCTTCTCCAAAAACCTGACACAATGACCAATATGCACCCCTAGCTCTGAGATCAAAATATTCTATTTTAAAAGGCTCCGGAGTGTTCTGCCCCACAACAACCATTTTCCCAATTTTGGTGCAGAAATCCTTCAACAACTTGCCTCTATAATAATTCCTTTGTGCATTGTATACTTGCCTCAGTTCTTCTAAGTTAATGCTCTCCAAACTTTCTAAAGGTTCACTCAACCTGAACACCTTCTTGATTTCTTTAGATGAAACTTTAAACAATAACACCCCCTTTGCATCCCTAATTTCTTTAGTGATTGGATCATAATTTTTTGCAACCTGGGTCATCAAATCTACATCTAAAAAGACACCAGGAACGACAAGTTTTCCTAAGTCAAACTACCATATATTGCTTGTAGGGTGAGGGGCATTTCTCTGACTAAAACCTACTTTGAACAATTCTAGTCCTGTGGTATCAGAGTCACCTCTTGCATTGATAGTACCAATCTTGGCCTCTCTAATAAAACTTGTCGTGTCATATACACCTTCTACTATTTTTACCCTAAGGTCTTTGGGAATCAAACTCTTATTCTTCACCGGGGTAGTGGAAGAGCCAGGAAGTAACTGCAATAAATCTTCTTGCAAATGTCTTTCACTATACTCTATTTTACCTGACAATTCTTTCCTTGGGGCCATTTTAAGGTTTATCTTTAAAAGAAATCCTTGCAAGATAGACTAAACACAGAGCTGTGATTCTTTAATAATGAATCAAATCGCATAAGAATTTTACCAACCTTTTTTGTCAGAAACCACCTGGGAATAGCAGCCAAACCTCATAAATCTTTACGCCTGAATCTCTAAAAATTTTGATCTCTTTGTGTTTCTGAAAGTGCACAAAATTTTGATATATGAGCCACTTAAAGTAGTCCTGTCAACAATTAATTTAGCAGGATTGAAACAATTACTCCTCCAGAAGAGTGAACTGTCACTTTTTCAATGGGAAGCCTCACTTCGTACCATTTTATCTTCAGTTTGAAAAAGAACCATTGATCGTTATTAGAAAATGATCCAATGGCTTATCACATGATCACATGGCATAAAAAATACTCACGTGAACATGTGACTAACCATCACACTACCTTTTTGTCCCTGGCAGTCTTTTGTAACTTTCCTTTGTTAACATGAAATGCTTTTCACATGATCGCATAGCTTAAAAGAAGCTTATGTGAACATGTGAAAACCCGTTACCACTAACCATCACTGTCTTCTTTTAAACCACCGATCCCACCTTGCCTTTGTCAATAATGAAATTCTAGGTTTGCAACACCTGGCAGAATGTCAGGTACTTTCTTTCTTTTCGAGCACCGATGTCTGCTGAAGCTAACCAATGAGAAAACATCATTTATGCACATCTGTCAAAAGGTTTCACTAGAGAATTGCACTTGATTCAATGCAAGATCAATGGCCTGTCGCATAATCGCATAGCTTAAAAGATCCCATGTGATTATATGACAACCGTCCGATCTTCCCTTTACTGTTTTAAAACCTCAGAGATTCTTCTGTTACCGACCCTACTGTTCTCAAAAAATTGAAGGCCGCCACTTGTAAGATACTTGTTAGTGGTCCCACCTTGTTTCCGCATCCAGCTTTTGTTATAAGATCAACGGTCATTTCACATGTTCGCATGGCTTGGAAATATTCCATACAAACATGCGACCGCCGTTAGATTTGGTTTGAAGATTCACGGTTGGATGGACTTGAAACATAAGAAATGTTATTTATTGTACCAGGTTTCTAGACTTAGGAAGAAATATAACCCCCGCGTAAAAATAAATGCATGTGATTTTTAATGGACCTAAGTGACTTAAAAAGTAATGCTCGAAAAGGAATAAAGAAATTGACTTAGGATTTATTTTGAAAATGGCAAGCATTTTGGGTTTTGACATGAATTCAAAATCTTTCAAGGACAATACCTAGGGTAAGGAAATTTGAAAAAGGGTTATGACAATTTTTTGAAGAACTCCCGACACCTGGACCTAGGAAACTTTATAGACCAGAAGATTAACCCATCAATTGGACAAAAACCTTAGAAAATTAGGAATATTCCCAACAGGACTATCTAGATGATACCTTGTTTTGTGATACTAGATGTATTTTGATTATGAATTCATAGCAATAGATACTATGTGATGATTTTACTTTATTATATTGATGATGATGTTAGATGAACCTCTACATGCTTATGTTAGATTCATACTTATTTTATGTTATGGAAAGACAAATAAATTTTGGATTTTGCATTTTGTTATTTTATCATATGGATTAGTAAAATGTGATCATGGTGATGTGAAATTCCTAAAGTAATGATTCTACAATTGATTTAGGGTTACTTGTTTAAGTGAAAAATGAAGTTACATTTCAATGCTTATAGAATTAGGGTATATTATGGAATATGTTTATGTTGAAATCATGAAATGCAGTTTCTCTATGTATTCATATTTAGATGTTATTATAGATACTATTTCTCTTTTGATATGTTTATATATGTATTGATTTCCTGAGATACTGATATCTGAATCGAGTGTGCAAAATTATGACCATGGTATTAAATGCAGGGAAACAAGGATGGATCTATGTGAAAATAGCTTAAGGCCAAGGTTGAATCTAGGAAGAGAATGACCTCCTTGTTATGTGATTTTAATTTTGTAAACTTAATTCTTGAGGGATTGTTGTTGTAAATGTTAATATGTGCATAAATGGATGTAAAATCAAATGTGTAAATGCAAATGAAAATTATCCATTAGGCATGCCAAGTTTGTAGTTATGTAATGTGATGTGTACTCTTTTTGTGAGGTGTCACTTGACACTAGTGTAATGTCTTGTCATGCCTAAGTGGAAAGTGGACCTTACCTCACCCTTAGGTCATCTTGTGAATCCCTAGGCATGGTTAGTGGTTTGGGAAACCAAGGTATGTGTTATCACTTTCCATTTTCAGATGTAAACTTCACTTGGGTTTTTGAAGGGTTAAACAGAGCCCTATGGTGTAGTTAGGGTGGGTTTTAAGTACCCCAAGGAATGTGCACAAAGTTAGGGGCCAAACTTTACCCTTTTCATTACCCAAGGCTTCCAAAATGCCTCTGAAAGTGAACCTTCTTTGAGAGTGATGAATTTGGACATGTCATCTAGTATAATCCTTTTCCCTATGTCTTGAATTACCATCGATTTCTTAGCTTAGGGAAAGAGGCTAGTGAGAAAGAAACAAGGCACCTAACTTACCTTGGGATGAGGGTAGGAGAGAAGGAATGTTTTTTTGAGCTATTAGGAAAAGAGACTAGGAAAGAGTTACATAGTTCTACACTTACATTCTTGTGGAGAGAGGGATTGACTTGGGAGAACTAGAGGCTTGAGAAGAAGGAAAGCTAGGAAAGAAGGAATTAGCTCTTCATCAAATCCACCATTTCCATAGCTTGAGGAATGGTAGGTGCATCTACCATTAATGTGTTTTTTTATGTAATGTATAGTGTAGTTTAAACAATGTGTAACTATGTAGTGTGATGTTCTCAATATTTTTTTTCATGAATTTTTACTCTTGTCTTCTCCTTGTATGTTGTGAGTATGTTTTGGGTGTGCAAGGTTGATCTCATCCTTGAGAGTATTTGAGAGTGCCTTGGGGTGAAGAGCTTATTTGAGATATTTTGATGTGTAGAACATGGCTATATGGGTATCTGTGAGCCTACTTGAGTTATTAAATTGGTGGCCATAAGGAATGTGAATTATGGTCAATGTGATGAGCTAGTATGTGGGAATTCAACCTTGTAAAGGCAAGTAATGTTGAGTTGTAAGATCTTATTTTATTTTCTATGAGTATGGCCTCTCCATGAGGATGATTCCACCTTCACCCATTTTTGGATCAATTAAGATCCTATGTGCATTACTTGGGAAGGGAATATATGTGTTGTACTATGTTTCATTATGTTGTGTTTGTGATGAATGTTTGTTTCCTATTCATCCTTGTTTCCCCTAGCTCAGGGGTGGCCATGTAATGGCCTTGGTTGGGAGGTGAGCCTCCATGGTCATTTGAGAAATATTTGATTTGCAGGTTTTTTGAAGGATGAGTTGAAGAGATGTCCAAGTTTGAAGTTAGTGTTGTTCAAGGAGGAAGATTTTGTTTTGCTATTCAAAAATATAGATGAAATGTTAAGGGAATGTTTTATGGTTGTGTTGGTGTTTCAAAATGGCTTATGCTCTTAGGTTGCCAATATACCCTTAGATAGATTTTAGGAGTGGTTAGTTCCAAAATGTAGAAGGATCTTAGGGTAATTGGACCAACTATAGGGATAAGACTGTCCTTTTCACTTTTGGCTCTGCAAAACCAAGGTAGGTGCACCTAACCCAGTGAAAACTATACCTTACACACCAAAGTCTAGGTTGATATAATAGATGATAGCATGAAAGTACTAAATGCCAACCTTACATTCATTGACTCTCCATTGCTATGGGGGTAACAAAACTAAACAATCAAAGATTTAAAACTTTAAATGGTTCTTGATTTTAGGATTTGGATTGCAACAACTTCAATCAATATATGTTAAAAAGAGACCTTATTCATTTAGGCCAGTGCCTCATCCATTGGGAAAAATTTCTTAGACACAAGAGATACACATACCAGAGAATATTTGAGATTCATAACCATAAATACATTTACCATAATCCTTACTGCTTACAAAGAATCCTTATGTAGACAAGGGTAAACTCATATCCCATCTAGAGAATTATTTAATCCAATCCTAGATCATAACTCAAGAATGAAGATACATACACAAAACAATATGTAACGACCTAGAAAGCTTGAAGCCTACCTAACTTGACACAAAGGAGAGACAAGAATCATATATTTGTATTAAGTATGATGAATCCTTTTTGTGCATACAATTGGTCACCACAAATAATGCTTGCAAACTACAGCTTAGACCTACAACTTTTTATCTCTCATTAACAAGCACTGAAACAAAATTCTTACAACCCTGACTGAGAATAGAGCTCACCAAGAAAGAGATTATGAATGCCTAACTCCCAATGCCTTTGAATGATCATGAAAAATCCTTTTATCTCAAGGATTGCAACAAACACTTGATGATCATTCAAAGCAACAATTCAAAATCAGCTAACTCAAACAAGAAGTGAATGCAGACAAGATAGGCACCAAGTGCTTGGCTAGTGAGATAAAAAATCATCAACTCTACAACTAAGCCGGCCATGTACCAGCTCCAAGGACAAAAAATCATCATAGAAGCCCCATTAATTCCAGCTGCAGTAGAGAATGCATGTCCCACCTATCAATCTTTCCTTGGTAGAGGCTCCCAAGGATGCAATATCCTACTGGAATAACTACCAGGATCATCTTCATAAATTCTCACCCGCAACCAAGCTGGAAATGACCAAAAATGGTCTTGTGTTATGGCTCTTTTGGTGCACTATCTCCAAACCCTGTAGAAACCCTTGAAACATTTGAAAACTAGCGGCATTGATCATTTGATCCACCTTTAAAACATGACCATCAATCCACTTCCTCTCGACGCATCGGGCGGTTCACCAAAATAAGACAACAGTCAACCCATATCACATCTCATAAATAGAATCAGATGGTTGTCGGTATACCACAATGCATAAATAGCATGCATCTTCTCCAAATGGTATAACAACAATCGTAAGATTTGCCTAAACTTTAAATATGCCTAGATGCTGAAAGACTGGCCCCATAGAAAATCTGCCAAGTCATAAATCCACCGACCAATCAGGAGTGAGCAACTCAGCATTTCATGGCACATCAGACCCACTAGATATAAGCCATCAAATCAGACAGCTATCTTAAGATCTCATAGCCTAGAGAGATTCCATAAGATCTTAAGACAACTGTAGATTAAGAATCTGCAAACCTCTAAAGAGAATCGGGCCCACTGACATGTCCTCATCATTGATCAAGCAACTAATCAAGACTCAACAGTCTCCATCACTAAGATCAAATCAACGACTATCACCATATCACTGACCTTAAAAAGATGCATCTTATCTCAATGGTATAATGACAACCGTGAGATCTCATCATTCTTTAACCATCTAAAAACATAGGCCCCACTACACCATCCCTATCATCAAACCTATTGACAAATTAGGAAAAGCCACATCAGGACACCAGGTAATAGGTCCCACTACCTTTTATCACTCACAAGACATTCTGACAACCTCCATCAAAGACTCCAGCTCAACCAATAAGAAACTGACATATCAACATGACCTGGCACTATCAGGACCCACCGCAGAGCATCCCATCTATCCTTTGCATCATACAATTGTCACTACACCACAATGCTAAACCTCGTGCATGTTATTTAAATGGTATAACTATGACCACATGATCCTATAGTACTTTAATCATCTAGAGAAAGAGATCCCACTGAACACATCACCTGCTCTTGTCGAATCATAAACTGCCATGTCACCAATGAGTGGGCTGTTTCTTGAAATATTTTAAACATTAATAAGTCCCATCAACCACCACCTTGTAACACTTTAACCAATCAGGAGATCACATGTCAACATGACTTGGCACTTAGGGCCCACTGCAAACATTAGTCCTTTATGAGAAATCGATAGGTATCGTGAAAGCGCGATGTTAAAACTCTGGCATCTTCATCCAACTGTCATGCCCCTGACAGTCTCAGGCTTTACTTTTCTATGTTATGTTATGTTATGTTAGATTTCTATGAGTTTGAACTCTGAATGCATTCAGTTGAACTTTTTTATTTGGATTAAATATGTTTATCTCTGTAATTCTGCCAGACACTCAGAGAACTATGTCTATTTCTGTAGCTTAATGACTCTTTTTCTGATGACAGAATTGGTTTAGACTGAATTTTTGAATATTGGTTTGATTATGAAATAAGGACAATTTAAATGGTTAGTCAATTGTTAGATAATTGGTTCATTATTATTATTATTATTATTATTATTATTATTATTATTATGGTTAATTGTATCTTAATGACTATAGACAGTATATAGAGAATTATTGTTATTTAATGTTAATCAAATTCTGAATTCATAAATAAATAAACTTGTATATATGTATTTTTATACATATAAATATGAGCAATTGTTTTAGTAATTATGTTGTTTATCTTTTACTAAAACTATATGAATTATCTAAATTAGTATATCCTATTTTGTATGTTAGTAGGAGGTTAGTGTGATGAAGTGTTAGTAATTTGGCATTGTCATGCGCTGTTATCTTAGATGTTTAAGTTAGTAAAATGACTAATGTTATTAACAAAGATATGTATTAATCTATCCCTAAGTCTTCTTATTATAATCTGGCTCGAAGACATGACTTATCGACAGGGTTTTAATGCACTATCATCCCATTGAGGTGTTAGTTGGGTTTAAGCTATTTTTGGGTTATGGGAATTGTACTTTGTTGGACATTTGGCAGGTAATGTGTTGTGTTTACTACAAGAGATAAGTTTTCATTGAATGAACTTATCAATGAAAATTAATTATTGTGTTTGAAGTCCGCCATTAGCTCTAGTTAAGGAGTTGCAGTTGGATTTTGACTCCATTTTCCACCATGTTATTCTGCGAGAGTTTAGGTAAACAGTTAGTTATGGATTTGTTTTCCTGTTGTGTCTTACATGATAAGTGGCTTGGGATGGAAAGGGGTTTTCACAACAAGTTAAACCCTTCTATTCATGGTCATTTAGGAAGTTGGGTGTTTCATATCGTTATCTCTGCATTTTGGGCTCTCTTGCACAGCATTTTGGCAGTCTGTGAAGCTCACCAGGCAGGGGCTAGCTTTGGCATTTCATTTTTGGATATCTCCTCACACGAATACCAGGTAGGGGCATTCTCTCACCTTATCCTCTGTTTCCATTTTATGTTCTGCAAATGAAAATTAATGGAATGTTGATTACCACTGTTTATTAGTCGATGAATGTGAGGTTTTGTGTTTGAATACTTTGTGAGTTCGATCATGAATCGGTCTTTTTCTTTCTTGGATAGATTAAGAAGTCATTTTAGTTAATAAATGTTGTGATTAGTGGAGAAATTTTGGAAATGAACAACTGTTTAGTAAGAGATTGGTTTTAGTGTGGTATTAAACACATGTTTTTTAATATGCTATTTTCGAGCATAATGTGTTGAGGGGTTTTCTCTGAACTGAGTATGGATTTGGCAATGTTTTAGTTAAGTTTGTGCTGAACTATGGGAATATAGTTATTGCAGATGATATATGGTTATTTCCTAGTGTGTTTTGGTGTCGATGGATACTTTATCTTTGGTCAGTATAAAGGGAGTTAATCGGGAATGAGAACCAGTGTGGAATACAGGATGAGTGATTGTTAAAAATTTCTTTAACAGTGTTCTCGCACTGTACCTATTGTTAGGAACACTGTAGCAGTGTAATGTATTCAGTTTGTAAAAGTCTTGGTTATAAGGTGGAGTCGGGTTTTTCTACCAGTGTTATTAATCGAAGTTGGTATCGATGTTTTCTTTTGAGTTGTATTGAGGAAATAGGGATTAGTGGTATTTCATAGTGTTATTAGATACCTCTCGTATTTTGTATTTACACTTGAAACATAAGTGTGGATTAAAGTATTTTTTTTTTGGGTGAACTCCTTTAGTTATCTGGTGTCGATGTTTTGTCAAATGGATGTTTGTCACTGTATGTATCAGTCAATGGAGAAATGTGTTTATCTTTGGTTATATCAAAACTTGATTGCGAGCTTTATGTATCTTCAAAAATTATCACCAGTGTGAAATATAGTTTGTAACGACATTAGGAGATGTTAGGAATTTATAGGAAAGTCAATTACTATCTTGTTCAGATAGTAAGGAAAAAACAATTTGGTATTTTGTTTAGAGTTAGAAGTCGGTTATTATTATTATTCTGTCATTATTTTATGTATTCGGCAGATTTAGTAGTATATTAAGGTAGATGTATTTTGTGACAGAACTGTGATGATTAGTATGGTTTTTCTATTGCATATTTATGGACTTAAACTATTAATTACAAGTTTATGCAATTAGAAATATATATATATATATACCTGCTGGGATATGTATATGTATACACAAGCCATGGTGTATACATATACATATGCAAACATGTATATAATAGATGCTATGATTATCATTCTGAACTATTAATTACAAGCTTATATAATTATATATACATATATATATATATATACCTACTCGGATATGTATATGTATACACAAGCCGTGGTGTATACATGTACATACGCCAACATGTATATAAAGGTGTAAACTTGTAATTAATAGAGCAGAATGTATGACCAATTAGTTTAATAAATTGGTTATGGGAAGCTTGTATGTTTGTTAAAAGTGATTGGTGTTGTGTTGATTCAGTTGATATATGATTATGTTAGTTCTTTTCTATTCAATGGAATCATGAATTTAATATGGACATTTTATTGTATAGTTTCAGATTTAATGTTAAGTTAATGTGGAGATTATTATTTGATTGGAATTGAGATGGAGAAAGAATTGTGATCTTTTCATCTTTTGAGAAACATCATGTTTATGAATGTATGTTATGGAATATGGAAACATGGTTTTTGAAATGGATCTCTGATTGCTGTTTCAATTTTGTAAATTGATGCAATAGAAACGGAGTGTTAGTGAAATTGTGTAATGTAGTTCATTTCACTGCTTTCATTAATTGCTAGATCAAGTGTTTTTGAGATAATGCAAGTATGATCCTTAGATTGGGGGCTGACACTAGTCTAGTACCTTGTGATGATAGAATTTTTGTTAGTTGTGATTGACACTAGTCTATATCCTTATGCGAAAGAATTTCTGTTAGTTGTTTAATTAAGTGATAATTATAAATTCAAGGGTTATGGGTTTCAATTAACAAGATAAAACATTATGGTTTCATTAGCTATAATGGATTACTACGAGGTTCCTTATAGATACATAGCATAGGTCCTTATGTGGACACCCATGAACTATTGGATCATTACTTTGTCATTTTCTTTGCGAGTTTATTTCTGTTAGAAAGAGTTATAGTGCTTGATGATTTTGGTGTAAAAGAATGGAATTATGTTATTTAGTTTTCAATTACATCTGTATTTAATCTACATAAATGTTTTATTATACTGACTTTTATGGTTGCAGATATTTGGAGATGATTCATTTTCTTTATCATTGTGACTGAGCCCTGTTTGCTGTTTGCATTTGTGTTCATTTTGATTTCAGGTTTTAGATGGATAAATCAATGAGTATGGGATAGTGGATAGCAGTTGTTAAGATTTATGGGAAACAGATCATTTCTTGGTTTTTAGTTATCAAAACTATTCGTAGAATGTAAAGGATTGGTTAAGAAGGAAATTTTTTTTTGAGACTAAGTCTTTGAATAAAGAGTATTCTTATGACTCTGATGTAATTCAGTTGAAATCTATAAAGCTCTTAGAAGCAGTTGCTATGATTTTATGTATTAGTTTGTAATTTTTAGAAAAAAAAAATTTACTGTGTTTCTATGTGGTTTTGTTTATGGTTGTATCTTCTTTAGTATCATGTTTTATCTTTAAGTATGGATACAGGTGTTACATTTGGTATCAAAGCCCAAGTTTAAACACTCAGGGCTTGAGGCTTTTTAAAAGGGTTTTATCATTATGCTTCGGTTAGTGATTTTATTGAACTTTTCTATAGGATTTCAAGCATTCCTCCTGTTACATGAGGAGCACAAAGGCATGGTGACCCAGTTGATGCCAATTTAGGTAGAGGTAGGGGTGGATGACGTGGTCATGGATGTGGTTGAGGAAGAGGATGAGGTCACCAGGGAATACTTGGTGATGAACTAGTTGATCCTTTAATAGGAATGGATCAGGAAGATTGAGAGGTACCACAGGTTGAAGTTTTCCAATGGATCCTTGATAGGTTGGATAACATTGAAGCTAGGAACAATGTTCCAGATGGTGTAGAAAATGCTCATGTTATATGAGTCCCAGTAGCAGAAGATCTTGTTATCAGGACTCAATTAAAAGACCTTTCTAAGCTCAAAGGACCATATTTCAATGGAACAAAGGGTGGTGCTGAAGCTAAAGCATGGCTCTTGAACATCAAAAGGTGTTTTATTCTCCATGATTATCACGGTAATGTGAAGGTTCATTGGACCGTAATGCAGCTAAGATCCTTTGCTTCCATATGGTGGAATATGGAACTAGAGAAACTTGGAATTCTTATCTCTCAGGTTACATGGGAGCTTTTCATAGAAAGATTCCGCAAGAGATTCATGTCGGATTATTGGTAGCAAACTAGATCTGAAGAATTCTTCAGTATTTCACAAGGCAGCTCAATAGTGGAAATGTATGAGAGGAGGTTTTTCCAACTAAAGAAATATTCTGGTTGGTTAGAGAATGATAAGCCTTTGGTACAACACTTCATTAGGGGTTTGAACCCTAAAATTGGAGAAGAAGTGAGAACTTTCAAACCTAAGACAATGAAAGAAGCTGCTGATCAAGCCAAGCTCACAGAATTGAAGTTAGGATTTTCAGCCAAAGGATCTATGAATCCACCAGCTCAAAGTAGTGGGAAGAATCAGAAACCTTATCAAGATAATATCAAGGCATTTTCTAGTGGATTGAGTGGTAAATTTCAAAAGAGGAAGTTTGAAAAGTTCTCCAAATCAAACAAGAGTTTCAAGGTTCCTGAGCAACCTAAGTCCTTTAAACCAACTCAGAGTGTACAACAGAGTTATGCATCACCTCCAGTGAACTCATCATAGGATAAAAGTACCAAGAGAGGAGTAGAGTGTTGGCAATGTGGGCAATTGGGGCATTTGCAATGGAATTGTCCCCTTCGAGGCAATAGTCAGGTCAGGTCTAAAGCCACAGGTTTTGAGGCTACTGTTGGTGATTCTGGAAGGAATCATCACATCTTTGCTACTGTGGACCAGAAACAAGTAGATCATTAGAACACTATGATTGAAGCTAGAGGTAATTACCAAGGTAAGAAGATCTCTATTTTATTTGACTCTGGTGCCACTGGCTCTTTTATTTCTTCCAATTTGGTTAAGCAATGTGGAATTCCTATGAGTAAAGTTGTATTGGCATGGCAAGTCGAGTTAGCATCAGGGACAAAGGTTGAATCAGGGTTTATAGCTGAAAATTGTAAGGTTCAATTTAAGGCTTTTACTACTACAGTTAACCTTAGGGTTATTCCTTTAGGTTCTTATGACATTATTCTGGGTATGGATTGGTTAGATCAACACCAAGCTGTCATCAATGTAGAGAGAAGACTGTTAGGTGTATCGATGATAATAGAACCATCAAGATTATTACAGGTGTTAAGAGGCCTATGTCAGTCAGAACTATTTCTACTAAGCAACTTCAGAGATGTTTTCAAAAGGGATACAAATTGTTTTCTATTTCTATCAATGATTTTGATGAACCAGTTGCTTGGAACACCAGCTTAGATCATCCAATTTTGAAGGAATTCTCAGATGTATTTATTACAAAGAGTCCGGGAATCCCACCTAAAAGAGAAATTGATTTTAGGATTGATCTTTTACTGGGAACCGAACCAATTTCCAAGACTCCTTACCGTATGACCGCTCAAGAATTAGTGGAACTCAAGGTTCAACTTGAAGAACTCCTTGAGAAGGGACTTATTAGACCTAGTGTTTCACCTTGGGGAGCACCTGTTATCTTTGTCAAGAAGAAGGATGGGTCTTTGAGGCTTTGTATCAACTATAGACAACTGAACAAAGCTACCATAAAAAATAGATATCCTTTGCCTCGCATTGATGATTTGTTTGATCAAGTGAAGGGTGCCAAGGTGTTTTCCAAGATTCATCTCAAACTTGGATACCATCAGTTAAGGATTCAAGAAGCTGACATTCATAAAATGGCTTTTCACACAAGGTATGGGCATTATGAATTCATGGTAGTGCCATTTGGGTTGACTAATGCACCATCAGTATTCATGAGTTTGATGCAGGGAGTATTCAGAACTTTCTTAGACAAGTTTGTGGTAGTGTTCCTTGATGACATTTTGGTATATTCTAACTCCTTGGAGGAGCATGAGCAGCATTTGAGGCAAGTCTTTGAATGTCTCTATAGGAACAAGCTATATGCCAATCCTAAAAAATGTGAATTTTTCAAAACTAAAATAAGTTATTTGGGTCACATTATTACATGAGATGGAATAGTTGTTGATTTTGCTAAGATTAGGGCAATTGTAGAGTGGCCAACTCCAACCAATGTGTCTAAAGTACAAAGTTTTATGGGTTTTGCTAGCTACTACAGAAGATTTGTGGCTAATTTTTCAAAGATAGCCCATTCCATTACTTCTCTCCAGAGAAAGGGTAAGAAATTCATCTGGTCAGATAAATGTGAAGAAGCATTCCAACATCTAAAGGAATGTTTGACTAGTGCACCAATTTTAGCGATACCTAATCCTTCTAAGGAAATTGTTGTGTGCACCGATGCCTAATTGGATGGTTTAGGAGCTGTCTTGATGCAAGATGGCAGGGTCATTGCTTATGAATCCAAGAAACTAAAGGATCATGAAATTAATTATCCTACTCATGATTTGGAACTCGCAGCAGTGATCCATGCTTTGACCAAATGGTGGCATTTTCTTCTTGGTCAACATTTTGAGCTTCATACCGATCACAAAAGTCTACAATATTTGTTCATGCAACCCAATCTTAATGCATGTCAGTGTAGATGGATGGAGTTTTTGTGTGAGTATGACTTTGAAATGAAGTATATTCAGGGTAAAGAGAACAAAGTAGCAGATGCTCTTAGTAGAAGACATCATGAACTCTCTTCTTTGACCCTCACAATTGACTTGAAAGAGAGAATACTTCTAAATTTGGCTACTGATCCTTGGTATTTAGATGTCAAAGCAGTGATTGATAGTGGCAGTGTATTAGAAGGTAGATTTGAGGGTTACTCTATCAACACTGAAGGATTAATGACTTACTGAGGTAGCATATATGTGCCAGAAGTTGGGGATCTTCAGAACCTAGTTATGACTGAAGCACATAAGGCACCTTATTCAGCACATCCTGGTGTGAAGAAGATGCATGCTGATCTTAAGCAGCATCACTACTGGCCGGGTATGAAGAAGGATATTGCTGATTTTGTGGCTAGATGCTTGGAGTGTCAGAGATTAAAAGATGAACATCAACATCCAGTTGGTTTACTTCAATCTCACAGCATGCCCGAATGGAAATGGGATAGCATATCCATAGATTTCATAGTGGGGTTACCATTTTCAGCTAGGCGACATTATGCCATTATGGTTGTTGTTGACCGGTTAACCAAGGTTGCCCATTTTATTCCCATAAGATCCACTTATAATGCTGCATCTATGGCATGGATTTATATGGAATAGGTTGTTAAGCTGCATGGGATTCCTAAGAAGATCATATCTGATAGGGATTCAATTTTTACTTCATCTTTGTGGAGGTCTTTGCAACGTGAATTAGGTACTCAACTGAACTTTAGTTCAGCATATCATCCTGAAATTGACGGATAGATTGAGCGTGTCAATCAGATTTTGGAAGACATGCTTAGAATGTATGTGATGGATAGGCAAAATAGATGGGAAGAGTACTTGCATCTGGTTGAATTTGCTTACAACAATGGATACCATAGTTCTATAGGTATGGCTCCTTTCCAAGCTTTGTATGGAAGATCGTGTAGAACACCTTTAAGCTAGGACAATCTTGAAGATAGAATTATTTTGGGTCCCGAGATGCTTCAGGATTTAGAACAGCAGGTTAAGCACATCAGAGAACACCTATCTACAGCTCAGGACAGGCAGAAAAAGTATGCAGACCTACATAGGATTGAACGTCAATTTGAGGTTGGGAATAAGGTATTTCTTCAGGTTAGACCCCAAAAAAGTCCTATTAAGTATGGTAAAGGGTCAAAATTATCTCCAAGGTTTGTGGGACCATTTGAGATCCTAGAATGAGTGGGTCCAGTTGCCTACAGACTTGCTTTGCCTCCCAGTCTTTCATAAATTCATGATGTATTTCACATTTCCACCTTAAGGAAATATATACCTGACATTGAACATGTGTTAAATTGGAAAAAATTATAGGTGGTAGATGGTCAACTGATGCTGGAACTAGTACAGATCATCCAGCAAAGAGAGCTAAATCTCAGAGGATGCAAGGTGGAGCAGGTAAAGGTGTTATGGGATCTTGATGAAGTAGTTTCTACAAATTGGGAAGATACAGGGGCTATGAGAGCTGCACATCCTCATTTGTTTATAGGCTTCTAGGAGTAAGCCTAGTCTAGTGGGGAAGGGTGTCATGCCCCTGACAGTCTCAAACTTTACTTTTCTATGTTATGTTATGTTATGTTAGATTTCTATGAGTTTGAACTCTGACTGCGTTCATTTGAACTTTGTTATTTGGATTAAATATGTTTATCTCTGTAATTCTGCCAGACACTTAGAGAATTATGTCTATTTCTGTAGCTTAATGAGTCTTTTTCTGATGACAGAATTGGTTTAGACTGAATTTTTGAATATTGGTTTGATTATGAAATAAGGACAATTTAAATGGTTAGTCAATTGTCAGATTATTGGTTCATTATTATTATTATTATTATTATTATGGTTAATTGTATCTTAATGACTATAGACAGTATATAGAGAATTATTGTTATTTAATGTTAATCAAATTCTGAATTCATAAATAAATAAACTTGTATATATGTATTTTTACACATATAAATATGAGCAATTGTTTTAGTAATTATGTTGTTTATCTTTTACTAAAACTATATGAATTATCTAAATTAGTATATCCTATTTTGTATGTTAGTAGGAGGTTAGTGTGATGAAGTGTTAGTAATTTGGCATTGTCATGCGCTGTTATCTTAGATGTTTAAGTTAGTAAAATGACTAATGTTATTAACAAAGATATGTATTAATCTATCCCTAAGTCTTCTTATTATAATCTGGCTCGAAGACATGACTTATCGGTAGGGTTTTAATGCACTATCATGGCATTGAGGTGTTAGTCGGGTTTAAGCTATTTTTGGGTTATGGGAATTGTACTTTGTTGGACATTTGGTAGGTAATGTGTTGTGTTTACTGCAAGAGATAAGTTTGCATTGAATGAACTTATCGATGAAAATTCATTGTTGTGTTTGAAGTCTGCCATTAGCTCTGGTTAAGGAGTTGCGGTTGGATTTTGACTCCATTTTCCACCATGTTATTCTGTGAGAGTTTAGGTAAACAGTTAGTTATGGATTTGTTTTCCTATTGTATCTTACATGATAAGTGGCTTGGGATGGAAAGGGGTTTTCATGGCAAGTTAAACCCTTTTCTTCATGGTCATTTAGGAAGTTGGGTGTTTCATATCGTTATCTCTACATTTTGGGCTCTCTTGCATGACATTTTGGCAGTCTATGAAGCTCACCAGGCAGGGGCTAGCTTTGGCATTTCGGTTTTGGATATCTCCTCACATGAATACCAGGTAGGGGCATTCTCTCACCTTATCCTCTGTTTCCATTTTATGTTCTGCAAATGAAAATTAATGGAATGTTGATTACCACTGTTTATTAGTCGATGAATGTGAGGTTTTGTGTTTGAATACTTTGTGAGTTCGGTCATGAATCAGTCTTTTTCTTTCTTGGATAGATTAAGAAGTCATTTTAGTTAATAAATGCTGTGATTAGTGGAGAAATTTTGGAAACGAACAACTATTTAGTAAGAGATTGGTTTTAGTGTGGTATTAAACACATGTTTTTTAATATGCTATTTTCGAGCATAATGTGTTGAGGGGTTTTCTCTAAACTGAGTATGGATTTGGCAATGTTTTAGTTAAGTTTGTGCTGAACTATGGGAATATAGTTATTGCAGATGATATATGGTTATTTCCTAGTGTGTTTTGGTGTTGATGTATACTTTATCTTTGGTCAGTATAAAGGGGGTTATTCGGGAATGAGAACTAGTTTGGAATACAGGATGAGTGATTGTTAAAAATTTCTTTAACGATGTTCTTGCACTGTACCTATTGTTAGGAACACTGTAGCAGCGTAATGTATTTAGTTTGTAAAATTCTTGGTTATAAGGTGGAGTCAGGTTTTTCTACCAGTGTTATAAATCGAAGTTGGTATCGATGTTTTCTTTTGATTTGTATTGAGGAAATAGGGATTAGTGGTATTTCATAGTGTTATTAGATACCTGTCGTATTTTGTATTTACACTTGCAACATAAGTGTGGATTAAAGTATTTTTTTTTTGGGTGAACTCCTTTAGTTATCTGGTGTCGATGTTTTGTCAAATGGATGTTTGTCACTGTATGTATCAGTCAATAGAGAAATGTGTTTATCTTTGGTTATATCAAAACTTGATTGTGAGCTTTATGTATCTTCAGAAATTATCACCAGTGTGAAATATAGTTTGTAATGACATTAGGAGATGTTAGGAATTTATAGGAAAGTCAATTACTATCTTGTTCAGATAGTAAGGAAAAAACACTTTGGTATTTTGTTTAGAGGTAGAAGTCAGTTATTATTATTATTCTATCATTATTTTATGTATTTGGCAGATTTAGTAGTATATTAAGGTAGATGTATTCTATGACAGAACTATGATGATTAGTATGGTTTTTCTATTGCATATTTATGGACTTAAACTATTAATTACAAGTTTATGCAATTAGAAATATATATATATATATATATATATATACCTGCTGGGATATGTATATGTATACACAAGCCGTGGTGTATACATGTACATACGCCAACATGTATATAATAGATGCTATGATTATCATTCTGAACTATTAATTACAAGCTTATATAATTATATATACATATATATATATACCTGCTGGGATATGTATATGTATACACAAGCTGTGGTGTATACATGTACATACGCCAACATGTATATAAAGGTGTAAACTTATAATTAGTCGAGAAAAATGTATGACCAATTAGTTTAATAAATCGGTTATGGCAAGCTTGTATGTTTGTTAAAAGTGATGGGTGTTGTGTTGATTCAGTTGATATATGATTATGTTAGTTCTTTTCTATTCAATGGAATCATGAATTTAATATGGACATTTTATTGTACAGTTTCAAATTTAATGTTAAGTTAATGTGGAGATTATTATTTGATTGGAATTGAGATGGAGAAAGAATTGTGATCTTTTCATCTTTTGAGAAACATCATGTTTATGAATGTATGTTAGGGAATATGGAAACATGGTTTTTGAAATGGATCTCTGATTGCTGTTTCAATTTTGTAAATTGATGCAATAGAAACAAAGTGTTAGTGAAATTGTGTAATGTAGTTCATTTCACTGCTTTCATTAATTGCTAGATCAAGTGTTTTTGAGATAATGCAAGGATGATCCTTAGATTGGGGGATGACACTAGTCTAGTACCTTGTGATGATATAATTTTTGTCAGTTGTGACTGACACTAGTCTATATCCTTATGCGAAAGAATTTCTGTCAGTTGTTTAATTAAGTGATAATTATAAATTCAAGGGTTATGGGTTTCAATTAACAAGATAAAACATTATGGTTTCATCAGACATAATGGATTACTACGAGGTTCCTTATGGATACATAGCGTAGGTCCTTATGTGGACACCCATGAACTATTGGATCATTACTTTGTCATTTTCTTTGGGAGTTTATTTCTGTTAGAAAGAGTTATAGTGCTTGATGATTTTGGTGTAAAAGAATGGAATTATGTTATTTAGTTTTCAATTACATCTGTATTTAATCTGCAGAAATGTTTTATTATACTGACTTTTATGGTTGCAGATATTTGGAGATGATTCATTTTCTTTATCATTGTGACTGAGCCCTGTTTGCTATTTGCGTTTGTGTTCATTTTGATTTCAGGTTTTAGATGGATAAATCAATGAGTATGAGACAGTGGATAGCAGTTGTTAAGATTTATGGGAAACAGATCATTTCTTGGTTTTTAGTTATCAGAACTATTCGTAGAATGTAAAGGATTGGTTAAGAAGGAAATTTTTTTTTGAGACTAAGTCTTTGAATAAAGAGTATTCTTATGACTCTGATGTAATTCAGCTGAAATCTATAAAGCTCTTAGAAGCAGTTGCTATGATTTTATGTATCAGTTTGTAATTTTAAGAAATTTTTTTTTTACTATGTTTCTATGTGGTTTTGTTTATGGTTGTATCTTCTTTAGTATCATCTTTTATCTTTAAGTATGGATACGGGTGTTACACCAACGGTATCACAACAATGATAGCTCAAATTTTCTCCTTAGACTACCAACAAACCTTGAGGACAGGCCCACTAGGACAGGTGGCAGGTTGTCGCTATAGCGCATGTCAGGGATTTTGACAACTAGGAGTCTTGTGGTGTAATGATAGCCACAAGTTAAAAGGGTTTATCACTTTGGAAAAATTACCATGGGGACCTAGGCTTAGTGGCAAAAAATTAACAGGGGAAAATATAGCACATGCATATTTGGAAGTTTTAGTGAGCCGAAAAGTAACATGAAAATATAACAGGACTTAAGACCGGTTAGGGTTTTGGATCAAACTTAGGGCTTTTTAGATTTTTTGAAGGCATACGAAGGGTGTTTACCCTAGTACTTAGGGTTTTCTACAATTTTGACCAAAGTTGAACCCTAAAGATATGAAGATTATGCAAAGGGATTCAACACAAAAAACCAGGAAGACACAAAAACTTCAAAATTTTAGGGGGGGGCATAGGAAAAATAGAGAATACTACCAACAGTGGCTCATACTTGGGGACATGTATCTCCTGAAGATACAATGAGTAAGATAGAATCTCCTGGAAGAGTAGACCAAACCAAAACTTTGACCCAAAAACAACACAACTATATAGAGGAAACCCCTAAACTACTGCTCATGGAAAAGATACTTCAGGAGAAGTAAAACTTTAGGAATTGTCCATGAATAGGCAATTCCAAAGTACCACCAGTCAAATCCTTCAGGACATAAGAATCTGGTCCCCATTTACTTTCAATAAGATAAGGGACCAACTAGATAGGATCAAATTTCCCATGCTTTCCTTTATCTTCCAATCTTGTATTCCACATCAGAACAAGATCATCTACTTCAAAACTTCTTTGGGTAGCCCTTTTATCAAATAGATTCTTACATTGCCTCTACAATATTTCATTTTTTTCATGTGCATCTCTCCTTACCTCATCCAATTGGATCAACTCATCCATCCTTACCCTCATCTCATCATCTAAGTCTTTATCATATGCCTGGATAAGCCTATACATCTACAATAGATTATTTTGAGGCAATCTAGCATTTATCCCATACACTAAATCAAAAGGAGCACAACCTATAGCCTTCTTTATAGTTACCCTATCAGCCCACAATGCCAACCATAACTTTGAGTCCCAAGCTTTCTTATTTTTATCCAATACTGTCTCAAGAATCTTAATTAGACTTTTGTTACTAGACTCAGCCTGGCCATTTCCTTGTGGATGATATGGGGAAGAGAATGAAATGTGTATCCCATACTGGTGACAAAAATCATTAAATTCCTATGATCTAAAATAGATTGCATTATCAACCATAATTACCTCTAGGAAATCAAATCTAGTAAGAATATTTTGCATTACAAAATCTATCACAACTTTGCTAGTAGCCTTTCTAGTAGGAATAGCTTCAACCCACTTGGTAAAATAGTCTTTTGCCACCAGTATATAAGAATGTCAACCACTAGACTTGTTTGGAATCTCTCCAATAAAATCTATACCCCACTTCTGGAAAGGAGCCTAAACTACAACAGGCCTGAGTGGCAAATTCCCACTAAATTTTAACTTACTAGCAAATCTTTGACATGCATCACATTTTTTTACAAACTGATATGCATCCTTAAAAATTGTAGGCCACTAGAATCTAGACCTAAGAATCTTATGAGCTATGATCTTTTCCATATAGTGCCCTCCACAAACACCTTGGTACATTTCATCTAACAAGGCTTTGGATCTCTCATGGTCTAAGAATTTTAGTAACACTCCTTCATTGCTTCTCCACCACAATTCACCATGTATAATAGCATATCTTGTAGATTGCAACTTGATAGTTCTCCTCTTATTTTCATCCATTTCAGGGGGAAGGACCAATTTCTGCAAGTAACCAATAACATCCTTGTACCAGTCACAGTAATCCATATCACAAATATATGGCCTTTGTTCTTCTTCTAACATATTTACATAATTGGCAACTAAGTTTCTCTGTGCCATTAACTTTGCAAGACGTAAGCCTCTTATCAACTTTGTAACCTAGATATCAATGCTGAATTCTTGGATCCTGTTGATCCATCTACATCTTTTCCCTGAAACCTCTTGTTGTACCAATATATCCTTAACTACAACACTAGGAACATAAGCAACCACCTTAGCTCCTACAAGGTAACATCTAAAAGCCTTGACTACTTTGACCAGGGCATAAGCTTGCTTCTCAGTGATGTCATATTTTAGTTTTTCTACTTGTAGGGATTTGATAAAAAATGATATGGGTTGTTCATATCCATCTAAATTCTTCTGCAATAAAACTACTACAACTGTATGATAAGAGGCAAAAGAAAAAATCTGCATGGGCTCACCATAATCAGGTGTTCTTAAAACTAGAGCATCTTTGATGGCTTTTTTGATACTTCTGAAAGATTCATCTACTTCTTCATTCCATTCAACGTTTGCCTCTTTTTTCAACATTCTAGAGATGGGGATACTGATTTCTGCAAAGTTTGTAACAAATCTCCTTAGAAAGTTGACCTGCCCAAAGAAGGATTGTATTCCTTTAACATTTCTAGGTGGGGAAAGCCTATCTATAGCTGTAGACATGGAAAATTGGCAAAGGCTTAAATTGATCAAAAGGTGCATCAAGTCATCAAAATAGCATGAAAAATTGATAAATGGAACAAAGGCAATTCAAATCAAAGGAAAATGGTTAAATGATTAAATAAAGCTTGAAAAGGGGAAAAACACTAAGAAATTGATTAAATTCAATTAATGACATAGTTGTTGAAATAAAAAATCAAAATGAACCTCTTACCCTTCATGGCTAAATTTAATTACTTTAATTAATTAATAAATATGAAATTCTCTCAACAAAGGAAAAAGGAGACAAAATGGACACAAATCACTCACTTTTGTTGAAATGGTCCAGCCTTTTGAAACCATTTAAATGTTTGTCCCCCAATTTAGGGACAAAGCAAAGCCAATTGACCTTACCCAAGCATAACCATGGTTATCTCACTCTACCCCCTACCCTTGGGAAAATCTTATAAATAGAAGGCATTTTGAAGCATTATTCATCCACTCCATATCTTTGAATTGCAGCAAAGCTCTTGCAATTTGCATCCACACCACTCACTTAGCATTTTCATTGATATTTAGCTTAAATTGTTGATCATTTTAGAGATTTTCTTATCAAATAGAGCTAGAATTTGATAATTAGATCTAAATTTGCATATCATATAGCTTAATTCTCATCTTTAGAGTGTCACTAGTGAGGATCATAGCTGAGAGCCTCATTTACCACTTTATTTTAGAGAACCATGAGATATTTAGATTAATTGTGCATTATTTAGATTAGTTTGCTTTGAATAGTGTAAATTCTCTTTAAATCTTGTTATTTCATGAAGGTGTAAATCACTCACACACAAATGGTGCCCACCGTGGGGCCCTAGGCCTCAAATTTATCAAAATTTCCATGTTATTTGCAAATTTAGGTTAGAATTGCATGATTTTGCTCACTGTTTGCAGGTTACAGGAAAGAAATCACGCCTACCAGTAAAGAAATCACGCCTACAGTAAAGAGATGTCGCTCACGGAAATTTAGATGTCGCCTGGAGTCTGAACGCTCACGCTTCTTACCAGCAGAATCACGCTTCTAGATAAAGAAATCACGCCTGCGGACATTAGATTATCGCCTGACACACAAAGATATGATGCCTTTGTCTATTTGGATGTCGCCTACAAAGAATTAAAAGCCGCGGCTGACGAATTAGTTCACGCCTGGTGTAAAGGGAGTTTACTGCACTTTGCTTTTGATTTGTCGCTCTTATTATTTTAAATGTCACTTTCATTTAATAAGATGTCGCTTCTTTGAGTTAATTTGTCACTTTTTGATAAATAATTCACGCGTTCATTTAATTTGATATCACACATAATTACTTTAATCTCGCTTGAGCCCCTTTTGGTGACGCTCGCGGTTAAAGTAATTACGTCTTTGTTAAATTAGATATCGCCTTTAACAGAAGAAATGTCACCTGGTATAGCATCTATTTTCTATTAGAGTAATTGCTGTTGTCGCCTGTAATAAAGATTTCACGCGTTTGCTAAATTTAATATCGCACTTGACTAATTTGATCTCGCTTGAGCCCCTTTTGGTGACGCTCGTGGTTAAAGTAGTCACGTCTTCATTAAATTTGATCTCGCCTGTAGTCTGGACAATGTCGCCTGACAGTATTTTCACTATTTTGTCAAAATAAGGACTGTATGCTAATTTTACTGTCATTTTTTTTTGTCTCAGGAGCATGGTCTGTCATAAGAAAGTGCAAAAACCAGAGAGAAGATACAACTTAGAGGAAAAATTGATCTCTAAGAGGATAAGGAAAGAAAACCGGGTACATTCTACCTTTGTTCTCAACAATAATTTAGAGAAAGAAGTAGAATTACATGCCAAGTACATTGCTGTTGTAGATGCTTACAAACGAAAATATGTCTCATTGAATTGGGAATTTAGTCCTTAAATTTGTAAGAATTTTGCAAGTATTTTGGTAAAAAAAGAATCAAAAGCATAATCAATTATATCATTTTTAGCTTTGATTTTGGTTTCCCCTCACTTTGTTTGTGTTGTGCTGACTAACTTGTTGGTGGAGGGAACATTTTGCCAAGGTAAGAGAAGGATTTGGAGAGAAAAATGAAAAATCTACTACTTAAAAATGCGCCTAGCCTTTGCTAGCATCGTTTGAGGTATTTTTCTCATCAAGCTTGCACTTCCCTTAAATTGTGGCATTTTCAAAGTTCAAAAACATAGTTTAATCATAAAAGAAAAAAAATAAACACTTCAATTCTAAGAACCCCTTTGTCACGGGGTTGAAAAAGAACCAAATTTGATTGTGAGTGTTTGGGATAAGGGAAAAGCAATAGGGATATGCTCTTCACTCTTTGAGTGAATCAAATTCCCAAACTTGCTCTACCAAATCCATTTTTCATGCTTTTCAATGAATATGTTTAAAACTTAGTGGGCTCGCCTCCCGAGATTGCCTTAGAAGGGCCGGTGAGAGGGACAGCCCAAAGTGGGATACACTTGCTTTTGCCACGAGAATCCGACCCACTATAAAATGAAACGCGGGTATCCTTAATGGGGTACATGATAAAAGGATTTTAGCTCTTTCGAACTTCCTCTAGTAGTCCTAACGGATTGCACAAAATAGTGCTTTTGTGCGTGTGGGAAGCCCCTTAACATAGTTGGGGGATGAAAAGCTAAGATCTCTTTTGAACGGAAAACTTACTACATAACGGTAAAATAGCAAAACTACCTATTAGAGCCATGTTTACGAACCAATTATGTGCTAGGTAGATTGTGTGGAAGCTATTCTTGTGTTAAACCTGTGAAAACGTTCAAAAATATACACATTAGAGCATTCTAGGGATATGGTACCCAATTGATGTGTGTGTTGAGATTGTTTTTATTTTCAAACAAGATATTCCAAAGTTATTGATCAAAACACCATTAAAATTTTAAACCATTTAAAATTGATCAAAAACTTTTACCTTATTCCAAAAATAGCTTATCAAGAGAAGAAAGTCAACATACCCTTAAAGTTTGTTCATGCCTATTATTACAAGGTCACTCTCTATAAGGAAAGCATTACAAACAGACGGGACCTACAACGGAGAAGAGCTCCCATTTCCAAAGAACACTTTCATTACTTCACGAGTGACTGAAAATCCCACTAAGGCAAAGGACATTAACAACATGTTTAGTGGTACCCTAGGAAATATCGATCCCACTAACCAAGGGAACAACATGAATGGGGGCATAGATCCCAATAACAACCAAGGGAAAAACATGAATGGAGGTATGGATCTTAACAACAATCAAGGAAATTCTAATAATGGAGGAAGAGACCCTAATTCTCAAGAGGAAAATTCACAAGGCAACAACTTATTGCCTCCTCATAATAAAAACTTACCCCCAACTGCAGAAGAAGCCACGATTGAAAGAGCATTAGAGGCAAGACAATGTCCTTATTTCATAGAACTAATGAAAAAGACCATGCTTATGGATAAAGAAAAACACTTCATGGACTTAATACAAATGGGGGTAAAGCTACCTAAAGATTTTGACATAGAACAATTGAAGCCCAAGGAAATAGAAGACCCTATGGAAGCAATGAGGAAACAATTCAAGGCATTACAAATGGAAATTGACAATTTGAAACAAAATGGGGCTCCTAAGCCTTTCTCTATTGAAACATTATGTCCTTTTCCATTCGATAAGAGTTTGGTCATGGTGCCTTTTCCTATTAATGTAACATTTCCTAAATATGAGAGATATGAAGGAACATCTGACCCACATGATCATCTTCAGGGGTTTTGTGCATTGAGTCTTGAATTCATGCATGAATCAACCTATTTAATGAGACTATTCCCAAGAAGCTTGGGAGGAACAGCCATGGATTGGTTTTCAAAACTACCATCCGGCATAAAATCCTTTGAAGAGTTAGCATCTAAATTCATGACTCATTACTCTTATAACATCAAGCATGAGGTCACCATGATAACGTTATGTAACACGAAGCAACAAGATGGAGAAGCCTTTCTCACATTCTTGCAAAGATGGAGGACTGCATTTGCTAGATATCCAAGAAGTGTACCGGAGAAAGAAAAAATGGATATCTTTATTAATGGTTTAAGAAGCGAGCTGAATTATAGACTAAGGATGCAATGTCCCAAAACCTTTCAAGATCTAATTGATAATGGAATTACAACGGAAGAAGTGTTGATTAAGAGTGGAGAGTTGAAATTACACAAGGAAAATAAGAATAACTCTAACTCCAACAACACCAATACCAACAATAACAACAATCCAAATAAAAGTTGGTACAACAACAATAGCCGTTATGCTGCAAGGAATAACAACAAAGGTATTGTTAATGATGGTGTAGTGGAATCCAGCAACTTGAAGGTGATTCCATTTGCCCTTACAAAGACACCAAATCAAGTGAATAATGCTAATCAAGCATATAATGCACCTTCCAACAACAACAACAATGCCAATAAGAATAATCAAGGAAACAAGGATCAAAACAGCAAGTATGATAAGTATTTGAAACCCACTCCTGCAAGACACTTTACACCCTTGGGAGAATCACTCGAAACTGCATTAAAGACTCTCATAGCTAACAATGTTATTACATTACCCGCTATTAAACCTTATGAACTAGACCACAAGCCGGGTTGGTGGGATGCTAAGCATCATTGTGAATATCATAGGATTCGGGGGCACCCTACAAATGAATGTTTACAATTAAAGAATGTGGTGCAAGACTTGATAGATAATAACATAATCACTGTTGATGGACCCCAAAATAATGAAGATCATACGGCCTTCAAACAACCTTTTTACAAACATGATAAAGGTGAGTCATCAAATGGCAAGAAACAAAGCGCCAATAATCTCAACTTTGCGCCATCATATGATCATATTGTTAATGCTATCATCATTAATGAACAGCCTCAAAAGGAAGCAACAAATGTCATTACAAGAGGGCAGAATTCTAGAATGACTTTACAAGGGATAGTCCCTCAAAACACCAATATCCCACCATCCAACATTGTGGTCAAACAATCTCCTACAGCAGCAAGACCTTATAGTTTGGTAGACCAATTGCAACGTACTCCAGCACAAATCTCAATCTTAGAGTTATTGAAGTTGTCACCAAATCATAAAGAGATTTTGGAAAAAACTTTGGAAGAAACACATGTTTCTACTACCTTAGGGGAAGAAAAGTTTCAAAATATGGTAGGACATCTTGTGGCTCCTCATTGTCTTTCATTTTCAGATCAAGATGACATGTCTATAACTCATCCTCAAAATTTGCCATTACATATAGAGGTTTTGATCGAAAGGCATAAAGTCAAAAGAGCCCTTATTGATGGAGGGGCTGGCCTTAACATATGCACATTGAGTCTTGTAAAATCCTTAGGTCTATCCGAGTCTTGCATTGACCCTACAAAGAAAATCACCATAAAAGCTTATGATGAGGCTGAAAGAGCTTCTAAAGGCATGATTGTGTTGCCCATCCAAGTGTGACCAGTTAAGAAGGAAACCAAATGTCAAGTGTTGGACATGAAATTAACCTATAACATTTTATTGGGAAGACCTTGGATTCATGAGATGCAAGCTGTCCCCTCCACATACCACCAATGCATCAAGTTCCCATACATGGGTGAAGAAATCACAGTTGGAGGAGACTCAAATCCATTTCAATATTGTAATGCACTCAAACCCTTGCATGAATTATACATTCCACATAATCATGAAGGAGTTGTTCCAAGAATCACCAATGAAGATGCACAAAATCCTCTTCAAGCTAGCTCAACTACATCAACTAAGGGCAAGGAAAAAGTGAGCTACGAGGGTCCAAATGTGATGGAAAGTCCATATGTGGCACCTAAATTAGAAACAGTGATCTACAAACCTACTAAAGAGGAAAAAGAAAAAGCTAAAGTAGATCATTACCAATACATGAGTGAGATGATGAACAAATTTGACAAACAATGCAAGATTAGTTCAAAAGGGGTAGGAGAATATTCAGTTTCTCTATTTGACATGCCCATGTCTCCTAAATCACATGGAAAACCCTCAAAAGAACATCTTCCACATAAGTATAATTCTTATTTTGTGAGGGAAGATAGCAAAGCAACATGGGATAAGGAAGAAGATGATGTCCTCCAATGGCTTTATCATGATGAGGATGGTACCCTAGACACTCCCATGGAAAGAATTCAGCATGTTAATATACAAACAGAACAATATGGGAAAGGATTTGATATTATGCAAAAGATGGGATACAAAGGAAGAGGACCCCTAGGCCAAAGAAATAGAGGATTATTAGAACCTATTGAACCTGTTTGGAGGGCAAGTCATGAAAAATCCGGAGTAGGTTTTCAATACAAGGGAGAAAGTTCAAGTCCAATGCATGATTTTCATCCTCAAATAAATGCATTAGAATCCGAAGGAGATAGTGATGATTCTAGGGATTATGAATGGGATACTTTATCAGATGAGTCATGTCAAGATAAAGAAGTCATTGCTATACATACTTATGCAAAAATCCCAAAACAAGATGCTCCAATTAATGAAGAATCTTCTATTCAAAGGTCTAATATAGAACAAGCATCTAGTAGTGGAGCATGGATAGAAACATTTTGGACACCTTCAGAGGAGGGAAATTCAAACGTTAGTTTTAACCCGCTTGTGGCTTTTCCCACATTGTTTCCCGTAGAGGTCGACGAGGATTCAAGCGAAGAGGACTTTGACCCTGCTTCCATGGATCATCTTGAGGAAGCGCACATCATAGACCTAAACGATACAATGTATGAACCCTCAAACGAAGTCATGTCCATAAATCCTATTGATGATACCTTACCCAATAATTCCTTAATTTTGATACATCCAGACCTCATTGATTGGGATCAAACTGAACCACATGACTTACTTTACTTCCCAAATGACCAAGCCACAAACCAATACCTCAATGCGGTTGAACCCTCTTTCACCAACGAACTCAATACGGACATGATGACAACAGCAAGGGTCCAATCTCTTAGTCAAAAAAAAGAAAAAAGAAAAAAAAATAAAAAAATGAAAAGTTCTATTGGTGAAAACCCAACTGTGGCACCATTAGAACCAAAAACAATGAAAATAAAAGACGTTTCTTTTGGTGAAAACCCAACTGTGGCACCATTAGAAGAGAGATTGGATACTTTGCCTGAACATGAAGAAGAACGGTCATCTATTCTTATAGAACCAACAGAAAAAGTTAACATTGGCACGGAACTAGAGCCAAAGGTTGTACACTTGGCTGCATCACTTACATCTATTGAAAGAGAGGACTTTATCAAATTCTTCCAAGAATAACAAGTAAATTTTGCATGGTCATATGCCGATATGCCTGGATTGGATCCTGATTTCATAATGCATCATCTGAATGTTAGACCCGGAGTTAAACCTGTGAAGCAAAAACTAAGGAAAATGCACCCACATGTGGCTCTTCTAGTCAAGGCAGAATTGGAAAAATTGTTAAAGGTGGGGTTCATAAGAACAATAGCATATGCTGATTGGATCTCTAACATTGTGCCAGTTACTAAACATGATAAATCTATCCGTGTGTGTACGGATTTCAGAGATTTAAACCTTGCATGTCCCAAAGATGACTTCCCATTGCCAAGCATTGATACCATAGTGGATTTGACAGCAGGTCACGCAATGTACTCATTAATGGATGGATTTAGTGGCTACAACCAAATCAAGATTGCTCCCGAAGACCAAGAAAAGATAGCATTTACTTGCCCTTGGGGTACTTTTTGTTGGAATGTTATGCCCTTCGGTTTAAAAAATGCTGGAGCTACATATCAAAGGGCCATGACAACTATTTTCCATGACATGATGCATACTTTTTTAGAAGATTATGTGGATGACATTCTAGCAAAATCCCACAATAGAGAAGAGCACTTACAAATCCTAAGAAAAATATTCATTCGGTTAGAACAATTCAAAGTTAGACTAAACCCAAAGAAGTGTGCCTTTGGTGTCCAATCCGGCAAGTTATTGGGTTATATAGTGTCAGCAAAAGGCATTGAAGTTGATCCTGAAAAAGTACAAGCAATTCTAGAAATGGAGATTCCAAGAAATATTAGCCAAATGAGGTCACTACAAGGAAAGATTCAATCAATAAGGAGATTTATCTCTCAATTAGCAGAAAAGTGTCACTCCTTCACCAGATTGTTACACAAGGACACTACATTTATGTGGGATGAAGAATGTGATAAGGCCTTTGCTACTTTGAAGACTTATTTGATAAACCCACCTATTCTTATGTCACCTATCAAAGGTAAAGAACTGTTGTTATACATATCAGCCACAGAAAGGTCTCTAGGCATATTGTTGGCATAAGAAGATGAGCAAGGAAAAGAAAGGGCAATCTACTATCTTAGTAGAACCTTAATAAAATATGAACTCAATTATTCATTCATGGAAAGAGCATGTCTAGCAGTGGTTTTTGCATCTCAAAAACTAAGACATTATATGTTGATGCATAAGATCAAATTAATTGCCAAGATTGATCCTCTCAAATACTTACTAAGTAAAACTGCCTTAACAGGTAGAATAGCAAAATGGGTCATGATCCTAAGTGAATTTGACATTGAATATGTTGATAGAAGAGCAATTAAAGGACAAGTGATAGCAGATCACTTAGCAGATAACCCAATGGAGTCTACACAAACCATGCAAATTGAATTTCCAGATGCAAAAATTGTCAACATAGAAGCAAAGACATGGAAGTTATATTTTGATGGATCTTACACACAAGGAGGTTCTGGAGCAGGTATATTATTGGTTACCCCTCAAGGATACACCATTCCAAAGTCTTATAAACTCTTATTTCCATGCACCAATAATATAGCGGAATATGAGGCATTAGTCATTGGCATCAAAATGGCTTTAGAATGGAGTATTGCAGAATTACAAGTGTATGGAGATTCCCAACTTATAATCAATCAGGTTAATAATGAATACAATACCAAGGACATCACATTGATGAAATATAAAACCTTGATTGATGGATGGAAGAAGTACTTTGCTTTGATCACATTTGAACAGATTCCAAGAGAAAAGAATAGAGCAGCAGATGCCATGGCTACCTTGGCTTCCTTGTTACAAAAACCAGATCAACATGAGAAGTATGAGTTCTTGGTGGAAGAGTTGGTAAAACTGGCATTTAACCTTCCTGACACCCAAATTGTTGCTCTTTTACATGGACATGACTCTCCTTGGTATGGACCCATCTATACTTACCTTAAAGACCAAGTACTCCCCATAGACCAAACTCGTGCCCAAAAACGTAACTTCATACGCCAAGCTACCCGTTACCTAATCCTTTCAGACACATTGTATCGTAAGGGTCTTGATGGGACGTTACTTAGATGTCTAGAGGAAGAAGAGTCTAAGTTAGCTTTACGCGAGGTCCACGAAGGCATTTGCGGGTCACACTCAAGCGGTTTTAATCTAGCTAAGAAAATCCTTCGTCTAGGGTACTTTTGGACAACATTAGAAAAGGATGCTTGTCAATTTGTGAAGACATGCAGCAAATGTCAATATCATGGTAATATGATACATGCACCGGCTCAAGAATTACACCCATTCATTACACCATGGCCTTTTTATCAATGGGGTTTTGACTTGATTGGAATCATATATCCTCCATCTTCAAACGGACACAAGTATATCATCACAGCAACAGAATACTTCACCAAATGGGTGGAAGCAGTTCCATTAATAACAGCAACCGGCAAACAAATTTCAATGTTCATTTTGAACCACATAATTTGCCGCTATGGTATTCCACATGCCATTATCACGGATAATGGGAAACAATTCAAAAATCAGGATATTGATGAACTTTGCATGACATTTCACATTACACATCATTCATCATCCATTTATTATCCACAAGGCAATGGACAAGCTGAGACAACAAACAAAAATATCCTCAAAATATTAAAAAGATCAGTTAACAAATCAGGAAGAGATTGGCACGTGCAAATAAATCCCGCACTATGGGCTTACAGAACTAGTATCAGAACACCTACAGGAGCCACCCCATTCTCTTTAGTCTATGGAACCGAAGCAGTTCTACCATTAGAAGTTGAAATTCCATCTCTACGGGTTTCATTAAGAGGATTGATCACTGATGAGGATTATAGGATTGCCAGACTACAACAATTGGAATTGTTAGAGGAACATCAGACTCAAGCTTATGAGCATTTAAAAGGTTATCAAAACAGGATTGCACACAATTACAACAAACACATCAAACCAAGAACTTTTCAAGTAGGAGACTTAGTACTAAGAGAAAATCCCAAAAATCAAGTTGAAAGGGAAAAGAAAGGAAAGTGGGAAGCTAATTGGATAGGCCCATTTGTGATAGCGTCATCCTTTGGAACTGGAACATATAAGTTATCAGATTGTAATGGTGAAGAATTACAAGAACCCATAAATAGCATTCATTTGAAGAGATTCTACACCTAAAACAGATGAAAGAGTATAAAGAGTATCAGATGAGAGAGCATCATAATTATTGTACATAATTGAAAATGGAAAATACCAAAAACATTTGAAAATGGAAAATCCAAAAACATTGGAAAAGAAGAAAGATCAAAAACAGTGGAAAATTGAGCCTGAAGAAAGCAAAAACATTTGAAAAACTATCTCTTGGTGAAAACCTAGCAAATAGGCGCCAAGGTGATAATGAAAAATACAAAAAAAAAAAAAAAAAAAAAAAGAAAAAAGAAAAAAATGAAAAAAGAGAAAAAGTGCCTTGGTGAAAACCTAGCAAATAGGCGCCTCGGTAGCAAAAAAAAAAAAAAAAGAGAATACCCAAAAGTGAAAACTTGGTAACAAGCGCTTTTGGTTCCCTTAAGTCATTTTCTTCCTAGTCACATGTGTATATAATGCATCTCATCATCCCATTTGTCTAAACCTTCATTGCATCCGTCATTTGTACATAGTCATAATAACAGTTTGTAGCACCATCCTTTGCATTGCCTAAAGTTGTCAAAATTGATACATCAAATACTTGGGGGCAGCATAAACGGATTGGAAAGTGGGTACCTCAAAAAGGATTCATATGAACAACATTCAGCCACAAGCAGAAAGAGATCAACATTTTCAGAAGAGAGATCAGATTTTTGTAAACCTTTGATTGATAACAAAAAAAGTTGACTACCACAACAAAATCCTTGAAGCCTAAATTGACTTTATTATTCAGGATTAAAAATCACAAATCATGTCATGATCAAACACTTGGAAATATATTTTGTTGAAAATCAGAAATCAATGCAAAACACTTAGATAGATTCTTTTGAAAAGTTGGTTAAAAATCTGTTTACTTACATTCATTCAATTTGTATCAAGTCTTTTTAGCTCATCAATGATGTTTCGACTAGATTGGCAATGATGGAAACATGATATTTTTCTTGACTATGAAGTGACTGTTTGGAGGAAAATTCATTGCCTTATGAGAATTCATCTAAAGACATGGTCATCAAAGAACCATCGAGGATTATCTTATAAAACAATGAGTTAACCTTTGTTTGTTTACGCAACCGGATACCTTGGATATTTAGATTCTTCATATCTAAATGACAAAATCCACTTGCAACATAGAATCCGACAAAATCGGTATTCGTACTCTCATGATTTTTTTGAAATCAGTGATAGTCGTATCGATGAGACCGATGGGAAAGCAAAACGGAGGTTACCATATGAGCAGTAAATAAAAAGCGATATTCATATCATCATGTCAGTGGGCAGTGGTGATTGTATCGACTTTCCGGTCCCAAGTGCTCAATGATGAAAATATATCCTCAAGGCATTTATTTGCTAAAAGCTAGTGACACTTAGCTGCATTCATAAAAAGGTTAAAGGCATTCTCATGTTAGATTAATTGCATGTGCATTTTTTTTTCCCAAGGGTTTTATTTTCGCATCAAAAAGGGGGTACATGACATCATTAACAGGGTTAAATCAATAAGGACAACATCATTTCAACATCATCTTTTCTACAAAAATAAAAATATATGAGATTATACTTTTTGCATTCATTCCATATCATTAATCATTACATAGATATTATCAAAGAAAAGAAGGAAATAATCATTTACATGTGCATACATACAGATTGCATACATGAGAAATAACATATCAAAACTGCATCCATACATGAAGAAGAAATGCATCCATCTATCTATATCATACATAAGATACGTTGCATCCATAGCCAATATCCATCCAAAAACAAATGCATTAGATAAACACATATAGCAGCATCTAAAGGAAATCTCATATATCATCAAGTAAAAGCAGGAAAGATCATAAATGTTCTCATATCACACGTCTACTCATAACTCAATATATCAAGTATAACAATGATGTCATAAAACTCAACTCTATAATTGCCCATCAACAGGGGCATCAATGTCAAATAAGTGTCAAAATACAACTGGAAAGGTGACACCAAGGTCACAAGACTATGGTACAATATCAAGTATCTCAGCATCAGTACATAAATGATCAATAAGAGCACTCATAGCTCATCTCTCGTCACCACTGGGAGGAGGTCCTGGAGGAGGCTGTGGAGGAGGCTGCTGAGGAGGTGTCTGACCAACCATAGCAACAAGGAGAGGAACCAAGGGAGCCAAACCCGATACCAACTGCTGAATCATAGATGACATCTGTGACACCTCTGTCCGTAATGCTCCCACATCTGCTCGTAGCTAGGTAGTACTAGAGCTCTCTCCAACCTCATAGGTACTCTGAGGATCACCTGTATCTATAGGAGCTTTTCCCCGATCACGGGAAAAAGCTGCTGGCATCTGCTGTGCACCTGTATCCTGACCATCCACAGTAGCCTACTGTAATCCTGCTCTCGTATCCTGTACTGTACCTGGATCCTGTCTAGAAGCCCTCACATGATCCTGACGATCTATCCTCTGTCTCTGTGCTACTGCAGGACGAGGAGGAGGAGGAGGTGCCTGTACCTGTGCATCTCTCGCTCGTCCTCTGAGCCTAATCACTGCCCTACCTCGGGGTCTACCTCTGCGTCTCCTCCCACCACCAACATCATCACCATCATCATCTCGCCCAGGTACTGGCTCTGCAGGGTCTGTAAAGTGAGGCATCGGATGCTCCATCAACCAAGCTAGATACTCCTGTGTGACTCCGGCATCTCTAATGTGTAACCTCATGTCCCAATCCATATAACCCAGTAATGATATCTGCTTTATAGCGTCATCATATGAAGGCATGTGACCCCAAGTAGCACGCTCTGCACTAGAATGAGCATATACTGCAGATCCCTGAGACATAGGCTGAATCCACCCAAACTGTCGTAGTACTCTCCCTGCCAAGAATCTCTCAAGAACAGAGTCAATCCTGCCGATCATCCATCGAGGAGCAAACATATATGGTAACTCCAAGCTATCCTCTCTCCAATCCTCGACCTCAACATATGGTCTCCAATAGACCTCATCCATGTCATCAATCTGCCGTCGCCAATACTCCAAGTGACCCAAGTGATGCTGTGTCACCATACCAGTATACTGCCATGCAAAAGGATATCTTAGAGGATGATCTCGATCTGATATAGGACGACTGACTGGTAAGTGCTCCCATATCCACAACTGTAAAATATGAATCCCAGCAGATAATGAGGCTGATCTCCTGTAAACCACCTCATGCAGATCGTGATAAAGCTGTGCCAGCACACAAGATCCCCAGTCAAAGCGTCGAGGATGATGTAGCAAATCCTCGATAATCCTGCCCCATCCCACTGAAAATCCGCGACCTCGCCGATCAGGTAATACAACACCACCAATGATAGAACCTAATAAGGCTGGTAAAACAGGAAATGAGGCAAAATGAGGCCATAAGATACAATCATCACCAATAGACGGATCTCTGAATACTCATCGACAATAGGTCCCGTCATAGACTGCATCATAATATACTATCTCTCCGTGAGTCGAGATCCGTAGCAATCTGTAAACATCCTCCGGTGTAATAGTCATCTCGCCCTGTGGTAGCCAAAATGTGTTTGTCTCAGAGTGCCAACGCTCTGCGACAGCAGTATTCAAACCTCGGTTCATCTGGAACCGAGGAAGCTCTAGTACACATAGTAAACCGCAGCGCCTAATCACTCGTCTCTCGGCGTCAGTCAACTAGGTCCTAAGCTCCATCACCCAGTGTGGTACAGTCTGAAGGTACAGCATAGGGACATCCTCCTGTTTAATCAAAACAAGGGAACCACATGAGTAACTTACTATCAGGAAATCAAACAATCAATCATGGTCATCAATTTAAATATACCTATCAGACTTACCAATCCTAACTCTAAGCATTGAGGAAGGACGATCCTAGTTTTATGTTTCTAAGCATTTGAGCATAAAATGAATGGACATTTAAATCCATGATCTATCATTCGTGATGAAGATTGATTAACCTTATTCTTCGATATTATAGTTACCTATGTCCTAATTCGTTGTTGAAATCAAACAAAGGGAATACCCTAACTAAACATTCGATTGAATTCATTGACGTGATCGATATCAATCAAGTTGACGCAATCGAGCAATCAGACGTCCTAGAAAAGTTTGAAATAAACAAATTTTTTACTTACGCGACTTTTCTTTCTGGCGTCATTTCTTTTACCAGAGGCGACATTTCTTTGTTCAAATGCGTGATTTTATTCATCCGCGTGACTTAATTTCATGGAGGCGGTATAAGATTTTCCGAAGGTGACATCTTATTATCACGCGACACCTGATTAAAATGATTAAAATCCTAAGCGACATTAAATTTTCCTTAAGCGACACAAGATTTTCTAAACGCATGAAAATACCTAAGGCAGGTGACATCAAATTTACTGAAGGCGACATTTAAAAATTTCAGGCGATATTAAAATGCACGGAGGCGACATTTCTTTTCACGAACGCAGAATTAAAATTTTTAAAAGCATTAAATAAGGTCATAAATGCAACTTTAAAGACATGAGGAAAATTTGAATGACATACCGGAGGACCATCGGTCGCTCTCCGACTGAACCGGCGCGCTCTCTCAAACCGATGCTCGCGATGTGGGACCACCATCGTCTCCAAAAGGCTAAAATTAGAGCTCAAATCTCAAGAAGGAATGGTGCAAATGAATAGTAAAATGAGGGGTTTTACCCTATTTAAGGTGAAATTGGTTCTCATAAACACTTAAAAAAAATGCACTTTGAACCTATTATAGGACATTTTCATTAATCGGGGCATGAATCAAACTTGATTATTTCTTTCAAACGGTATCAGAAATCAAAACATATTCCAACTACTCAAACTCGTTCAAATCAAGGACTCAATATGTTTTATTTCTGAGGGGGCATCAGAGTATCAAATGGGCATCACATCAAAAACATTTATCAGTGGGGCATATCATATCATATCAGTATCATATCATAGCAGTATCATATCAAGATATCAGTATCATATCATATCATATCAAGTATCATATCAGGAGGCAAATCAATTGCATATCATCATATCAAATCTGTCATCATATCAAACCTATCAACATATCAGCAATCAATTAACCCAGGACCTTTATCAGTGAACCCAGGACCTATCATCATATCAGGACCCATATCATATCAGAGACATCAGAATCATATCAGCACCATCATCAGAGGCACATCATCGTCATCAGGAAGTACATCAATCAGAACGATCAGAGGCATATCAGAACCAGGACCTGAATCAGATCATCATACTAAGGGAATCTTTGAATCGGTGTTCTTCGCACATCGACTCAAAGAGGGGCATTTGTAGACATGGAAAATTGGCAAAGGCTTAAATCGATCAAAAGGTGCATCAAGTCATCAAAATAGCATGAAAAATTGATAAATGGAACAAAGGCAATTCAAATCAAAGGAAAATGGTTAAATGATTAAATAAAGCTTGAAAAGGGGAAAAACACTAAGAAATTGATTAAATTCAATTAATGACATAGTTGTTGAAATGAAAATCAAAATGAACCTCTTACCCTTCATGGCTAAATTTAATTACTTTAATTAATTAATAAATATGAAATTCTCTCAACAAAGGAAAAAGGAGACAAAATGGACACAAATCACTCACTTTTGTTGAAATGGTCCAGCCTTTTGAAACCATTTAAATGTTTGTCCCCCAATTTAGGGACAAAGCAAAGCCAATTGACCTTACCCAAGCATAACCATGGTTATCTCACTCTACCCCCTACCCTTGGGAAAATCTTATAAATAGAAGGCATTTTGAGGCATTATTCATCCACTCCATATCTTTGAATTGCAGCAAAGCTCTTGCAATTTGCATCCACACCACTCACTTAGCATTTTCATTGATATTTAGCTTAAATTGTTGATCATTTTAGAGATTTTCTTATCAAATAGAGCTAGAATTTGATAATTAGATCTAAATTTGCATATCATATAGCTTAATTCTCATCTTTAGAGTGTCACTAGTGAGGATCATAGCTGAGAGCCTCATTTACCACTTTATTTTAGAGAACCATGAGATATTTAGATTAATTGTGCATTATTTAGATTAGTTTGCTTTGAATAGTGTAAATTCTCTTTAAATCTTGTTATTTCATGAAGGTGTAAATCACTCACACACAATAGCCATGACCCTCTCAGGGTCAATCCTCACTCCATTCTTAGATACAATATGTCCCAAGAGTTTTCCTTCCACAACACCAAAAGCACACTTCTTTGGATTCAAAGAAACCCCATATTCCAGAGCCCTGATAAAAATATTCTCAAGATGCTCACAATGCTGACTTTCCTTCTTTGAATATGTTGTGAGATCATCCTAATATACTACCAGAAACTTGTTTATAAAGTCTGCAAAGGCCACATCTATGGCTCTCTGAAAAGTGGCTCCAGCATTTGTCAAACCAAAGGGCATTCTAACATAAACATATGTTCCCTAGGGGGTAGTGAATGTAGTCTTAAACTATTCTGACTCTTTTTCCATGACCTGATTATATGCAGAGAAGCCATCAATCATGGACATTAGCTCTGATCTAGTAACCCTTTGCAACATATTTTCCATGTTGGGCAAACCATAATTATCCTTCAAAGAATTGACATTCAGATTTCTAAAATCAACACACAACCTAATGTCACCATTCTTTTTTCTGACTGGAACCAAGTTTGACACCCAAGTAGAATGTCTGACAAGCTTGATGATCCTAGCATCTATCATCTTTTTGAGTTCATCCTACATTTTTGGTGCCAAGGTAGGATTCACAAGTGTTAATTTTTTCCTAAAAGGTTTGGTACCTTCTTTTAGTGGTATCTCATGTTGGAACAAATCTTCTCTATAGGCTTTCAAATCATCATAAGACCATGCAAAAACATGTCTACATTTTCTAAGAAGATCAATCAAATTTTTTCTAGTTCTTGGGGACAAACACCTACCTATATAAACATTTTTGGGTACTTGGCTTGTTCCTAGATTTATTTCCTCCAAATCATTGATCTTATCTACAAATTTAGTAAAACAAGCCCTTTCTTTATTATCAAATGCCCTCTCAAGAGCAACCAATCCCCTTGGGACCCTATTTGATTTCAATTTCAAAAATTCTTTCCCAAGAACTTTTTCTTTCCCATTTTTGATGTCAACATAAGTGCTGAAATCCATCTCCTAACCACCAAAGTGAGACTCACACTGCAAGAATCTTAGTATATCCTGATCATCAGAAAATACTTGCCAATTTTCAACATTGTCTTGGATAGAAGGCCTAGACATAAACTCAATTTTGGATATTCCTACAAAAGTGACATCCTCTACCCTTAGTGTTATGTTTTCCAATAAATCAGCCATCCTATTTTGGCTTCTATCCACCCAACCAATACCAAAAGCACTAAAACCTTTAGTTTCATCCCAAACAACATTTCTATATTGTTTCAATCTTTGATTCTTTGATGCATACTATGATCTAATCTAAGAGATTACTAACTCAAAATCACCAATCACCCTAAGATGTTTAATCCCATGTCTTAATGCTAGTCTCAAACCAATCAGTAGGGCCTCATATTCAACAACATTATTTGTGCAAGGAAATAAGAAAGTGAAAGAAAACTTAAAAGTTTTACCATTTGAGGATATCAACAGCACTCCTACTCCAGCTCCTTCCTTTGAACTTGATCCATCAAAATATAAATTCCATTAGACATTACCTTCTACCATGTTATCCTCATCATCAGCGAAAGGGACAGGCCTGACCTTTTCTTGCACCCCTTTCTCTTGAACTTGGAAAGAACCAATGTCAGTGTCCACAAAACAATTCATGTTATCATCTTCATTCTTCTCAATTATATGTGGAGTTCTAGTTTCCCTTGACACCTTCACACTTTCTCCTCCAATGTCAAAAGTAGCAAAAGACAAGTCACATTGGATACTTCCTCCCATAGAAGCACTCCATCTCCTAGATAATAGCATTCGATTCTATGGAGGGATATCAACCATTAGAATACTCATAGTTAGCTACTTGTTAGGAAATGCTACTAATTTATAAGGCAAAGCCTTAATGGTACCAATAACTGGCACCTCTCTTGAGTCCATAGCTTGGCACCTTCCATGAGGTGTATCAACTTTAAGTCCCAGTGACTTCACGATCTCTGCAGGTGTGATAGTATTTGATGCCCCAGAATCAATCATGCAATTCTTCAATAATTTTCCATTTATCACAAGAGACAAAAAGAAAGGATCAACTATCCCTAATGCATTATTTACAAAATTTGCATCCAAGTATATCTGAGGAATCTTAGAGATGATTTCTTCATTTTTACTATTAGGTGTGTCATCTAAAGAAGCCACATGCTTATCACTTCTACTCATCCCTTGGTCTTTTGTAGAAAAGGCACCATTTATCCAATCCAAAGCCTTCACCTTATGCTCTTCTATCCTCATCATTTCCAAAAGTGGAACTTTGATAGTCATTTGTGAAAGCAGTTTAGTTATATCAATAGGAACATATTTTTGGTCATCCATGTCCCCCTTAAAAATAGTGACATCTTTATCCTCTATTCGAACAATCAAGTCAAACTTATCTTTGTGTAGAGACTCATCTCCCTTCTGGGGTATGGGAACAACCACTTTTGATGTCCTTGCCTTACCCTTAGGTATTGCAATAGGCCCAATCTTCTTTTTTATTTTCACCTGACTAACAACATCAGCACCTTTCCCCTTTTCCTTAGGTTGTTGTGTACACTTTTTTGATCTCTTGATAAACATGCTACTCGGTTTACCAATTGTATTTCCAACTATCCTATTTTTCAAATTGTAATTGCTCTTGGCTTGAGTGACCATGTCTACAATGATTTGAGCAATTTCCTCATCATAAGGTCTCCTTTAGGAAACATGTTCCTCACACTTCACTGCACCACATCCAACATCATCAAATTCTTCCTCCTCTTCAGTGGAGTCAACCTCATCCCATGCATGTAAATAAGTCATTGCACAACCATTCTTATCATATTGCTCATCTTGTTCCTGGTTCTCAGATAGATTTAGGACAATAGCACAATATACTAGATTGTGAGGAGATTGACAAGCATCACACCATGGGATATCATCACTCATATTAACTAAATTTATCTGCAAAGGATCAGGAATCCTATCATTGGGCCTATCCCTCTTAGCTGGAAAAATGGGCTTGCCATCCTTCCACAGAGTATTGTATGGGTAATTTTGCATTCTTGGCTATCTGCTAAAATTATTAGAAGTTGACCGGTCATTACTCATAGCCCTATTATTTCTTTTCTCATCAGGCCTTAGATCTTCTAAAGCATTTAGAATTTGTTTTAGATTATCCTCCTCTTTGGGTTTAAAGCTTGCAGACCTTCCCATCTCTTTCTTATTTTGTATTTGAGGCCTACAATCATCTCTTCTCCCTAATTTTCTTGATATTCTTCTATTACTCTCTATGTTAATAGCCAACTTGTAAGCCTCCCCAAGATTTTTGGGGTTCTTATCCCTTAAAAGATACCCCATCTTTGCATCAAAAGCATTTAAGTATGTCACAAGACACACCCTATCATCTAATCTAATAAGTTGTAGGAGCCTATGCATAGCTTTTTGGAATCTTATATTAAATTTAGGAACATCTTCATTCTGATTTTTCTTTATGTTATTGAATTCATTCAAAATAAAACCCTCATTTATTTTATCACCGTAATGTTCCTTGAAGCAATTCTTAAATTCATTCCAAGACCCTATACTAGCATGGGGCGATCCTCTAAACCAGTCCCTAGCATCCTCGGTCAGAGATTGTACAAATAACTTCATTACAACATCATCAGGCTCAATATTATAATCATCTATTACATCAATAAAATTCTTTAGATGTTCCTCACATGTGATGACATTTTTTCCAGCAAATTTATGGAGCTTCTTTCTAATTTCATCAGGAATTACATTAGGATAACTAGGAATACCAAAAAAGATAAGTTGTTTGTACCTTTCATGAATAGGACCTCCTTGAGGTGGATCCATTCCTTGAGATGTAGATGTCCTTGTGTTTGAAACAACAAAAATTTTAGCAACATCCGGTGATGGGATACCTTTTGTTTGAGTTGCAAGGTTACCATGATTTCCACCTTGTCCCAAAGAAGAAACAACAACATTTGAAGGTCCTAAAGTATGCTTGAGAAACTCAATCTTCTTCCTCATTTGTGTAGCAGTAGCCTCCAATTATTCTTTCTCAAGTTCTTTGGCCCATATTTCTTTCTCATTTCTGGCCTTCTCAAGATCTGCATCTAATCTCAACTCTTGATCTAAAGGGTCCTCATCATTAACATGTTTATTGATTGTAACTCCAATAGCTCTTTGTTTTCCTTTATCTCTAGGATTCCTTATTTCAAATGTTTGATGGACAACAGGAAGTTCACTTGTTTGTTCAGGCATAGGAACATGATTTATAGCTTCTAGGTTTGAGAGTTGTCTTCTTAACTAATCAGCCCTTATCATGGTCTGTCTTACTTTGTCCTCTTTATCTTTTTCTCTTTGTTGTCTGATAGCAACCTGTTCTTGGATTCTTCTTTCCAACTCATAAAATTCTTCAAAGATTTATTTTGATTCTAGGAGATTAGTCTTAGATTCATCATCTCCTACTTGAACTTCATCCTCATACTAGTTCAACCCCAAATCAACAACCTCTTCATATTCTGAGACATTTTCTTCTTGACCAGGCTTGATTTGATTTTCTTGTCTTGTATCCTCTTTATGTCTCCAAGTATGAGACATATTTATTTTCTTCCTTCCCCCCCTTTCTTGACTAGGCCTAGAAGTGCTTGGAATACCTTCTTCCAATCTATCTTCAGGATGCTCCTTTCTCTGAGACCTAGTACCTCTGTAACTCATCTTATAAAAAATCTACTTACTAGCACTATTGCAGAGATGTTTGAGTCACCACCCAAGTATATTGGGAATATTAAAACACTATTTTCTCACTAACAAGTATACTAATGAGTCTAACAAGACAAGGGGCAAGAATAACCCTATGTTTCCAATGATGACCTACTAGTTATTATAGACTTGTGTAACATTTCCCCAGTAGAGTCACCATCTTGTTGGTGTTTCAAAATATCTTATGCTCTTAGGCTACCAATATACCCTCAGACAGATTTTAGGAGTGGTTAGTTCCAAAATGTAGAAGTATCTTAGGGTAATTGGACCAACTATAGGGACAAGACTTCCCTCTTCATTTCTGGCTCTACAAAACCAAGGCAGGTGCACCTAACAAAGTGAAAACTATACCTTACACACCAAAGTCTGGGTTGATATAACATATGATAGCAAGAAAGTACTAAATTCCAACCTTACATTCATTGACTCTCCATTGCTATGGGGGTAACAAAACTACACAATCAAAGATTTAAAACTTAAAATGGTTCTTGATTTTAGGATTTGGATTGCAACAACTTCAATCAGTATATGTTAATAAGAGAGCTTATTCATTTAGGCCAGTGCCTCATCCATTGGGAAAAATTTCTTAGACACAAGAGATACACATATGAGAGAATATCTAAGATTCATATCCATAAATAAATTTACCACAATCCTTATTTCTTACAAAGAATCCTTATGTAGACAAGGGTAAACTCATATCCCATCTAGAGCATTATTTAATCCAATCCTAGATCAGAACTCAAGAATGAAGATACATAAACAAAATAATATGTAACAAACTAGAAAGCTCAAAGCCTACTTGACTTGACATAGAGGAGAGATAAGAATCATATATTTGTATTAAGTGTGATGAATCCTTTCTATGCATACAAGCAGTCACAACAAATAATGCTTGCAAACTATAGCTTAGACCTACAATTTTTTATCTCTCATTAACAAGCACCGAAACAAAATTCTTATAATCCTGACTGAGAATAGAGCTCACCAAGTAAGAGATTATGAACACCTAACTCCCAATGCCTTTGAATAATCATGAAAAATCCTTTTATCTTAAGGATTGCAATGAACACTTGATGATCATTCAAAGCAACAATTCAAAATCACCTAACTCAAACAAGAAGTGAATGTAGACAAGACAGGCACCAAGTGCATGGCTGGTGAGATTAAAAAATCATCAACTCTACAACTAAGTTGACCGTGTACCAGCTCCAAGGATAAAAAATCATGACAAAAGCCCCGTTAATTCTAGCTACAACAGAGAATTCATTTCCCACCTATCAATCTTTCCTCAGCAGAGACTCCCAAGATGCAATATCCTACTGGAACAACTACCGAGATCATCTTCATAAATTCTCACCCGTAACCAAGCTAGAAATGACCAAAAATGGTCCTGCGTTATGGGTCTTTCGGTGCACTATCTCCAAACCCTATAGAAACCCTTGAAACATTTGAAAACTGGTAGCAACGATCATTTGATCCATCTTTAAAACATGGCCATCGATCCACTTCCTCTTGGCACATCAAGCGGTTCACCAAAATAAGACAATGGTCAACCCATATCACATCTCCTAAATAGAATCAGATGGTTGTCGCTATACTGAAATGCATAAAAAAATGCATCTTCTCCAAATGGTATAACAAAAACCATAAGATTTTCCCAAACTTTAAATATGCCTAAATGCTAAAAGACTAGCCCCATAGAAAATCTACCAAGTCATAAATCAATTGACCAATCAAGAGTGAGCAACTCAACATTTCATGGCACATTGGACCTAGTAGATATAAGCCATCAAATTAGATGGTTGTCTTAAGATCTCGTAGCCCAAAGAGATTCCATAAGATCTTAAGACAACTGTAGATTAAGAATCTGCAAACTTCTAAAGATAATTGGGCCCACAGACCTATCCTCATCATCGATCTAGAAACCAATCAGGACTCAACAAATAAGCTCTACCTGTCAAAGGACTCACTTGACGGTCTCCATCACTAAGATCAAATCAATGGTTTTTGCCATACCACTAACCTTAAAAAGCATGCATCTTATCTCAATGGTATAACAACAACCATGAGATCTCATCATTCTTTAACCATCTGAAAACATAAGCCCCACTACACCATCCCTGTAATCAAACCCGTTGACAAATTAGGAAAAACCACATCAGGACACCTGGCAATAGGTCCCAATACCTTTTATTTCTCACAAGACATTCTGACAACCTCCACCAGTTAGCATGTGCAAAAAATTTCATGGCTGTAGCCCTTTTCCCCTGGGCTCTACAATTATTTTTAGGTCTCTACCTTTAGCCCTGGTTCAAATTTTTGAAAATATAGCCGTTGCATACAAAAACCCTTTAGAAGTCCTGGCCCTTTTCTAATTTCATGTTACCTTTTCGGGTCACTTAAAAACTTTTAAATGCACATGCTTTATATTTTGGTCAGCCCCAATGTTAACTTTTCCTAAGTTTCTACCCCCAACGAATTTAATATTTTTCCTATAGTCCACTATGCCTGATATTTTCCTTAAAGCCTAAGTCTCAACGTTTAAATTTTCCTATGTTTCAGCTTACTACTTTCCTAGGCCCCTCTCTGACACCATCTCCATCTAACGGCTGTCACTAAAGTGCAAGGGTTTTGTCAGAGGTATGCAAAGCTATGCCCACCATTGATTCATTTTAGTGACATAGCATTTCTTTTCAAGTGGGTCTACTGCCAGGTGTGTTAACTTGGTAGTATCTCATTGGTCCACGGGAGTATGAAGTGGAGTGTTGTCAGTGGGACTTGGTTCGCGGGTTTGTCAGAGGGTCCTAATACTATCAGTGAATTGATGAATGGTGTATGATCTCATTGAGTATGTCAGAGGCTTAAGATCTTGCGATGACCATTGATTTTGTTTTGTGTCAGAGGGTTGCCAAAGATGGGAGGAGATTCTCGATCTAACGATGGGCATGTAATCTGATAGAATCTCAGATGGGTATGCAAAATTTAGACGGCCATTGATCTTCCTGGAAAAGGCTTAGTGGTTCTGATAAATGTTTTGGTGGTCTAACAAATTTATGAAGGCTTCACTCATTCACATGAAATAGAGGTGGTTCTCTAAGTGTTTTAACAGTTCAGCGAACAAGTGTTCGCAGAATCGCTAAACTTTTTGGTACATAGATAAAGTGTTCTATGAACTGGGGGTGACCATTTGTCCCTAGTTCACTAAATGTGGGACTGAGGTTAATGTTTTCTTGTGGTCACTAGGTCATGGAGTTAGAAGGTGGGTTAAGTTTTCTTTTCACGAATTGGAAATGCATTGTCATAGGGTCGCTAGAGGGTAAACCCAGGGTGGCAGTTGAGTTAAGATCATAAAAGACCACGAAAGGGAGAGATCTGAGAGTTGTGACTTAAGGTTGATTTGATTTTAAATGTTGACTGCCGATTTGCTTTTAAAGCCATAAAATAACCATTGAAGTTCAAATTCAAATTTGCTGAGGGTTTTAGGCAACACAAGGTACCAAAATTTATGGTTTTAATGGCCGCTTTCAATTGATTTGGTGACGCTGGTTGTTGTAGACTGGTCCAAGGGTCCCTGTGGTAGGTGGCATGATGTTTTTGTACTAGGAGAAGTATGGTTCTATGCTTGAGATATGTTTGCAGGTGACCGATTTGACTAGTTTTCATTGCATTTCCTTGTTGTTTTGTACTGTTCTCATGAATTTTGATGATTGTGGATCTGTCTAAGATTCTTTTTCTTTAGGTTGCTTATGTTTCTTCCCCTACAATAAATTTTGATGTAGTTTTTGGTTGGTTGAGTTGTTGAAACCCTAACCCTAGTCATCCAAAGCTTGATACATCCTTTTTGAGGATTCTAAGGTGACTATGGGTATAAGAAGTAAGATGTTTTATTTTGAAAGGGTTTTGATCTTGATTAGTTCTAGGGAGTTGTAGCAGGCGGTATCATATTGTATTAGATTGAATAGAATTTCCTTGTAGTCTTTTGTAGGTTATTGAAGTGGTTTTCTCTCTTCTCTGCTTTGAACATGTACATGATTCATTATACTTAATATAATTATTTCAAGCTTTCAAGTCTCTCCTTGGTGTCAATCTTGTGAATTCTAAATTTTCTGATCTATTGCATAGGATTACCTTTGTATATGTTCTAGTCTTCAGTTCTTGATCTAGGATCAAGTGAAATATACTTTGGATAGGACATAGATTCACTTTGATTTGTCTACAGAAAGATGTTATAAGTAGTGGATGGGCTGGAATGTTTGTATTTATGGCTATGAGTCTTAGACAGTAGTTGGTTCATGTTCAATGTCTGTATTTGAGATTTTCCCAATGGATAATGGAACTGATTAGGGATTAGTATATTCAGTTGAGTTCAATGCTTGATTAGCTCTTGTTTACTTCTTTCCATCTTCATATATCAACACCTTTTCAAGTTTTAATTGTATTTGGTTGATAGTAGTAACACCCTATAGTAATGGAGAGTCAATGAATGTGAGGTTAGCATTTAGCACTTTCTTACTATTCAATCTATTGTTTGGACCCAGTCTTTGGTGTGTGAAGTATAGTTTTCACTGGGTTAGGTGCACCTGCCTTGGTTTTGCAGAGCCAGAAGTGAAGAGGGTAGTCTTTTCGCTATAGTTGGTCCAGTTACCCTAAGATCCTTATACATTTTGGAACTAACCAATCCTAAAATCAACCTGAGGGTATATTGGTAGCCTAAGAGCATAAGCATCCATTTTGAACACCAACAAGATGGTGACTCTACTAGGGAAGTGTTACACAAGTCTATAGTAACCAGTAGGTCATCATTGAAAAAAAGGGTTATTCTTGTCCCTTGTCTTATAGTCTCATTTGGATATTTGTTAAGTGGTATTGTAAGATTCCCAATGTACTTGGGTGGCAACTCAAACATGTATGTAGTAGTGCTAGTCAGTAGATTTTTATCAAATGAGTTATAGAGGTACTAGGTCCCGAAGGAATGAACATCCTGAAAACATAATGGAAGAAGGTATTCCAAGCACTTCTAGGCCTAGTCAGAGAAGAGGAGGAAAGAAGAAATGAAATATTTCTCGTACTTGGAGAAATAAAAAGGATACAAGACAAGAAACTCAAACCAAGCCTAGTCAAGAAGAAAATATTTTAGAATATGAAGAGGCTGTTGATTTGGGATTGAACCAGTATGAGGATGAATTTCAAGTGGGAGATGATGAGTCTGAGACTATTCTCCCTGAATCAAAAGAGATCTTTGAGGAGGTCTATGAATTGGAAAGAAGAGTCCAAGAACAAGTTTCTATCAAGCAACAAAGAGAAAAGGACAAAGAGGATGGAGTAAGACAAGCAATGATAAGGGATGATTAGCTAAAGAGGTAGTTGTTAGATTTGGAGGCAATTAATTTTGTCCCAGAGCCTGAAAGAGCAGAGGAATAGCCTATTGTGTATAAAACACATGAGATAACTAGGCCTAGAGATAAGGGAAAACAAAATACTGGTGGAGTGCAGATTAGTGAATAGATTCATGTGGAAAACCCATTAGATCAAGGGTTGAGATTAGATGCAGACCTTGAGAGGGCTAGAAAAGAGAAAGAAATGTGGGCTAAAGAACTAGAGAAGGCAGAATTGGAGGCTACTACTGTAGAAATGAGGAAGAAGATTGATTTTCTCAAGCATACCTCAGGACCTTCAAAGGTTGCTACTTCTTTGTTGGGGAAAGGTGGAAATCATGGTAACCTTGCAGCTCAAAAAAATGGTATTCCGGGTGCTGCTAAAATTCTTGATGGTTCAAACACAAGGCCATCTACATCTCAAGGAATGGATCTGCCACATGGAGTTCCTGTTCATGAAAGGTACAAACAACTTATTTTTTTTGGTAGTCCTGGTTATCCTAATGTTATTCCTAATGAAATTAGAAAGAAACTCCTTAAGTTTACTGGAAACAATGTCATTACATGTGAAGAACATCTAAATTTTTTTATGGATGTAATAGATGATTATAATGTTGAGCCTGATGATATTGTAATGAAGTTATTTGTACAATCTCTAATTGAGGATGCTAGGGATTGGTTTAGAGGATTTCCCCATGCTAGTATAGGATCTTGGAATGAATTTAAGAATTGTTTCAAAGAGCATTATGGAGATAAAACAAATGAGGGTTTTATTTTGAATGAATTCAATAACATAAAAAAAAAATTAGAATGAAGAGGTCCTTGAATTTAATATAAGGTTCCAAAAGGCTATGCATAGGCTACTGCAAGTTATCAGATTAGATGATAGGGTGTGTCTTGTGACATACTTAAATGCTTTTGATGCAAAGATGGGTTACCTCTTAAGGGATAAGAACCCTAGAAATCTTGGGGAGGCTTACAAGTTGGCTATCAACATAGAAAGTAATAGAAGAATATCAAGAAAATTAGGGAGAAGAGATGATTATAGGCCTCAAGTGCAAAACAAGAAATAAATGGGAAGGTCTTCTGATTTTAAGCCTAAGGAGGAGGACAATCTAAAGAAGATTCTAAGTGCTTTAGAGAGTCTAAAGCCTGATGAAAAAAGAAACAATAAGGTTGCAATAAATGATAGACAAGCTTCAAGTAATTTTAGCAGGCAACCAAGAATGCAGAGTTACCCATACAATACTCAATGGAAGGATGGCAAGCCCATTTTTCCAGTTAAAAGGGATAGGCCTAATGATAGGATTCCTGATCATCTGCAAAGAAATTTAGTTAACTTGAATGATGATATCCCATGGTGTACTATTTTTTAGTCTCCTCATAGTCCAGAGCATTGTGTTATTGCTTTGAATTTACCTGATAACCAAGAAGAAGATGAGCAATATGATAGGAGTGGTTGTGGAATGACTTCTTCACATGCATGGGATGAGGTTGACTCTACTAATGATGAGGAGGAAGAATTTGATGATGTTGGATGTGGTGCAATGAAGTGTGAGGAACATTTTTCCTTAAGGAGACCCTCTGATGAGGAAATTGCACAAATCACTGCAGACATGGTAACTCAAGCTAGGAGTAATTACAATTTGAGAAGTAGGAAAGTTGGAGGCACAAGTGGTAAACCAGGTAGCATGTTTATCAAGAATTTTGAAAGTAACACACAACAACATGAGGAAAAGGAAAAGGGTGCTGGTGTTGTCAGTCAGGTTAAAATAAAAAAGAAGAGTGGGCCTACTGCAATACCTAAGGGTAAAGTGAGGACATCAAAAGTAGATGTCCCCATACCTCAAAAGGAAGATGAATTTGTACAAAAGAATAACTCTGACTTGATTGTCCAAAAAGAGGATAAGGGTATCTCTGAGATTAAGGAAGATATGGGCAACCATTCTTATGTTCCCATTGATATGACTAAATTGCTTTCACAAATAACTGTCAAGGTTCCATTGTTAGAAATGATGAGAATAGAAGAGCACAAGGTCAAGTCCTTGGATTGGGTAAATGGTGCCTCTTCCATAAAGGTCCAAGAAATGAACAGAGGTGACAACCATGTGGCTACTTTAGATGACACACTTGAAAGTAAAAATGAAGAAATTGTCTCTGAGATTCCTCAGAGGTATTTGGATGAAAACATTGTAAATACTGCATCAGGGACAGTTGATCATTTTTTCTTGTCCCTTATGATATGGAATATTATTGAAGAATTGCATGATTGATTCTCGAGCATCAAACACTATCATGCCTGTAGAGATCATGAAGTCACTGGGACTAAAGGTTGATACACCTCATGGAAGATGCCAAGCTATGGATTCAAGAGAGGTGCTAGTTATTGGTACCATTAAGGCTTTGCCTTATAAATTAGCTACATTTCCTGACAAACAATTAACTATGAGTGTTCTTGTAGTTGACATTCCCCCTCAATATGGAATGTTGTTATCTAGAAAGTGGAGTGCCTCCATGGGAGGAAGTATTCAATGTGACTTGTCCTTTGCCACTTTTAGCATTGAAGGTGAAAGTGTGAAAGTTTCAAGGGAAGCTAGAACTCCACATATGATCGAGGATGAAGAGGACAATATGAATTGTTTTGTGGACACTGACATTGGTTCTTTCCAAGTTTAGGAGAGAGAGATGCAAGAGAAGGTCAAGCTTGTCTTTCTGGCTGATGATAAGAGTAACATGGTAGAAGGTAATGTATTATGGACCCTATATTTTGATGGAGCAAGTTCAAAGGAAGGTGCTGGAGTAGGAGTTCTATTGATATCCCCAAGTGGTAAGACTTTTAAGTTTTCTTTCACTCTCTTGTTCCCTTGCACAAATAATGTTGCTGAATATGAGGCCCTACTGATTGGTTTGAGACAAGCATCAAAACATGGGATCAAACATCTTAGGGTGATTGGTGACTCTGAGTTAATAGTTTCTCAGATTAGATCAAAGTATGCATCAAAGAATCAAAGGCTGAAATAATATAGAAATGTTGTTTGGGATGAAATTGAAGGTTTAAGTGCCTTTGGTATTGATTGGGTGGATAGAAGCCAAAATAGGATGGCTGACTTAATAGAAAACATAGCATTAAGGCCAAAGGATATTACCTTTGTAGGGATATCCAAGATTGAGTGCAAGTCTTGGCCTTCTATCCCAGACAATGTTGAGAATTGGCAGGTATTTTCTAATGATTAGGATATACTAAGGTTTTTGCAATGTGAATCTCATTTTGATGGTCAAGAGATGGATTTCAACACTTTTGTTGACATAAAAAATGGAAAAGAGAATGTTCTTGGGAAGGAATTTTTGCAATTAAAATCAAATAGGATCCCAAGGGGACTGGTTTCTCTTGAAAGGGCATTTGATGATAAAGAAAGGACTTGTTTTCCTAAATTTGTTGATAAGATAAATGATTTGGAGGAAATAAATTTAGGAACAAGTCAAATGCCCAAAAATGTTTACATAGGTAAATGTTTATCCTAAAGAACTAGGAATAATCTGATTGATCTTCTCAAAAGATTCAGACATGTCTTTGCATGGTCTTATGAAAGCCTATAGAGAAGATTTATTCCAGCATGAAATACCATTAAAGGAAGGCACTAAACCTTTTAGGAAGAAATTAAGGCCTGTGAACCCTACTTTGGCACCAAAAATGCAAGATGAGCTTAAAAAGATGATGGATGCTGGCATTATTAAGCTTGTTAGACATTCTACTTGGGTGTCAAATTTGGTTTTAGTTAGGAAGAAGAATGGTGACATTAGGTTATGTGTTGATTTTAGGAATTTGAATGTCAATTCTTTGAAGGAAAATTATGGTTTGCCTAATATGGAGAATATGCTGCAGAAGGTTACTAGATCAGAGTTAATGTCCATGATGGATGGTTTCTCTGGATATAATCAAGTCATGGTCAAGGAATCAGAACAATTTAAGACTACATTCACTACCCCTTGGGGAACATATGTCTATGTTAGAATGCCTTTTGGTTTGACAAATGCAGGAGCTACTTTTCAGAGAGCTATGGATGTAGCCTTTGCAGACTTTATAAATAAATTTCTAGTGGTGTATCAGGATGATCTCACAACATATTCAAATAAGGAAAGTCAACATTGTGAACATCTTGAGAAAATTTTTATTAGGGCCTTGGAGTATGGGATCTCTTTGAATCGAAAGAAGTGTTCTTTTGGTGTTGAGGAAGGAAAGCTCTTAGGACATATTGTGTCCAAGGATGGAGTGAGAATTGACCTTGAAAGGGTTGTGGCTATAGATAAACTTTCAACACCTAGAAATGTTAAAGGAATACAATCTTTCTTTGGGAAAGTAAATTTCCTAAGGAGATTTGTTATGAATTTTGCAAAAATTAGTATCCCTATCTCTAGGATGTTGAAAAAGGAGGAAAAGATTGAGTGGAATGAAGAAGCAGATGAATCTTTCAGAAGTATCAAAAGGGCCATCAAGGATGCTCCAGTTTTAAGGACACCTAATTATGGTAAGCCCATGCAAATATTTTCTTTTGCTTCTTATCATATAGTTGCAGTAGTTTTATTACAAAAGAATTCAGATGGCTATGAACAACCCATATCATTTTTTAGTAAATCCTTACAAGCAGCAGAATTGAAATATGATATTACTGAGAAATAGGCTTATGCCTTAGTCAAAGTAGTTAAGGATTTTAGATGTTATCTTGTAGGAGCTAAGGTGGTTGCTTATGTTCCTAGTGCTGCAATTAAGGATATATTGGTGCAACAAGAAGTTTCAGGAAAAAGATGTAGATGGATCAATAGGATCCAAGAATTTAATATTGATATCCAAATTACAAAATTGGTAAGAGGCTTAGGTCTTGCAAAGTTAATGCAACAAAGCAATTTAGTTGCAAATCATGTGAATGTGTTAGAAGAAGAACAAAGGCCATACATTTGTGATATGGATTATTGTGATTGGTACAAAGATGTTATTGGCTACTTGCAAAAATTGGTCCTTCCCCCGGAGATGGATGAAAATAGAAGGAGAACTATCAAGTTGCAATCTGCAAGGTATGCCATTATACATGGTAAGTTGTGGTGGAGAAGAAATGGAGGAGTATTGCTAAAATGCATAGACCATGAGAGGTCTAAGGCTCTGTTAAAGGAAATGCACCAAGGTGTGTGTGGAGGACATTATATGGAAAAGACCACAACCCACAAGATCCTTAGGTCTGGATTTTGGTGGCCTACAATTTTTAAGGATACCCATCAGTTTGTAAGAAAATGTGATGCATGTCAGAGATTTGCTGGAAAGTTGAAGTTTAATGGGAATTTACCACTCAGACCTATTGTAGTTCAGGCTCCATTCCAGAAGTGGGGTATTGAATTCATTGGGGAAATTCCAAATAAGTCTAGTGGTGGACATTCTTACATACTAGTGGAAACAGACTATTTTACTAAGTGGGTTGAAGCTATCCCCACTAGAAAGGCTACTAGCAGAGTGGTGATAGATTTTATGATGCAAAACATCCTTACCAGGTTTGGTTGCCTTGAGGTAATTGTGGCTGATAATGCAATGTGTTTTAGATCATATGAATTTAGTAATTTTTTTCAGCAATATGGGATACACATTTCATTTTCTTCTCCATATCATCCACAAGGAAATGGCCAAGCTGAGTCTAGTAATAAAAGTTTGATTAAGATTCTCAAGAGAGTGTTGGACAAAAATAAGAAAGCCTGGGACTCAAAGTTATGGTGGGCACTGTGGGCTGACAGGGCAACTATAAAGAGGGCCATAGGTTGTGCTCCATTTGATTTGGTATATGGAATAAGCACTAGATTGCCTCAAAATAATCTATTGCAGATGTACAAATTTATCCAAGCATATCATGAAGACATGAATGATGAAATGAGAGTAAGAATGGATGAACTGATCCAATTGGAGGAGGTAAGGAGGGATGCACATGAAAGAAATGAGGCATTGTAGAGACAATGTAAGAATTTGTTTGATAGGAGGGCCACCCAAAGAAGTTTTGAAATTGATGACCTCATCTTGATGTGGAATGGAAGGTTGGAAGATAAGGGGAAGCATGGAAAGTTTGATCCAATTTGGTTGGGCCCATATCTTATTTAAAGCAAATGGGGGACAGATTCTTATGTTCTGAAAGATTTAACTGGTGGTACTTTGGAATTTCCTATTCATGGACAATTCCTAATGTTTTACTTCTCTTGAACTATCTTTTCCATGAGCAGTAGTTTAGGTTTTCCCTTGTCCAGTCATTTGTTTTTTCTTTTTGTGTGTCAAAGTTTTGAGTTGGTCTGCTCTTTCAGGAGAATCTAGCTTTCTCATTGTATCTGCAAGAGATACATGTCCCTAAGCATGAGCCATTGTTAGCATGTGCAAAAAATTTCATGGCTCTAGCCCTTTTCCCCTGGGCTTTGCAGTTATTTTTAGGTCTTTGCCTTTAGCACTAGTTCAAATTTTTGAAAATATAGCCATTGCATACAAAAACCCTTTAACAGTCTTGGCCCTTTTCTAATTTCATGTTACCTTTTCAGGTCACTTAAAAAATTTTAAATGCACATGCTTTATATTTTGGTCAGCCCTAGTGTTAACTTTTCCTAAGTTTCTACCCCTAGTGAATTTAATATTTTTCCTATAGTCCCCTGGGCCTAATATTTTCCTTAAAGGCTAAGTCTCAGCGTTTAAATTTTCCTATGTTTCAGCTTAATACTTTCCTGGGCCCCTCTCTGACACCATCTCCATCTAATGGTTATCACTAAAGTGCAAGGGTTTTGTCAGAGGTATGTGAAGCTGCGCCTACTATTGATTCATTTTAGTGACGTAGCCTTTCTTTTCGAGCGAGTCCATTGCCAGGTGTGTTGACTTGGCAGTATTTCATTGGTCCATAGGAGTATGAAGTGGAGTGTTGTCAGTGGGACTTGGTTCTCGGGCTTGTTAGAGGGTCTTGATCCTGTAAGTGAATCAATGAATGACGTATGATCTCATCGAGTATGTCAGAGGCTTAAGATCTTGTGATGGATGTTGATTTTGTTTTGTGTCAGAGGGTTGCCAGAGATGGGAGGAGATTCTCAATCTAACTGTGGGTGTGTAATCTGATAGAATCTTAGATGGGTATGCAAACTTTAGATGGCTGTTGATCTTCCTGGTGAAGGCTTAGTGGTTCTGATAAATGTTTTGGTAGTCTGAAAAATTTATGAAGGCTTCACTCGTTCATGTGAAATAGAGGTAGTTCTCTAAGTGTTTTAGTGGTTTAGCAAACAAGCATTCATAGAATCACTAAACTTTCTAGCAGATAGATAAAGTGTTTTGGGAACTGGCGGTGACCTTTTGTCACTAGTTTGCTAAATGTGGGACCGAGGTTAATGTTTTCCTATGGTCACCAGGTCACGGAGTTAGAAGGTGGGTTAAGTTTTCTTTTCGCGAATTGGAAATGCATTGTCGCAGGGTCGCTAGAGGGTAAACCCAGGGTGGCAGTTGAGTTAAGATCATAAAAGACCATGAAAGGGAGAGATCTGATGGTTGCAACTTAAGGTTGATCTAATTTTAAATGTTGACTGCTAATTTTTAGTTAAAGCCATAAAATGACCATTGAAGTTCAAATTCAAATTTCTCGAGGGTTTCAAGTGATAGAAGGTACCAAAATTTATGGTTTTAATGGCCGGTTTTGATTGATTTGGTGGTGCTAGTTGTTGTAGACTGGTCTGAGGGTCCCTGTGGTAGGTGGCATGATGTTTTTATACTGGGAGAAGTATGGTTCTATGCTTGAGATACGTTTGTAGGTGGCCAATTTGACTAGTTTTCATGGCATTTCCTTGTTGTTTTGTACTATTCTCATGAATTTTGATGATTACGGATCCGTCTAAGATTCTTTTTCTCCAGGTTGCTTATGTTTCTTCCCTTGCAATAAATTCTGATGTAGGTTTTGGTTGGTTGAGTTGTTGAAACCCTAACCCTAGTCATCTGAAGCTTGATGCATCCTTTTTGAGGATTCCAAGGTGACTAGGGGTATAAGAAGTAAGATGTTTTATTTTGAAAGGGTTCTGATCTTGATTAGTTCCAAGGAGTTGTAGCAGGCAGTATCATATTGTATTAGATTGAATAGAATTTCCTTGTAGTCTTTTGTAGGTTATTGAAGTGGTTTTCTCTCTTCTCTGCTTTGAACATGTACATGATTCATTATACTTAATACAATTATTTCAAGCTTTCAAGTCTCTCCTTGGTGTCAATCTTGTGAATTCTAGATTTTCTGATATATTGCATAGGATTACCTTTGTATATGTTCTAGTCTTCAGTTCTTGATCTAGGATCAAGTGAAATATACTTTGGATAGGACATAGATTCACTTTGATTTGTTTGTAGAAGGATGTTATAAGTAGTGGATGGGTTGCAATGTTTGTATTTATGGCTATGAGTCTTAGACAGTAGTTGGTTCATGTTCAATGTCTGTATTTGAGATTTTCCCAATGGATAATGGCACTGATCAGGGATTAGTATATTTAGTTGAGTTCAATGCTTGATTGGCTCTTGTTTACTTCTTTCCATCTTCATGTATCAACACTTTTTCAAGTTTTAATTGTATTTGGTTGTTAGTAGTAACACCCTATAGTAATGGAGAGTCAATGAATGTGAGGTTAGCATTTAGTACTTTCTTACTATTCAATCTATTGTTTGGACCCAGTCTTTGGTGTGTGAAGTATAGTTTTCACTGGGTTAGGTGCACCCACCTTGGTTTTGTAGAGGCAAAAGTGAAAAGGGCAGTCTTGTCCCTATAGTTGGTCCAGTTACCCTAAGATCCTTATACATTTTGGAACTAACCAATCCTAAAATCAACCTGAGGGTATATTGGTAGCCTAAGAGCATAAGCATCCATTTTGAACACCAACACCACCCAAGACTCCAGCTTGACCATTAAGAAACTGACACATCAACATGACCTGGCACTATTAGGACCCACCGCAGAGCATCCCGTCTATCCTTTACATCAGACGGTTGTCGCTACACCATGAGACTAAACCTTGTGCATGTTATTTAAATGGTATAATAGTGACCACATGATCTTGTAGTACTTTAATCATCTAGTGAAATAGATCCCACTGAAGACATCACCTGCTCTTATTGAATCACAAATTGCCATGTCACCAATGAGCAGGCCCTTTCTTGAAATCTTTTAAACATTAATAAGTCCTGTCAACCACCACCTCATTTCACTTTAACAAATTAGGTGCACACATGTTAGCATGACTTGGCACTTAGGGCCCACTGCAAACATTAGTCCTTTATGAGAAATCGACGGTTGTCATGAAAGCACAATGTTAAAACTCTTGCATCTTCATCCAACAGTATCACGACAACCATAGATCAAATTGGCTCCTTAGACTGCCAGAAAACCTTGAGGATGGGCCCACTAGGATAGGTGGAGGGTTGTTGCTATACTGTATGTCAGGGATTCTGACAACTGGGACTCTTGCAGTGCAATGATAGCCACAAGTTAAAAGGGTTTATCACTTTGGAAAATTACCATGGGGACCTAGGCTTAGTGGCAAAAAATTAATAGGGGAAAATATAGCACATGCGTATTAGGAATTTTTAGTGAGTCAAAAAGTAACATGAAAATATAATAGGACTTAAGACCGGTTAGGGTTTTGGATCAAACTTAGGGATTTTTGGATTTTTTGAAGGCATACGAAGGGTTTTTACCCTAGCACTTAGGGTTTTCTACAATTTTGACCAAAGTTGAACCCTAAAGATATGAAGATTATGCAGAGGGATTCAACACAAAAAACTAGGAAGACACAAAAACTTCAAAAAGTTTTTTTGGGGGGACAAGAAAAAAAAGAATACTACCAATAGGTTGTTAAGCCTAAATGATATTGTTCTATTCAATTTGTAAACCATGCTCTTTTTAAAATATATAGAGAGTAAAACTTGTATTTAAAATTAAAATTAGTTCCCTTGAGAGAGAATTTCATTATCTCTTCACACTTCACTACACCACATCCAACATCCAACATAAAATTCACTGTTATACCATTTAAATAACCATATTAGTCATTATCTCTTCATTTCAATATTAGTCATTTACATTTACTTTCCAAATCAATACAATTCAAATGTAAGTATAAAATATTAGTTTTGGAGTCTCTTTTATGTGCAAGCCATTGTTCTAGGACCCCATCCATATTTTATCCTCTACAATTTTATTGTTACTCCATAGTAAGATTGTTTGTTTCCTTATTGTATTACTTCCTGAAAGTATAGGTTAAATTGTAGTTGCTTCAAGTTTATGTGTTTTTGAGAATTTTTACTTAAATTGGAAATTATAGTGTTGGTCACTATTTTGGGAAAGTGGAACAAAAAATTATTAAAAGATTTATAAATTCCTGAAATCCCTAGTTAATGAATTAATAATATTTCTATATTATGATTTTAATCCTATGTTAAATTTTCTGAATAAAAGAAGAATAAAAGCATATATTTAAAATTTATTTATCTACTATTTTTTTCTATTTTGTAATAAGCATCTAGTTCATATTTATCCTATTGTTTAATTTCTAGAAATTTAGTATACATTTTCTAAACAGATGTTATGTCAAAAGGATTTGATAAGAAAACTTTGTTTTGTTTTTGTCCTAGTAGTTTTTAGGCATTACATACATTAAGGGTAAAAGCCATATTTTGTCTAGAATTACTACTTTCAACCCTAGTTCTAGAGTAGTTCCTAAACATATCAATAATTTCCTTATGAGGAGCTTATAAATATCTCATTTTTCTATAAATTCAAATATTCTCTAGATTCATCATTAATTCCCCTTAAAATATTATCTTATTGATCTCATTATACAACCCATTAACACAAATTTTGTGCACAACTAGAATCTATCAGCATAATCATCCAAACTCACATATTCCACTTTTCTCATTTGGAATAGCTCTTCCTTCCTTTCTTTCATTGGACAATAATATTGATATATATAGAGAAATACATTTTTAATGTCTTTTCACATGCTGAAATTTAATTAGCACCTGAATTCATAAACCAATGTACAATGTTGACTATTTCATAGTAGAAGGAAATGATTACAAATTTTGATCTTCATATGTATAGTCATAAGTCTGACACATAGCTTTAAACTTAAAGAGGAACTAGTCAAGATCTTTAGAACTTTTTTATCTAAAGATATGTAAAATAGAGCATAAAACATTATGATTCCTTATGTTCAATTTAATTAGATATAAAAATGTCCTATTTTCCATGGGATCATTAGCTACTACTTGATCACCCATTTTTTCTTCTTTTGTTTTAGTTTCTATTGTTTTTATTCAAATATTTCCATGGTTTGAGATTCTTCTTAATTGGCATTGTACTTTCTTGATAGGTACTTACCAGATAAATCTATAACTTTTCTCATTAACAACTTAAAATGTTTTCCTTATCAACACAAAGGCTTCAAATTTTCATAGGTAGATCTTTTGTTCCCAAGCAACAACACTAAAAATAATGGTCAAGGTTGTTAATGTCGCAACTCACATTATTTAATATTTACAATTATCAAGTTGGGTGTTTCTTAGAGATGTATATGATGAAGAAATTTATGAGATGGGGGTTTTAATCTAAATATAATGATTTTTGTTTCAATTCATTGTCTATTAGGAACTACTCAGAGCCAATTCCTAAGGCTAACTTTTAATTAAAAATCTTATTTCATTTTTTCTTAAACTAGAAATTGGTTGATTAACTTGTTCTAAATTGAGGCTTTGGTGATTTTAGTTCAAACTAGGAAAAAATTAATTAGAATCAATTCATGGAAGTCTTAAGCTAAAACTATAAAAAAAATTAAAATTAAATATATCATACATATACATAATTCAAACTCTAAAACTACCTTGCTGGAAAATAAATCTATTATATGCTCGGAAGGAAGTAAAATGCTAATTTAAAACACACTTGTACTGAAATAGAACTAAATCCCATCAATAAACTCAAAAAATCTTCTATCTAATAATTTTTTCTATCACTTTTTCCATATTCTACTAAAATCATGATTAATTAACACCAAACTACTTAGAAAATAAAAAATTGAACAATCTAAGAATTAAAACTATGAACATCATGACAACCTTGAAATACATACTCAAATGGTTACCATAGAGAATAAAACTATTGAATATGAATTGGAAAATAAATTACAAAAAATAATTTACCATGAATTACAACTAATTCTAGTTTTCATTTAAACTTAAATCTTTGTAAACCCTTATCAAGGAATCCTTAGAACTTAGGGTGAAATATTCATTTTTATTTTTTTTCAAATGTAATTGAACCATGAATATAAATTCATCCACAAACATAAAACATAACTAAATATAGAAACATAAATAAAAGTAAACCATGATTATGCACAAGTGAAAGACTCAAACATACTTCCAACAACTCAATGAAAACACCATACACTTGCAAAAATGGTCATTCAAGTTCTTAGCCACAACATGACTAATAAAGGATACAAAGTCCACCCTCATCATGATCCAATACTAGATTCATTTTAAGCCCAAACTAAAATGTGAAATATATGACATCAAATTAAATAAAAAAATGAAATATAGATATAATAAAATGATCCCAATGGTGCATGGAATCCAACCATGGAGTTAATTTTTACACAAACCTAATGGACAATCAAATTGTTATAAATGCACAAGATTACTCTCTGTACAAATACATAAAAATAGGTTTACCTAGAGGACTCTAGAAATGGATGTACAAGTTTTTTGGTACAAATGTGTAGGAATAAAACATGAATGTGAATGATTACTGATCATATACACAAGAATGACAATCATATACCCAAAATCCTCTAGAATATATAAATTTATAATTAAGCTAATGCCATCTCCAATGCATGGCCTAAATATAAATAGCTCCACACTAGGGACTACCACATATATTAAATTAAGGTCATACACACTCAATACAATCATAATCATCATAAATTAGGTATATTCTACTAAGCATAATGATGCAGAGGCATAGGTAAACTAGGTGTTTCTAGGGTTACAATCTTCATGTGGACCCTTATGGATTATAACAAAACCACTTGTACATATTTGAACTTCTTTCCTCAACACATTTAGTCTCCTTTAGGACTCACATTCATCACACTCCTAATTCATGTGATAAGATCCATACAACTTACCAGTCTTTCCTGTAGATATGGCTATGAATCCTTCCTTGTTCAACAATTTATCCACCAATTATGGGAAATGGAACAGAGAGCCATCTACTATCTTATCAGACCCAATCCAACATAATTCAAGTGGGATTTTGAGATGTCTAGACACTATCATGAAAGGTTGTTTATGACAAGGCCTAATTGGAATTAGGTCAAAATAATCAATCTTTATGCCTTAATTTTCCAATCTTCCTTAGAACCTAAAAAAAACTAGGGTTATAGATACCCTTTTGGAAGTTCAACCATAGTCCAAACTTCCAAGCCCCAACTCCTCCTTTTGATGCTCCAACCAGTTACTAGGTCACCATGCCTAATTGGGCTAATTAGGTATGTTTAGAAAGAAACTACCCTTCATAGCATTGATCCAACCAATGTGATTATCCCTATAGCACCAATACCCCTCATGTATACACAATATCCCTTTAGATTATTCAGATCAACTCCCCTTACACATTTTTTCAAAAAATGGCTCCTTAACACAATCTAGTCACATTGAGATGCCCGTCTAGGGCTAGGTGGTTTGACCCTCAAACCAAATTTTCCTACTCCAATCTTCTTGAATAAAATAATGTACATCCTCCACTCACATTCGTCTAGTGGCCATTAAATTTCCATGGTGGAATTTCAAAATAAGGCTTCAAAGCTAGGGAAATCCTTGTATAGTGAGGGTTTCAGACATATTGCTAGAAAAATGAATGAATATTCCTTAAATCTTCACAAAATCTAATCAGAATACTTTGAGGATGATCTAAAAACATGTCCTTATAAGACCATATGCTTACTTCACACATACAAATCAAAACTTTTAATCAAAAAGCATAGGAATAGAGCAGTTTGAAGAGAATTTAGACTTATTTTATTACTCCAACTCTATAAAATTGTACTAATACCTCCAATAAATAAAAAAGGCCTTAAATAGACCCAATACATATGTTCGAACTGAGTTTTAAAATATCTAACCATTGGAGGTGGTTTATCTTCATAGAGTAATTTTGACAAAGTTGTCACAAAGTTGCAAACTAACTTTTTGACAACATTACACCTCTTTGTTCTTTTTGAATCGATTAGACTCCTACCACCTAGGACCTATGACAATTACTCCTAAATGATTCAAAGACACCAAATTCTAATCTCCTATTACTCTTTTGACCCCATAAATATATTTTCCCATGTTTTCTTATCACTACCACACATGGAAATGATCTTACAAGTGGATTTTATTGCATTGGTAATCTTAGTCCTATTGAACCTCTTCACTCATCATATCCTATTAAATCACCTCCACATGGAATTACATGGGTTTCCATGGCTCTTTATCATATTCATTGGGTGCTTTGGCACCATACTCCCTGGGTGGCCTAATCTCAAGTCTACTTAAGATGACATTTTCTAGGTTTGAACCATAATTATTGATCTCTACTTCATCCATGTAAACTACATCCTCCTCTAGAATTCCATTCAATTTCACAAATTACTTCTTTTATTAGTTATTCCTTTCCTTCTTAATATTCTATGTATCCAGTATATTTTCAAGTTTTAAGGGTTCAGGTGGTGGGATATCTTTTATCAGATCTTCATCTTCCTACACTTACACATCAGTACCTACATTGACATCACCATTATAGGGTGTTAGTTCGACAACATTAAAAATAGGATTAATACCAAGGTTAGGAGGAAACTAAAGCTTATATTAATTCAGCCCAAACTATTGTAATATCTTGCAAGGAACTAACTATCTCATCATCAATTTAGTGTGTTTCCTCTTAGGAAATCTCACCTTCTTTAGATTATCCCACATCAAATCTCCATCCTAAAGTTGGACATCTATTATCTACCTTTTCTCTTGTTTCTTATACTTATCTATAGATTTTTTTAAGGAACTCCTCACCTAATCATGGATTTCCTTTATTCCTATTACAAATTTCTCACCATGAGTAATGTTTTGTCCATTTCTTGATAAGTCCCTCAACTCCAATATCCATCTATGATTCTTTCCATAGACTATTTGAAATGGACTCTTTCTTATTCTCCTATTTACTAAATTGTTGTAAGCATACTATGCTTGTGAGAGTATGAAATCACACTTTTCTCCATACTATTTTGTGAGAGGTCTTATCAAGTTCCCAAGGGATTTTCTTACAACTTTTTTTTGACCATTTGTTTGGGGATGGTAGGTAAAACTACAGGATAGATTGGTGCCCTAATTTCTCCATAAGGTCCTCCATAAATGACCTACAAACTTAAGATCCCTGTGAGAGACTATATTTAGAGGCAATCCATTTTGTAATTATCTAAAAATGGTCTATCTAAAATATATGCCCTAAATCTCAAATCAAGTGATCAAATCAATACCATATCAATCTAATCTTAAGCATAATCATTTAATTGAATTAGATTGATTTAATTACATAATTCATCAATTATAAATCATCTATGATAAATCATCAAGAATCATTCCTTAATTAATTATCCTATTCATTCAATATTTCCCTCCAAGAGGAAATCTATAAAAACCAAGATTATTTAATTCATTTGATATCTAGATCATTTTATTAACAAAGTGCTGCTATTTTTAATCTAGATCAATTCTTCTATTTCTTGCATCAATTCTTCATTCTAATTATATCTTAATTCAACATAATTAATTTCATGTTAAATTAATCTAATTTGAATCTTTGATTTCATATTTGTAATGTCACTAATCTATGCCCAATTCTGAGAGCATACTAACATAGATCAAACTCTTAATAAATAGGAAGCAATAGGAAAATTTTGTTAGTATTATTATATTCTTTGTTTGATTGATTTGCTAACAATATAAGGTATTATTGAAGTATTATGTTGTAGGATTACATTGACAACAAAATATACACACACATGTATCCTCACTATTTATCTAAAAAATAAGCTTGCAATATAAAATTCATAACTAGTACTTTTACATGGAAAGAAGTGTACAATATTACCAAACCTATCAACAAAAACAAAGACACTATCAAACCCCTTTTGAGTTATAGGAAAAATCATAAAAAAATCCATACAGACACATTCCAAAGGTCTAGATAAAATGGGTAGGGGTTGGTACAAGCTATAATTGATGGTGACTCCTTTGTCTTTCTGATAGACCTTACATGATTAAAAAAATTTCCTTGCATATGATTGTTGTTAAGATTTGGTAACACTGAGAGGGAGGTGAATCAATGTTACGATACTTTACTAAATTCTTAAACTTCTTGATCTCCTTTAAAAAATATATAAAGATATAGCATAAAATAAATAACCATGCAACCTAGACAAACATAGAAGAGGTCATAACACTATATTTGTTTTTGAAGAAACCCTATTAAGGGAAAAACCCGATGGTGATGATACCCACAAATATCTACACTATAAGTATAACAACCTTGTTAAGAGTTCTGATCCTATTAGGAGTCAAGTATTACAATAGGTAGGTCTTGGTCAAAGGATAGACCCTATCAGGAGCCTTTACAATGTGATCCAAAATAAGGAATTGACTTCGCTAGGAGTCCATCCCTGTTAGAGGCTATCAAACCTTGTTAGGGGTGTACAATAGGTGAAACAACAATTAAAATCAATATGATGTCCTGAGTACAAAGAGTTAACAAATTATTCCTTGAAGAACACCTATTGTTATTCTTTCTCTTGATATTTTCTCTACCTCTTAGATTCCTTCACAGTTCACATCCATCGATTATCTTCTACACGTGATCACACACTTATACAAAAGTGTTTATATACTTATACCTTGCTAGAGCTATATTTCCAAGAGCTAGTCGACATTAATCTATCTAAGCAACATTTTATTTAATGTGCATTTGGATGCTTCATCAATATCCTTAGTCAACCTTAGATCCAAGATAGCATCCAAAAATAACTTTCTAATTTCTCACAAAGTTGACCTTAATGATAGCCAACATGTTATACTATGTTTACTATCTTCACATCCAATCAACTGAACATATCTCTTCGATACCTCAATATTAACACATGTGACCTTACACATCTATTCATTGGTTTACTTCAATCATGTGTCTAAGTTCACATGCCTTTATGAAACTCTTGTGAATTTTCCCAATGTTTTTTGCCAGACTGGGTTACACGAATAGTATGTGGACTTGGGCATTTTTCCTTCATCAACTTCATTCAAACATATTCCTAATATCCAATTTGTGTTATCATAGAACTATTGAGTGTTTCCATAAATGACAAAATTACATATGTGCATGTGCCTACATGTTCATATGTGATACATGAGCATTCATGGGAAGTTGGCAATCTTGCATATTGGCATGTTATGTTGGAGTAGTTTTCTCTTTGTGTTACTCAGTTGTAGTGTTGATTGAGGGGATTGGTAGTTGAAGGGCTAGGTCTCTGAAGGAACTTAGGAAAAATTATGGTGCTTAGTAGAACTTTTTCTCGAAAATGCTTGTGGTGCTCAATCAATGTGCTCATTCAATGATGCTTGGCTTTGTGAGTATTTTTACTGTCACTCAGTAGTTTGACTTACCGACTGGAGTTCTTGGATTTTTGATGGGATGAATTGATATATTTAATATAGGTAGTGTGTGCTACACTCTCATATGTGGATTTGGAGGGCTACATGGAGAATTAATTTTTTGTAAGGCTATTTGAGAGCCTACTTGTATTGCATTTAATATTTGTTTGTCTTTAGAAGCCGATTGGGTTTTAGGATTTATTTCTTTCTTCCAGCTGACTTATGGTTGAAGTACTATATAAGGAGGTCTAGGGTAGGTATGTAGGGGATCATGATTCATCATGGAGTAGGAGAGGGGTGATCAATCTAGGATTACTAGAGATCGATCTGTGAATTTGGGAGCAAATCTAGTGGCTGAGGCTTAGGAACAAGAAGATTTATTCGTGGCTTATGAGCACAAGGTTAGATCTTGTTGGTTGTTTCTACCAAGTTATTGTAGCTTGTTCTTATAGATTTAGCTAGCTAGGGTTAGGGTTTGGATTAGATCTTGAGGGATATTGTAGAACTATTACTTTCTTTAGAATTGATCATAACTAGGAAGGCCTTATAGCCCGACACATTGCATGTAATTAGCTATTTATGAATAAAGAGTTTAGATTGTTATCAGATCTTATTTTTCTATTAGATTAAATTGTGTGGTTGTTTAGCTGGGGGTTTGGACATCTCCTTTGGGGATTCTCCTAGCCTAGAACTAGGTCAATATGTGTGTTAGCATGAATGTTGAATATGTCCTATGGGGGAGTATTCTAGTAGTTCTAGAGTAGTTGGATGTTGTATTCATGGCTGTGTTTTTCATTGATGTCAACACATTGATTATATTGGAGATTATAAGAGAAGAAGATAGAGCTTGAATTACCACACATGGAGAATTTTAGATAAGGTTATGCGGAGTTGAGGACATGTTCCTTATGGTGTCCTAATATCATTGTTAAGAGCATGTACAAAAATTCAATTAGTTGTAATAGTTATGAGTAGTTTAGTTGAAATTGTATTCTATCTGTGTTCTTGAGAAGCCATTTGTAATAATAGGATTATATCTCCTAACAGGGATAGAATCTGGTCATGTGAAGTTATACAGAGGTTGAAGACATTACAGAGGTAACATAGATGAGTCAACATAGTTTGAGGTTGCACGTTTGAATATTTATTAAGTTTCTGAGCCAATAGTTTTATGTGATTATGGAAATGTTATGTAATGTGTAATGTTTTATATTTTTTAATTCATTAAGTCTAATTAGCTGACTCAATTATGAAATATTGTGCATGATATAAAGGAAGGATTGATTTACTTGATTGTAATAAATAAATGATATGAGAAGTATATGATGTGAAGGTGAAACAATGATTGATATATGATGTGAAGAGAGAAGATCTGGTGTAATTTTGGCATAGTAAAAAAGGAGGAGTAAGTTGATGAGATTAGTAATTATTGGTATTATTTTTTTCAGATAATAAAAAGATCATTTGGACAGTGTGTTCACTGATATTTCCCTTAAAGTTATTTGGATATTGGGTTCTTTTGTCTTCCTTAACTCCTAACAGGGTTTGAATGTGCTCACGGGGATTCAAAGTATCCTAACAGGGACTAATATGTACTAAATGTATTTCATAAAACTCCTAACATAGTCCATATTCTCAAAAGGAATTTTTATATTAGTACATCTTTTGTGGGTACCATCCCCACTGGGGTTTACTCTCTGATCAAGAGGTTCCCTAGTTAACATATTTGGTGTCATTGTGTATGGTTATCTTTCTATGGTTGTTGTTTATGTTGATTACATGTTTTAGATTTAATAAGGTTAATAAAAGTTTTTTTTATTAGATAATTGATCCCCCCCCTTTCACTTATCTTTGTGGACTTTACTTTCTAACAATGTGTGCATGTGCTGACCACTTACCAAAAATCTCCCCCTTTGACATTGATGGAAACACTTAGGGAAAAAATGACTAAGGGAAACATCAAGACAAAAATGTAAAAGGAAATATATGCAACACATAAAGTTTGACACATAGCCTTTAGAGAAAACTTTTATTTTATTTAAGTTTTCATTTTACATTTCATCACATTTTTTTTTTCTCTCTCCTCCTTTGACATCAATGGAAAAGGTTGCCAAAAATGTTTGACGAGGATACCAAAACAACAAAATTGAAAAAAGACAAAATTATAGTTGAACTTTCTAACAATTGGTATCAGAGCGACAAGTCCTTGAAGGAAAATTTTAACAACTTAAGGAGATCGATGGTGAGTCATTTTAGAAAAGAAAGTCCTAAATTTTATGGAGTTAACTATGACATCTAGAAAGAAAAGATGAAGACACATCTTCTATGTTTAGGACTAGTATATTGGTTGATTACAAAGAATGACAAGACTATCATTGAAGAAGACAAAATTAAAGATTGCACTGATAAAGAAAGAGATCTATTTATGTGTAACATACTTGCTAGAGAATCACTTTTATCAGCCCTTCCTAAGAATGAATACAATCAAGTAAAAAATCTAAATACATCTCATGAAATTTGGTTAGCTTTGGAATCTACTTTTGAAAGTGATAAACATGCTAATAGAATCAGATTACAAAATTGGATATGTTTATTTCAAGAAGAAAAGATGATGGAAGATGAATCTGTTAGAAGTTATATTGGTAGAATATCAAAGATTTTTGTAGGTATCAAAGGTTGTGAAGGAAATAAGACTAAAGATGAAATCATATCGAAGATCTTAAAAACTTTGACCCCAATATTTAAGAAGAGAACACAAATGATTGAACAAGTCATACCTTGTACTAAGAAATTCACTAGAGAGACTCTTCTTGGAAGATTAGGAGTAGCGGAGATAGGTTTGATACAATCTAGAGATTTGCCCAGAATTGAAACTGCATTCAGTGCACTTAGTCTTCTCCCTACTTTGTCAAGAACTATAAGTGTAAGTTGAGATTATGATAGTAGTAGAAGATCTAAGACTAAAGAAGACAAAAATATTGAAGAAGGAATTACCTTGATTGTAAAAAGAGAACCAGAAGGTAAAAAAATCTTTACATGGTGGACATGTCAAGAATATTGTCATTTTGCATCTAAGTGTCCTAAGAGTGAAGAAATATAATAAGAAATTTAAGCCTAGAAGACCTAAAGAATGTTATTATGCTAATGATGAAGAATTTGATGCTAGCATTGAGAAATTCTTAAGTAAAAATGATAATGAAAGTGATTACACAGGATTTTTTGTAATAAAAGAAGAAAACTCTAAAATTGAAGTTAAAGAGGGAACAACTTTAGTATCTCAAGTTGAAAAGAAAAATGATTAGATCATAGACAATGGTTGTTTACATCATATGACTAGCAATATGAATAAGTTTATAAAGTTTAATAATTATGATGGAGCAACTATTAGAGTTGGAAATAATGCACCATGCCAAATAAAAGGAATATGATCTATTACTCTTGATGGAAAGACTAACACTGATGATGTTTACTTTGTGGATGGATTGAAACATAATCTTTTAAGTGTTGAGAAGTTAGTTGAGAAGGGATATCAAGTCTGGTTTACTAAGGAGACTTGTGTGATCAAGGATAGAATGGTAAGATGATTGGAATAAGAGAAAAAACTAGAGGTAATGTATTTTAGTTGAATCCTACTAAGATGACATGTTTGATTGCTAAAGTTGATGCCAGTTGGTTATGGAACAAAAGGTTTTTTCACATAAAATTTGACAACATTTTGAAAGAAAGTACCACATTTGCAGTAAGAGATTTTCCTAAAATTTTAAAACTTACTAACATGGTATGCAAGGAATGTGTTATGGAAAAGTAGAAAAGAATTTACTTTCCTAGCAAGAAATTCACCATAGCAAAAAAATTGAAGATTGTTCATACAAATATAAGTGGTCCCACATGAACAAGAGGATTCAATGGTGAAAGGTATTTTAGGATTCTTATTCATGATTTTACTATAATGATTTGGGTAGCATTTCTTAAAGAAAAATTAGAAGCATTTGATAAGTTTAGATTACTTAAGAACACGGTTGATAATGAATTAGTAATGAAGATTAAATGTTTAAGATATGATAGCATGGAGAATTTACTTCAAAATAAATTAATACCTTTGTGAAGTTAATTGCATTAAGACACAACTTTTAGCCCCTAAAACACCTGAGAAAAATAGTATTACTAAAAGAAGAAACAGATCAATAACCTAGGCAACAAGAGCTATGTTGTTCAAGAATGATGTAGAAAAGACATTATGGAGAAAAGTAGTGAATAAAATAGTGTATACAAAAAATAGAGTTCAAATAAGAGTAGTTACATACAAGAATCCTTATGAGTTATAGTTTGGACATGCACCATCAATAAAATATTTCAAATTTTTTGGAAGTAAGTGTTATGTTAAGAGAGATGATTACATTGGTAAGTTTGATCCGAGAAGTGATGAAGGTATGTTTCTTTGTTATTCATTGAAAATAAAATCTTATAGATGTTTTAATAAGAGAACTAAAACTATTGTTGAGAGTGCAAATGTTAAAGTGCATAAAAAGTTTAGAATTTAGGAAAGAATACTTGATTATGATTCATATGAAGAGGCCTATCCTAATATTGATCAAGAAAATGTTGAGTTGTTTTATAAAATTGACAATGATTTGCAGAATGAGATTCATGTTGAAGAATCAAGAGAAGAACCAAGATCAGAACCTAGAGTTGAAGCAATAATTGAGATAGTAACACCTAATACAAATTTGATTAGGAATCATCCTATTGATCAAATTATTGTGAGAAAATAAAAAAGGAGTTATGACAAGAACTAAGGTACAATAGGAACTATGTTTGATTTCTCAAATTGAACCTAAGACTATTGATGAGACTTGTAAAGATAAGAATTGGATTAAATAAATGAAGGAAGAATTAGAACAAATTGAAAAGAATAATACTTGGGAATTGGTCCCTAGACCTAAGGACAAATATGTTATAGAAACTAAATGGGTTTTCATAAACAAGATGAATGAACAAGGTGAAGTTGTAAGAAACAAATAAAGATTGGTATTGAAAGAATGCTCACAAAAACAAGGTATTGATTATGAAGAAACATGTGCACATGTTGCAAGAATTGAAGCAGTAAGAATTTTTTTGGCCTATGCATCTTATAATAAATTCAAAGTGTATCAGATGGATGTGAAGTCAACATTTATGAATGGTGAATTAGAAGAAGAAGTCTACATTGAGTAGCTAGATGGTTTTCCTTTGACTCAAGAAGGAGATGTGGTATGTAAACTGAACAAAGCCTTATATGGACTAAAACAAGTACCTAGAACCTAGTATGCAAGATTGGACAAATATTTGTTAAAATTAGGATTTTTTGAAGGCACCACAGATATTAATTTTTTTTAGAAAGAAATAGAGAATAGTATATTAATTGTAGTCATTTTCATTGATGATATAATATTTGGAGCTGAAGATGAAGTGAGTGATAAATTTGTTGATGAAATGAAGATAGAATTTGAGATGAGTATGATTGGAGAAATGAATTTTTTTTTAGGATTACAGATTGTGAAGAATAGTCATGGTATTTTATTATCTCAGACCAAGTATTTGAAATACTTATTACAGATATTTGGATTGGAAAATTGTAAGCATGTTGGTACACATATGCTAACTAGCCATAAGCTATCTAGAAAAGATGAGACTCCTGCAGTTGAATAAAGGAAGTATAGATCTATGATTTGAGGTTTGCAATACTTAACTCATACAAGACTAGATATATCACATGTAGTTGGTATTGTTGTGAGATTTCAAGCTGATCCTAAGGAATCACATTATGTAGCAGTAAAGAGAATATTTAGATATTTAAAAGGTACAACTGATTATGGGTTGTGGTATGATAAATCAAATGATTTCACCCTATGTGCATATACAGATGTAGATTAGGGAGGTAGTGTGGATGAAAAAAAGAGTACAAGTGGTGGAGCATTTTTCTTGGAGGAAAATTGGTTTCTTGGCTAAGAAAGAAACATAATTGCATTTCAAAAAGCACAGTAGAAGAAGAATATGTAGCAACAAAAAATAATTGTAATCTGACAATATGGATGAAACAAATGTTGAAATATATTGGAATCAAGTTCAATGAGCCTTTTATCATACACTATGATAACAAAAGTATAGTAAGTATGTCTAAGAATCCTATGTTACATTCTAAAACAAAACATATAGAGATCAAGTATCATGTTGTAAGAGAGAAAGCTGTAGAAAATGAAATCATAATTGAGTATATTAATACAAAGGAGGAGATTGCAGATATATTTATGAATCCATTACATAAAGATACATTTGAGTATTTGAGATGTATGCTTGGGGTTATGCCCCATCCTACTTTTGAGTAGTGATGCATAAAGTTGCATTAGTCCAGTGGTATAGAGAACTATCTTTCTAGACTGTATGATGATGGTTCCTTTATGGGGGAGTATCTATGTTTTTGAGCTGATTCATGAAGGACTCTTTCATAAAAAGGTATCTTTAATTAGTGTATTTGGAAATTCAGGCTTGTATTGGATTGACACAGTGATGCTTACTTTTCCATTGATGTTAATGGGGGAGAAGGATGCATGAAAAAAATTGATTTGAAGATTGATGAAGGGGTTTTGAAAAGAAAATTATTGGGAAGAAGGTGTTAGGAATGAATGAAAAGTGTTTTGGCAGTCATTCTGTAGCAGTTGTTGTTGCATTCATGACTTGGATTGTCATTGATGTCAACACAGTGATATTCTAGATATTAGCAGGAAAGTAGGTACAATTTTGTTTTACACACATGTTGTATTGAAAATTGGATTTTTCACAATTGATGGTATGTTCTTTGGTGTGTTATTAACCTATGGTTAATAGTGCAAAAATAAATTCATTCATTTGTAAGAGTTATGAGCATTTTGGTGAAAGCAGTGTTTAGACAGTGTTTCTATGTAGCAATGTTCAGAAATCGGAGGATATCTCTTAGCTGGGATGGAATCTAATTTTGTGTAGTTAAAGGGATGTTGGAGACTCATTAATGATGATGTGGTTCACAATGCAAACTTTGAGGATATGTTTGGAGAAAGTTACAGTAACTAGAAGCTGATAGTTTTATGTGAATTTTGTGTGTAGCGTGTAGAATTTATTATTTTGTAATTGAGGACCGACTCATTTGTAATTATTTGAGTTTGGTATATAAGAAGGAATTTTTTCTTTATTATAATGTGTACTATGAAGAGTGAGATGCGAATATATGCATGAAGTGAAGAAAAGAGCTAATTAAGTGATGAAGGAAGACTTGTGAGTACAAAGATCTGGAATTGTGATCTTGTGTAGTAGAGAGTGCAGTTTTGGTATAGTGTGAAGGAGGTAATATATTTCATATTATTCTATTGAATAATTCTAAGATCTTTTGGAAAGTGGGTTCAGAGATCTTGCCTTGAAGCTGTTTGGGCAGTGGGTCCTTCTATCTTCCATAAACTCTTAACTGGGTTAGAATCTTTTAACATAGATTCAAAATCTCCTAACAAGGATTTATATGTACTAAATGTATTTCATAAGACTCCTAATAGGGTCCATCCTCTAACAAGGAAATTTCATATTAGTGCATCATTTTGTGGGCATCATTCCCATTGGGGTTTACTCTTTTCAAGAGGTTCCCTAGTTAACATATCTTGTGTTATTGTGCAATTGTGTATGATTATCTTTCTATGGTTGATCAGTACATTGATTATATTGTTTAAAGTTGTTGAATGGAAAAATTATCTGATAACTGATTCACCCCCCCCTCTTAGTTATCTTGGGGATCTTTACTTTCTAACAATTGGTATCAGAGCAGCAGGTCCTTGAAAGAAAAGTTTAACAACTTAATGAGATCCATGGCAAATTTTAGAAAAGAAAGCCCTAAGTTTGATGGAGTGAATTTTGACAGCTGGAAAGAAAAGATGAAGACACATCTATTGTGTTTAGGACCAAGTTATTGGTTGATTACAAAGAATGAGAAGACTATCATTAAGGAAGATAATCTACAGGCAGGAACTAAAGATGAACTAGATCTATTCATGTGTAACATACTTGCAAGAGAAGCACTTTTATCAGCACTACCAGAGAATGAATATAGTTAGGTAAGATGTTTGAAAACATCTCATGCAATTCAGAAAGCTTTACATTCTACTTTTGAAGGTGATGAACATGCAAAGAAGGCTAGATTACATAATTGGATTTGTGCATTTGAAGATATCAGAATGATGGAAGATGAATCTATTAGAAGCTAGATTGGTAGGATGTCTAAGATTGTGATAGGAATAAAGTCTTGTGGAGGTGATAAGATAGAGAATGAAGTGATATGGAAAATTCTGAGAACTTTGACACCAGTATTCAAGCAGACAATGTAGATGATTGAACAAGTGATACCTTGTACATTAAACTTTTCAAGAGAGACTCTTCTTGGAAGATTAGAAACAACAGAGATGAACTTGAGATTATCAGGAGAGCTACCTAGAATGGAAACAACATTCAGTGCTCTTAGCATTAGACCTACAAGAAGTACTAGTGTGAATGGAGATTAAGCTAGCAGTAGTAGATCTGAGGAAGATAAGAAGATTGAAGAAGGTATTACATTACTTGTAAAAAGAGAACCAGATGGTAAGAAAATCTTTAAATGTTGGACTTGTCAAGAATATGGTCATTTTGCATCTAAATGTCCTAAAAGAGTTAAGAAGTATAGAAGCAACTTTAAACCTAGGAGATCTAAAGAATGTTATTATGCAAATGATGAAGATTTTGAAGCAGGAATTGAAAAACATTTAAGTGACAGTGATAATCATAACTTTGAGGAAATACGATTTGTAGCAATTAAAGAAGAAATTTTTGAATCTAATAAAAGGGAAGAAAAAACATTAGTTTCACAAGTTGAAAAGAAATCTGATTGGATTATAGACAGTGGTTGTTCACATCATATGACTAGAGATAAAAGAAAGTTTGTTAAGTTAGATAATTATGATGGAGGAATTGTTAGGGTTGGTAATAATGCACCTTATTTGATTAAGTGTATAGGATCTATTACTCTTGATGGAAAGACTAACACTGATGATGTTTACTTTGTTGATGGACTAAGACATAATCTACTAAGCATTAGACAATTGCCTAATAAGGGTTATCAAGTTTGGTTTTCTGAGAAAACTAGTGTGATAAAAGATAAAGATGGAAATCTGATTGGAAAAGGATCTAGAACTAGAGGTAATGTATTTCAGTTGAATCCTACTAAGATGACATGTTTGATAACTAGGATTGATGACAATTGGTTATGGCATAAAAGGTTTTATCATATAAACTTTGATAATATTGTCAAGGTGAACACTACACTTACGGTAATAGATTTACATAGAATTATGAAACCTACTAACATGATTTGCAAAGAATGTATGATGGAAAAGTAGAAAATGAGTTCATTTCCCAACAAGAAGTTTACATCGGTAGAGAAGTTGGAGATTGTTCATATAGACTTGAGTGGTCCTACTAGGACTAGAGGATTCTATGGTGAAAGGTATTTTATGATTCTTGTTGATGATTTTACAAGAATGATGTGGATTGCATTTTTGAAAGAAAAATCTGAAGCATTTGGTAAGTTTAAGATCATGAAAAGAAAAATTGAGAATGAATCTGGAATGAAGATTAAGTGTCTAAGATCTGACAGAGGTGGTGAATTTACATCTAGAGAGTTTAACATTTTTTGTGAAATGAATGGTATTAAGAGACAACTTTCAGCCCCTAGAACACCAGAACAAAATGGTATTGCAGAAAGAAGGAATAGGTCAATAACTGAAGCAGCAAGAGCTATGTTGTTTGAAAATGATTTGGCTAAAATTTTTTAGAGAGAAGCAGTGAACACAATAGTATACACTATGAACAGAGTACAAATCAGAGCAGATACAAACAAGACACCTTATGAATTATGGTTTGGACATACACCCTCAGTTAAGTATTTTAGAATTTTTGGAAGTAAATGTTATATAAAGAGAGATGATGATATAGGAAAGTTTGATCCTAGAGGTGATGAAGGAATATTTCTTGGATATTCTTTAAAAAGAAAAGCATATAGATGTTATAACAAAAGAACTAAGACTATTGTTGAAAGTGCAAATGTAAAAGTTGATGAGAAGTTTAAAATTCAGGAAAGAATGCTTGATTATGAATCTGATGGAGAAGCACAACCTTAGCCTAACATTGAAAATGAAAAATTATTTTTTGAAACTAATAGTGATTTGATAAATGAAAGTCATACTGAAGAAGACAAAGAAGAAAATAAAGAAGAAGCAGAGAAGAATCTGCAGTCAGAACAAGATCAGTAGCTATGACACCTAAGAGGTATACTTCAAGACATCACCCTGTTGAGCAAGTTATTGGAAGTTTAGATAGAGGAGTTTTGACTTGAAATAAGGTACATTTATGTTTGATTTCTCAAATTGAACCTAAGACTACTAATGAAGCTTGTGAAGATGAACATTGGATCAATGCTATGAAAGAAGAACTAGAGCAGATTGAAAAAAACAAGACATGGGAATTGGTCCCTAGACCTGAAGACAAGAATGTGATTGGAACAAAGAGGGTATTCAGAAACAAGATGAATGAACATGGAGAATTGATAAGAAACAAAACAAGATTGGTATGTAAAGGATATTCACAACAAGAAGAAATTGACTATGAAGAAACTTTTGCACCTGTGGCCAGACTTGAAGCAGTGAGAATGTTTCTAGCATATGCAACTTACAAGAAATTCAAAGTATATTAGATGGATGTGAAGTCAACATTTTTGAATGGTGAATTGGAAGAAGTCTACATTGAGTAGCATGAAGGTTTTCCTTTGACACAAGAAGGAGATATGGTATGTAAGTTAAAGAAAGCTTTATATGGTTTAAAACAAGCACCTAGAACCTGGCATGCAAGATTGGATAAGTATTTATTGAAATTGGGATTTATAAAAGGAACAAAAGATAGTAACTTATACACAAAAGAAATTGAGAATGGTTTGTTGATTATAGTTATATTTGTTGATGATATTATCTTTGGAGGAGAAGATGAAGCTAGTGACAAATTTGCAGATGAAATGAAGACTGAATTTGAGATGAGCATGATTGGAGAAATGAAATATTTTTTGGGATTATAGATAACACAAAGCAAGGAAGGTATATTTGTAAGTCAGACTAAGTATTTAAATGAATTATTGAAAATATTTGGAATGGAAGATTCTAGACCTGTTGGAACACCTATGGTAACTGAACATAAGTTATCTAGCAAAGATGAGACAATAGTAGTTGAGCAAAAAAAGTACAGATCTATGATTGGAGGATTGCAGTACTTGACACATACAAGACCTAATATAGCACATTCAATGGGGATTGTAGCAAGATTTCAAGAAGAACCTAGAGAATCACATTATGCAGTAGTAAAGAGGATACTAAGATATCTGAAAGGAACAATGGATTATGGATTATGGTATGAGAATTCTGATGATTTTACTTTATGTGCCTATACTTATGCAGATTGGGAAGGCAAAATTGATGACAAGAAAAGCACCAGTGGTGGAGACTTTTTTTTTAGAGTAAAATTGGTCTCTTGGCTAAGTAAGAAGTAGAATTCTACTTCACAAAGAATAGTAGAAGCAGAATATGTTGCAGCAGCAAATAATTGTAATCAGATTATTTGGATGAAGTAGATGTTGAAGGATATTGGAATAAAGTTTGATGAGCTTGTTGTTATACATTGTGATAACACCAGTATAGTGAGTATGTCAAAAAATCCTATTTTACATTCTAAGACTAAACATATTGAGATCAAGTATCATGTTGTAAGAGAGAAAGTTGCAGAAAAAGAAGTAAGATTGGAGAACATAAGTACAAAGGAGTAGGTAGTAGATATATTTACAAAGCCTTTACCTAAGGATACATTTGTGTATCTAAGAGGTATGCTTGGGGTTATGCCCCAACCTATTTTTGAGAATTGATGCAGATGATTGCATCCGTCTAGTGGTATATGAGCCCTATCTTTCTTCTGGATTGGATGTTGGAACTTCCTCTATGGGGGAGTTTATGAGCTGAGTCATGAGGACTCTTGTTATTGTATTTTTATAAAAAGTTTCTTTTGACATTAAGTTGTTGTTGACTTAGTGATAGAATTTCTATCATTGATGTCAATGGGGGAGAGATATACATGAAAAACATTGTGGATTGTATGAGAGAGCTGAATAGGAAAATGAAGCAAGATTTGATTTGATATTTTGCAGTGATGTTGCAGTATTGGATTTTTGGAACATTTGATGTTTTTCATCTATGTTTCCATCAATGCCAATGGGGGAGATTGTTAGGAATGAATGCAAAGTGTTTTGGCAGTCATTCTATAGCAGTTGTTGTTGCATTCATGACTTGGATTGTCATTGATGTCAACACAGTGATATTCTGGATATTAGTAGGAAAGTAGGTATAGTTTTGTTTTGTGCACATGTTGTATTGCAGATTGGCTTTTATGTAGTTGATGGTATGTTATTTGTTTTTTTATTAACCTATGGTTAACAACGCAAAAATAAATTCATTCATTTGTAAGAGTTATGAGCATTTTGGTGAAAGCAGTGTTTAGACAGTGTTTCTGTGTAGCGATGTTCAGAAATCAGAGGATATCTCTTAGTTGGGATGGAATCTAATTTTGCATAGTTAAAGGGATCTTGGAGACTCATTAATGATGATGTAGTTCATAGCACAAACTTTGAGGATATGTTTGGAGAAAGTTACAGTAACTGGAAGCCGACAGTTTGATGTGAATTCTGTGTGTAGCTTGTAGAATTTATTATTTTGTAATTGAGGACCGACTCATTTGTAATTATTTGAGTTTGGTATATAAGAAGGAATGTTTTTCTTATTTTAATGTGTACTATGAAGAGTGAGATGCGAATATATGCATGAAGTGAAAAAAAGAGCTAATTAAGTGATGAAGGAAGACTTGTGAGTACAGAGATCTGGAATTGTGATCTTGTGTAGCAGAAAGTGCAGTTTTGGAATAGTGTGAAGGAGGTAATATATTTCATATTATTCTATTGAATAATTCTAAGATCTTTTGGACAGTGGGTTCAGAGATCTTGCCTTGAAGCTATTTGGGCAGTGGGTCCTTCTGTCTTCCATAAACTCTTAACCGGGTTAGAATCTTTTAACAGGGATTCAAAATCTCCTAACAGGGATTTATATGTACTGAATGTATTTCATAAGACTCCTAACAAGGTCCATCCTCTAACAAGGAACTTTCATATTAGTGCATCTTTTTGTGGGCATCATTCCCACCGGGGTTTACTCTTTTCAAGAGGTTCCCTAGTTAACATATCTTGTGTTATTGTGCAATTGTGGATGATTATCTTTCTATGGTTGATCAGTACATTGATTATATTGTTTAAAGCTGTTGAATGGAAAAATTATCTAATAACTGATTCACCCCCCCCTCTCAGTTATCTTAGGGATCTTTACTTTCTAACAGAAGGATGCATCTGATGATTGATTTGATGATTTGATGATTGAGGAAGAGGATTTGAAAAGTTAAAGAAGAACAATAGAGTTGCACTTTGGTATTCATGGAACTTAGATATTTTTCATATGTGTTTCCATCAATGCCAATGGGGGAGATTGTTAGCATGAATACTGAATATGTCCTATGGGGGAGTATTCTAGCAGTTGTGGAGTAGTTGCATGTGTTTCATTCATGACTATTTTTGTCATTGATGTCAATGCACTAATTATACTAGAGATTAGCAAAGAAGAATATGAAGTTTGAATTAGCGCACATGGAAAATTTTAGAAGAGGTTATGAAGAGTTGGGGACATGTTCCTTATGGTGTCTTGATATCATTGTTAAGAGTGTGTATGAAAATTTAATTATTTGTATCAATTATGAGTAATTTAGTGTAAACTATATTCTGTGAGTGTTCCTGAGAAGTAGTTTGTAATAATCGGATTATATCTCCTAACAGGGATAGAATCTGGTAATGTGAAGTTATACAGAGGTTGAAGACATTGCAGAGGTAACTTGGATGAGTCAGCATAGTCATAGGTTACAGGTGTGAAGATATATTAAGTTTGTGAGCTGACAGTTTTATGTGATTATGGAAATATTATGTAATGTGTAATGTTTTATATTTTGTAATTGGTTAAGTCTAATTGGCCGACTCAATTATGAAATATTGTAAATTTTATAAAGGAAGGATTATTTTCCTTGATTGCAATAAAAAAAATGATATGAGAAGTATATGATGCGAAGGTAAAACAATGATTGATGTATGATGCAAAGTAAGAAGATTCGATAGTGAGATCTAGTGAAGCATTTGGTTTGATTTTGGCATAGTTAGAAAGGAGGAGTAAGTTTCTAAGATCAATAATTATTGGTATTATTCTATTTATATAATACAAAGATCACTTGTACATTGTGTTTATAATATTTCCCTTGAATTTGGTTGGACAGTTGGTCCTTATGTCTTCCTTAACTCCTAACAGGGTTAGAATCTCCTCACAGGGATTCAAAGTCTCCTAATAGGGACTGATATGTATTGAATGTATTTCATAAGACTCCTAAAAGTTCCATCCTCTCACAAGGAATTTTCATATTATTACATATTTAGTGGGTACCATCCCCACTGGGGTTTACTCTCTGATCAAGAGGTTCCCTAGTTAACATATCTGGTCTCCTTGTGTATGATTATTTTTCTATGGTTGTTGTTTATGTTGATTACACATTTCAGATTTAATAAGCTTAATAACAGTTGTATTTATTAGATAACTGATCCCCCCACCCCCCTCTCAGTTATCTTGGTGGACTTTTCTTTCTAACAATCTATGCATGTGCTGACCACTTGCCAACAATATCCCCCTTTGGCATTGATGGCAACACTTAGTGCAAAAATGACTAAGTGCAACCTGAAGACAAAAATGTAAAAGGAAATATATGCAACACATAAATTTTGACACATAGCCTTTAGAGAAAACTTTTCTTTTATTTAGGTTTTCATTTTACATTTGAATACATTTTTTTTCTTCTATCTCTCCTCCTTTGACATCAATGGAAAAGGCTGCCAAAAATGTCTGACGTTGATGACAAAATGACAAAATTGAAAATGTAAAAAATTATAGCTAAAATTTTTGTGGTATATCTCTATAGCTGGTCTTCAGGATCTATATCTCTGCATCACAAGCTACCTTAATTGCCTCTGCAACCTAAATTAGCTCATTTAGACCAAATGCAGCCTTGTCTACCTCCTCTACATCCTTAGGTATTAATTCCTAAAACGCTTTCAAACGAAGCTGAAGGTCTTCATGAGTACTCTTCAAGACACTAATCTTGAGAGTTAAAAAGCTTCTTAATTTTGAAAATCTCCTCTAAACTCTATCTTTTTCTAACTAGAGAGATTTGTTCCATGATAATGTTTGTTTCTTTATTTATATCCATAATTTTCTTAATTACAAAATCCTTAGAGAGTTTTTATTAAAACCTCTTCATCCTAATCTATGATATCTTTTATGCTCTTTACATGATTGTGCAAAGTCATATAGAGTTTATATAGGTCATGTTCATCCTTACAAAAATATATTATTTCCCTTTTAGTGGAAATTAATGTACTAAGATCACTCTTGATCCCATCAAGAGTGTCTTTCATCCTTAGTCTTTTGAAATCTTCTACTAGTTTAATTGTAGCTACATATTTTTGTTGGAAAGTTGACTATATTGGTGGATATGACTTAATATAGTGTTTTCATAATGGCAACAAAGTCATATGATATTTTGGAGTCAGCTCTTGTGATAAGAAGATCATAAATTAGCTAAGTGTTGAAGACTGGACAATATATAGAGTACCTAAAGGTCAGAGCATCAGTGCACATGCATATAGTAGAATTATGGTATGTGCCCTAGAAGTTAAGTTGGTAAGACCATATTCATGCTAAGTCTAAGAGTGCATGATCAGAAAATTCAGTATGAGGAAGATACAGGGAGTTCAAGTTGCATAGACAATGAATGCTAGAGAAGAACAAAGCATGCAGCTGACTGTTGGTGTTTTGGTTAGCAGTTATATTATTATGTTGTAAAAGATATGCATCTATCATAATTAGGTTGTAGACATGTAATTAAATTTTTTTGTAAACATGCTTGAGCCAATTCAATTGGAAACATTGTATGTAATCGGTTAAAGGGCCGACCTAGTTAATTTTTTTGTATGCGCATATAAATATTAGGTGCATCATTGTAATTAATAATGAGATTTTTTGTAGAATTGAAATAAGTAGAGAAGAAGTGTGTGAAGAGTTGATAAGATGTATTAGAGCTTTACAAGAGGTCAAAGCATTAGCGCATCAAAGGAACTGATAAGACAAGCAGTGTCACAGTGCCAGTTCATCCAACAGATATAGTGTGTATTTAAGATCAGAAGGTTGTAGCCTTCACCACTTGAGAAGTGAGCTCTAGGACAGTGAGTCCACACCGCTAATAGGGTTATTGTAAAATAATCCTAATAGGGTCTGACCCTTGACCATGTCACTATACTAAATACATTGTAAAGAAACTCCTAATAGGGTTAAGGATCTTCTAACAAGGATCATAAATAACTAGTACAGATTATTAGTGGGTGTCAATTCCCACTAAGGTTTTTACCTATTTGGGTTTCCCCATAACCACATTGGTGTTATGTGTTGTTTTCATGTTTCTTATTTATGTTGATATTCATTTTAGTACTTAAGCACTAAATTTAAGTTTAAGAAGTAAAGTGAAAAGATTGAATATAGTGAACATTGATTCACCCCCCCTCTCAGTGTTCCCATTCCTAACACTTGGTATCAGAGCTCTGGTCCTGATGTAGGAGCATCCTGGGTATAAGAGTAATCTTGCATCACCCAAAAAATATTTTTATTTTTGTATTCAATAAGGGCTATCTTTTGTAGAGCTGTTATTTATGGAAACTTGCTATTTTTAGTAAGTTGGTCTTACAATCTCAGAATGTTCTGATTTTACATGTGGAGGTTCATCTCAGTCACATCAGCCTACCAGCAAAGTTTCATGGCTAGATCAAGTCTAGTTTTGAAGATATTGAAGATTTTTAGTATTGGCAGTAGGGTACAGAAACTTTGAACTTAGTTTTGAAGGCTGTAGAGGCCCCGGATGAGGTCAAAAATTTGGGCAACAAGCACTTATGAAAATCAAGCCTGTAGAGCACTTCGTGGTGTTTTCAAAATGGGGTTATAATAGTCAATCAGGTCAACTGGTGATGACTTATGGTCTCTGGAAGTCAAGCCACTTGAAATGGCAGAAAATAATTTTCCTTCAAAATTTTTGTTCAGGTTTCAAAAGTTATTTTGAGCCGAATTTGATGTAATAAATTGAAAAATAAAATAATTCTAAGTTTGGTCGGCCCTTAGGGGTAAATTTCTGGAACCTTCTCGGGCAGTGGAAAAATTATTATAAAGAAGGCCCATAGTGTTGTCTAGGACAGTTCTGGGTAGTAGATCTGGGTATTGATTAGAGGCTTTGTCCTATAGAATATTGTAAGGGAATGCCCATGTGGCTTTGCATATTGTAATTCTGAAAGTTTGTAATTCCACATTTGTGGAGATAATAAGAAGCCGATTTTATATTCTTGCATATTGTTGTTGTTGTTTCTCTATTTTTGTTATGTGTTTGTGGTATTAAGGGGAGCACCCTTCATCAAGTGGTATTAGAGCAGGAGTTCTTGAGCATGTAAATAGATCACCAACTATGAGGTAGTTTGCACCAGGGCTGTGGTTAGGGTTTTAGCATGCATTGCAAAAATGCCTCCATGAAGGGAACATGGTGGAAGAGCTAGTGTTGTAACACCTAAGGTTAGAGTGCTCCAGAGATAAGTGCGAGCATTGCAAGAGGAGATTCATAGAGGAATGAATCTTAATGTCAGAGATGATAGCAAGGATGAAGCCGAAGAAGAAGATCAAGAAGGAGAAGTCAAAGTTGTGAACCAGGAGGAAGAAAGATTTTTTTGAGCCATTTCCAAGATTGGAAAAAGACCTAAGATTGAGGTTCCTCCATTTTTAGGAAATCTTAACCTAGAAGAATTGATTGACTGGATCAATGAATGTGAAGAATATTTTGAGTATGAAGATATTGAGGATCCTGATAGGGTCAAATTCATGAAGGCCAGACTGAAAGGTCATGCGAAGATCTGGTGGCAAGAGATTCAATTGGAGAAAAATAGAAGAGGGAAATATAAAATCACAAGATGGGATCAGATGGTGGATAAATTGAAGTGACAGTTCATCCCTATTGATTATGAGCTTGACCTACTAAAGAAAATACAAAGTTTGAAGCAAGCAGGATGATCTGTTCAGGAGTGAATAGAGGAGTTCTATCGAATCCTCATCAGAATAGGCCATACGGAGGCTGATAAGGAGAAAGTTTCTCATTACCTTAATGGGTTGAGGCCCAACATTTAGGAGGAGCTGAATTTGTTTCAAATGAATAGTATTGAAGATGCATACTAGTTTTCCCTAAAAGTGGAGGAAAAGCTGAACAAGAGGTTCGAGAGCAGACAAAATGGAAGAGGTCATGGTGGACGATCTGGTGGATGGTCATATGGAGGTCAAAATGAAGATCCAAAAAAGAAGGATGATGCCAGTAGTAGTCAAAATCAGAGAGGAAACAATTCTAATCATTTTCAAGATCAGAATAGTAGAGATCAAAGAGGAAGGGGAAGAGGACAAGGTTTAGGAAGAGGAGGCTTTCGTGGAACATGTTTTCACTATGGAGAAGAAGGTCATAGGGCATTTGAATGTCCTCAATGCCAAGGAAGGACATATAGGAGGAATGAAGGCCAGGCCAGAGTTGCACATGTAGGTGAAGATGTCAAATCATCAAATTCAGAAGATGTTGAAAGAGGAGAAACATTGATTAACAAAAGAGTCCTCCTAAGTGGTGAGAATGAACTTGAACAAAGGAGGAGCCTATTTAGCACTAGATGCAAGTGTGAGGGTAAATGCTATGATGTGATTATCGATAGTGGAAGAACTAAAAATTTGGTGTCAGAAGAGATGGTGACAAAGTTGAAGCTCAAGAGACAAAAACACCCACATCCATATCAGATTGTCTAGGTGTAGGATGACCACAAGGTCATGGTCAGTGAACAGTGCCTAGTAAAGTTCAAGATCGGCGGGTACCAAGATGAGGTACTATGTGATATCATATCTATGGATGCATGTCATATGTTGTTGGGTAGACCGTGGTAGTTTGATAGATGTGATGTACATGATGGTCGTGTGAATACCTATTCCCTTACAAAGGATGGAGTGTGACATAAGCTAAAGCCATTGAAGGAGACTAAAGAAAAGGTATGTGGTAATGCAAGAATAACATTTGTTGATGGAAGAAAATTCCTAGATGGTATGAGGCATGAGTATGTGTTCTTTGCTTTAATTCCAAAAGCTGGTAAAGAAGAAGTAGAGGATGTACCTGTAGAGGTTGCAAATTTGTTGAATGAGTTTCAGGATATTGTATCTGATAATGTACCTGATGGATTACCAGCAGTAAGAAAGATCAGTCATCAAATGGATTTGATTCCAGGAGCTAGTTTTCCAAACAAGGCAACACATAGAATGACACTAGCAGAAAGTGAAGAGTTGGACAGACAAGTACATGAGTTTTTGCAGAAGGGGTTAATTTGAGAGAGTCTGAGTCCCTATGCTGTACCAATGGTATTAGCACCAAAGAAGAATGGAGAATGGAGGATGTGTATAGATTCCAGAGCAATAAACAAGATCACAATCAAGTATAGGTTTCCATTGCCACAAATGGATGATATTATGGATTGTTTGAGTGGAGCTGTGTATTTCTCAAAGATAGATCTGAAGAGTGGATATCACCAGATTCAGATCAGAGAAGGAGATGAATGGAAGACTACCTTCAAGACAAAGGAAGGACTGTATGAGTGGTTAGTCATGTCTTTTGGGCTAACCAATGCACTGACCACTTTCATGTGGCTAATGAATGAGGTTCTAAAAGAATTTTTGGGTAGGTTTGTCATTGTGTACCTAGATGATATTTTGATCTTTAGTAAGAAATTGGAAGAGCATATGATGCATATTCATATGGTGTTTGAGAAGCTGAGAGATGATAAATTATTGATTAATTTGAAGAAGTGCAATTTTGTGAAGAAAGAGTTAGTGTATTTGGGATCTGTAGTTTCAACAGAAGGTCTAAAAATGGACCCAAAGAAGGTATAGGCTATCTTTGAATGGCCTAATCCAAGGAGTGCTACCGAGGTAAGATCTTTTCATGGTCTAGCTAGTTTTTACAGAAAGTTTATCAGAAATTTTAGCAGTATTTGTAGTCCCTTGACCGAGACAATGAGAGGGGACAGAAAAGAGTTTAAGTGGACTAATGGGGCAGAAAATAGTTTTCAATTGTTGAAAAAAAAGTTACAAAACAACCTATTTTAACACTTCTAGATTTTAATAAGTTGTTTCATGTAGACTGTGATGCTAGTGGTACTGTAATAGGAGCTATTATGAGCCAAGAAGGTAAACCTATTGCTTATTTCAGTGAGAAGTTAAATGATGCCAAGAGAAAATATTATGTTTATGATCAAGAATTTTATGCTATAGTTCAGGCATTGAAGAAGTGGAGACACTATCTGCTTCCTAATGAGTTTGTTTTGTATACTGATCATCAAGCTTTGCAATATTTGAATAGTCAAGGAAAGTTGAATCAAAGGCATTTGAAATGGGTTGAGTTTTTGTAGAGTTATACATTTGTTTTGAAAAATAGAAGTGGAAAGTCTAACAAGGTTGCGGATGCTCTTAGTAGAAGACAACTATTGCTGACAGAGATGTAGATTGAGGTGGTTGAGTTTAAGAAACTCAAGAATTTGTATCCAGAGGATCCTAATTTTGGTGAAGCTTGGAAAGCTTGTAAAGAACCTGTTACTATAGACAGGACGAAGTGGCTAGATTTTATCATCTAGGATGATATGCTATTTAGAGGGAGTCAGTTGTGCATTCCATGAAGTTCTATGAGGGAGAATCTCATCAAAGAGATGCATAACAGAGGATTGGTTGGATATTTTGGTTGAGATAAAACCTTTACTTTGGTTAGTGAGAATTATTATTGGCCACAATTGCAGCAAGATGTCAAGAATTTTGTACAGAGTTGTAGAGTATGTCAGATGGTGAAAGGAGTGAAGTAGAATATAGGGTTGTATCAGCCATTACCTGTACCAGAGAAGCCTTGGGAGGATATCAGTATGGACTTTGTTCTTGGTTTACCAAGGACACAACAGGGACATGATTCAATTTTTGTAGTAGTTGATAGATTTTTGAAGATGACACATTTCATTCCCTGCAAGAAGACTAATGATGTTGTTCATATAGCAGAATTATTTTTCAGAGAAGTAGTGAGACTACATGGTTTGCCAAAGACCATAGTTTCAGATAGAGACACTAAGTTCATTGGATATTTCTGGTGTACATTATGGAAGAAGTTGAAGACAAATTTGAAATTTAGTTCATCACATCATCCACAGACTGATGGACAGACAGAGGTGGTGTATAGGAGTTTGGGAAATTTACTGAGATGTTTGGTTGGAGATAAGCCAACAGGATGGGATTTGATTTTACCATAGGTAGAATTTGCATATAATAATTATGTCAACAAGAGTACTGGTAAATCACCATTCCAGATTGTATATGGGAGTAGTCCCAGAAATGCATCTAAGTTGAGAAAGATAGATAATGGAGAAATAAGTAGTGCTGAAGTTGAGGATTTTGTAGAACATTTGAAGAACATCCATGAGGAGGTGAGGAAGCATATTACCAAGATGAATGTGCAGTATAAGACTAAGGCAGATAAGAAAATGAGGCATAAGGAATTTTAGGTTGGAGATGAAGTCACGATTCATTTGCGGAAGGAGTGATTTCCTATTGGTACATATAAAAAGTTGAAAATGAAGAAGTTTGGGCCATGTAAGATACTGAAGAAGCATGATTCAGGAAATGCATATGAGGTAGAATTTCCTACTAAGCTAAATATTTCAATAGTGTTTAACATTTTAGATTTGATAGAGTATCATGAAGGAGGTGTTGAAGATGAGGTTACAGTAGCACAATGGAGTATTCTAGCAACCAGTTTAGATATCAAGGAGATTGAAGACATACTGGATAGCCGTGTTGGCAGAAGCACAAGGAACAGGACATATGAAGAGTATTTGGTCAAATGGAAAGGATGACCTATGGAAGATTCATCATGGCTAACAAAGGAGGAGGTTAACCATCTTGGTTTTCCTCTGCACACCTGAGTCATGATGGGACCACTTCTCAAATTACCCCGGGTGTCTGATGCAGGAGCATCCTAGGTATAAGAGCAATCTTGCATCACCCAAAAAATATTTTTGTTTTTGTATTCAATAAGGGCCATCTTGTGTAGAGCTGCTATTTATGGAAACTTGCTATTTTTAGTAAGTTGGTCTTTCAATCTTGGAATGTTTTGATTTTACATGTGGAGGTTCATCTCAGTCACATCAACCTACCAACAAAGTTTCATGGCTAGATCAAGTCTAGTTTTGAAGATATTGAAGATTTTTGGTATTGGTAGTAAGGTACAGAAACTTTAAACTTAGTTTTGAAGGCTTTAGAGGCCGTAGATGAGGTCAAAAATTTAGGTGACGGGCGCTTGGGTGGGTCAAGCCTATAGAGTGCTTTTTGACATTTCTGAAATGGGGTTATAATAGTCAATTAGGTCAATTGGTGATGACTTATGGTCTCCGAAAGTTGGGCCACCTGAAATGGCGAAAAATAATTTTCCTTCAAAATTTTTGTTTGGGTTTCAAAAGTTATTTTGAGCCGAATTTGATGTAATAAATTGAAAAATAAAATAATTCTAAGTTTGGTTGGCCCTTAGGGCTAAATTTTTGGAACCTTCTCGGGCGGTGGAAAATGCCTATATAAAGAAGGCCCGTAGTGTTGTCTAGGATAGTTCTGGGTAGTGGATCCGGGTATTGATTGGAGGCTTTGTCCTATAGAATATTGTAAGGGAATGCCCATGTGGCTTTGCATATTGTAATTCTGAAAGTTTGTAATTCCACATTTGTGGAGATAATAAGAAGCCAATTTTCTGTTCTTGCATATTGTTGTTGTTGTTTCTCTATTTCTGTTATGTGTTTGTGGTATTAAGGGGAGCACCCTTCATTAGGTCCTTAGCAAAGAAGTTTAACCACTTGAGGAGATCATGGAAAAAGTAGAAATGAAACATCTAAAAAAGAATCTTGAAACTACTCTTGAAGACTTGGATAGATCTAAAAAAGAAATTGAAGAACTAAAAGAAAAAGGCAGTGATGCTCAAGCAGTCATCAAAAGGATAAGAAAATATTTGAAAGAATCCTCTACTAGTGACTTAGGGATAATCATCAAGAAACTAAATGAAGAAAATTCATCCCTCAAAGAACAGATAGAAGAATTGGATGATAAGATAACCAACAATCAAGATGTTTATGATGAATAGATTAAAGAGAACCTTCAACTGGATGAAGAATTGAGGCAAGAAAATATGGAAATTTTGGAGCTAAGAAACAAAAAAGAAAGCTTGGAATTTGAATTAAAAGAAACAAAGAATCACATTGATAAACTTCACACTAGTTCTAATTTGATAGAATCTCAGTTATATTCAAGAAGACTTAAAGGAGATACTAGCTGCATAGGGTACAATGAAGCACAAAACCAGATTGATAACATGCAAGGAAGAATGAAAGCATCAGATGACACCACAGATGCTAAGGAGACTGGAAGTAAGACTAAATATCATGTTGAACCATCCAAGAATGAGCACAAGCCAATACACTAAACTTTTTATGCATGTAACAAGCATGGACATATAGCAAGAAATTGTATAGAGGTAAGACCTTTCAATGGTTACTATTATTCATGCAATAAATTTGGTCATAGAGCTATGAATTGTAAGACAAGTCAAAAGAACAAGACAACATAATTAGAGAAATCAGAATCAGCCAGATATAAGAAGTTCTCAAAATGTTACATGTTATATATGTAACTATAATGGTCACTCAGCTAGATAGTGTAAAATGGTAAACCATGTCAATGTGCCAAGGAATAGAAGGCCTCCAGTTATTTTTCACTCATGTAACAAGGTTGGAGACATCTCAAAGTTTTATAGATCTAGAACGCAAAGTCAAGAAAGCCCTAAAAATCTAGAAGAATCAATTCTAGATATTGAAGGAGAAGTCAAGTTTGTGAAAAATTTAGAAGATGCAAGCATGATTTGGTCAGAGGAAAAGAAGGATAAGGTTGATGAGCATGTATTGGATGCATCCACAGTGGACGCACCCTCTACATCTAGATGAATGGACCTTAGGGTCACAAGGGGAGCTAATTTAGCTATAGATCCCTACATGGCTAGTACACTCATCATTAGAGTATGCACCTTTGGATTTAACCTTTTGGAGAATAATAGAGGCTATGTGCAAGAGCGCACTTCCTAATTGATAGCAAAACAAAATTTGGAGATTTTCAATGAAAGTTTGGTTTACACGACAAGCATTAATGGAAAATTTTTTACTTTAAAGTACATAGAAGCTCTTATATCTCTCATTACATTCAAATTTAGAGTGATTAGAGAGCAATGGAGCCCTAGCATTTGAGTGTGAAGGATTGTAGATTGATTCACCAATGTTTAGCAAGTGCATTTGATTGGTTGTGGAAGCCCTAATCTATCGTGTTGATTCAGAAGTCTTTGAGATCATTTGGAAAGTGATATACAAGGAAGTAATGGCTACTCCCATTGTATTTGATGTGGTAGAGAAGAAGAGATATGTGTTTAAGAGGCATCCATTCAAGTCCACACTAGATGACCTAGAAGGTGCATTCTCCCACACTACCATGGGTGTTATGCAAGTGGAAGATATCAAGGCTTACATATACTTCAAGAAAGAACTAGTAGGTTTGGATAGAATAAGAGGTCACTTGGAAACAATGATGAAACCTGATAAAACCTCCATGGATGAGTATGCATAGTTGGAAAATCATCCTATAGTGGAATATGCTACGGCTTATGAGTTCTATGAGTCGAAATGGATCAAGATCCTACTTGGCAGCATCCATGATGACCTATTTTGGATAGGTGAAGTACTGGTTAGGATAATAGGAGACCTAATTCATGAGATGACAAGACTCTCAATAATAGGCATCATTCTTCTAGTAGGCAAGGATATCAAAAAACTTGTAGAAAAGGCTTGCAAATCAAGAAGTGATAGGTACGGAATGAGAATAGAGCCTATAGAGGAGAAAGACATCAAATTGATGTCCATGATACCGGGATACAAGTTCTAGCACATTAACAAAGTAAATAGTGTGTTAGTGGTGACCATTCTAGTAGCAATAAGGTTGGTAAGAGAGAAAGGAGAGTTTAATCTATGTGAGATCTTGCATGCACAGCTAATAGACAACATAAGAGCCATCAAGTATGACAAGATCAAGATATTTAGGTTTGGGTATTTAATAATCTATATGTACTTCCATATTCTTGGAAAGGTGTCTAATTTGTATCTAGACAAATCTATTCCCACTATGCCACATATATCCTTTAAGGCGTCCATAGAAAGTACCCTTAAGGATTACATGACATTGGAATTAAAGACATTTAGGGCCAAAATATATATGAGATATAGAATTCTAGAGAGTATTGTTGAGAAATACAAGGACACAATTTGTTTCATGGTAGAGACTGATACAACATGCATGGAGGCCATTGAACCAAGAACAAAGTGGATTCCTCCATTGGGATATGAAGTTGAAGAGCCTATTCTAGAGGCTTATGCTCAAGTTCTATTGTCAGCACCTAAAGACCCCAATGAACCTAGATGGGAAAATTATGAAGAGAAAATAAGAGGAGTAGATGCTGTATTGAACAACATAGCGACAAAAAGGAAAGTTTCCAAGGCCACTTTGGGGATTTTGAGAATTCATGGAGTATCTCAAGAAGACCTAGACAAAGTAAGGAAAGAGAAGATTTCTTTGTAAATAGAGAGCACAACCACAACAAAGAAAAAGTTTGATGATCCAAAGATGAAGAAGGTGAAAACTAAGAAATTAGATGATTAGAAGGGTAAAATAGTTATTACCCCTCCTGCGCCCATAGTAACAATTGATCTTACTGATCCTCTAGAGTATAAGACAATAGTAAAGAGGAAGAAAGAGATTAGCACTAGTCATCCATCCTCGCTAGTAACATGAAACAAAAAGAATACTCAAGCACCCCCAGAGGTAGGCTTCAAACCTAGTCTTCAAGTATTGAGTAAAAGGATTGTTGATGAAGGAAGGATTGATCAAATAGGAAAATTTTATGAAAAGTATAGTGAAATAGATTAAGTCAGAGATTCATGGCATGATGGTCAAGCACATGCTTAAGTTTAAGAAGATAGTGCTAGAATTGAAAACTATGATTCTAGACAGTGTTTGGAAAATTTTAGACTTCTTAAAGAGACAAGCAATGGAGGAAGATCTGAGAATAAGAGAGAAGATCTTAGATGAGATTTTACCAGCATGTTCTTTAGAGGAGAAGACCTTACTATTAGATCTGGTGAAACCTCACCTTAGAACCAAGACAAGAACACTAAATATCATGGATAAGAACTATGAATTGGTTGCTATATAAATAGAGAAAGCATTTGAGAAGGTTTTCATGAAAAGGAACATGTAACCACCTACTGCACCCACTGCTCAAGTGCCCTCAAAGGAATTCAAGGGGGTAAAGCCCAATAATGCACTAGTGATAGGTCCTTAGAACTTAGTGCCTATAGTTGTAGTACCCAAAGAGGCAGAGAAGCTTGCACCTATGACAGAAGCACAAAAGGGTGAAACAATTTTCATTGTGTTGCTACACTTTTGTTGCATATATCCCTAAGTATATATTTGAACTTTAGATCATGTGTAAATTCCTGGTATAGATGTGTGTTAGTGTTAATTGAGTCTAGGTCTAAGTCTTTCTCAAGATAGGAAGTCCTTGTCGAGTTTCCCCTCCATTGCCTTCTTTTCTATAAGCCGGGTGGGTAATTTAAATCTTAGTTACATTGGGGTAAGTTATAGATCTGAACCTAGCAAGGAAGATGCTCCACTTTTGTTCAGTCGCATGATCGCAAGAGCTAGAGAAGTGCCATGCAATCATGCGACAATGGAAGTTTGGGTAGGTAAGAGAAGTCAATGAAAGAAATAGAGGAAGTCAAAATTACAAGTCCTGAAGTATGAATGACTCGGTGGACTGAAATGCTCAAAGTATATGAAAACCCCTGCTCTTCATTAGATGTTTTCATTTTCCAACATTGCAAAAATATGAGAATTTCCTATGGACAAGCAGTGGAAAATGAATTGTAGAGAAATTATGATTGGCCTTTACATTTAAGTTTGGGAATTTCATGTCATTTTTTATGATTAAAAGCTTAAAGTAGTCATGGATACCAGATGAAGGTGATTGTATGCAAGCAGAGAAATTGAATGCCAGGACTTGATTTGAAGCATGAAACTTGATCAATAGAGTTGATGGGTCTCCTTTTGATCAGTTACCATTCATCATGCATTCATAAATATATTCAAGCCCAACCATGTAGAGATTGAAGACACATACATTTCTCAGAATCATCTCCAACTCAAAGATCGCACCCAGAGCACGTATCTACTATTTGGCACATGATTTAAGTATGATAAAATAAGAAATGGGTCCCATTCAACTCAGACATACTCATAGAAAATGCAAAAGCCATAAGCAAATTGCATATAGATTATGCTCTAGATCACCCCTCGGTCGATTAAGACTAGAATAGTGATGTCAAAATACACAAGGCTCAAGTTCATGGTAGGTGTCTTCTTTGTTGGAGGATGGACTCATATACTAAAACAAAGCGGTTGCATGATTGCAAGAATTGGAAAAGCACCTTGCGATCATGCGATAATGAGATGGAGAGTTATTCATTTGGTGTGGATGGCAGTTACAAAAATTCCCCAAAGGTGAAGGCATGAGAGGTGCATTGCAAAGAAGTGGGAAATGGGAAGTTCACTGCATTTTTCACACCCAAAGTAAAGTTTTCCACCGCTGGAGTAGCGAATTTGAGATTTTTTGCCAAAGAAACATCAATCTTACCAAACCTAAATTAACAAAAATGAGAAGGGAAAACATATTGACCACTTCCAAAGAAATTTCACTGTGGGACCCACGTACTTCAATAGCACAGATGCGCCAATGATAGAGCGGTCACATGATCGCAAGAGGTAAAAAAGTTCCTTGCGATCATGTCACAATGAAAAGTTATAGATCCAAACCCGATAAGGAATAATTATTAAATGTTATAATAGTTTACTTAGAGTGGTCGCATGATCGCAAGAGGTAAAAAAGTGTCATGCGATCATGCAACATTGGAAGCTTGAGTGGATGGAAGTGCAAGTATAGAGGAACTGGTGGTGGGATTCAACTAGGAGACTACTGCTGTGGTCATGGCTATGGTTGGATTCTCACAAAATGGAGATAGAGGAGGAATTTGATGTAGTAAGATGGCTAGATAGATTTATAATTCATCAATGTTCTAGATTTGGTGATTACCGAAAGGATGATATCTCTTCTTTTAGCTTGAACTCAAATTTTGCTACATTTCCATAGTTCATGTTCAATCTCAGGTGCTCACAATTTCTACTAGTTTTTGATAGTAGTCTAGATGAGATAGCTTATTTCCGCATGCTACTAGACAAAGAGAATGTTACAAGATGTTGGAGATAATTGCAGTAGTTAAAGAGTTAACCTAAGAACATGCCAAGTGGCTCATCTGGCACAGTCACATGAAAATTCCATCATGTGAAGAATTGGTGCCTATTTTAGTGGCTGCCTCTACTCATAGAGAAAAATTATATAAAGAGATGAAATCAAAATAATTCCTCTTTATGGTAATTTTGTAACTAACAGGGTAACGACTTGTCTCCTATCTTTTTGTCTTCTGGAAGTTGGAATGTTTTCAATTCCTATGAGCATTGTACATTAGGAATCCTATATGTACTATTGAGGAAGTTAATAGAAAGGTCAGAAAATTCTAGTGTGAAGCTTGTTGTAGAGACAATTTAGTTTTGTGCCATTACTTTACTGTCCACTTTCATTATTTGTATGTGATGTTATTTCATTCATGTTGAATTGGAAGTAGTGAATGAATAGAGTTTTATTTCATTGTTTTCAGTTTGATCAATCAATAGAATAATCAAAGAGTTATAACTGATTGTGAGATTTCATCACCATACTGCATTTGCATTATCATATTTTCATAATCTACATTTTCATACTCTTATGTTGTGGGAATCATAAGATTGTGAAGACCATAAACATAACACCTCTGCATTTTGACCCTTGCCTAATATTTCACTTGCCTAGGTGAAACATAGTTTCCTTTATTGTTCTCTGGTCAAGAACATACCTGCAATAGGAAGTAGGAACCAAAAAAAATTCATTGAACATCATTCACATAGGAAGTTGTACCTTAATAGAGAGGGAAATTAGCTATTCATAGAAATAGTTTCCCAACTATTCTGTACAGTTGTTCTTGATCACAAATTGGGCAAAATAAAAGGAGAATCAGAAGAAGAACAATCTATTTACCAATAGATTTTTGGTGACTCTGTTGGGGAGAGAAACAGTTGCATGATCAGAAAGCATGTCATGAGGAGATGGTGCTACCTCATGATAATATAATTCTAGTACTTCAACTGAACTGAAGCACTTGAGAGAGAATTATGCAAAGCTTAAAGAAGAGTAGAGTGTGAAGCTCAATAGCACTAATAACTAGTCACTTTGGAGCAATTAAGATATCTTAGGAGTGATAAGGAACAAGGTGAAAAGGACCCAACTTTCCATAATTTAGAAGCACTTAGATTTCCCTTGTTAGAAGTACCTCATCGGAAAGGTGGATGTCAAGCTAGAAGAAAGCCTTCATCACCACCAAAGGTAGTAAGTACATTTTCCACAACTTGCCAGGTATTAACTTTGCACGGGGTTGTTCCTCCACAAGTTATCAATTTTCCACAATATCCTCTACAAAATCAACTGAATATGGTTGCACCTTGGGTAGCTACTACTGGGCCAGTTAATTTTGTAGTCTATCATCCTCTTCCTTCTGGTTCTCGGAAGAATTTACCTAAGTTCACAGGAGATGGGAAAGTTACTAAAGATGAACATGTTAGTCCATTTTCTAGTCATAGCAAAATCTTGTGAAAATGGCCTCTTCCCTGTAAATGTTTTTGTAAAGTGCCCTTAGCCCTGTGTTCTTCAATGTTTCACCTTACTCCTATCCAAATTGCACATATTGAAGTGCAAAACCTAGAAATTTATTCAAATTCTATGGTCTGCAGAAATACAATTTCAAAAATCTACCTCGGTGTCAAAAACCCACAATATTTTTGAAAATCCATGATGTTTTCAACCTGTGTGTTGTTTTTGACCCTGTGCTTCCTACATTTGTGCGCTTATCCTTTGGCATTGAAAACTCTGTGTGTTTTCAGTCATTTCTCTATGTTGAATACTTTCTATGTTTTCAACCTTAGTCCTAATTCCATAGGTGTGATGGATGGTGGGGCCCAGTCCTTGTAGGGTTTCTTGTCACTCATTCTCCAGATCTCCTAGTGGTTACATCTCTTATTCGGTGACTTGGCGACTATGTTGTCATGCAATCTCTTATTTCTGGTAGTTAGGTGCCTAACCTTCAGTGACTCAGTGACTGTTAGTCATGTGATCTCTGAGTGTTTGGCAGTTATCAACTAACATTCAACAACTTGGCGGGCGGTTAGTCGCATAGTCACTGAATGCTTGGTAGTTAGTTGGTGGGCCCGGTATTTCTTAAGCAGAGTGACAATGTAGGGAGATCTATGGTTGGCATGTGATCACATGGAATATTCTCTCCCCATGCGATCATGCACCCACCATCTGATCTTCCCAAAAGGTAAGACTTTTCTGTGCAGTGGGTCCTGTGTCAAGTGACTCAGCGGTTGCAGTGAATGGTGTGATGACAGGTGGCATCAAGTGGACCCAGGTGGGGTTTGAGGTTGGTGGAGTGGATAAAGATCTGGTGGTGCTGAAAAAATTCAATTTGTTCACATGTTCGTGCAATAAAAGGGTAATTCGCTAGTTCATTTGGCAATTCAGCGAATAGTGGTCGCGCAATCGCTAAGTTTTTAGCGATGATGGATAGTATTTCATGAACTGGTGAAAGTTCTTCAGTCGCCAGTTCACTAGATAAAGTGGGGCCGGTGTTTTTGGTGACATGGTGCTAACATGGAGGCTTGTCACATGTTTGCATATCCTGTTTCCTAGCTATGTGATCATGCGACAATGGTTATAATGTTGCGGTTGCGGAGTTAAGGTGGGTCCAAGGTTTCATGCTACTAACATGCTTATTTTTTCATTTGCCGAGGGATTTATGAGGTGGCCAAAGATTCTCAGGGTGGTTTGCAGTCAGTATTGCGCGGTTAAGAAGCCACAGTCGCATGATCGCAAAGGTTAGTTTGGTGCCTTGCAATTATGCAACCAAGCACATATGAAGCCAGAATTCTTGTGGTAGTTAAGTTGGTGACCACTTGATTGCATGACTAGGGGCAAATAGTTAAAGAGTGTAAAGCCCATGAATTGCATGGTGACCATTACAGTTTGAATTTGAATTTTTGAGGGTTTTCAGCGATAGAAAGGACTAAATTTCAATGCAGAAGTGATTGGAACTGGTAAGAAGTAATTTGTTTTCCATTGCAGTGTGGTCTAGCATATGATGATCATTTGTAGGGATCTATACCATGTAAGGAATGATTACAATCTTGGCTCAAGAAGTGTTTGTAGGTGGTTGATTAGACTAGTTTTTATGGCAATCTCCTGATCTTATGGCTTGATCTTAATGTCAGTTTGAGATCTTTTATCTTTGGGTTGCCTAACTTTCATGCCCCTGCAATAAATTTTTGACCGTTTCTAATTGGTTTAGATATTGTAACCTATGCCTTAGCTATTCGTAGCTTGTTGCAACCTGTTATGGGTTCCCAAGGTAGCTAATGGTATAAATTGTAAAATTTTTGACTTTGAATGGGTTCTAGCTTAGAATTCCTTTCTGGTTCTAGTGAAAGGTTTTGTTCTAAAGATTTCTCCTTCTCTCTGTATATAGAGTGTTCCTCTTTCTCTTGTTGGTTTAGAGAATATAGTGCATATTGTAATAGATTTGTCTTATGTGTGAGGATTTAATATATTCTTACTATTACCAAGCTATCTCCATTTGAATTCTGGATTCATTAATCATACATCAAGGGTGTTTGATTTTTCTATTTGCACTGCCTATGTGCTTGCAAGTGGGGTTGTCTTCGCAGAGATAACTAGTTCAGGGTTAGTGTCTATGTATGTATGAGCTGAGGTGTCAAAGATATTTCATGCTTGTCTTCCAGTGGATTCTAGTTAATGTATTGTTTTTTTATAGGTCTCTTCTAAGGGGAGGGTTAAAATCCATTGAGTGGATAATAACATACTTAAATACATAGGTGGGTGCTAAGTTGAGGTTTGGTCATGGTGTGTGATTGATGTTAGGCATCAACACATTGAGTATATTATTTTCTTATTTCATAGCTGTCCCTTGCAATATTGTATTTGACTTTGTGGCCCATTGGATGAGGCACTGGTCTATCAGAGACTCAGGGTATCTCAGGGGTCCCTTCAAAGTCCTTTTCAAATCATTTCCATTCAGTCCCACCCTTTCTCTTTCTTGCTGTTAGTGTAGGTCTCTGGTTATCAGACTCATTGCATGCAAGCAGGTTATTGCATCAGATTTAGTTTCATTGGGGTACAGGATACCTATAGGAGTCTTGTAACTATTCCACAATAATACATCTATAGGTCTTTCATTTATCAAGAAGAGTCATGAGTGTGTAGATGATGTAATACCTACCTAAGTGATGTAGAGCTCAAAGCAGGAGGATGCCCTTGGTCCTCATCAATTGGCACTTTTCCCTATCAGACTTTGGAGCAATGACTAATCAGTTTGTCAATCATAGTGTAAACTTGGCACCATGTGGGAACAAGTTTAAAAACCAACAAAATGGAAACTCTGCTGGGGAGAGTCTAGAACAGAGTCTGAAGTAAAAACAACATTTGCAAAATTTTCTCACCTAGTTGTGAGTGGTGGCTCTGATTTGTCTCTATGTGATCAGTGTTCCTTCTGATAAACAGTGCATGTTATCCTAGTGAGTTTTGGTTGACTGAAAGAAGAAACACAAAGATCAGTGAAATACTTTCCTCTTCAAGGAGGTGGTGACTCTACACTATCAAAATCTGATGGAGCTGCATGGTGAGCTCTAGATCTACCCTGCCTTCTAGTCAATAGGGTCTTCTGCTACAAAACTTTCAAGTATTCTCTTATTGAAATGTTTCCCTATCAAGTGTGTAGCACTACTGTAAAGAGATGAGTGTTTGTGGGAAGTTCCTCATGGAGGAATATAGGCCCTTTTATTTTGATGGCATTGAAGGTGCCCCTAATGAGTTCTCTACTGAGGATGGGAAGTGCTTGCTAAGATTCATGGCTGGTGGATCTGTTTTTGCAAGCCAACATGTTGATGTTGTCATGGGTATTTTTGGAGATATGGATGTTGAACATGAAGATATTTCCATGAGGCTATTTGTTCACACATTTTTTGATGGTGCAAGGAAGTGGTTCTTGTCCTTGCCTTTATGTTCAATCCCTTCTTAGGATGTGCTGAGAGCTAAGTTTGTTGAGCATTTTGATAAGGTTGCTGCTCTTAAGAAGGAATTAGCAAGGTTGAAAATGGTGAACTGACAGTTAGCAGAGGACATAAGATTGCTAAGAGTGGTGGCTCTTGATGATGTTCATGAGGAGGCCAATGTTTTTGATGTTGATTCTCACTATGCAGAGAGTGTTGACTATGAAGCTGATTCTGAGATCAGTTCATATGAGGATGTTAAAGATGAATTTGATGATGACAATATTCCCTTTTTGTCTACAGATTTTTCTTCTTGTCAACATGAGAGGGCAATTTTTTTGTCCCGGATTGATGATGTTTTGTGTGAAAGGGAAGATATTGAATATGATGTAGATGATGATTCCTGCATTGATTTATTCACACAAGATGATCTAAGGCCAGACATCTCCATTCTTGTCTTGGATAAGAATGATGTTTGCAATGACAAGGATGTAGCTGATGAAGATGATATTGAGGCTCAAAGTCCACTAGGTAGTGAAATGATTTCAGCACTCTTGGCTGAACAGTTCCAAAGGTATGCACCTTGTGTGGACTTTGATTTGTAGCTCCCCTGTGATATAGTCTTTGACACTAATAATGAGGCCAGTGTTCAAAGTGACCATGAAGATCCATTTATATTAGGTCCCCCCTCTAGTAGTGACTCTGTAGAAAGAGAAGTAGAAGGACATGATAGTGTGTTTTCTTGTCATCAAGATTACAATGATGAACAAATTTCTTGTTCAAGCCCTTTCCCTATTTCTGCTAAATATGATACTAAGTGTGACAGTATTGAAGACCCAGTCTTCAATAGTTGGGATAGAAATTCTTTTGGTGAAAATGATGATGTAGTGCTCCCCTGTCACCAAAGCTTTGATATAAACCTTCACTTGGTTTATGATCCAGTCAGTGAGGATGTCATGGTTGAACCAAGTTGCTTAGTGGCTGAAGTAATGTATGAAGATAAATCAGAGGGTTCAAGTTCTTTTTAGCCCGGTAACTTTGATGAAATGCATGGTAATCAATATGCTATATTTTTTGATGCATTACTAGATCAAATTTTTGCTTCCAGTTAGCAGGGAGAAGTAAACAATGTTCCCTACTTCTTGGAATACAAATGTGAGTATGATGGTTGTGACTGGAAGAACATGGGTAGTGAGCAGCATAGTTTCATTCTTCAGCCCATGAATATTCACATAAGTTTGCAGCAGGGTGGTCATAAAATTTTCAGGTGGTGGGTCACGTATGTGGATGAAAATCAGACCTTTGATTCAGGGGGGTCATTGATTTCATTTTGATGGCTTGGGGCCATCAAGTAAAGTTGTAAACCTTGTAAATTTTGTAAATATTCCTTCTCTTTCCTACTATGTGTTTCTTTCCTGGCTTGTTCCATGCATTTTTTGAGGTCTCTATGTGTTTTCCAATGGGTGGTCTACTTCTACCAGAGATCTGAATCCTTTCCATGCCTGCAAGAGCCATGCATCCCCAACTAGAGCCACCGTTAGTCCATTTTCTAGTCATAGAAAAATCCTATGAAAATAGCCTCTTCCCTGCAAATGTTTTTGTAAAGTGCCCTTAGCCCTATGTTCTTCAATGTTTCACCTTACTCCTATCTAAATTGCACATGCTGAAGTGCAAAACTGAGAAAGTTATTCAAATTCTATGCTCTGCAAGAAAATAATTTCAAAAATCTACCTCGGTGTCGAAAACCCACAATATTTTTGAAAATCCATGATGTTTTCGACCTGTGTGTTGTTTTTGACCCTATGCTTCCTGCTTTTGTGCGCTTATCCTTTAGCGTCAAAAAAATATGTTTTCGGTCATTTCTCTATGCCCAAAAATTTTTATGTTTTTGACCTTGGTCCTAACTACGCAGGTGCGATGGATGGTGGGGCCCAGTCCTTGCAGGGTTTCTTGTCGCTCATTCTCTAGATCTCCTAGTGGTTACATCTCTTATTCGGTGACCTAGTGACTTTGTTGTCATGCAGTCTCTTGTTTCTGCTAGTTAGGTGCCTAACCTTCAGCGACTCGGTGACTATTAGTCGCGTGATCTCCAAGTGTTTGGCAGTTATCGGATAACATTCAATGACCTGGCGGGCGGTTAGTCGTGTAGTCACTAAATGCTTGGCAGTTAGTTGGTGGGCCCAGTATTTCTTAAGCAGAGTGATAATGCAGGGAGATCTACGGTCGGCGTGTGATCACATGGAATATTCTCTCCCCATGCAATCATGCGCCCACCGTCCAATCTTCCCAAAAGGTAAGGCTTTTTTGGGTGGTGGGTCCTGTGTCAGGTGACTCGATGGTTGTAGCGAATGGTGTGATGACAGGTGGCATCAAGCGGACCCAGGTGGGGTCTGAGGTTTGGCAGAGTGGATAAAGATCTAGTAGTGCTAACAAAATTCAATGTATTCGCATGTTCACACAATAAAAGGGTGATTCACTAGTTCATTTGGAGATTCAGCGAACAGTGGTCACACAATCGCTAAGTTTTTATTGATGATGGATAGTATTTCATGAACTGGCAAAAGTTCTTCGATCGCCAGTTTGCCAGATAAAGTGTGGCCAATGTTTTCAGTGACATGGTTCTAACATGGAGGCTTGTCGCATGTTCGCATAGCCCATTTCTTGGCTATGCGATCATGTGACAACTGTTATAATATTGTGGTTGTGGAGTTAAGGTGGGTCCAAGGTGCCATGCTACTGACATGCTTAGTTTTTCATTTGCTGAGGGATTTATGAGGTGGCCAAAGATTCTCAGGGTGGTTTGCGGTCGGCATTGCATGGTTAAGAAGCTGCGGTAGCATGATCGCAAAGGTTAGTTTGGTGCCTTGCGATCATGTGACCAAGCACATATGAAGCCAGAATTCCTGTGGTGGTTAAGTTGGTGACCGCATGATTGCTTGACTAGGGGAAAATAGTTAAAGAGCGTAAAGCCCACGAATTGCATGGTGACCATTGCAGTTTGAATTTGAATTTTTGAGGGTTTCCAGCGATAGAAAGGACTGAATTTCAATGTAGAAGTGATTGGAACTGGTAAGAAGTAATTTGTTTACCATTGCAGTGTGGTCCAAGGTATGATGATCATTTGTAGGGATCTGTACCATGTAAGGAATGATTACAATTTTGGCTCAAGAAGTGTTTGCGGGTGGTTGATTAGACTAGTTTTTATGGCAATCTCTTGGTCTTATGGCCTGATCTTAATGTCAGTCTGAGATCTTTTCTCTTTGGGTTGCCTAACTTTCATGCCCCTGCAATAAATTTTTGACTATTTCCAATTGGTTTAGCTATTGTAACCTATGCCTTAGCTATTCGTAGCTTGTTACAACCTGTTATGGGTTTCCAAGGTAGCTAATGGTATAAATTGTAGAAATTTTAACTTTAAACTGGTTCCAGCTTAGAATTCCTTTCTGGTTCCAGTGAAAGGTTCTGTTCTGTAGATTTCTCATTCTCTCTGCATATAGAGTGTTCCTCTTTCTCTTGTTGGTTCAAAGAATATAGTGCATATTGTAATAGATTTATCTTATGTGTGAGGATTTAATATATTCTTACTATTACCAAGCTATCTCTATTTAAATTCTGGATTCATTAATCATACATCAAGGGTGTTTTCTGTTTACACTGCCTATGTGCTTGCAAGTGGGGTTGTCTTCATAGGGATAACTAGTTCAAGGTTAGTGTCTATGTATGTATGAGATGAGGTGTCAAAGATATTTCATGCTTGTCTTCCAGTGGATGCTAGTTAATGTATTGTCTGTTTATAGGTCTCTTCTAAGGGGAGGGTTAAAATCCTTTGAGTGGATAATAACATACTTAAATACATAGGTGGGTGCTACGTTAAGGTTTGTTCATGGTGTGTGATTGATGTTAGGCATCAACACATTGAGTATATTATTTTCTTGTTTCATAGCTATCCCTTGCAATATTGTATTTGACTTTATGGCCCATTGGATAAGGCACTGGTCTATCAGAGACTTAGGGTATCTCAGGGGTCCCTTCAAAGTCCTTTTTAAATCATTTCCATTTAGTCCCACCCTTTCCCTTTCTTGATATTAGTGTAGGTCTCTGGTTATCAGACTCATTGCATGCAAGTAGGTTATTGCATGAGATTTAGTTTCATTGGGGTACAGGATACCTATAGGAGTCTGGTAACTATTCCACAATAATACATCTGTAGGCCTTTCAGTCATCAAGAAGAGTCATGAGTGTGTAGATGAGGCAATAACCACCTAAGTGATGTGGAGCTCAAAGTAGAAGGAGGATGCCCTCGGTCCTCATCAATTGACACTTTTCCCTGTCAGACTTTGGAGCAATGACTAATCAGTTTGTCAATCATAGTGTAAACTTGGCACCATGTGGGAACAAGTTTAAAAGCCAACAGAACATATAAAAGAATTCTTTGCAGCTATAAATATTTTAGGAGTTAATCATGAAGATGTTGCAGTCTGATTATTTATGGAAACTCTTACTGAAGTGGCTACAAATTGGTTTTATCACCTGACTGATGGAGCTATCACAAGTTGGAATACCATGAGAATAGTTTTTGAAGACTGTTTTAAAACTACTGAAGATGAGCATGCTCTGTTGGCTCAACTGACATCAGTGAAGAAACTACCTTCTATGAGCATGAGAGATTTTGTTGCCAGTTTCAACAAAATTACTAATAGAATTCTAGGAGCAAGTAGACCTACAACAGGAAATTTAAAAACATTCTTCATCAACGCTATGCCTCTTGAGATAAATTTTGAATTGAGGAGGTCTCGTCCTGCAGATTTGGAGGCAGCTCAAAGGACTACTATAGATTTGGAGGATGATATGATCTCTATAGGAAGGTGGAAATGTGAAGTACAAAATAAGACCAGTACTAGTGGGACTACTTCATTAGAAAAGATGATTCAGAAGTTATCCAATGAGATTATTGCTTTGAAAAGATAGCTCCCAAAATTTAATAACCCATATCAAAGGAATTTTTCAAAGTAGGCTAGAAAATGTAGTAATAAACCTTTGCAGTTGCCTAGATTACAGCAAAGATTAGCAATTGAAGCTCCACCTAAATGAGTGAATGGGTGTGTGCTTCATTTGACCACTGATCATGATAGTGAAAGTTGTTTGGATGTGATCAGTAGGATGCAGTTTTTGACTACCAATGAACACAATTCTTCCCTATCTAGTGATGAGACTAAGTCATGCTCAAATGGTGATTTCAAAAATTTATTTTTAGAGTATGAATTAGACTCAGAGAGACAAGGAGAATGCTATGCCACCATTAATGGACACATGTATAATGTACTTACCAGAGGACAAAAGGAAAAATTAGTTGCTGATGTGAAAGTTCCTCCATCAAAACAAGGATAGCTAGCATCCAAAATGCAAGACACTGACCAAGGAATGAAGATTTTTCAATCCGGTAAGGAGTGTGGCCCTTTTGATTTTATTCACTTTTGTAAAGATTAAAAAATTCAAATTTCCACCATTGATTATCTAAAGTCCCATCCTAATGAATTAAAAAGATTTATTGAGCATTGTAAGGGTGAAAACATTGAATTGAATCATGCTACAACCTCTGAATCAGAAGATGAAACATTAACTTGAAATCTTTTCAATGAAGTTGAAAATTCTATTCAAGCCACTTCCCCAGGACAAAAACTAGAACCATTCTATGTTTGTTTATACATCAATGGGTGGAAACTAAGCAATTGCATTATCGATTCTGGAGCTTCTGATAATGTAATGTCGTATACAGTGGCTAAAGCTCTAGGCTTAACACTTACCAAAGCTAGTGGCAAATGTTACACCATGGATGCCAAAAAAGTGAGTTTGGTAGGCCAAATCAAGGACATACAGGTTGCATTGGCAGCATATCTAGAGAAGAGACTACTTCTGACCATTCTAGTTGCAGACATTCCTGTTAGCTATGGTCTATTCTTGAGCAGAATTTTTTGCAAGGATTTAGGTGGAGAGATCAAATTGGATTGGTCCCAGGCAATGATTCCCATTGGTAACAAGAGAGTAAGATTGGAACTTGAGGAGAAAGCTAAATTTACAATTCAGAAATCAGATAATCCAAAGGCTCAAATTTTATATCAGGAGTTGGAGTTTGGAAATTACATGCTATATAGAGAAAATGATGCTGTAGAGAATGAATTGGAAAAATTGGAATATGAAAGCTCTGAGAAAGGGATGCAAATTTGGACATTGGAGTTTGGTGGTAGTTGTTCATCATCTGGTTCTAGCACAGGTATTGTTTTAATTGCTCATGATGGTGAACTAGAGCCTTTAGCTTTAAAATTGGAATTTGGTAATACTAACAATTCTGCTGAGTATGAGGCATTGCTCCTTAGTATCATTGCAGCGAAAGAAAGAGGAGTAAAAGTATTGAAGGCCAGAGGTGATGCAAAATTAATTGTGCATCAAGTTAAAGGCCAGTATTTAGTAAAGCATCATAAATTGAAAAATTATCGAAATAGAGTCTGGGATGAAATTGAGGGACTAGACGCTTTCTCTATAGAATCTATTCCTAGAGAAATGAATATGAGACCAGACTCTTTGGCGATATCAGTGTCCCTATTATTACCACATTCAGATTTTAAAGACAAAAAATATTAGATTGAAGTAATTTACAAACCATCAATACCAGATAATATCGAAGATTGGCAAGTTTTTACTGATGATAAAAGTCTGCAGATGTTTTTGGAAAATGTTGAAGGTCTTAATGAAGAAGACGGAAGTGATTATCAGAACGATTCTATAGAAAAAGAGAAATAGGAAGATTCAGAAGTCATACAATTAAAAAGAAATATTATTCCACCATATTTTGTGTCTCTGGAAAAGCTCTTTAATTGACATGATACATATGTGAAGAAGAAAAGAGAAGAGAAAGGGCCAACTACAGGAGAATTTGAAGGTATAAATATTGGAACTGAAACTAATCCCAAAATTATTAATCTTTGTAAATGTTGTATGCTGGAAGAAAAACAAGAAGAAAAGAAATTGTTCCAGGAATACCAAGACATCTTTTCTTGGAGTTACGAAGATTTGAAGAGCTTTATGAGCGGAAATTTCAAACACATGATTCCTTTAAAGCATGATGTTGTGCCTTTTTGGAAAAAATAGAGAAGTTACCATCCAAAGATAGCAGACACCATTTACAGAGAGATAGATAAGATGTTGAAAGCTAGAATTATCTATCCAATACATCATTCCATGTGGATTGCAAACATCGTACCTGTAAGAAAGAAAAATGGTGAGATAAGAATATGTGTTGATTTTTGGAATTTAAATTAGGCTTCCTTAAAAGATAATTATGCATTGCCAAACATGGATCACTTATTATAGACAGTGGCTGGAGCTGAAATGATGTCCATGCTGGATAGATTTTTTGGATACAATCAAATTGAAGTAGAAAAGAAAGACCAACACAAAATGGCCTTCACAACTCCTTGGGGTACCTTTGCATATCACAAGATGCCATTTGGTTTAATTAACACTGGTGCTACTTTTCAGAGAGGTATGGATACTTCATTTGTTGACATGAAAAATAAGATAATTGTAATCTACCTTGATGATCTAATGATGTTTTCCAAGAAAAGAAAAGATCACATAGATGATTTGAAGAAAGTGATACAGCGATGCATGGAGTGTGGTATATCTCTAAACCAAAAAAAAAATTAGTATTCTATGTGACGGAAGGAAAATTTTTGGGTGATATTGTGTCATAGGAGGGAATCAAGCTTGATCTAGAATGTGTGAAAGCTATTCAGAGACTGAGTTTGCCTTCAAATAAGACAGTTGTTAAGTCCTTCTTTGGTCAAGTTAACTTTCTTAGGAGATTTGTTCCTAATTTCTCAGAGATTACCAAATGCATTGTGGATATGATGAAAAGAAGTGTTGTGTTTAAATGGAATGAGTAGGGAAAATAAGCCTTCAATGAGATTAAAGAAGAAATTGCTAATGCACCAGTCTTGAGTCATTCGGATTACAAAAAATATTTTATTATATACTGTTATGCTTCAGAGCATACTCTGTCCACAATTTTAATGAAGGAGAATAAAGAAGGAATTCGGGCATCAATAGCATTTATGAGTATACCTTTGAAAGAGCATGAATTAAAATACTCTCAGTCAAAGAAACATGCATATACTGTAGTTAAACCTCTGAAAAATTTCTATTTTTATATATTGCATTCTCATTCTCTAATTTTTGTACCTGATATTGCTGTAAAAAGTATATTAACGCAGCAAGATGTTGGCTGCAATAATAGAGGTACCTAGATTGCCAAAACTTAAGAATATGATATTGAAATTAAGCCTACTAAACTGGTCAGAGGAAATGTGTTATGCAAAGCTATAGCAGAGAACTCGGAAGAAGAGGAACCAGCAGCTAATCAACTAGTTTTAACCGTAAGTCTTCAAGATCCCTGGTTTGAAAATATTACATATTTCTTAACTTATGGAGAATGTCCTGAAGGTCTAACAGCCAAACAAAAAATGGATTTAAAGTTAAAAGCTGCTAAATATGTGATTTGGTAAGATAGGCTTTATAAGAGATCTATAGATGGCACATTTCTGAGGTGTGTTGACAAACAACAACAGGAGTGGTTGCTGAAAACTTTTCACGATGAGGCTTGTGGAGGACATTTTTCTTCTTCAATCACAACTTTTAAAATATTAAGACAATGTTTTTATTGGCCTGGCATGATCAGAGATGCATATCATTGGGTGGTAAAATGTGAAAAGTGTAAGATGTTCTCTGGTAAACCACAGCTAGCAGCACTTCCACTAAAACTGATTATTATAGATGGTCTATTTCAGCAATGGGGTCTTGATTTCATAGGTCCAATAAATATAGCATCCAGCGTAGGGCATTCTTACATAATCATAGCCATAGATTACTTCACGAAGTGGGTTGAAGCTAAAGTAACAAGGAAGACCACTTCTAAAGTAGTATGCGAGTTTATAAAGGAGAATATCATGGTAAGGTTCGGGGTTCCTCATAAATTGGTGATGGACAATGCTGCTTATTTTTCATCCATTGAAATTACTGATTTCTATTTTGAGTTTGGTATCTCAATCAGTCACTCATCTGACTATTTCCCGCAAGGAAATGGTCAAGCAGAATCAAGTAATAAGAACTTGATTAACATCATTAAGAAATTGGTGTTAGATAATCATAAAAATTGGCACAAAAGGATACATGAGGCACTCTGGGCTGATAGAGTGACTCCAAAGAGAGCAATTGGGATATCTCTATTTGAGCTAGTGTATGGAGTTGAGGCAAGCCTTTTGCTACCGCTGGAGTTGGCAACATGTAAGTTGAGGACAGTCATTGAAGATGACATTTATAAAGATGGTCTGGAGAAAAGAATCCTGTATTTGAGTAAACTAGAAGAAGAAAGGGAAAGGATGGTGGATCATATCACTCAACATCAAATGAAGGTGAAGAACTTGTTTGACAAGAAAGCTAGGCCATGCAAGTTTATGGTTGGAGATCTGATATTGCTATGGGATAAGAGGAGAGCTCCTAAAGGAATGCATGGAAAGTTCAAAAATTTGTGGAAAGGCCCTTATACTATTCACCAGGCATTTGAGAAGAATTATTTCAAGTTAGCGTATCTAGATGGAGAGGTACTTCCCTTGACCTACAATGGTCAAGATCTGAAGCTATATCAAATGGTTAATTGAAAGTAGGTAACCCCTGCATTGTATATAGTTACGTTTAGTTCCCATTTTTGTTTCTTAGTTTGGTTTTCCTGCTTTCCTCAGTTAGTTTCTTTTCCTATTTCTCTCCTTCCTTCATTTGTTTTGTTGTGTTACTACCCTCTTTGTTTATCCTTTTGTGAAACCAAAGATTAGGATTCATTGCTTAAACATGGAAATGTTTAAGTCCCCAGATGGAGCCAGCTGTTGCCACACTTTTGTTGCGTATATCCCTAAGTATATATTTGAACTTTAGATCATGTGTAAATTCTTAGTATAGATGTGTGTTAGTGTTAATTGAGTCTAGGTCTAAGTCTTTCTTAAGATAGGAAGTCCTTGTCAGGTTTCCCCAACATTGCCTTCTTTTCTGTAAGCTAGGTGGGTAATTTAAATCTTAGTTACATTGGGGTAAGTTATAGATGCTAACCCAGCAAGGAAGATGCTCTACTTGTGTTCAGCTACATGATCACAAGACCTAGAGAAGTGCCATGCGATCATGTGATAATGGAAGTCCGGGCAGGTAAGAGAAGTCAATAAAAGAAATAGAGGAAGTCAAAATTGCAAGTCCTGAAGCATGAATGACTTAGTGGACTGAAATGCTCAAAGTATATGAAAACCCCTGCTCTTCATTAGATGTTTTCATTTTCCAACATTGCAAAAATATGAGAATTTCCTATGGACAAGTGGTGGAAAATGAATTGCAGAGAAATTACGATTGGCCTTTACATTTAAGTTTGGGAATTTCATGTCAATTTTTGCAATTAAAAGCTTAAAGGAGTCATAGATACTAGATGAAAGTGATTGTATGCAAGCAGAGAAATTGAATGCCAGGACTTGATTTGAAGCATGAAACTTGATCAATAGAGTTGATGGGTCTCCTTTCCATCAGTTACCATTCATCGTGCATTCATAAATATATTCAAGCATGACCATGTAGAGATTGAAGACACAGACATTTCTCAAAATCATTTTCAACTCAAAGACTGCACCCAGAGCATGTATCTACTGTTTGGCACATGATTTAAGTATGATAAAATAAGACACGGGTCCCATTCAACTCAGACATACTCATAGAAAATGCAAAAGCCATAAGCAAATTGCATATAGATTATGCTCTAGATCACCCCTCGGTCGATTAAGACTAGAATAGTGATGTCAAAATACACAAGGCTCAAGTTCATGGTAGGTGTCTTCTTTGTTGGAGGATGGACTCATATACTAAAATAGAGTGATCGCATGATCGCAAGAATTGGAAAAGCACCTTGTGATCATGAGACAATGAGATGGAGAGTTATTCATTTGGTGTGGATGGCAGTTACAAAATTCCCCAAAGGTGAAGGCATGAGAGGTGGATTGCAAAGAAGTGGGAAATGGGAAGTTCACTACATTTTTCACACCTAAAGTAAAGTTTTCCATCGCTGGAGCAGTGAATTTGAGATTTTTTGCCGAAGAAACATCAGTCTTACGAAACCCAAATTAATGCAAATGAGAAGGGAAAAAATATTGAACACTTCCAAAGAACTTTCACCATGGGACCCATGTACTCCAATAGTGTAGATGCACCAACGATAGAGTTGTTGCATGATCGCAAGATGTAAAAAAGTGGCTTGCAATCATGCGACAATGAAAAGTTATAGATCCAAACCTGATAAGGAATAATTATTAAATGTTATAACAGTTCACTTAGAGCAGTTGCATGATCACAGGAGGTAAAAAAGTGTCATGCAATCATGTGACATTGGAAGCTCGAGTGGATGGAAGTGCAAGTATAGAGGAACTGGTGGCGGGATTCAACCAGGAGACTCCTATTGTGGTCATGGCTATGGTTGGCTTCTCACAAAATGGAGACAGAGGAGGAATTTGATGCAGTAAGATGGCTAGATAGATTTCTAATTTGTCAGTGTTCTAGATTTGGTGATTACCGAAAGGATGATCTCTTCTTTCTACTTGAACTCAAATTTTGCTATATTTCCACAGTTCATGTTCAATCTCAGGTGCTCACAATTTCTATAGGTTTTTGATAGCAGTCTAGATGAGACAACTTATTTTTGCATGCTACTGAACAGAGAGAACGGTACAAGATGCTGGAGATAATTGCAGTAGTTAAAGAGTTAACCTGAGAACATGCCAAGTGGCTCATCTGGCACAGTCACGTGCAAATTCCCTGATGTGAAGAATTGGTTCCTATTTTAGTGGTTGCCTCTACTCATAGAGAAAAATTATATAAAGAGATGAAATCAAAATAATTCCTCTTTATGGTAATTTTGTAACTGATAGGGTAATGACTTGTCTCCTATCTTTTTGTCTTCTATAAGTTGGAATGTTTTCAATTCCTATGATCATTTTACATTAGGAATCCTATATGTACTATTGAGGAAGTTAATAGAAAGGTCAGCAAATTCTGGTGTGAAGCTTGTTGTAGAGACAATTTAGTTTTGTGCCATTACTTTACTATCCACTTTCATTATCTATATGTGATGTTATTTCATTCATGTTGAATTGGAAGTAGTGAATGAATAGAGTTTTATTTCATTGTTTTCAGTTTGATCAATTAGTAGAACAGTCAGAGAGTTATAACTGATTGTGAGTTTACATTATCATATTTTTATAATCTGCATTTTCATATTGTTATGTTGTGGGAATCATAAGATTGTGAAGACCATAAACATAACACCTCTACATTTTGACCCTTGCCTAAGATTTCACTTGCCTGGGTGAAACTTAGTTTCCTTTGTTGTTCTCTGGTCAAGAACATACCCGCAATAGGAAGTAGGAACTAGACAAAATTTATTGAACATCATTCACATAGGAAGCTGTACCTTAATACAGAGGGAAATTAGCTATTCATAGAAATAGTTTCCCAACTGTTGTGTACGATTTTTCTTCATCACAAATTGGGCAAAATAAAAGGAGAATTAGAAGAAGAACAATCTATTTACCAACACATTGACAATGTTTAAATTGCAATGGCGGCCTCAAACATTGATCTGAACAAATTTGAAGAAGCTTTTGTAAGCACTCAAGAGGCTGAAAATTTATGTGGTAACACTCCTCCTAATCTACAAGAAATATTGATTAAGGATATGACATAAGTTGAAGGAGAAAAGGAAGAAGAAAAGAAAGAAAAAGAAAAAGAAAAAGAAGAAGAAGAAGAAGAAAGAAGAATAAAGAGAAAAGGAGAAAGGATAAGTAGAGGTAAAAGATAGTGAGAAAATTGATAAGTCATCTGGTATGAAAATAAGAGTTAAACAAGAAGTGGTGGATAGTACTCCTATCACTCCACTACCTCCATTATCATTTTTGTCAAGCTTGACACTTGACACAATTAGTTTCAATTCATGGGGAGAAGAGGACATGATCAAGCTCAGTGTCTTAGCTTTGGAGAAGATGGAAAAACTACAATATTCCTTATGTGCTCATCTCCAAACAATCAATGCATTGATTTCATTTTGGAACCAACACTAAAAGTGAAAAACTAATCAAAATAACAACAATAGAATGCACCAAAAATGTATCAAATTAATTCTTCCTCTCAAATCTGATTTGGTTAGACTATAAAATGGTATTTATATCCATTTTATATTTATAAACCTTCCTAAATACCCCCAAGACCAACCATCTACCTTTTTACATCATTTTTGTAATGTTAGCAACTTTCTCAATGTTGCATTTTACAACTTTTTATGCAACTTTTACATTTTTGAAAAAATGACTTAAAAAATTTGTCAAACCTCTCTATACATATTAAAATGGAATATTTAAGACCTTTTATAATTCTTTTACCCTTCCATGGGTCTTTTACACAAATTTGACCATGTAGACCTAAACAAGACCTATTTGACAACTTGAGCAATATTGTGCACATGCTTACATTTCTTGTCAATACATTTATAGATGGATTCAAAATGAATCAATACATCATATAATTGACTTTAAATGACTCAAAAACCTTATATATCTCATAGTGACCTCTAGGATTAGGTGCTCGTACACCACAATTCATCCAACAGATATAGTGTGTATCAAAGATCAGAAGGTTGTAGCCTTCACCACTTGATTAGTAAGCTCTAGGATAGTGAGTCCACACCCCTAACAGGGTTATTGTAAAAGAATCCTAATAGGGTCTAACCCTTGACCAGGTCATTGTATGAAATACATTGTAAAGCAACTCCTAACAGGGTTAATGATCTTCTAACAAGGATCATAAATCACTAGTACAAATTATTAGTGGGTGTCAATTCCCACTGAGGTTTTTACCTATTTGGGTTTCCCCATAACCACATTGGTGTTATGTGTTATGTTCATGTTTCTTATTTATGTTGGTGTTCATTGTAGTACTTAAGCACTCAAGTTAAGTTTAAGAAGTAAAGTGAAAAGATTAAATATAGTGAACATTGATTCACCCTCCCACCCCCCCTCTTAGCGTTCCCATTCCTAACACTTTTAATGTATCAATTTTTTTTTCTATTATACTTAGAAAATTGTCTAGACTACTTATAGGATCTTCATTATGTACTGGAGGTGTAGTCAAAAGCTTACTTAATACTTGTGTTTCCTAGTGGATTGTCTTTAAGGTCTTATCAATTTTCTTCTATGATTTCTCTTTGACTTTGGAAAAAGAAAGTACTAACCACTACATTAGGTCTATGACATCCATGTCCTCTAAGTTAGTTGTAAGTGATTGAGAGCCAATTGTCAACAAACTAGGTGTAGCGAAAGGAGTGATAGACAATTATTTTGGTTGTTCCACTTTCTTTTCTATTTCCTCTTCCTTTTCTTCCTCTATTTATTTTTCCTTTTCATCTTCCTTTACCTTTTCTATTTATTTTTCTTCCTCTTTTTCTTTTTATACCTATGCCTTTTTAAGTGTTTTCTCTTCTTTTTGTACTTTCTCAGTTGACTCTTCTTGAGCGATCTTGGGCAGCTCAAGATTCTTTACTATCTTATCAATGTTGGTGAATGTTTGATTTATCTAAAATGGATCAGATGTATCTAGCTTGGTATCAAGTGAAATTCTAGCATTCTCAATGAAGAAATTAGGTAAGGAAGTTTCAACTACCTCTATCTCCTTTGGATTTTCAGCCTTTTCTATAACTTTGTTAACTGTAGGCTCTATGGATATTATTACTAGGATTGGGGTCCTTTTAGACTTACCAAGATCAATCACTCTTCTAGGATTAGCTATTTGAACTTTTCATGAGTTTCATGTTCAACCTCTTCATACTTTCATGCCATGAACTTGATGATTCTAGTTTTTTTTCTCAACATCGGTCTTAGCTTCTCAAGCAAATCTCCGATTTCACTCTCTATCATAGTAGGCATATTCTACAAAATAATATCTTGTCTCATCTTGATGTCCTTGTCAAGGGATCTTTTCTTTCTTCCTTCTAACCTTTCAAACAGGTCTTTACTTACTTGACCCTCTATTTCAATCATATTCATTTTTAAAGTGATCATGTGCTCCACAACTATATCTTCTATTTTTTTTTCTCATCTTCATGATATCTATCAAAGTATTATTCAATAGAAGTGAGCTTACCATATTTTATTACTATCTTTTGTAGAAATTTAAGGTAGGGCTTGAATAGGTTTCTTTTTGTTTTCTGACCTTTCTTCTGATTAGCTTCTTCTCCCTTTTTCTTGTCTTCTTCAAGTGCCCTTTAAATTTTCTCTTGAAGTTTTCTGTCATTTTATTTTTCTTGCTCCATCTTCTTTTGTTCCTTAGTTTTCTCTATGTCCATCATTTTGACTTCCTTATTTTTTTCTTCTTCTTGAGAATCATTTTTTTGGTTATTCTTTCCATGCAAAGATGGAGGGGTATCTAATATTTTCCTCTTCCTTCCTGGTCCTCTAAACATGGCCTTAGGTCTAGCTTTATGAGGTGTTTGGCCATGTGTATCTTCTCTTGCAACCTAGTTTTGTGATGTTCTCCTAGTTGGTGTAGGAGTGTCATCTTTTTTCTTATTTTAATTCTTCTTTGTCAACCTCTACTACTTGAGGTGCTTTAATGTTGGTTTAAGGGAGGGGAATATTGTATTTCTCCCCAAGTTCTTCCACCTTCACTCTAAAAAATTTCATTTCTTCTTTGGATATGCCATACTGACTTGCTATTTTTTCAACCAATGATTCAACTTTCTTGTCCCTTCTCCCTTTTACCAATTCTTCCATGACTGTTGTGTAATTTTCATCATACGTACCTCACCTTGGAATATTGGGGTCTGTGGGGGACTATAAGAAATGATGGATATGAATTTCTAGAATAGTATAATCTACTTCATATCTCATAGGAGTATCCCATGAAGTTATAGGTTCTACTACCTCAAAACATGTGCTTCCAGTTTCCACCATGAAACATATATCATTCTTATACTTATCCACTAGTCTCCAAGTGATCATTTCCCTTTCATGCATTTGTTTTTGGAAGAGTTTCATCATTCCCACAACCTTAGCATATCTATTTTTCTCATCACTTCTTATGTAATAGTCATTGATCATTTATATAGTACATATGTCTAGTCTCCACAGATACATGTTAGGGAATATTCTCATAACATGATGGAATATGTACATTATTAGTGACCCAAATCTGAAGTGTGTTGTTTTTTTTTTCTCTTTATCCCTACCAAATTTTTCATTAGTTGTTGCCTTAGGACCTCACTGAGGTCATAGTCTTCATCTTCAACTACCATCTTATATGCCATATAAACAAAACTAGTTGATTCACTATTTATCCTACTACTATACTAGAACTTGTATTCCAATATATTTGTGACCCGTTTAACATATTCTTGTGTTATGTCATTTACTGTCATGGCTCTCTTGTTCCATTTACTTTTTGTTAGTTTCCCCACTTCAAACCTAATGTTCATTTCTATTATAGGTATTTTACCTATCATAGTTAAACTAGTGATCTCATGCAATAGTTATTTGGTGATTTTGGTTGGGGTTCCACCAATCCATATGAATTCATCATGAATCTTACTCAACACAATTTTTATCCAATATAACTTATCAAATTAAAATCTCTCCATATATTTCACGATAAGAAAATTATGAACCTTCCTACATTCTTCTCTTAGGATTTGATCTTCATTGTATAACCCTAGCATCTCATCAAATATATTTTTACTGCCTATAATGTCAATTTTTTTGTGTATATAAGCCATGTTGTCTTCAACATGAAGAACACCAACTAGGGTATGTGAAAATGTACCCTCTTGAACCTCTTCAATATATTTGAAGGGATGACTCTTGAATTTGTATCTATTCCTTTCAAGAATGTTAAATACCTATATAATATAAAAGAGATGTGTTGATGTGAAAATGGAGAGATGAAGATGTAATTGTTTGATATATGGGATTGGGGAAGGTCGGATCTTCTTCTTAACCCAAATTCACAAAGGAAAGATCCAAATTGATTAACCACAAGAAGATGATTAATGTACAAATGAATCAATCAATGGAGAATATGAAGAAAGGAGAAAAAATTATATTACATTATGGAAAGAAGTATTGAAATATTAATTGAATTGAAGACAAATACTAACCTCAAAATATGACAGATCTAGAAAATGCTTCTTTTTGGTGTCTGTACTTAGTTTCAAAAAGTTTTGCAACCGGATCTAGACCGGAAACATAGAGATAGAGAAAACCTAGAAACCTTCTTATTTTCTAAGAAAGGTCAACCTTGACCCAATACAAGGGTAAGATCTTACCCCGAGGCACAATCTTGCCCCTTTATGTTAACCTTGACCTGCCCTATTCTAACAGACATTATGTTTGCGGATCCTAAAATTTTTTTGAAAAGGGTACTTAGATCTAAACTGTGATTCATTGTCCCACACCTGTACCTACAAGAAAAATGGTTTTTTTATTTGGATGAGGGTTTTGCCTTGGTCAAACCCTGGTTCAAAATCAAACTTAAAAATGGAATTGAAATAGAGAATGCTAGCAAGTAGTAGAAATGGATCTAACAATGAAGCTATGATATTCAATAGATATGCAATTTTATTTGAAATATAAACAAGTATGTTGATATGAAAGCTTGGACTCAACACTAAAAACCATAAATTTAAATCAAAACCTCCATGATTGTATGCTTGGAATCCACCTTGAAAGAAGAATGAATTGATCTTGAAGATGAACAAAGGAACTTGAAAGAAGATCACACCAACATGATGGATAGATCTAGGGTTTTGAATGATGAATCTTGAATGCTTGAACCAAATCCCTTCAAAGGCTTGAATGCTTGAATCCTTGATCTTTAGTGGAGAAATTGAATGCCTAAATTTAGATTATTTCTCTAATTTGTGCTTGGTCTTTCTTGAGTGCTTGATTTCACCTTATTCTTGAATTCAATGGATGATGGATGATTTCGTGATGGATAAAATGAGAGGAGAAGGCTTCCTTTTATACAAGTTAGGGAACAAACTTCTATAGAGGCTTACATAGAAGAATAGAATTCCAATTTAAACCTTTAATCTTGGAAGTGGACCTATTTTAAATATAATTTAAGATTTTACCATTTCTAAGCATGAAACGACTGACTTGAAAGTGGGAAAAGAAACTTTTTGAAAACCCAACATCCATAAACTTTAGGATTTTGAAATCTAGACCTAGGGTCAAGGTCAAGGTCGACTCTAACCTAGGTTAGGGTTGAGGTTGACCTTGACCTAGGTTAGTGTCAAGGTCAACCTTAACCTAGAAGGTCAACCTTGATCCTAACATCAAGAATCTCTGGGTTTTAGGTCAGGATGCTAGAAATAGGCTAGAAAGAGGTGGAAAGAGGAGCAGAATAGGGGAAAAAGAAAGAATCAAGCCAAAGATCCCATCAAAGGAGTCTGACATGACCCCAAACCACTTACTCAAAGGGATAAACCAGTCCTAAATTGAAATGCTTCCATTTTCTGATGATACATTTAGCCCCCACTTTAGCAAGAGTATGGATTGAATGCAAACTCTTTGTAAAGGAGAAGAAAGATCCAAGTGGATTCAAAATGAGATAGAAAAATACTTAGTTAAGAACATCAACCCCCAATCTAAGGATTCTAACTCAACATACACGCATGAGGGTGTGAAAACAAAGAAAAAAAAATAAAGACATCTAAAAGACACCAAAAGAGGAGTTAGTACAAAAACAAAACCAAATAAAATAGAAAAGGAAACCTTACTAAGAAACACTTCCTATACTAATATCATATTTGGAAAGCTATCATAAAAGTGTAAATGATCACATAAGAAAGACAAGAGAAACACTATAAATAACATAGCTTCATGATCTAATCCTACTAGCATGAAAGAGGAAAGAGAGAAAAGAAAGAGTGATTATCTCGCCTAGTAAGATGCCCACCTTACCATGAATCACCAAGGAGGGAGAGCCCAATAGGTAGCCAAACCTGATAGTTCACCGAAAAAATATGCTTTGAAGTTGTAATACATCTTCTGATAACTTTTGGAATACCCATAGATCCACATTCTTGTGTCACTATGGAATATAAAATGTATGTCTCTTCAGGATTTAGTAACTTATGTGCATTACCTTATAAGGATTTAGCATATTGAAATTGGAAATGCATATCTCTTCAGGGTTTAGCAACTTATGTGCCTTACCTTCTGAGGATTTAGCATATTAAAATTGAAAAATGTAGCATAAGGGAGACCCTATACATGCCCCCCTCCTTAGCATGGCTACCTACTAGCCAAGACAAGGAAGAGAAAGGAGGATACCTACTTCACAAAGCAAGGAGATGTCCTATTAACAACAATGTATACTATATTCTTAGTGAAGGGTATTGACCTTTACATCCAAGAGCATAGATAATCATGAAAAAGGATATGTCACTTATCAAAAACAAAAAAAATACTAAAAGAGAAATAGATCTTATCAAGAAGACTCCCACCATAGAGGAGTGCTTTAGATAAAATATCATATTTGAAAGAAAAGAAAAGAGGGACCAAATATTCAATCATCAAGCCCCTGTAATCAAGAGGAAGAGGAATCTCAGGATGAAGGAATCAAACTCTAACCCTACAGTAAGGGAAAGAGTTTATAAAGAACATGATTTTCAAAGTAGAGAAGAGGTGATGACCTAGAACAACAACCTATCACATAAAAGGATATCCATGGCCAAAACCTCAGTCATTATAATGAAATAATGTTGCATAATAATTAAATGCCACTAAGAAAAGGAAAGTAGATCCATAGATAAAGGGAAAGAAGGAAAACCTTGCCTCCCTAGGGATGAAAGAAAGGGATACCTTTGCCAAATAAATGTCTTTAGAAAAGATATCTTGAAAGGGGAACTATGGATGATTATGAACATAATATACAACAATAGGGATAGAAAGGATAACCAATTAAGCTCAAAATGAAATATATGCTAAGAGCACAATGGATCCTAGAAGACTGGATGAAATACCTCTTGCCCCCTAGTCAAAATACAAGAGGATAAAAGATCTACATTATAGAAGAGTCAAGGGGATACCCCTTATCAAAATTATGAAGGAATTGTAAAATCGCACGAGAGTGAGATATAATTCCTAAAGAAGCTCTTTCTCTAACATACATCTTGAAATGCACACAATCAGCAAGTAAATATGTATTACTATAGTGAAAAGGACATTTGCACTTGGAGAGAGCATCCTTCAGCATAGGTTTAAAGATTTCTTTCCTGGAATTCATTTACTGAATATACACATTCTTAGCCACATCTTGAGGAGTATCAGGGTAATCTAAGGTAGGTGTTGGAAGAAGGAGATGAAGAGGAGTATGATGACCAAAATCAACCACCTTAAATTGAGATTGTGAACAACCAAGAACATGCATATCTTGTTTAGGGGATAATTGAACTGGCTATTTAATACTATGCTCATTAACACCAAGCCCTAAACCTTTATAACCTTGTTTAGCCATCATATTATATCCTATAGTGTACATATCTTGTAAAGCTTCTGTAGGAGGTAATTGTTTATTTTGATCATGAGAGAAGGTTGTATAAGGTGGAATGATAGGTTTAGAAGAAGTTTCTTTACTCTTCCCATTAATATCATCATGGATCAGAGGAGAAGGTAAATCAAAGAATTCTTAGGCATCTGCATCACAAATTATAGTTTGAACCCCATCATAAGTATGGGAAGAACTAGGATTATCAGATGGAGAAATGGGAATGTGAATATTAGGAATCAGATTAGGAAGGATAGGATTATGATTAGGAAGATTAAGAAGTAGATTAGGAAGGATAGGATGAGGATTAGAAAGATGAGGAGATGGTATATCATCTACCGTATTCTTCACATAATCCAAGAGAGTGATAAGTCCACCACACACATCCTTAATCAAGGCTTTGAAAGTAGGAAGACTAGTATTAGTCAATCTCACAATAGCATAAGCAAGTGAAACTAAAGAGTAACAACCATAATGAAATCAATGATACTCTCATAAACATCATAAGTATGATAAAGATATGCTAAGAGGAGAATAATAAGAAAAATAGCCACACACCAAAGCATCTTAAAGATCTTCATAGTGAATTGAAATGGAAGAAATTATTTTTGTATTTTTAATTTATATGATTTTTTTGTTATTTTTGAAATGTATGGACATAAAAGAATGCTAATCTAATATGCAAGATCAAACACCAAAATAGAAAGAGTTGTTTATTATGGGTTCACCAAAATGTATAATATAAATGAGATGTGTTGATGTGAAAATGGAGAGATGAAGATGTAATTGTATGATATATGTGATTGGGCAAGGTAAGATCTTCTTAACCCAAATTCACAAAGGAAAGATGAAAATTGATTAAACACAAGAAGATGATTAATGCACAAATGAATCAATCGATGGAGAATATGAAGAAAGGAGAAAACCTTATATTCCATTATGGAAAGAAGTATGGAAATCTTAATTGAATTGAAGACAAATACTAACCTCAAAATATGACAGATCTAGAAAATGCTACTTTCTGGTGTCTGTACTCAGTTTCAGGAACTTTTGTAACCGGATCTGGCTTGGAAACACAGAGATAGAGAAAACCCAAAAACCTTCTTCTTTTCTGAGAAAGCTTTACGTTCACCCAACATAGGGGTAAGATCTTACCTCGGGGCACAATCTTACCCCTTTATGTTGACCTTGACCTACACTATTTCGATGAAAATTATGTTTGCAGATCCCAAAAACTTGCCAAAAAGGGTACTCAGATCTAAACTGCGATGTGTTGTCCCACACTTGTACCTAAAAGAAAAATGTTTTTTTTGTTTGGATGAGGGGTTTTTCTTGGTCAAACCCTAGTTGGAAATCAACCTTAAAAATAGAATTGAAATAGAGAATGCTAGCAAGTAGTATAAATAGATCTAACAATGAAGCTATGATATTCAATAGATATGCAATTGTATTTTAAATGTAAATAAGTATGTTGATATGAAATTTTGGACTCAACACTAAAAACCATAAATGTAAATCCAAACCTCCATGATTGTATGCTTGGAATGCACCTTGAAAGAAGAATGAATTGAACTTGAAGATGAACAAAGGATCTTGAAGGAAGATCACACCATCATGATGGATAGATCTAGGGTTTTGAATGATGAATCTTGAATGCTTGAACCAAATCCCTTCAAAGGCTTGAAAGCTTGAATCCTTTATCTTCAATGGAGAACTTGAATGCTTGAATGTAGATGATTTCTTCAATGATTTCTTGATCTTTCTTGAGTGCTTGATTTCACCTTATTCTTGAATTCAATGGATGATGGATGATTTCATGATGGCTAAAATGAGAGGATAAGACTTCCTTTCATACAAGTGATGTAGGAGCATCCTGGGTGTAAGAGCAATCTTGCATCACCCAAAAATATTTCTATTTTTTTTTTTTATTCAATAAGGGCTATCTTGTGTAGAGCTGCTATTTATGGAAACTTGCTATTTTTAGTAAGTTGGTCATAAATCTTAGAATGTTTTGATTTTACATGTGGAGGTTCATCTCAGTCATATCAGCCTACCAGTAAAGTCTCATCGCTAGATCAGGTCTAGTTTTGAAGATATTGAAGATTTTCGGTATTGGTAGCAGGGTACAAAAACTTTGAACTCAGTTTTGAAGGCTTTAGAGGCCCTGAATGAGGTCAAAAATTTGGGTGATAGGTGCTTGTGTGATTCAAGCCTGTAGAGCGCTTCGTGGCCTTTTCAAAATGGGGTTATAATAGTCAATCGGGTCAATTGGTGATGACTTATGGTCTTCGAAAGTCAGGCCGCTTGAAATGGAAGAAAATAATTTTTCCTTCAAAATTTATGTTCAGGTTTCAAAATTTATTTTGAGCCAAATTTGATGTAATAAATTGAAAAATAAAATAATTCTAAGTTTGGTCGGCCCTAAGGGCTAAATTTCTCAAACCTTCTCAGGCAGTGGAAAATGCCTATATAAAGAAGGCCCGTAGTGTTGTCTAGGATAGTTCTGGGTAGTAGATCTGGGTATTGATTCAAGGCTTTGTCCTACAGAATATTGTAAGGGAATGCCCATGAGGCTTTTCATACTATAATTTTGAAATTTTGTAACTCCACATTTGTGGAGATAATAAGAAGCCAATTTTCTATTTTTGCATATTGTTGTTTCTCTATTTTTGTTATGTGTTGGTGGTATTAAGGGGAGCACCCTTCATCAAAAAGTTAGGGCAAAAAATTCTAGAGAGGCCTACATAGGATAATTAAATTCCAATTTAAACCTTTACTCTTGGAAGTGGACCCAATTTAAATATAATTTAAGATTTTACCAGTTCAAAGCCTAAAATAGTTGACCCGGAAGTGAGAAAATAAACTTTCTAAAAACTTGACATCTAGAAAATTCTAGATTTTAAAATCTAGACCTAGGGTCAAGGTCAAGGTTGACCTTGACCTAGAAGGTTGACCTTGACCTTGAGGTGACGAATCTCAGGGTTTTATGTCACGATGCTAGAAATAGTTTGGAAAGAGGTGGAAAGAGGAGCAGAATAGGAGGAAAAAGCCAAAATCAAGCTAGAGGTCCCATCAAGTCCTCTGACATGACCCCAAACCACTTACTCGAAGGGTTAAACCAGTCCTAAATGGAAGTGCTTCCATTTTCTGATGATACAATACCTTAGGTATATCTATACTGATTTCTTTGCTACTATAATAGACAGAGATTTCTTGAGTTAATCACAAATACCTAGCTCACGCAGCCATGCAAGGGTTGTTGGAACACAACTAAAAACTTTGCAAGCTCCAAATACTACTCCAAGCTCTTAAATTCTCTTTGATCTTAGTGTAAATGGTGATTATTTGACTACATTTTACCCTTATAGAAAATTTGGCATAAGTCCCAAAAACTACCCATAAAGCTAGAAGAAATAGTGCTAGCTCAAACTAATACACTTTCTCACAGACATATTCAAAATCAATGTGACCTTGTCCAAGATCCCATAGCATAGAAACTAGGTTTCCATCAAGTTCGCATAGCTTAACTCAACCATATAGGGGCTCTTTAACTGACTGGTGTTAATCTGTCAGGCTCCCTCTAAGGCATACATTTCCCATCAAAAAGATGGTGAGGAAATGCACCCTAGTAATGATTCCACAAGACTCTTAGGACTCTTGTGACTTCTCATACTTTTCTCTTTATGTTTTTGAACTTAAAATTCCACAAGTTCATTCTGTCTGACCCATTTCTCCTTGAATTCCTATTTTAGTTATGTTAGCTCTCTATCTTCTTCACTCAATTCCTTTTCTTTTGTGAGTTGTCTAAAATAATTCTTCATTGTTCCTCTAAATATGCATTACTTTGCAACATGTCCATCATTGTTACACTGAAAAAAAGTCACCTTCTTCTTAGGTTTCAATTCGTTGTAATCAATCTACAATTTGTAATACTTGGCAATATGACCAAAGTTATTGAATTTGTATTCTTCTAAGTGATGTATAGTTCTCACTTAAATAGGCAAGTACTCATATATTTTGAAGTTTTTTTTAAGGTTTCTTTATTATCTTGTTACTGTTTGTTTCTCTTCTCAATTTTAAACAAGGAAGTATTTATATCTCTTGTTACTGTTTGTTTCTCTTTTTATTTTCTCTTCTCAATTTTAAACAAGGAAGTATTTTTAAATAGGGAAGTATTTATATCTCTTGTTACTGTTTATTTCTCTTCTCAATTTAAAATAGGGAAGTATTTATATCTTTTCAATTTAAAATAGGGAAGTATATCTTGAACAGATTGATATGCTTACTAATGAAAGAAACTCCTTAAGAAGAAAATATGAAGATGCAAAGAATGCTATTGACAAATTGAAAGGTAAGATTGAAGATCTGAAATCTGAAAAGAAATATAATATGCTTGTTGAAGATTGTGATGAATTAGAAAAAGAAAATGAGATCCTTAAGCATGAGTTGAAGATAGTAAATCTGAAGCTTAGTATGAAAGATGGAAATTTGAGATCTGATAATGAAAAATTGAAAATTGAGAATAAAGATCTAAGGTCAAGACTTGAAAAGGAAACATCTGAATCTGAAAAAGTAAAAATGAAGTATGTGGAACTTGAGAAGTATAATAAAATTGTGAAAGGTGAATTAACTCAATCTAAACAACAACTTGAAAGGCTATATTCAAAAGGTGATAAGACTAAAAAAAAAATTTCTTTTGAAGAACCATTCTTTGAAAGGACTAGATTTGGATATAGTATGTTTAGAACAAACCATGAAAGTAAGAAGCCAGATCTGAAGACATCTGAAAGTGTGGAGGAAATAAAGCTAGATGAGAACACATTGGAAGATCCACCTAAAGAACCACCTAGAGAGAAAGATGAATCAAAGAAAGAAGAATCAAAACAGGAAGAATAATCTAAAGGTATGCAAAGAGAACTCAAAGGTAGATGTTTTTCTTGTAATACTATTGGGCACATGAAGAGAGATTGCACAGGTAAGCAATTTAAATCTTTTAATGGACATTGTTATAATTGTCATAGTTTTGGACATAGAGCTAACGAATGTAGAAGACCTAAAGTAATTTTGAATAATTATGATAGAATGATTGGGAATAATAACAATGCAGATAAGAAATCTATTGAAGAAATGAATCAAAGAAAAGTGGTAGTATGTTTTAGATGCAACAATGTAGGACACATTGCTAGAAATTGAAGGTCATAGATTAACCAGCAAGGACAGAGATTTGGAAACAATGGAATCATCTGTCAGATATGCAACAAGTTTGGACACTCAGCAAGATTTTGCATAATGAACAATAGAGGTTATCATCATAACCCTAACCCTAGCAACAATGCAAGAAGGAATAAAAATGTAGGAAACAAAGAGAAAGGTTGCTGTAGCAATAAAGATGAAGTAGAATTTGACAAAGGCATAGATCAAGGAGGTATAGTCAGCACTGAAAGTAGTCAGGAAGGTAATGTAACCGATGGTAAGGATGAATCTTTACCTGACCCTTCTTTAAGTACTTAAATTATGTAAGTTTCTGTAGTTTAGGACTTAGGATTAGTGTAGATTAGGAATTTGAATGAGTTAAGTTTTGGGCAGTTAGATATAGGTTTATTATGTTGTACTAATGCTATGGTTAAGTGCGCAAAATAAAATATTGTGTTTTGCGAGGTCACATAAAGTTTTATGATTGCAGGTTTGCAGAATCAGCTTTTTGAGGTTTTAGCCGCAAAATTAGTAACATTTTAGAGGTTGGAACTTGAAGAGGGTTGACAAAAAATTGGATTTCTTGCTTAAATTTTAAGACAAACTCCCAATTTAAATTTTGAAGCAAACATAGATAAGTTGACTAGGCTGACTTGTTCGCACCTAAAAGCCTTGAAATTTGGCCCATGGGTCCTTATTGTGGAAGGGATGCCAAAATGGAAGGGGGAATCGGGGTCGGAGTACTAGAGGTTAATTTGTAGGAGCCCATACATGGAAAAATGATGTTGAAAGCTAAGTGGGGAATTACATAGTGATGCAATTCTAGGATGGTACAGTTATAATCTATAAAATGGTTACTTTTTCTATGGTTTAGATCCATGCCTATAGAATGGATTTGGCATGTAAAACTAAACTTGGAAATGTAAAGGTGATCTAGAAGGAAATGAAAAACTATAACATATTTGCATTAGTTTAATATAGATTTGAAAATTTGTTAGATGAGGGTCATGTTTTTCTCAATCAAGCCCTTAAGTGGATTGGTTTAATGATTTTCACACAATGATTACAAAAATAGGAAGGCATGCACTATGTATTTGAGAACTTGCTAAATGAGGGTCATATCTTCCTTGATTAAGCCCTTAAGTGGATTGATTCAATGACTTTCACACACTGATTTGAAAAATCACTAAACATGCACTATGCATAAGATGACGATGCAATAGGATTCTTTGTGATTTTGCTATGATACTCTTATGTGGATGCTCATGTAGTGACTCCTCAATCTCCTAGGTGATTTACAAATAAATGAGGAATCTTTTAAAGACAACAACACAATTTATACTATCTAAATATTATGCATTAGGTTGACTAACAAAGAGCAACAAAAAGGTCGACAAAGATTCAAATCTAAAATTTGAATTTTAAAGGTTCAAGGTTTAAATCTATGTAGGTGGAAGTGACCTAGGTCAATTTTGCACTTGTAGGTTTGATCAAAGGTGATGGCAAGGAGGTCCATGGATTAAAACCTATTTATAGAGCTAATAAGAACATGATACATTCATGATTCAATGCAAGAATAAGTAACTTCTAGACTTGCAATTAGATTAATGATACTCCAACCAAAGTAGACCCAAAACATAAGAAAAAAGAATATGATAATTCAACTTTCACCATTAAAATCATAATACTCTACCAACTCATTCATTCATTTATTTTCCAAAAAAAACAAGTATTTATAAAAAAACTTCAAATCTTTTTTAGATATTCCATATACTTACACTTCTATCTAATTTATTAAAAATAATAATATATTAATACAATAAATAATATAACTATTTAGTGAATAAAATAAGTGTATAATTCTTAAATTAATCTTCATTCATTTTTCCTTTAATTTTTATGTCTTAGAGAATATCCTGTTATGCCACCTTAGATGCTAATCCTCCAATAATAAAAAACACCGACATTAAAAAAGTATATAGTAATCAAACCATATTTGGTGAGTAAAAAGTAAAACTCCCTTCGAGTGTTTTTGAAAGTGGTTTGACTTCTTATATGGTTAAGCAAACAACAACCGTCGAGTTGCGTGAAAGTGAGAAAGCGGACTCATGGGGAAATTTAACTGAATTTTGAATTTAATATATTTTATACAAATACAACAATAAAACTAAAGAGCAACCAAGGAATCAGATAATTTTTTATACCTCTGCGTAGCCCAAGCGAGATGCATGATGCAGAGTCGGTAAGATTAAAGTAGTGGAAGAGCAGTTTCAATGGATTAAAGCATGAGGCATTTTGATTTTACTTTTTTTCCTCCTTTTGAAAATATTTATGCCTCAGATTAGGAAGAGCAGTTTCAATGGATTCGAGGGCACCTCAATCATCAGAAACAGAAAAGAAATTTTAATGGAAACAGAGAAGACGCGTAATGGTAACAATTTGACGCATTTTGGTAATGGTTTCAAATTGTAATGGTAACAATTTGACGCATTTTGAGAGCAGCGGCAGTGACAGCACCATTGACAGCTCAATTACGAGCTAAGATTGGCAGATGAAGGAAAATTTGATGGAATTTGATAGAAATGTTGGTAAGGAGAAGGCTACCTATGACATAATGACAAATGCTGCAAGGATTCTTCTCAGTGATGTACAGTTCTCACTTAAACAGGAAAGTACTCATATATTTTGAAGTTTTTTTTAAGGTTTCTTTATTATCTTGTTACTTTTTGTTTCTCTTCTCAATTTTAAACAAGGAAGTATTTATATCTCTTGTTACTATTTGTTTCTCTTTTTATTTTCTCTTCTCAATTTTAAACAGGGAAGTATTTTTAAATAGGGAAGTATTTATATCTCTTGTTACTATTTATTTCTCTTCTCAATTTAAAACAGGGAAGTATTTATATCTTTTCAATTTAAAACAGGGAAGTATATCTTGAACAGATTGATATGCTTACTGATGAAAGAAAATCCTTAAGAAGAAAATATGAAGATGCAAAGAATGCTATTGACAAACTGAAAGGTAAGATTGAAGATCTGAAATCTGAAAAGAAATCTAATATGCTTGTTGAAGATTGTGATGAATTAGAAAAAGAAAATGAGATCCTTAAGCATGAGTTGAAGATAGTAAATCTGAAGCTTAGTATGAAAGATGGAAATTTGAGATCTGATAATGAAAAATTGAAAATTGAGAATGAAGATCTGAAGTCAAGACTTGAAAAGGAAACATCTGAATCTGAAAAAGTAAAAATGAAGTATGTGGAACTTGAGAAGTATAATAAAATTGTGAAAGGTGAATTAACTCAATCTAAACAACAACTTGAAAGGCTATATTCAAAAGGTGATAAGACTAAAAAACAAATTTCTTTTGAAGAACCATTCTTTGATAGGACTGGATTTGGATATAGTATGTTTAGAACAAACCATGAAAGTAAGAAGCCAGATCTGAAGACATCTGAAAGTGTGGAGGAAATAAAGCTAGATGAGAACACATTGGAAGATCCACCTAAAGAAGAACCACCTAGAGAGAAAGATGAATCAAAGCAAGAAGAATCAAAACAGGAAGAACCATCTAAAGGTATGCAAAGAGAATTCAAAGGTAGATGTTTTGCTTGTAATACTATTGGGCACATGAAGAGAGATTGCACATGTAAGCAATTTAAATCTTTTAATGGACATTGTTATAATTGTCATAGTTTTGGACATAGAGCTAACGAATGTAGAAGACCTAAAGTAATTTTGAATAATTATGATAGAATGATTGGGAATACTAACAATGCAGATAAGAAATCTATTGAAGAAATGAATCAAAGAAAAGTGGTAGTATGTTTTAGATGCAACAAGGTAGGACACATTGCTAGAAATTGAAGGTCACAGATTAACCAGCAAGGACAGAGATTTGGAAATAATGGAATCATCTATCAGATATGCAACAAGTTTGGACACTCAGCAAGATTTTGCAGAATGAACAATAGAGGTTATCATCATAACCCTAACCCTAGCAACAATGCAAGAAGGAATGAAAATGCAGGAAACAAAGAGAAAGGTTGCTGTAGCAATAAAGATGAAGTAGAATTTGACAAAGACACAGATCAAGGAGGTATAGTCAAAAACTAAAAGTAGTCAGGAAGGTAATGTAACTGATGGTAAGGATGAATCTTTACCTGACCCTTCTTTAAGTACTTAAATTATGTAAGTTTCTGTAGTTTAGGACTTAGGATTAGTGTAGATTAGGAATTTGAATGAGTTAAGTTTTGTGCAGTTAGATGTAATTTTATTATGTTGTACTAATGCTATGGTTAAGTGCGCAAAATAAAATATTGTGTTTTGTGAGGTCGTAAAAAGTTTTATGATTGTAGGTTTGCAGAATCAGCTTTTTGAGGTTTTAGCGGCAAAATGAATGAATGCGATGTCAGATCAAGTTAATGTGAAGTGTTATAAGGTAAAAATGAAAGTTATTATGATTACAAAGTGATTGAAAAGAGATTTGAAAGAAGAAAAGCAAGTTAAGGATGATTTGAAGAAGTTTGGAAGTAGTTTGCAGCGATGATCATACCGAAACCCTAGATTTGCAAAGTTGAGGTAGTTCTTGATCTTTAATCAGTTGATAAGATGGATATTTCTATGGTTCATAATGTTAAGGATAAGAATATACCAAAGATTAAGAAAGAACTAGTAGAACCAACTGAAATTGTTGACAGTCTAGCATTATCATCCGTACCAGATGGAGTATTGCACATTGAGAATGTTAAAGGATATTTAGGTTGTCAGTTTGAAACTTTGGGAGATGCAGATTTTAGTGATGATTATAGGAAATTGTACAATCAAGACATTTTAGTTAAACCAGCTTATGAGCACCTAGAGAACAATGAAATTATCAAATATTCCATGAAGTATGAATTCAATGATGAGGAATGGACCAAGATCATTTTAAGTAGAATCCACAATGGGAAATTTTGGATGGAGGATAGAGTTATTGATATAACTACTGACCTAATTCATGAAGTTATTGGATTATCAAAAGTTGGAGAGATTCCACTGAATGAAAATAACATGAGAAAGATTGTTTTAGATAACACTGGATCTAGTTACAATGGTAGAGGAATTGTGATAAGTAAGATTAAGCAAGATGATGTTAGGTACCTTTGCAAGATCCTAACAACTAAATTTTGTGGTAGTTCAAGGGAAGATGACATGGCTGTAAGAATGATTCATGTAGCTTATCTTATGTATATTGAGAAGAAACCAGTAGACCTATGTGAAATCTTGAAAATTCAGTTATTTGAGAACTTAGAAAAGATTAAGAAGGCTAAGTACACTCAGTTTAGGTTTTCATCTCTGATAACCTATATGTTTTTCCATATTTTGAGAAGATTCCCTTACACAGTAGATTGGAGTGACAATGTGAACACAATGGAAAGAATCAACTCAGTTTACATGAAACACCTTTTTGATAATTAATGACAGTGTGAAGTTTGTATTGAAGACTTTCCAGAATATTGTTAAGAACAAGTCAAGGATTCCTCAATCCTTAGTTGAAAAGCATAAATATGACATTTTTTTTATAGTTGACACTAATTTTACCTACATTGAAGCAGTTGAGCCTAGAATGGAATTCATAGACCCTCTTGGCTATGAAATATCTGAAGCAGAAATAATAGGATATGTGAATAGATTGTTAAAGTGTGAGTTGGATGGTCTTGCAAATAGGTTTGGAACCTATGAAGAGAATTTCAACTCTGCAATAAGTTTGAGAGAAAAGAAGCAATCTAGTAAGAGAGTTGAATCTACTATGAAGAAAATATTGAAAGAATCAGGTATGTCAAGTCATGAGTTTGACATAGCTAAGAAGACTACAGAAGCCTTGAGGCAAAGTGAAAATCTTGTAATTCCACCTAAGACATCAAGTGCAGATCTTGTAGATCCTATTGCAGTAAAGGTAAAAGTTGAAGTACTTGAAAAAGATGGAGACAAATCTTTTTCTCCTATTCCTAGCAAAAGAGTAAAAGTGAGTGCAATAGGACCCAGTAAGAGACAGAAAGTGGTTGTACCACCTATACCTAGAAATGTAGCAGTAATTAAAGATGATGATGTAGTTTTAGTCAAGAAGAAAACTTGGAAACCAAGAATTGAAAGAGTTAATGAAGATATATTGAAGCATGGAGACTTCACTAAGTTGAATAAATTCTATGATCTATATGGATCATTTGACAAATTGAACTTTGAAAATGCAATGGTTACACACATGATTGTGGCAGATAAGAAACTTAGCACCATTCATGGTAAGATCCTAGAAGATTTGTATAACAAACTTGTGAATAGAAAACAGAGAGAACAAGAAGAGGACATAAAGATGAGAGAACAGGTAATCAGATAGTTCTGTGAATTTAAGGATGAAGATCATTTGAAGAGATTCTTGAAGTCTCTTGGAACTCTGAGGACAAAGAGAAGAACAATCCTTATAATGGGAGGCAAAAAGGAGGAAGTACAGAAAGAGATAGAGCAAGTAGTAATGCAAGTTCTTGTAGATATAGTTGTAGAAAAGCATGTTGAATCAAACCCTCAACAGAAGCAATCAGAGGAACTGCATGCAGAGGAAGTTGGTATTGACAAAGTTCCATCTTCTTCACATATCAATATTGGCAAAGAATCAATGGATATTGAAGGCACCGAAGTGACTTTAGAATCAGATGATGCAGTATTTCATGATCTAGGAAACATTGTTGACAATTTGGCTTTGGGAGAGCAAGAATAGGTCATAGAATTAGAGAAGAATACAGAGGCAGAGGAAGCACCAACTATATCAGAATCAGTTTTAGTAGAGTAGATAGTTAAAGGAAAATAAATTTTGACAAAGGCCACTACCTCTAGTGTACCTTCTATACCAGTTGAAGACATTAGTGCACCTGACAGTAAGAAGAGGCATATTGGTTCAATGTTTGAAGACCTTTGAAAATAAGTTGAAGATGATGATCAGCTTGAGTTCATCACATCTCTGAATAAAATTATTGGAAAGAATAAGAAGGTGAAAGACCTTGAAGGAAAAGTTAGAGTTTTGACAGAGAAACTTGAGAGTGTGATTAACACTAATGTATCTGAATCAGATCCACTTGAGAAAGCTCAATTAGTAATGAATTCTTTTGACTCTGAATTTTCTAACTTGAAGGATATTGCTAAAATAAAAGTTCAGGAAGACTTTGAAGTAGAAATGCAGCAAACTTTGAGTGTAAATATTCGAAATGATATTGGTAGTCTAGATGTATGCATAAAGAATTTGAGGAGACATTTTGAGACAGGAAAGAATTTGTACATACAATGCACTAAATCAAAAATCCTAATAGTTGAAGAGGATAAGAAGATCAGAGAGAAGTTAGATGCTATTTCAGCTGAGACAAACACCTTGACAAGCCCTAATGTCAAGATAAGTTCTGTTGAGAAGAACATAAGGAAATTGAAAGATGAAATCAGAATGATAGAAGAGGAGAAGAACAAAAAGATGATCAGGGTTAACATCTTGAGAGAGCATGTCTCAATCAAGATATCAATTGTTGAAGATCAAATTGAGCAGTGTCTTTCAGCAAAGACATCATTTCAGAAGTTTAGCTTCAATTCCCTGCAAGCTTGTCAGATAGCAGCATACGGATTGAGTACTCTACTCAATGTTGCTGAATCCATCAAGATGATATGGGACAAAGATTTTGAATCTTGGAAGTTAGAGTTTGGTGATTGTGTTGCAAGCCTACCAGCTTTGCAATAACTGATAATAAGGTATAAAGTTTTTGAAATTTTTGTACACCCTATCTTTGTCATTGTTGTCAAAGGGGGAGAGATAGTAGTAGAAAATTGAATATATGTTGAGGAAAGATACTCATAGGGGGAGCTATTCTATGGAGTATGATATTGTATACATATTGTATAACTTTTGGCCACAAATTTTGTATAAGTGTTTTTGAAGTTTTGTTTGCACACTTAGCCAATTTTCCCATATGTTGCCACCAATGACAAAGGGGGAGATTGTTGGAAATTTGGCTAATGTGGATGCATAGATGTTTTCATTATGGAAACATATGATCTCTATTAAGAGCACATAATCTGGAATGCAAGTATGCAAAGTTGAAGGAAGAAATTGTCTAAGTTTGGATATAGTGATCCTAACAGAGCACCTGATGAAGATTTAGTTGGCGACATCCACTGGAGCAATATTTTTGTTTGCATAATTAAATAAAGCTTCTATAGACTATGAGGATACCCCATATTAGTGTGCATAAAGTTTGGAGTAGTACGAACAAAGTTATTCAAAGTTTACCAAAGATAGTTTTGCAGACAGAGCAGTTTTTGGAGATAGTTTTAGCAAAAGAGTTAAGGGATTATTTTTGCTTGTCAAAATAATGACTTAACATTATGAAGGGATGAAATCCTAGATGTTTACTCTTGGATAATGATTTTGGAAGCTGACCATGTAAATTTATTAGCTTTAATAACTCATATATTATGCATACTTGAAATGTAATGAAAAATAGAAGTGATATGTAAAAAGAAAGAAAAGATAACTTGCGATAGTTTTTTATTGTGATAGCAGAAAAGGCTATTGATGCAAAGTTGTAAGCAGTACCATATTACAATCAGAAACATTTTTGTATTACCTATTTGGGCAATGAGCTCAGCTGGTGATCATGTTTTGTAATCTAACTCCTAACAGGGTTAAGGCTTCTAACAAGGCCTAAAGTCCTTTAACCAAGACAGATCTACTATATATTGTAAATTAACTCCTAACAGGGTCCAATATCCCTAACAAGATACTTTTGATTAGTGATCTTTGTGGGTACCATCCCCACTGGGGTTTTCCCTTGGCCAGGGTTTCCTCGAGAACATATGATGTGTTATGAGTTCTTTCTATTTACTGCTATGTTTGTTAATCAACTTGATAATCTTTGTATGCACTAAAGTAATCTGTTATATCCATAAGTGAGAAAAAGAAAAAGTTTGTGAAATATTGATTCACCCCCCCCTCTCAGTATTTCCTATTTCTAACATAAACCTATCCTAAATGGAAGTGCTTCCATTTTCTGATGATACATTTATGAAGAGGAAGAATTCATTGTACAAATTCTTAGATCATTGACACCTATTTACAAGACCAAAGCTCAGGCTATACAAGAGATTATATCTTTGAATCTAAACTTTAATAGAGAAATTTTGATTGCAAAGCTAACTACCTTTGAGGTTGTAGAGATAGGAGACTCTTTACCTTGAGTTGCAACAACATTTAAGACATTTGCACACAAAAAGACTATCTAAAATTGCGAGCACCGACAGTGGTAATATGAAAGAAGAGCTTGGAGAGTATGCTGGTGAATACAAAAAAATATAGGAAGAAGAAATAAAGCTAGATGAAATTATTTCCATGATCGCAAGAAGAGAAAAGAGAGCTAAGGGTAAGTTTGAAGGAAAGTTACCTTTGAAATATTTTTAATGCAATAAGATAGTTTAGTTTGCATCTAGATTTCCTACAAGATTTCTTAAACATATATATAAGTTTTAAAAACCTAAGTATTCAAAAGAAAAAGAATGTTATTATGCTAGTGAAGGTATTTATAATGTTGATTTTGATAATGATGAGATTGGATTTATTGCTATCAAATGTGAAAAACCATTACATGAGGAAAGAGATTTAGTGTCACATGTTGATAATAAATTTGAATGGGTTATAGACAGTGGTTTCTCACATCATATGAATGGAGATAAAAATAAGTTTTCTAAATAGAATAAGTATGATGGTGGTGTTGTGATATTTGGAGACAATGTTCCTAAGCTTATCATTGGAGTAGGATCTATTTCTTTGGATGGAAAGACTAATAATGACAATGTACTACTTGTTAATGGACTTAAGCATAACTTGTTGAGTATTGGAAAACTGATGGAAAAGGGTTATCAATTAAAATTCATTAATGGGGAATCTCTTATCAGAAGTAAGATAGGAAATTTGATTGCAACTGGTACTAAATCTAGATGTAATGTATTTGAGTTAAATACAATAGAAGCTTCTTATTTTATTGCAAAGATAGATGATAGTTGGTTATGGCACATAAGGTTTCATCATGTTAATTTTGATAATATTGTAAAGAAAAGCTTGGCTAATGCAGTAAGAGACCTACCTAAAATTTTAAAACCATCTAACACTATGTGTAGAGAGTGTGTTATGGGAAAGCAGAGTAGAAGCCGTTATAAAAGAAAAACATATTCAACAAAATGAAAGTTGGATCTGGTACATAAAGACCTATGTGGACCTACAAGGATAAGATCAAACTATGGTGAAAGGTACTTTATCCTTTTTGTTGATGAATTTTCTAGAATGATGTGGATTACTTGAGAGAGAAATCAAAAGCATTTTTTGAATTCAAGATATTCAAAGAAAAAGTAGAGAATGAATCAAGCTTAAAGATAAAATGTTTGAGATTAGACAACTATGAAGAGTTTACTTTAGATATATTCAATTCATATAGCGAAAGACATGGAAAAAATAAAAATACATCTGCTCCTAGGACTCCACAGAAAAATGGGATAGCAGAGTGAAGAAACATAATTATATTGGATGCTGCTAGGACAATGTTCCTAGAAGGAGATGTATCTCATGTGCATTGGAGAGAAATTGTTGGGACAAGCATATACACATTTAACATAATTCAAATAAGAGAAGGTACAAGTAAGACTCCTTATGAATTGTGGTTTAATCATACTCCTACTATAAAATATTTTAGAATAACAAAGAATTTTCATAATAGAAGTTTTTGTTAATGATATTATTTTGGAGGCAATGATGAGATGTGTAAGAATTTTTCTAAACAAATGGAGAATGAATTTGAGATGTCCATGATTGATGAGATGAAATTCTTTCTTGGACTGCAAATAAATTAGAGCAAGAATGGAATTTTTATTTCTCAAACTAAGTATCTCAAAGAAATGTTGAAAAAGTTTGGAATAGAAGACTGTAAACCTGTTGGTACAGCCATGATGACTCACTATAAATTGACAAATACTGATGAGACCAAGAGTGTTCTTCAGACTAAGTCTAGTTCAATGGTTGGAGGATTACAATATTTGACTCACTCTAGGCCAAATATTACTAATGTTGTTGGAATTGTGGCTAGATATCATGAAGATCATAAAGAGACACACCTAGCTACTATAAAAAGGATATTTAGATACTTAAAAGGAACACTGGAATATGGCTTATGGTATGGTAAAAATGATGACTTTGAACTACATGCTTATACTGATGCTAATTGGGAAGGAAACATTGATGACATAAATAGTACTATTGGAGGTTTATTTTTCATTAGAAAAAGTTTTGTTTCATGGTTAAGTAAAAATAAGGATTGCATAGCTCAATCTATTGCTAAATCTAAGTATGTTGCTACTGCCATAAATTGCACTTAGATTTTTTGGATGAAACAAATGTTGAAAGATATTGGAATAACTTTTGTTGAAACTATGGTTATCTATTGTGATAACACCAATATAGTGAATATGTCAAAGAATCCTATGATGCATTCTAAAACTAATCATATTTCTATTATCACTTTTTGAGAGACAAGGTAGCATAAAAAGAAATAAGGTTGGAATACATTAGCAAAAAGGAACAGATAGCAGACATCTTTACAAAGTCATTGCAAAAAGATACCTTTGAGTATCTTAGAGGTATGCTTGGGGTGCAAGCATCTCCTAGTAAGAATTAAATGATGGAGGGATGCATCAATCTAGAGGTCTTTAGAGCTCTATCATTTTTTGGACTTGATGTATGGATCTACTCCTTAGGGGAGTGATCGTTGGAACCTTACAGAATAAATTTGGGTGATTCAACACCTATTTGATGAAGATTAAACAAAAGATAGTTGATGATCTGTGGCACCCTTTTCCATTATTGTCAAAGGGGGAGAGAAAATATGAGAAACTCCTTAGTATATCAGGAAGAGTTCACTATTTGGGAAGAGATTATGTTGAGGATATTGAGAGGGTATTTTTGGGTTGATGGATTTTTCCATATGTTTCCATCAATGCCAAAGGAGGAGATTATTGGATTTTTTTAATGCATTTAATATGTTTAATCACTAAAAAAAATCATTGTCTTGTTGGATGTTAATGTTGCTGTCATTCATGTTTTATCACTGATGTCAACATATATTTCTGTGAAGAGAACATACTAGGTATTAGAGTGTACAAATACTATACGGTTGATTTAGAATGAGAGAACATGGGTTTGTGTACAACAAGGTGTTGTGATCCTATGTCTAAGATCACATGCTATAATATTTCATATTGGTTGAGTAACAGAAGATTTGGTGAAGAGTGGTTTCTAAATTGTGATAGTGGAATTTGACAGAGTTAGTCTCTATTTTTTGAGTATATCTTACAAGCAATGTGGATTCACTGTACATGAGCTTAAGGGATGTTAGATAATGTATTGAGGAATTTTCTTTGATCTTAGAAATTTGTGGGAAGCATGATGATGTCAGCTATATATTATGTGTATTTTGGAGAAGACCTATTTTGGGGCTGACTTTAGAGTTATATTTTTTATCCTAGCAAGAGGTTATGTAATTATTTTTATATTAGGAAAGCCTAATTGGCTGACCTGATCATTTATTGTAATAGGATATCTATGTAAGATATTTTCTTTTGAAAAGAAAGGTAGTGTGAAAGAAATGTAAAAGAAGATTATGGAAGCTACAAGCTTGTATCCATTTGATGTAGAGAAGAGGATAGTTTATACTTCATTGGAATTGATCAAGCAAAGATAGTTTCTATTAGATAGTTCACAAGGATTGTGTATTTCCTTTATATACACTTGTGTTGCAAAAAATGAGTTCTGAAGGTGGACATAACCTTCTTTGGGTAGTGAGCCTATATTTCCTTGACTCCTAACAGGGTCTATCCTTTAATAGGGATTGTGTACTGTAATGTTTCAATAAGATCCTAATAGGCCTAGATCTTTTAACATGGATATTATACTCTCAGTACATCATTTATGGGTGCTAATTCCCACTAGGGTTTTACCTTTAACAGGGTTTTCTCAACAACAAAATATTGTGTTATTAAGTTGGTATTTACTATATTATCATTTGATTTGGTGTAGTTGCTATTCAAAATTTAAATTTTAATAATTTGTCTCACAATTGATTCACCCCCCCTCTCAGTTCTGTTGGTGGACTGTTATTACTAACACATCTTGCAATTTTTTTTCTTCTCTCTCAGCATCAAGCTCTTTCATTAGGTTCAATTTTGTGACCTCCATTTCATCCTTCAAAGAAAACTTTCCATGTCTTAGTTGTTTAATCTGATCTTGATATGATAGCTTCTTAGTTTGTGCTTCCATGAGATCATCTCTCAAATATCTCTCATGTTCAAGTTACTTCTTCAACTTCTTAATAATGTCATCTACCTTTCTTAGCTTATACTTTAGATCCTCTTTGTCTGCATTAGCAATGTCTACATCTTCCAAGGCCATTTCATAATTCTTTTCCATGTTTTCCAAATCCATCTTGATCTCCCTAAAACTATTAAGATTTTCTTTCAGGGGTCTGAGGCTTTGATACTAATTGTTAGGATTTGGCAATACTAAGAGGGGGGTGAATCATTGTTATAGTACTTTATTGAATTTTTAAACTTAGTGATCTCCTTTAAAAAAAATAGAAACATATAACATAAAATAAATAACCATGCAACATAAACAAACATAGAAGAACTCATCACACCATATTTATTTTCGAGGAAACCCTATTAAGGAAAAAACCCTAGTGGGGATGATACCTAGAAAGCCTATTACAATAGGAAGGTCCTAGTCAAAGGACATACCCTATAAGGATCCTTTACAATGTGATCACAATTATGGAATCGACCCTGCTAGGATTCCAGCCATGTTAGAGGCAATCAAACCCTATTAGTGGTGTACAATAGGTGAAACAACACTTATAATCAATCTAATATCCTGAATAGAAAGAGTTAACAAAGTATTCCTTGAAGAACACACCTTATTATTCTTTCCCTAGTCTATGCTCTACCTCTTAGACACCTTCATAGTTCACATCCATCGATTGTCTTCTAGAGATCATCACACACTTATGCAAAAGTGTTTGTATTCTTATACCTTGCCAGAGGTATATTTGCAAGAGCTAGTCGGTATGACTCTAGCTAAGAAATATTTTATTTAATGCTCATTTTGAAAATTAATAAATATCCTTAGTCAACCTTAGATCCAAGATAGCATCCAAAAATAACTTTCTAATCATTCACAAAGTTATCCTTAATGATCGCCAAAATGTTATACTCTGTTTACTGTCTTCGCATACAACCAACTAAACATATCTCTTTGATACCTCATTATTAACAAATGTAACCTTACACATGTATTCATTTGTATCCTTCAATAATGTGTTTAAGATCATATTTCTTTATGAGACTCATGTGAAGTTTGCTAAAATTTTCTATCAGACTGGGTTACAGGAATAGTCTGTGGACTAAGGCATTTTTCTTTCATCAACTGCATTCAAATATATTCCTAATATCCAATATGTGTGATCATAGAACTATTAAGTGTTTCCATAAATGACAAAATTTCATATGTGCATGCTCCTACACATGCATATGTGTGTATGTGCTATCCACTTGCCAACAATTGCATCTTTGGCTAGTCATAAAACCTTTTAACTTTCTTAATTATCTTATCTAGACCAAAATGTCCACTAAGGATTCCACAATGTTTTTCTTTAACAATATTATCCCTCATGGAGTATTTAGGTATGAAAATTTGACTAACTTTTAACAAAGGACCATCTTAAATCAAAAACTCTGAATATTCTACATGATAAGAGGGAGAAAGTTATGAACAACCTTGTACTAGATTTCATTGAAATCCTCATCTCTTTCATACATACCTCTTAGAGAATCAATGCCAACACTTGTGAGTTGAACTTATTGTACTATAGTTAGGGTCCTCCTGCTTAGGGAATCTTCTACCTTATTAACCTCACATTTCTTATGCTTTATGGTTAATTTATAGGCCTAAATGGATTCTACTCACTTCATTTTCTTATGACTAAGTTTTTCCTTCATGTTAAAATAGATGAGAGCTTGGTTATCTATATACACAAAAAATTCATTAAGAAGAAAATAATGCCTCCACTTCTTAAGTGATTGTACCAAAGAATACAATTCTTAATCATAAGAGGAATATTTCATCTTGGCCTCACTAATTTTTTCACTAAAAATAGCTATAGGCCTACCCTCTTGACTAATTACTAATCGTATGGCCATGTTTCGGCATCACATTCAATAATAATTTTTTTATCAAAATTAGGAAGAGTTAAAATAGGTTGTTTAGATACCTTTTCTTTCAACAACTCAAAGTATTTATTGGCTTCCTCTATCCACACAAACTTGCATTTCTATCCACCTTTTATGGTCTCCAACATTGGGCCAAAAATCTGGCTAAAGTTAATTATGAACTTTTTGTAAAAGGTAGAAAAACCATGGAAAATACTCACCTCACCCATGGTTCTAGGGGTTGGCCAATTAAGTATGGCCTCCACTTTATCAGTATCCATTTTGAGATTCCCTTTAGAGATAAAAAATACCAAATACATCAACTCTTCCTACAAGAACACACATTTCTCCAAATTGATCCTTAGCCTTTCATCATGTACCTTCTTCAAAACTAAATCCAAATGCCTCAAGTGTTTCTTTGTAGTCTTACTAAAAAATAGAATATCATCTAGGTATACCACCAAAAATTTACCAATGGATGGTTTGAAAACTTCATTCATGAGTCTCATGAATGTGCTAGGGGAATTTGACAACCCAAAGGGAAATACTCATCATTCATAGAGGACTTCATTGTTATTAAAGGTGGTCTTCCACTAATCACCCACCCTTATCCTTATCTAATGGTAGCTACTCTTTGAATCCACCTTGGAATAAAAACTTGCACCCTCCAAATAATCCAAAAAATCCTCTATCCTCTGCATAGTAAATCTATACCTGATTGTGATTCTATAAATGGATCTAGAATAAGTGCATAACGTCCAAATCCCTTGTAATTCCTTCTCAAGGAACCCATTAGGAATAGGGAAAAATTTAAAGAAAATAAACTAATTTTTTTTTAAACATTACTAACACCTCATTGATTACATCTACAAATAAACATTTCCTTAAAGGATCCCTTATTGATACTTTCACCAATATTAAAACCAATTGTATTAATGAACTAATTGAATTCCTCTTTTATTACTTACACAACATTCACTTATCTAATAAACTAAATACATTTGTTCTTTCCTCTTTCATTGATTTATCTATCAACACATAAATACACTTTCCATTGCTTACAATCTTAAACCATCCACTGAATCATTTATAACATTGTATACATCAAGTCATGGATTGCGATTTAAACCTAGATTTTAATAACCTTTCATCATACTATTACCCAAATTTCTTGTTCCCTACAATTTTGGCCAACAGGCTGGGCTCTATCTAGAAATCTTCATTTTTAAGCCCTGTTGAGAACCTTGAGAATTTTAATGGTTTTGTGCCTCTTCCCTTGGTCTCTAAAAATTGTTATATCTCTAGTCTAATAGCCATTAAATTTGAAAAAATGACCATTGAAGGTGAAAACCCTAAAAACCCTACGACTGGTTCTATTTTGCCATTACCTTTTTCGGTCAATTAAGTCTCTATATTCTCATGTGTGTTTTTTTGTGATTGGCTGGTCATGAGATCTCTTAAGCTCAATTGAATATTCTTTTTTGTTTCCAGATCCCACAACTCCCTTTATTTCTTTATCTCCCAAATGGATAGAATATTCCCTTTTGGTTCAGTGACCCAACATTTTCCTCAATCACGTGTTCACGAAACCTCTGTTAGTCCATTTTCTTGTCATTGGAAAATCTTATGAAAATGGCCTATTTCCTTTCAAGTTTTCCTAAAGTGTCTTTCCCTATGTTCTTCATGTTGTCACCTTGCTCCAATCTAGATTGCATGTGCTGAATTGCAAAATTCAGAAAGTTTTTCAAGTTTTAAAGTCTGCTGGAAAATAATTTCAAAATCTACCACAGTGTTGAAAACCCATAGTGTTTCTGAAAATCCATGAAGTTTTCAGTATGTTTGAAAACCTTCATTGTTTCCAACCTTGTGCCTTCTAGCTTTGGTGTGCTTATCTTTTTGTCTGCATGGAAACTCTATGTGTTTTTGGTCTTTTGTTGTGTCAAGCCTTGTGTGTTTTCGATCTTTTCCGTCGAAAACCCTGTGTGTTTCAACCTCACAATTTCCTATTTGCTAGTATTCCCTAACTATGCAAGCGTGATGGATGGTGGGCCTGGGTCTTCAAACGGTTTCAAATGATTAGTTGCCATATGATCGCATGTCAGAAATTTTTGACATGCGACCATGCGACTGGTTGACACATGTCCCAACGGGCCCGTCAGCTAGGGTTTGATAGATGTTTAATGGGAGATAAAGATCAGTGGTTGTCGCTATACTGTGAGCAAAAGATGCAAGCCTTTTAATCTTCATGCTTTGACAAGAGCTTTTGATGTGGTAGGAAGGTGGATACATGTGGTGGGCCCATTGTCAGAGGATGTTGAGGCGGTGGTCTTGTGGCCTTGTCACATGATCGCAAGGGCCATTTTCATGGCTTGCAACCATGCGACAAGGTTCTTCCTTCCCGAGCCTGGTGGCAGGTGGTAATTTGGCATCTTCTGATTGGTCTGAGGTGGCAAGATGGTAGGTGGGCCCCATATTTCTTAAGTAGAGTAATAATACAGATGAGATCTATGGTTGCCACATGATCTTGAGGAATTTTCCTCCCATTTGCGATCATGCGACCACCATCCAATCTTCTCTAAAGGTAAGGCTTTTCTCAGTGGTGGGTCCTGTGTCAGGTGGCTCAGTGGTTGTAGAAAATGGTATGATGACATGTGGCATCAGGTGGGCCCAGGTGTGGTCTGAGGTTTGGCAGAGTGGATAAGGATTTGGCAATGCTGACAAAATTCAATGTGTTCGCACGTTCCCACAATAAAAGGGTGATTCGCTAGTTTGTTTGGTGATTTGGCAAACGGTGGTTGGGAAGTCACTAAATTATTTAGCAAAGGAGCAAAATGTTTCATGAATTGGTGAAGGTTCTTTATCACCAATTTACTAAGTTTGACTGGGACCACTTTTAAGGAAATTCATAGGGCCCGCGAAGGGAGATTGATCGGACATCTGCATTTTAAAGTTGGTAAAGGATTAAATTTTGGCTATCATTTCTCTGCAGGTGCCAAAGAAATAACCGTTGAGATTCAAATTTGAATTTCTAAGAGTTTCCAGTGATAGAAGGTACCATTTTTATGGAATTCAATGAAGAAACGACCCTGTTTGGTGAGAAGTGATTGGTTTGCCATTTGTAGTGTGGTCCAGGATGTCTAGTGCTCATTTGCAAAGCATGTACATTGTTGTTGTGGCTCAAGGCATGTTGCAGGGTGTCCTTTTGAGCATGGTTTGGTGATCCTTTGTACTTGTAGAGAAGACTTTTCATAATTAAGGATCAATTTAGGATTTCCTCTTTCCTGGATTGGATGTGTTTCCTGCCCCTGAATTAAATTCATGATTGTTTCTAGCAGGTTGGGTGGTTGAAACCCTAACCCTAGTCATCCATAGCTTGTTGCAAATTTCTAAGATGACTAGGGGGGTATAAGTTGCAAACTTTTGGTGTTTGTAGGGGTTCCAATTCTTTTGGTTTTGGTCCCAGATTGTTGATAGTGAAAATTTGAACAAGGAGAGCCTAGATTTAGGGTTTGTTTCTATTGTGCATTTTGTCATTTGGTAATGTATTGATTCCACAAATATTAGTGAGAATATTTTGGATTCCAATCTCATATTGGTGTATGTCTTTTTGTTTTGCTCTTGAGCTCATATATGTTGATTGCACAAAGTGGGTTAGCATATGGTAAACAAAGAGAATTTTGGGGTTATCTTTGAGTTCCTAACAAAGTTAGGATTAAAGTATTTAAGGTAAGTTCAGTGAGTTCATGGAAAGATAAGGATTTGATGTCTTGATATGTGAGTGAGGGGAGTAATAGGAAAAGCACTTACTCTGAGTCTATGTATGTTTGAGTTAAGGTTTTAGGGTGATATAGGTTGTTAAGTGACTCTCTACCCTGGGATAAGGCATTGATCCATTCTCTGGAAGTAGTCCATCATCAGCAATCACACACACACAATTAAATGATAAACATTTCAATCAGATAGTAAAGGGTATAGTTATATATTGTTTAGAGACTCCTTTGAAGAAGTGAGTCGAGGGTACACCCACCTGAGCATTGAGGCTCAAAGTGTAGGAGGATCTCCTTGATCCTTGTTAATTGGCCCTCTTCCTTGTAGACTTTGGAGTGGTGATAGAGTCAAAGTTAAATTATAGTTATCCATCAAAGTATAAATCTATAAGTTTTGAAGATCAAAGGAAACAACCAACAAAATGGTGACTCTACTAGGGAGAACAATGAAAAAGAAAAATATCTGTTAGGATCTCTAGTTATGGTTATATTGTAAAGTAAAAAATTTTGTTGACCAGATTGATTTTCCCATCCGAGTCACCAACAAAATGGCAACTCTACTAGGGAGAGTCTAGAAAAGAGTTAGATATAAAAACAAAGCATTTGCAAAATTTTTTGACCTAGTTGTGAGTGGCGGCTCTGATTTGTCTCTATTTGATCAGTGCATTTTCCTGATAGATAGTGTGTAAATCTTGGTGAGTTTTGTGTTGGTTGGAAAAAGAAATAATAAAATATTTCCTTTCTAAGGAGGTGGCGGCTCTACATGACAAAGTTATCTGATGGAGCTTCAAGGTGAGGTCAAGATTTTCCCTGCTTCTAGCCAAAGGTCTTTTGCTGCAAGATTCTCAGGTATTTTTCAAAGATCTGAAAGGTCTCCTTATTAAGTGATCAAGCACTAAGAAAGGATAAGGTGTGAATAGAGGTTGCATACTTTAAGTTTTCAGTTGTAGTTTGGCAAAATTTTATGGAAGTAGTGCACTAAGTTATAATGGGTAAGCTTGAGGAGGAGCTTGCATTATTAGATCAGGGCATCCTTAGGGATTGCATAAAATTGGTAGGATTGAAGGTGGGGTATAGATAGGATTTGTCCATATCCTTGTTCTATGATAGATTTTGTGAAGTATATGATGAGCTTCCTGAGGATGTTGAGTTTCCTGAATTTGACTTCATTGGTTTATTCCTGGAGCTTTGTTTTCCTGAGTCAACTAGTTGGTCGGATGCTTTGTGGGAAGAGCATTATGCATGTATCAGGGATTAGGTACTTGGTGATGATAGTCTTGAACTTGAGGATGCACTTGGGGTTTTTCTCTTTAGTGCTGATATTGAGAATGATGAAATTTATGAAGGAGATGTGTCAGGTGTTGACACTCTTTCTTGTAGTCATGAAAGTGATGCCTTTTCTTAGTATGGGACAGAAATTTTATGTAGTCAATCAAATGAAGAAGAGGATTGGATTGATGAATATGTTGCTGATGATTGTATGTCAGAGGAGGGTGTTCTTGTGGATAGTTGTTCACTTCATAGTGAACAAATTTTAGATCTCTTATCTTGTGAATATCTCAAGTATGCAGGGAAGGATGACTCTAAGTTCCTACATCTAGCACACATTGATTTTGACCGAGAGCATGAGTTAATAGGTTTTGACTTTGACATGTGTGCCTCTGATTATTTTTCTACCCCCACATTACTAGATAGCAACTAGGGTGCTCCTATTTTTGATGATTCATGTTCATCAGAGATCCCCTCATGTAATGACCCTACAGAAGAAGAGGTAGAAGGACATGATAGTGTGTTTTCCTATCATCAAGATTGCAGTGATGAACAAGTTCCTTGTTCATATCTTTTTCCTTCTTTTGCCAAGTATGATACTGAGTGTGACAGTGTTGAGGACTCAGTCTTCAATAGTTGGGACAAATTTTTTTTTGGTGAAAATGATGATGCAATGTTCCCCTGTTACAAAAGCTTTAAAGAAGACCTTCACTTGGTTCATGATGTAGTCAGTGAGGACACCATGGAGGAACCAAGTTGCTCAGTGGCTGAAGCAATGTGTGAAGGTAAATCTGAGGATACAAGTCCTTTTCAGCTAGGTAACTCTGATGTAATGCATTGTAATCAATATGTTGTATTTTCTGATGCATTACTAGATCAAATTTTTTCTTCTAGTCAGTAGGGAGAAGTAAATGATGTTCCCTACTTATTGGAATATGAATGTGAGTATGATGGTTGTGACTGGAAGAACATGGGTAGTGACCAGCATAGTTTCATTCTTCAGCCCATGAATATTCACATATGTTTGCAGTAAGGTGGTCATGAGATTTTTAGGTGGCTGGTTACATATGTGGATGAAAATTAGACCTTTGATGTAGGAGGGTTTATGATTTTCTTTGGGTGGCCCGAGGCCACTTTGTAAAGTTCTGATCTTGTAAATTTTGTAAATATTCTTCCCTTTCTGCTGTGTGCTTTTCCTTCTTGTTCCCTACATTTTTTGAGGTTCCTTGTTTTATCCAGTTGGTGGTTTTCTCTCCCAGTGATTCTAAATCCTTGCCATGCCTACAAGAGCTATGCATCCCCAACTAGAGCTACTGTAAGTCCATTTTCCTGTCATTGCAAAATCTTATGAAAATAGCCTATTTCCTTGCAAGTTTTCTTGAAGTGTCATGCCCTATGTTCGTCATGTTGTCACCTTGCTTCAGTCTAGATTACATGTGCTGAATTGCAAAATCTAGAAATTTTTTCAAGTTTTAAAGTCTGCTAGAAAATAATTTCAAAATCTGCCACAGTGTTGAAAACCCACAGTGTTTCTAAAAATCCATGATGTTTTTGGTATGTTTGAAAACCTTCATTATTTTCAACCTTGTGCCTTCCAGCTTTGGTGCACTTATCTTTTGGTCTGCATGAAAACTCTATGTGTTTTCGGTCTTTCGCTGTGTCAAGCCTTGTGTGTTTTTGATCTTTTTTGTCGAAAACCCTGTGTGTTTTTGACCTCACAGTTTCCTATTTTTTGGTGTTCCCTAACTACGCAAGTGTGATGGATGGTGGGCCCGGGTCTTCAAAAGGTTTCAAATGATTGGTTGTCGCATGATCGCATGTCAAAAATTTTTGACATGCGACCATGTGACCGGTTGACACATGTCCCAGCGGGCCCGTCGGCTAGGGTCTGATAGATGTTTAATGGGTGACAAAGATCAGTGGTTGTCGCTATACCATGAGAAAAAGATGCAAGCCTTTTAATCTCCACACTTTGATGAGAGCTGTTGATGTGGTAGGAAGGTGGATACACATGGTGGGCTTGTTGTTAGAGGATGTTGAGGTGGTGGTCTTGTGGCCTTGTCGCATGATCACAAGGGCCATTTTCATAGCTTGCAACCATGTGACAAGGTTCTTACCTCCTGAGCCCAGTGGTAGGTGGTGATTTGGCATCTTCTAATTAGTCTGAGGTGGCAGGATGGCAGGTGGGCCTAATATTTCTTAACCATAGTAACAATGTAGATGAGATCTATGGTTGCTGCATGATATTGAGGATTTTTCCTCCCATTTGCAATCATGTGACCATCGTCTGATCTTCTCTAAAGGTAAGGCTTTTCTTGGTAGTGGGTCCTGTGTCAGATGGCTTGGCGGTTGTAGCGAATGGTATGATGACATGTGGCATCAGGTGGGCCCAGGTGTGGTCTGAGGTTTGGTGGAGTGGATAAGGATCTAGCGATGCCAACAAAATTCAATCTATTCACATGTTCATGCAATAAAAAGGTGATTCACTAGTTTGTTTGTTGATTTGGTGAATGGTGGTCAGGAAGTCGCTAAATTATTTAGCGAAGGAGCGAAATGTTTTGCGAATTAGCAAAGGTTCTTTGTCACCAATTCGCTAAGTTTGACTGGGACCACTTTTAAGGAAAGTCACAGGGCCCACGAAGGGAGATTGATCAGATGGCTACATTTTAAAGTTGGTAAAGGATTAAATTTTGGCCATCGTTTCTCTACAGGTGCCAAAGAAATAACCGTTGAGATTCAAATTTGAATTTTTGAGAGTTTCTAGCGACAGAGGGTACCATTTTTATGGAATTCAATGCAGAAATGACCCTGTTTGGTGAGAAGCGATTGGTTTGACATTTGCATTGTGGTCCAAGATGTCTAGTGCTCATTTTCAGAGCATGTACATTGCTATTATGGCTCAAGGCATGTCGCAGGGTGTCCTTTTGAGCCTAGTTTTGTGATCCTTTATACTTGCAGAGAAGACTTTTCATAATTAAGGATCATTTCAAGATTTCCTCTTTCCTAGATTGGATGTGTTTCCCATCCCTAAATTACATTCATGATTGTTTCTAGTAGGTTGGGTGGTTGAAACCCTAACCCTAGTCATCCGTAGCTTGTTGCAAATTTCCAAGATGACTAGGGGGGTATAAGTTGCAGACTTTGGGTGTTTGCAAGGGTTCCAATTCTTTTGGTTTTGGTCTTAGATTGTTGATAGTGAAAATTTGAACAAGGAGAGCCTGGATTTAGGGTTTGTTTCCTTTGTGCATTTTGTCATTTGGTAATGTATTGATTCCGCAAGTCTTAGTGAGAATATTTTGGATTCCAATCTCATATTGGTGTATGTCTTTTTGTTTTGCTCTTGAGCTCATATATGTTGATTGCACAAAGTGGGTTAGCATATGGTAAACAAAGAGAATTTTGGGGTTATCTTTGAGTTCCTAACAAAGTTAGGATTAAAGTCTTTAAGGTAAGTTTAGTGAGTTCATGGCAAGATAAGGATTTGATGTGGTGATATGTGAGTGAGGGGAGTAATAGGCAAAGCACTTACTCTGAGTCTATGTATGTTTAAGTTAAGGTTTTAGGGTGATATAGGTTGTTAAGTGACTCTCTACCCTAGGATAAGGCACTGATCCATTCTCTAGAAGCAGTCCATCATCAGCAATCACACACACACAATTAAATGATAAACATTTCAATCAGATAGTAAAGGGTATAGTTATATATTGTTTAGAGACTCCTTTGAAGAAGTGAGTCAAGGGTACACCCACCTAAGCATTGAGGCTCAAAGTGTAGGAGGATCTCCTTGATCCTTGTTAATTGGCCCTCTTCCTTGTAGACTTTGGAGTGGTGATAGAGTCAAAGTTAAATTATAGTTATCCATCAAAGTATAAATCTACAAGTTTTGAAGATCAAAGGGAACAACCAACAATCTCGATGGTTTGAGCCTTAGTCTTTAGCAATCTAGTGAGTGGTCATATTTCTTATGGAAGTTAGGTCACTTGATAAGCTAAAATTTGATCAAGATCTATGATTGTCATGATACTACAAGGAAAAGATGCTCAAGAGATATTCATCACGACATTGCAACAACCATTTGATGAAAAATTAAGTATAGCCGTGGGTCCAAGGTGCCTATTAGTCAAAGTCCAGTGGTATGATGACAAGTGGTAGGATGGGCCTAGGTTTGTAAGCTTAGTCAAGTTATCGCTCAATATAAAAAGAGAACCTGAGGTTAAATGAAGAGTTAAGGTTAAAGTCCAAGATAGTGCCCAGGTAAATTAAAAATATCTATGGCCACGTTTTAAAATTGGATCAGATTTGATTCTTGGCCATAGATACAGATGTCGCACCTTCACTAACCATTTTCTTTTAAATATTTTAAAATTCAAATATATGATCTAAACAATTATGGTGAACTTGACTTGCAGAGAAGTAGATGGATCAACCGACCTTCCAGAGGCAGTTATGGTGATGGAATTATGTACAGGGATAGATATCTGATTGATCAAGATATTTCAATGATGCATTTATGATAAAAAATGAAAGAATTAGGGTTTTCTATTATTTTATGAAAAATCTATGTAACCCTAATTGATTTTTGCTCCTACCTGCGTGCAATAGAGATGTGTAGATTAGTTTTAATAAGCTATTTTACAGTAAAGTTTACCTTCTGGAGAGTTTTACTTTCTAAAAGAGAGTCCTTCTTTCTTAGGAGCTATCCATGGAATTCTTTCTTCCCTCTGGCTTCTACAGTCTGTAATCTTTCATTGATGCTTAGGTATTGCAAAGGCATTTTGTGACATTGTTTTTGTCCTTGTGCTTTCTTGTCTAAGTTTTCTCTTATTGAATATGATATATTGGCTTTGTTAGAGAAATCTTGGAGTTCCAAAGCCCTTCTTTCTTTTATCTTATTTATGTACCATTGTGTCTGATTTGATTTGAATGAGTTTTTGGGTATACTTCAACCCCCTATCATTCTATCTCATTCATGTGCCCTTTTGCTGAAGAGAATTTTTTCTTGCAGGTCACAGTCTATGTCTTTTGTTTAGACCCCTCTGTGAAACACTAATGCAAGCCTATTTAGGAATATTATGTTCTATTAGATTTGAGAGCTTTCATACTAATTTGGTCAATATATTATGTTCATGTCTTTTCAGTGTATCACCTAGTAGGTAGTTTTCTTTCAGTTATTTCCCTTCAACATTCCTTCTATCCCTTTCACTTAAAGAATTTACTTTCCTGTCAAGAAGAAAATTAAGGTGATTATCCAAGAGGAACCAGCCTAAAACCTGGAGGTTTCATCTTAGTTAGAAAAAGTCCCACAACCTGGAGATGATACCAAAGTTATACTAGGTTATTAAGACCAAGAGAGCTTGAACCAAGGGTGCAAACTTAGTGTATAACATTTTTGGCACACCCGATGGGACTAGAAAGATTAGATTCAAACTCAAAAGACATCCCATCTTGAGCATAACATTTCTAGCATGCCTGGTGGGACTAGAAAGAGGTTTATCTTCAAAATATTATGCTATCTCTGATAGAGTGATTGCATAATATAGATCTTTCAGAGGTTTCTTCCTATCAAGTATATCTGGTGACTCCACTGGTGTAAGATTCAAGAGCCCTATTCAAAGTTTATGAGAAAGATAGAGATAAGGAGGTCAAAGCCCAATAAATTCTCATAGCTTCCCTCAAAGAGAAAATATAGAGGAAGGTTGTCTCAAAGAGCATCCCCTGTAAGAAGAATATAGTCTACACCACCTGATACTTCAGAGAGGAGACCTTTGTCCTTTCATCTTAGAAGAAGAGGAAGATCTCTAACTAGGTATTTAGAGGAGGATTCAAATCCAACATCAAATACAACTCACACAGTTGCTACTCGGAAAATTTCAATTCCTACAATGGCTAGGCAGTTTGGCTTTGCACCTTTCAACCAAGGAAGTCCATTGAACTTCACTCAACATCATGATGTGCCCCTAGTGGCATTGAAGAGCTTACCTAATTTCACAAGTGAAGGAAAAACAACAACTTTTGAATACATAAGAGATGTGACTACTATCTGGAGTATACATAACATAACTCAAGAGGATGTGGCCACTAAGTTGTTGGTAGCCTCTCTCAAAGGTAAGGCTCTTGAATGGTTTAGAATTATAGTTATTGGTTCTATTAATTCATGGGATGGATTAGGGGATGCATTGAGTAAACACTTTGAGGATAAATCATGCAACCTATCCCTGGTTGAGCAGTTAACAACCATAAAGTGAGATCCTTAAGAGAAAATGATAGACTATAATAATAGATTTCTCAAGACATGAAATAGAATTCCAATCTCAGTAAGGCCATCAGTCGATCATGATTTCTTATACTTCTTGTAAAGCTTGAATAATCAGATCTCTATCATTATCCAATCTATAGGGGGTACCTCTTTACCCCAAGCTTTTGACATAGCTGTCAGGGCTGAAAATTATTTAATCTAGGTAGGCATGATAGCAAGAAGGCCACCCATGCCCATCTTTCCCAACCTCCAACCCATTGCACCTCTGTAATTACCTCCTTTTACCCCTATTCCCACCATCTTAGCACCTCAGGCTAGTACTAGTGGTGAGGATCTAAAGGCAAGTTTCTCGCAGGAACTGCAAGAAATAAAAAATAGTCAGCAAGAAATGATAAATCTATTGTAGACTTTAACTAAGGAGGTGACAAACCTAAAGAAGCAAGGGTAAGGAATCTAACCACCCTTTCAGTCACAGGGTCAAGATCTCAATCAACAATATCAGAATTGGGGATAGTCTTATCAGCAAATTAGGCCACCATACCAAGGAGGTTATCAGGGAAAAAGCAAAATTTTTAATCAAAGACCATTCAAACCATACAACCCTACACCTCTTAATTCTACAAACCTAGTCAGAGATATGGTCCCTAGCCAAAAAAATCTAGCTTTGGAAAATGAATGGTGCTTTCCTTGTAATCAGCCTCATAATCAGGCTACATGTTCAAATGGATGGATGAACCAAGCTCTAATGGTTCAAAATGCCTCACATGCCCAATTAGAGGCCTTTTCTAGTGGATCAATTCCTCAGCAAGAAGAACATAATAATGAGACTACTATTTTCAATTGGGAGTAGCAAGACTTCGATGGAGTTATGGTGAATCTTCTATTGCTACCAACACAAGGTCAAGGAAAAGAGCCCAAGTCATGGAGCGAGTAGATTCTACGATTAGAGCTACTACATCTACAGAATCACTGTAGCCATCTACTCCTGAGATATTGAAGAAGGCTTCGATGGAGCCTATCATAGTAAAAGCACAACAAAGGGTACATACTGTGACACCTTTCAACATTGTAGACAACATGAAGAATGTGAATGTTACTATATCTATGTGGGACTCTTTGGCTATTCTAGGACAACCTAAGATTTTGAAGAAGGCCATGGGGGAAGTGACTGCACCCTAGCCTACAAATGATGCAACAAGGCTAGTGTTGGTCAAAACTAATCAAGAAAAGGAGGCTCCAAGTAGCAGCCCCAAATAAAATACCATTCAAGGTAGGAACTTGAAACCACCTCCCTTTTATGTATCTTTAATTAGTGGAAAATCCTTAGTACATAACTGTATGGTAGATAGTGGAGCTACTAGTATTGTAATGCCCAAAAAGGTGGCTGACCAATTAGAATTTAAATATGAACCCTTCCAAAATAGGGCTACACAACTTGATGGATCCTCAGTCAACACAGTAGGTGTAGCCAAGGATACTAATCTAATCCTCCATGAAAGTCCTAATTTCTCCATCCTACTTGATATATATATCATAGATCTCCCTACTTTATTTTCCATATGTTTGTCAAGGGAGTTTACAGCCAAGATAGGAGGCTACCTTTCTTCTGACTGGCCTCACATGCTCTTCCACACAAGATATGGTACCAAGGTCACCATTAAATCTAAATAATTGGTAGCACACCATATAGAACCATATATGTCTAATGCAATCAATACAAACTTCTTTGCACTTGATAGCAATGACTTCCCAATTATTAGAGAAGAAAACACTAAGATAGAAAATATCCCTGATATTTTACTAGATGAAATAGAATCAGAAAAGGCTTTAGAGGCCCAAGAAAATGTTATCTAGGATGTTGGTTTGGGAAGCTATTTGATACAAGAAATTGGTGCCATAGAGCCAAACCTTCTCAAAGAGGACACTGATTCAAGGGATCAGAGAAACTAGGTTTGGGAATTGTTTTTTGATGGAGCTAGAAGAAAACATGGTTATAGTGGATGTGCTATGCTAGTGTCCCCAAAAGGAGAAAGATACTATAAAACTTTGAGATTTAGTTTCTCTTACACTAGCAACACTACAGAGTATGAAATTCTAGTGAATGGACTGGAGTGGGCTAGGAAGAGAGGGTTTAAAGCCCTAAAAGTTTATGGTGATAGTGAGTTAGTAGTCAACCAAGTGAGAGGGATAAGTGCAACAAAAAATGACACCATGAAAACATACAAACATAGAGTTTGGAATACAATTGAAGATTTTTGTGGTTTCAATATTGTTGCCATCCCTAGGAAGCTAAATCAAAATGCAGATAGGTTAGCTACTATTGGATCTCAGTATGACATTCCTAACAGTGTTCCAAAAGAAGGGGACCAACAAAACATTAAAGTGTTTTTTAGACCCTCTATTCCTGATAACAATGTCAATTGGCAAGTGTTTGACAATGATGAGAAAATTTTGTAGTTCTTATTTGAGGAAGACATATTCTCAGAGCATAACCAAGATAGATTATTGCAGAGCTATGGTGATCAAGTGATACAACTTAGATCTAATAAGATGCCTAGAGGTATTGTCACCTTAGAAGCTATCTTCAACAAGGATGATCAAGTTAAGAAGAATAAATATGGCCTGGTGGTTCAACAAGAACATTGTGTTGAATTGGAGTTGGAACCAAGTAAAAGCTTACAATTTGGAAAAGTAAATACTAATTTAGAAAAGTAGGCTTACACCTAATTATTTAAGGAATTCAGTGATGTATTTGCATGGAAATGTGAAGACCTTAAAGGTTTTAATCTAGCCCTTGCTTAGCACACCATTGAACTAGAGCCTAATGCCAAGCCAGTAAGGAAAAAACAAAGGCCTATTAATCCCAAGCTTAAGCTAGTTATGCATAGAGAAGTACTCAAATTAATAGAAAGTGGTATCATCTACCCCATTAAGAATACTAGTTGGATTTCCAACCTTGTACCTGTAAGGGAGAAGAATGGAGAGTTGAGGTTATGTGTTGACTTCAGGGATCTCAACAGAGCTTCTTTAAAATACCACTATCCATTACCCTCTATGGAGAAAATCTTACAATGTGTCTCCAAGTCTGAGATATTTCATTATTGGATGGCTATTCAGGATATAATTAGATCCTAGTTAATGAAAGGGCCCAATATAAGACTGCATTCACAACCAAGTGGGAAACCATGTCTTATAAAAAATGCCCTTTGGTTTGTCAATACAGGTGCTAATTTTCAAAAGGCAATGGATATGGCCTTTAAAAGCCTCATGTACAAGTTTGTACTGGTCTACTTGGATGACATAACTGTCTATTCCAAACATGCAGTAGATCATATCAAACATCTGAGGAAAATATTTGAAAGGTGTAGAGAGTTTGGGATATCTCTTAATCCCAAGAAATATGTGTTTGTAGTTCATGAGGGGATATTGGTAGGATATATAGTATCCAAGAAAGGAATCAAAATAGACCCTGAAAGGATTGCAACCATCCTAGAACTACCCTTACCACATCACAAGAAAAGCCTTCAATCCTTCATAGGAAGGATTAACTTTGTTAGGCATTTCTTACCCAATATTGTAGAATTACTAAAGCCTTTGACATACATGTTAAAGAAGAGTTTAGTCTTCAACTGGACTAAAGAAAGAAAGGCCAACTTCCAAGCTATCAAAGAGGCCTTGACAAAAGCTCTTTCTCTATTAAACCCAAATTTCAGTAAGGATTTTATCCTTTATGCTTATGGGGGTTCAGATCCTATGTCTGTAATGTTGACCCAAGAAAATTCAGAAGGGTCAGAGTAGCCTATTGCTTTCTTCAACAAAGGTTTAGAAGAGTATGAACAGAGATACTCTTTTGTGGAAAAACATGTGTTTGTTGTGGTAAAAAGCCTTAAAAAGCTCAGATATCTATTGACCCATAAAAAAGTACACTCAAAAGTTAATCATCCAAGTGTCAAAGAATTTTTTCTATCCAATGACCTAAATGAAAAAAGGGTTGGTTGGGTTACCAAAGTGATGGAGTATGACATTGATATTCAAACCACTAAGCTAGTTTGAGGAAGAGGTCTTTGTGAGCAGCTAAAAGAGGATGAAAGTTCAAAGAAATCAGAGCAAAAAGATGCATCTTTGGTTGTGCATTCTATAGAAGAACATGCTAAGGTAGCAAGTTGGTTGCCTTACATGACTCATTTTTTGAAGATAGGACAATGTCCTATAGACCTAGATTCATCAAAAAGAAGATATTACAGATTACAATCTATTCCCTTTGTGTTGATAGATGAATTTCTTTTTAGAAAGGATCACAATGGTGTCCTCTTAAGATGTATTGATTTAGAAGAGATAGCTATTGTCCTATTTGAATTTCATGATGGACCTTCTAGAGGTCACTTTTCTCCTAGGACTACTACTTTTAAAATCATGAGGGTTGGATACTATTGGCCATCTATCTTCAAGGATAGTCATGATTATGTGAGAAAATGCATCAAATGTGCCATGTTTGTAGCAAAAGAAAGGTTTGTAACTCTTCCCCTTTAACCAATCTGAACAGAGCAACCCTTCATAAAATGGGGTATAGACTTCATTGGCATGATTAATCATCCATCTAGTGCAGGCCAAAAATGGATAATCACTGCAATAGATTATTTCACTAGATGGATAGAAGTAATTGCATTGACAGAATCAAATGAGAGTGTTGTCTTAGGTTTTTATGATGACATAATTCATATATTTGGCACTCCAAACTCCATAATATCAGATAATGTATTGGCATTCACAGACCTTAAAATATCAGAATGGGAAATCAAGAATGGCATTTATCTAAATACAAGTTCAAATTACTACCCTTAGGGAAATGGTTTGGTAGAATCAAATAACAAGAACTTGATTAGGATAATCAAGAAGACCCTACAAGACAACCAAAGGGATTGGCATATTAAATTGAAATATGTCTTATGGTTAGACAGGATTACCCCAAAAAAGATCATTGGGAATTCTCCTTATATGTTAGTGTATGGAAGAGAGGCTAAGTTGTCCATTTCAACTAAGTTACCAGCTTTGGACTTAGCCACTCAATATGTCTTATTTCAAGAAGGAGATCCCTTACAAATCAGATATGCTCAGCTGATGGAGTTAGAAGAACTCAAAGATAAATCCATGAAAGATATGGATTTCCATTAGATACAAACAAAGAAGAGTTTTGATAAAAGAGCTAGGGCTAGAAGCTTCAAAATTAGAGATGTAGTTCTCAAATGGGATGAATTCAAATCAAAACCTGGTAGACATACAAAGTTTGATTCCTTTTGGGGAGGTCCATTCATCATCACTAAGTGCAAGGGGCCTAATGCTTTTCAGCTATCAACTCTTGGAGGAGATGCCTTGTCTATATCAGTTAATGGATTCCACTTGATACCTTTTTTCAAGGTTAATCCTTCCTTGTAGATCTCTGTAAACATGTTTCCTTGTTTTTTTGTCCTTGCTTTCTAGGCTAGTTTTTCTCATTTACCAAGAAGGGCTTGTGCACATTTCTGTTCCTCCTAGTTTCAAGTCTCTCTCTATCAAGAAGGTCCTTGTGTTCTTGAGATGAATCCTATGCCTAATGAATTTTTTTAAGGCCACTGATCTAATGTCTAGCAAGCTGACATCCAGCAGAAATCACCAAAATGTTACCCAAATTTCCTGTTCCATACAATTTTGGCCAACAAGCTGGGTTCTATCCAAAAATCTTCATCTTTAAGCCTTATTGAGAACCTTGAGAATTTTTATGGTTCTGTGCCTCTTCCCCTGGTCTCTAAAAATTGTTATATCTCTGGTTTGATAGCCATTAAATTTGAAAAAATGACTGTTAGAGGTAAAAAACCCTAAAAAACCTATGACCGATTCTATTTCTCCATTACCTTTTTCGGTCACTTAAGTTGCTATATTCTCATGTGTGCTTTTTCATGATTGGCTAGTCGTGAGATCTCTTAAGCTCAACCAAATATTCTTTTGTATTTCCTGATTGTGTGACTCCCTTTATTTCTTTATTTCTTGATTGGATAGAATATTCCCTTTTGGTTCAGCAACCAAACATTTTCCTTAGTCATGCCTTAGCCTTTAGCAATCCGATGAGTGGTTATGTTTCTTATGGTAGTTAGGTCACTCGGCAAGTTAAAATTTGATCAAGATCAATGATTATCACGATGCCACAAGGAAAAGATGCTCGAGAGATATTCATCATGGCATTGCAACAACCATCTGATGAAAAGTTAAGTATAGCCATGGATTTGAGGTGCCTGTCAGTCAAAGGCTAGTGGTATGATGACAAGTGGCAAGATGGGCCTAGGTTTGTAAGCTTAGTTAGGTTATCACTCAATATAAAAAGAGAACTTGAGGTTAAATGAAGAGTTAAGGTTAAATTCCAAGATGGTGCTTGGGTAAATTAAAAATATCTATGACCAAATTTTAAAATTGGATTAGATTTGATTCTCGATCATAGATACAAATGTCATGCCTTCACTGACCGTTATCTTTTAAAGATTTTAAAATTCAAATATCTGATCTGAATAGTTATGACAAACCTGACTTGTAGAGAAGTAGATGGATCAACCGACCTTCCAGAGGTAGTTATGGTGATGCAATTATGTGCAGGGATAGATATTTGATTGATCAAGATATTTCAACAATGCATTTATGAGAAAAAATTACAAAATTAGGGTTTTCTATTATTTTATGAAAAATCTATGTAACCCTAATTGATTTTTTCTCCTGCTTGTGTGTAATATAGGAGATGTATATATTTGTTTTAATAAGATTTTTTGGAGTAGATTTTACCTTCTAGAGAGTTTTACTTTCTGAAAGAGAGTCCTTTCTTAAAAGCTATCCATGGCATTCTTTCTACCCTCTGGCTTCTACAGTCTATAATCTTTCATTGATGCTTAGGTATTGCAAAGGAATTTTGTGACATTCTTTCTATCTCTGTGCTTTCTTGTCTAAGTTTTCTCTTATTGAATATGATATACTATCTTTGTTAGAGAAATCTTGGAGTTTGAGAGCCCTTCTTTCTTTCAGCTTATTTATGTACCATTGTGTCTGATTTGATTTGAATGAGTTTGTGGGTATACTTCAACCCCCTCTCATTTTATCTCATTCCTATGCCCTTTTTCTGAAGAGAACATTTTCTTGCAAGTCATAGTTTGTGTCTTTTGTTTAGACCCCTCTGTGAAACACTGATGAAAGCCTATTTAGGAAGATTGTGTTCTATTAGATCTAAGAGCTTTCATGCTAGTTTGGTCAATATATTATGTTCATGTCTTTTTGGTGTATCACCTAGTAGGTAGTTTTCTTTTAGTTATTTCCCTTCAGCATTCCTTCTATCCCTTTCCCTTCAAGAATTTACTTTCCTGTCAAGAAGAAAATTAAGGTCATTATCCAAGAGGAACCAACCTAGAACCTGGAAGTTTCATCTTAGTTAGCAAAGGTCCCACAACCTGGAGATGATCCCAAAGTTATACTAGGTTATCAAGACCAAGAGAGCTTGAACCAAGGGTGCAAACTTAGTGTATAACACATACATATAGGACCATACATTCAATAGAATTAGAGAAGAATTTTCATTTTATTACTACTCATAGTAACATTGCATGTTTCCTACCCCTTATTAATTTCACCTGAAGACACCCTTCTACCCTTAACAAATCTTTTCATCATACCACATATTGAAACAAGTTTCCCTTAAGAAGTTTGCATTCATTATAACACTGCATCACAAAGGTTTGCATAGAACCTTAAGTAAACATGTATTGACAATCATTACTTTCAACTTTAAAACTTGCAAGAGATAGGATAGGAATCACTTAAACATAATCCTTAATTGATTTACCAATATTCAATGCCCTTTTAAAATTCCCAAAACTAATGTTCCCAAATACATAACTACTTTCTTATAATTCTAAATTATAATTACAATAACAATAGAAATTAATACACATGGTCTGAAGGCATGCTAAGAGATAATTACATCAAGATACCCCAAGGGCTACATCACATATTTACATCTTGCTAACAAAAGACATAGATACATGATTCAATAAAGGAAATATATACAATTTAACAATTCAGAATCCAAGCCACAACTCAAACCACAAATAGTACCTTGAAAGATATTTTCCACCCAACAATGTTGAACTGGTAAAGTTATACCCCTCATGCTAGGAGATAGAACCAAGGTACTCTCAAGAATCAAAGGAAATATAAGATTCAAAACAAAAAGTCCAAAAATCAAAAGAGAAAGAGTAAAATATGTAAAATATCATCTTATTATAACACTGAGGTCAAGGTTCTAGGATACCACCTAAGTGAGTATCATCACAAAACCTATATATTGGGATCCTTCCTAGAAACCATGTAACCCCGGTCCCCCTTTTATGAATAGGGATCCACCCTGGCAATTATCCTTGGTCTCGGTACTCCAATAAGGTCTATGTGGCCTTATTATAGTTTCTTTCATTATCTTTTGAATCCCCCCCTTCCCAGATTAATTTTTAAGGTTATCACTTGATTACAAACTCACCCATAGGATCATCTGGCAACCACTTTGGGTTCCAACACCTATGGTGAGCCACTCACATAGGGTTCCTAGTCCCCTACCAAAAACATGACAAAAGAAATGCAATACTCCAAATGCTTTAGTTCAGAGGTTTAGGAAGCTCTCTTATGTACTCAGACCACTAGGATGAGCCCTAACCTTAACCATAAAGAACATAAGAATAGTACAAGGATATCACATACTCAAGACACCTTAAGTAAAACATTATGATCAACTTAAACAAATAAAATGAACATTTAGAGAGGTACATAGATGTAGACAAAGACCAAGATCAAGGTTGGAAGATATAGACCAAACCCCAAGCCAAACTGGTACCCAACACTGAAATCCATGACTCCAAAATTTCTAAAATAGGTCCAAATAGAACATTAAAGTAATATAAATTATAAACTAATAAATATTTATGGGGAAAAAATCTACTATAAACTAATGAACCTGAAGGGACCAATAAATCAAGGGAGAAGACACAGTAATCTTGTCTTAGAATGGTGGCAAGATATTACATATTTAAGTGTTGGTAAATCTGCTCTTGTGGGTTGGTTGTAAGAGGCATATTTGATGCAGTCAAGGTAGGTGGATCCAATGAAGGAAAGTCCAAACCTTGTAGCCAACATAATTACACAAAGGATTACTCAAAAATGTAACACAAAGTAATTGTTTAACACTAATTTTCATTAACATGTCCGACTGTAAGGCCTTCTGGGTTAGGGCCAATTACAATCAGAAAATAATTCTGCAAGATCCACAACTAGATCCAATACAATCTTAGCTAGTTCAACTCTGAAGACAATCAGAAGCTGATGGAAACCCTACAAAAGATCTAAAATTAAGCTCGCAAGCCTCCAAGAAATATCCTTGTTCCCAAGTATGTAAACCCCTAGCTCTGCTACAAACAACTATCAGATTACAATCCAATCTGCAAGGACATCAAGAAATTTTCCACAACTTTGCTAACTTCATCTTTTAGAACCTTAGATCTAACTCACTAAGTCTTCAAGTCCTGAACTTATTTAATCTTCTTAACCTCCCCAAATTTCTATCCCTAAACATCTACATAAGCCCTCTTTAAATACTAATCATCAGCCATAAGTCGGTAAGATGAAACCCTTAAATCCCCCCAAAAAATAATTAAATGCCATACAAGTTAGCTTACAAATGTATACAAACTTTTAATTCAGTATGTCAGCCCATAAAAATGCTTACCAACAATAAATTAACAAATTCGGCACAAAAAATCAAACAGAATTCTAGTCAAAAAGCCAGAACTACCGAGCGACAATAAAATCACCGAGCACACCAGGCATCGCCAAGCACCAATGTCAACCGAGCATTGTAGACATGACCAAGTAACACTTTCACTAACCACCAAAGACTACTAAGTTCTTTTAGTGACCGAGCTTCCTTCAATTGTCGAGACCATCAATCAAGGATGCAACTGAGTAACACCGGCCAAAATACAAACACTTGATGCAGTTTCACCGAGGACATAGAATGCCCTTTCCTTAACCTTGGATTCCCTTGCATTAGACACCCTAGGTTCCAAAAGATGTTCATATGTGAGAAGAACATCTTTCAGGATTCAACATATAAATCCCAAACTTGTTCTTCACATACAAGTCCTCCACCTTTTTTGCTTGCAAATTCTTCCACTTTAGTTTCCTCTTTCTCTTCAAGTCTTTTCTTGATAGTGTATAGGTCGGTTCTCCATACTAATCATTCATTTTCTCTAGATCCACAAGCTCAACTCAGCTACCAATACTTAGGCTTCTCCTACCGAGTGTTGTATCCATCAAAGGCATCAGTGAAAACTTCCTATCATTCTTCTCAACAGTAAACACATTTCAGACACAGTCATAAATAGCTCTGCAATCATATTGCCAAGGTCTACCAAGAAATATATCATAGCTATTCATCTTCATAATATCACCAAGCACAAGATCCTTGTACTAGCCAATCTGAACATCAACGAAGCATTGTTCTCTAACTTCCAAAGCATGAACATCTTGTAACCAGCCAAGCCTATAAGGACAAGGATGCTTCATTCTATTTAAACCAAGTTTTTGAACCAGGTTATCAGCAACAAGGTTATTGGTACTACTACTATCAACAATAACATCACAAAGTTTACCTTCAATCTTGCATTGGGTCCTAAACAAGTTACTCCTCTGACAAGGTTCATCCTTTGTACTAAGCAATGTTTGTTGAAGTAGCAAGTTCTCTGATTTAGGTTCATTCTAAATGTTCTCATTCATCATAGTAGCTTGTTGATCAACCTTCTTCTATGTACACTCAAAATAATGGTGTCCTTCTTCTCCAAAGTTATATCAAGTACCCTTAAAGATAACTCTACCTGTCTTCTTCTTTGGTTCCACAGGTTTTTGTTCATCCTCTACATCAGTTAGTTTATCCTTCACCAAGTGATCAATCTTTTCCTTCCCTTGGGAGTTACTAGGTTGTTTCCTCTTCAACTTATCTTTTTCCTTGAGAGCATACTAATAAGCATCCTCAATAGAATCAATTTTCAACATACCAAGCTCATCCTGAATATTGAATCTTAGACCTTTCACATACTGAGCTACCTTTTCCTTACCAAGCTCTTAGTGTCCAGACTAAATAGTAAGTTTGTAGAACTCCTCACTATAATCTTCAACAAAAAAATCCTTTTGCTTCAAATTTTTCCACTTCTTAAACAAGTCAAGCTCATAGTTAGCTAATATGAACTTATCCTTTAACTTAGTCACCATCAATCTCCACTGATTGATCTTTTTTTCACCTTCATCTTCTTGGTGTCTTTGTAGTTCTTTCCACCAAAGAGCAGCATGTCCTTTCAACTTTGTCTATGCTAATTTGACCTGAAGAGGACCTTTAATTTATTGTAGCTCAAATAAATCTTCAAGTTCACCAATCTAATCAATCAAATTGTTAGGCTTCAAAGTACCAGAGAAAGTAGAAACTTCCATTAAGTAATTACTAAATAGAGCAGCAGATCTAGGCAACTGAGTAGTTCTATCTTCACCAAATTTGTTCCTCTAGTCATCACCACTAGATCCAGTAGTTTCAAGTTATTTAGAAGCTTCTTCATATCCATCCTTAGAACCAACATTCTAAGGTATACCAGCATCAGTTCTCATGATCTCGGTGACCATATCATTCTTCATCAATTCCATCTTAGATCTGAAATCTGATTTCACCTTCTCCATGATTCAAGATTTGACAGTATCACAAAGATCATAAATAACTCTAGGGTCCAATATTCTCAGAGGCATCCTTAAAGATATGAAAAACCCTTTGTAACAAACCCTCAATGACCACATCGTGACAATTTCCAAGTTGTAACAAGTCAGATCTCAACCTACAATCTTGGAAACAACTAGGGCACAATTTCACAAGTTCAGTGCTTTGGATCTATAATCTAGATTGTGCACAATATTTTTTCCAACAAGATCAACTTCCCAAGATCATCCTTGCTAGGTCAACCTTCTGCTTCAACAAGATCAAAGTCTCAATCTGATACCACTTGATGTCGTCAAGGTAGGTGGATCCAGTGAAGGAAAGTCCAAACCTTGCAGCTAATAGAATTACACAATGGATTACTCAATAATGCAACACAAATTAATTGTTTAATACTCATTTTCATTAACATTCCTAGTTGTAAGGCCTTTCGGCTTAGGGCCAATTACAATCAGAAAATAATTTTGCAAGACCCACAACCATATCTAATACAATCTTAGCTAGTTCAGCTCTTAAGACAATCAGAAGCTGGTGGAGACCCTAAGGCATATCTAAACTTGAGCTCGCAAGCCTCCAAGAAATCTCCTTGTTCCCAAGTATGCAAACCCCTAGCTCTTCTAAAAACAACTATTAGATTACAATATGATCTACAAGGACATCAAGAACTTTTCCACAGCTTTGCTAACTTCATCTTTCAGAACATCAAATTTGACTCACTAAGTCTTCAAGTCATGAACTTCTTTGGTCTTCTTAATCTCCCCAAATTTATGTCCCTAAACATCTACCCAAGAACTCCTTAAATACTAATTATCAACCACAAGTCGGAAAGATGAAACCCTTAACTCCCCAAAACAAATAATTAAATGCCATACAAGTCATCTTACAAATGTATACAAACATTTTATTTAGCATGTTAGCCCATAACAATGGCTACCAATGATAAATTCACCAAGTCGGTGCAACAAATCACACAGAACTCCAATCAGTAAGCCAAAACTACCGAGCGACAATAAAATGACTAAGCATGCTAGGCATCGCCGAGCACTAGTGTAGACCGAGCATTGCAAGCATGACCAAGTAACACTTTCACCAAGTGCTAGAGACTACTGAGTTCTTTCAGTGACCAAGCTTCCTTCAGTGACCAAGACTGTCAGTCAAGGTTGCAACTGAGTAACTCTAGCCAAAATAAAAACACTCCATGCAGTTTCACCAAGGACACAGAATGCCCCTACCTTAACCTTGGATGCCCCTACATCAATATTGAACAAGGGAGTAGTAAAATTGAGTTTTATATGTGTCCTAGTGGTTTTCATCATAAGGAACCCTTTATCTATGTGAGTTTAGAGATTATCTTAGAGCTATATGCATGACTATATATGGAAACATATGTATGACTATAATAAAAATATAGTCTCAGTGCGGTGAGTGTAACATTTTTTTGCACTGTTGGATTTTCCTAATTTTCATTTATGTTTTCTAAAACCTACTTTCAAACATTCTCATTGGAGAGATTTTTGTAATAATATCAGGTTTGAAAGTTATTTACAACATAGTACAGGTATAGGGAAATAAACTAGAACACTTTGTCCATTTCCAATTGACTTTTTTTTTCATTATCATCCTAGTTACAAATCATTTCAGAATAGTAACTTTGCAGATCATATGAACAATATAAATATTTAAGAGCACACACATATACACAGATAAATATGCCAAATTAAAATTATATAATCAATCATAGACTTCCAGGAAGAAATTTGAATCAGAAATCTCACAGACATATTCATAAACACTTCCCGTATGCAATATTTTTTTAATAACCAAATGACAAGCCTATAGGTGAGAAGGTGATTCTTCATGGTTCTAGATCATACCTAGAGCCTTACCAAGAATCCCTTCCAAGGTTTGAGCATAACAAAGCAAACTTCCAATCTTTGAGTGATGATTGTCTTCCAACATAATCTTCCTCAATCCTTCTGAGATCAATTCATCCTTCCTCCTCTGAAGATCTCCACAAACTCTACACAACTAGAGCCATCAAAATTCAAATACAACAAAACCCTGAAATTAATCACTTCCAAAATTTCCCGAATTTTCTTCAAATCTTTCCTCTCCTCCAAAACTCCTCTCCTCTGAATAATTTAATGAAAACCATATGGTTGGAGGAGTTTCTTTATGGGAATCAACTACTCCAACTACTATATTTTATTGTAAATTAAATCAATCAATCCCTGTAAACAACTTTAAAAGATTTTATTTTTTGATTAACTTTCCCTTCAAAAGAAGATCATAACTTGAAAAGAAGCATAAGAGTACTCAAATAACTCACATAGCCCAATTAGAAACAAACTAGACTAACTTCTTGGAGGTATCAGGTTCTAGTCACCTAGGTAGCTGGTTTTACCAAAAAGAGCCTTATTTTACTTTATTATTATTTTTATTTAATAATCATCATTTAAACATTAAAGATACAATTATAATTGCAAGAAAAACACATAGGTTATAATATTTATATATGCATAGGTATATATATATATATATATATATATATATATATATATATATATATATATATATATATATATATATATATATATATAAAAGATAAATAAGTATAATGCTTCAATGAAATAAAGGAAACACACTCTAAAATATAAATCTCCAAAATAATAATATAAGTCAATCCCCCAACTAAGGTGACTCCCTAAATAAGAACCTAAGTCAACATGGAATCCTTGAGAGTAACTTGGTAAAATCTCCACACAACAATAGTTTGAGGATTTTGAGGGCATGCTCAGACCTGTGTAGCTAGGTGAATTCGATGCCTGGTACCTACATCCTAAAACACCAACTAAGTACACCCACATGTATATATATATATATATATATATATATATATATATATATATATATATATATATATATATATATATATATATATATATATATATATATATATATATATATATATATATGCACAAACCATTGAAAACAAGGAGGGAGAGTGTGACATCATGTGGATCTCCTATAGCGGTAACTATGACTACCTCTCCTCATCCTATACTCACATCAAACAGTGTAATCAACAAAGTATAAATGGATCAATATGGTTAGCTCTAGAATAATCATTACTACATATTGTATAACAAGAATGAACCATAATATAATCATTTACTAACTTTCATAAATTGGTTATATCATCAAACAAGTATTCACAGTGTCTCATTATCTGAACAATATAAACAAATCATATAATCCTTAATACTCAAATTAGAAATCATGTCTAATCTTGAGTATAAGTAGCATTATTAGAGTTGGTAACATATTTAACCATTAAGTGGTTATAACCAATTAACCTATGATAATCATAAATATAGATAATGGGCATCTCAAAAAGAAACATATAGATCTATTAGGTGATCCCATCACATCAAGGTCCTAAAATATCTTGGACACATAAGAAGATATAAAGGAACATACTTATATAATATTTACTATTTCCTAAATGAGAATATGAAGTTGTAGTGGTTGGAAGGTATTTGGAGTAGGAAAACATCTCAAGAAGGATCATTCTCTAATAAAAATAACCATGAAATCACATATAACACTTCCTAACTTCCAATGAGAAAATCCAAGACCTATTAGGGTTAGAGCCTGGGCATTACATTCCCTCATTTTCAGGGGAAAAAACTACAAGGATGGCACATGGAATCAAGATTTTCCTTATCAAGCCCTTATCCAACAATTCTTGAACTTTGCTAGCAATCTTCTCATTATGTATTGGTTTCATTTTATAAGTTGGCTTATTAGGAAAGGTAGCTCCTGATATGATGTCTATATTGTGGCTTATTTCTTTGATTAGTATTAATTCCTTAGGGATGTCTCCTTCTATTATCCCTTTGTATTTCTTAAAAAAATCTCTAACCTCCTTAAGACCTACTTCTTTCCTTGGTTATTGCTTCCTATTCTTAGTCTTCTTCTCCTCTTGTTTTGGTACAATCATTAAGGAATAACATATAGCATCTTTCTCCTTCATCACCTCTACAAAATCCTCTACCCTTACACACATGACCTTAGTTTCTTTCTTCTCTTCTAATTTATCAGGAAGTGTCCTCAAGGTAATTGTTTTCCTATCCTTAGTAATGGCATAGGTATTGTTTTGGCCATCATGGTGTGCAATCAAGTCATTTTGCCAGGGTCTTCCAAAAATTAAATGACATGCATCCATAGGTACTTATGTCACAAAGGATCTTTTCCCTATACTCCACAATTTGAAATTCTACCTAAGACTACTCTTCTACCAAAATGTATTGACCCTTAGTAAGCCCAGAGAACTTATAGGGGTAGGGATGTGGTGTTATTATTAATTTTAACTTTTCTACCACCTCAATTGAAACAAGATTGTAAGTATAACTAGAATCAATAATAACTTTACATACCTTCCCTCCTCACTTGTAGGTGGTCTTGAAGATGGTTTTTCTTTTTAGTGGTTATGGTGTGGTAGGAACTTTGAGCATGATCCTTCTCATCATAAAATTCTCCCCTTGTTTAGGGTCTGCAAAGGAATCAGTTGAGTTCACACTATTGCAATCATCTTCTCCCACCAATTTTGTCCTCCTTACTCCTTGTGAGCTTGATCCAACCTTCTTTGGGCACCTAGTAGAAAAGTGTCCTTGATTTCATTTGTATCACTTGAATGCTCCAAAACCTCCTTTTCTAAACTTTCCTCTTCTATTTGGCCTTCTCCCTCTGAAACTACCCCATTAACTAGTGTCTCTTTGATGGTCCTCTTGATTAATTTATCCTTGTGGTCTTGACCTGTTAGACCATTTTTCTTTAGTTCCTGATGCAGGAGCATCCTGGGTGTAAGAGCAATCTTGCATCACCCAAAAATATTTCTGTTTTTGAATTCAATAAGGGCTATCATGTGCAGAGCTGCTATTTATGGAAAGTTACTATTTTTGGTAATTTCGTATGTGCTCAGAATGATCTGATTTCTTTCTTGGAGGTTCATTTTGGTCATATAAGTCTGCCAGTAAAGTTTCATTTCCAGATCAAGTGTATGTTGGAAGATATTGAAGATTTTCGGTATTGGCAGCAGGGTACAGAAACTTTGAACTCAGTTTTGAAGGCTTTAGAGGCCCTGGATGAGGTCGAAAATTTGGGTGACCGGCGCTTGCGCGAGTCAAGCCTGTAGAGCACTCCGTGGCGTTTCCGAAATGGGGTTATAGTGGCCGAGCGGGTCAACTGGTGATGACTTATGGTCTTCGGAAGTTGGGCCACCTGAAATGGCGAAAAATAATTTTCTTCAAAATTTCTGTTCGGGTTTCAAAGGTTATCTTGAGCCGACTATGATGTAATAAAATGTAAAATAAAATAATTCTAAGTTGGGTCGGCCTTATTGGCTAAAATTCTGGAACCTTCCCAGGCGGTGGATAATTGCCTATATAAGGAAGGCTGTATTATTGTCTTAGGCAGTTCAGAATAGTTCTGGGTAATAGTTCGAGGCTTTGTCGTACAGAATATTGTAAGGGAATGCCCATGTGGCTTTGCATATTGTAATTCTGAAAGTTTGTAATTCCACATTTGTGGAGATAATAAGAAGCCAATTTTCTGTTCTTGCATATTGTTGTTGTTTCTCTATTTCTGTTATGTGTTTGTGGAATTAAGGGGAGCACCCTTCATCAAGTGGTATCAGAGCAGGTTTTCTTGAGTGTGTAAATAGATCGCCGACTGTGAGGCAATTTGCACCAGGACCGTGGCTAGGGTTTCAGCGCGCACCGCGAAAATGCCTCCACGAAGGGAACGTGGCGGAAGAGCTGGTGTTGTAACACCTGAGGTTAGAGAGCTACAGAGACAAGTGCGAGCATTGCAAGAAGAGATTCGCAGAGGAATGAATCTTAATGTCAGAGATGAAAGTGAGGATGAAGCCGAAGAAGAATATCAAGAAGGAGAAGTCGAAATTGTGAACCAAGAGGAAGAAAGACTTTTTCGGGCCATTTCTAAGATTGGGAAAAGACCTAAGATTGAGGTTCCTACATTTTCTGGAAATCTTAACCCAGAAGAATTGATCGACTGGATCAATGAATGTGAGGAATATTTTGAGTATGAAGATGTTGAGGATCCTGATAGGGTCAAATTTGCGAAGGCCAGACTGAAAGGTCATGCGAAGATCTGGTGGCAAGAAATTCAATTGGAGCGAAATAGAAGAGGGAAAGATAAAATCACAAGATGGGATCGAATGGTGGATAAATTGAAGCGACAGTTCATTCCTGTTGATTATGAGCTTGATCTACTAAAGAAAATGCAAAGTTTGAAGCAAGCAGGAAGATCTGTTCAGGAGTATACAGAGGAGTTCTATCGACTTCTCATCAGAACAGGCCATGCAGAAGCTGATAAAGAGAAAGTTGCCCGATACCTTAATGGGTTAAGGCCAAGCATTCAGGAGGAGCTGAATCTGGTTCGAATGAACAGTATTGAGGAGGCATACCAATTTGCCCTAAAAGTAGAGGAAAAGATGAACAAGAAGTTCGAGAGCAGACAAAATGGAAGAGGTCGCGGTAGATGATCTGGTGGACGGTCATATGGTGGCCGAAATGAAGATCCGAAAAAGAAGGATGAGGCCAGTAGCAATCAAAATCAGCGAGGAAATAATTCCAATCGCTTCCAGGATCAGAATAATAGAGATCAGAGAGGAAGAGGAAGAGGACAAGGATCTGGAAGAGGTGGCTTCCGTGGAACATGTTTTCACTGTGGAGAAGAAGGTCATAGGGCATTTGAATGTCCTCAGCGCCAAGGCAGAACAGACAGGAGAAATGAAGGCCAGGCCAGAGTTGCACATGTAGATGAAGATGTCAGATCATCAAATTCTGAAGATGCTGAAAGAGGAGAAGCGTTGATTAACAGAAGAGTCCTGTTGAGTGGTGAGAATGAACCTGAGCAAAGGAGGAGCCTATTTCGCACCAGGTGCAAGTGTGAAGGTAAATGTTGTGATGTGATTATTGATAGTGGAAGCACTGACAATTTGGTGTCAGAAGAGATGGTGACAAAGTTGAAGCTCAAGAGACAGAAACACCCACATCCATATCGGATTGCCTGGGTACAGGATGACCACAAGGTCATGGTCAGTGAACAATGCCTAGTGAAGTTCAAGATCGGCGGGTACCAAGATGAGGTACTATGTGATATCATCTCTATGGATGCATGTCATATGTTGTTGGGTAGACCGTGGCAGTTTGACAGATGTGCTGTACATGATGGTCGTGCGAATACCTATTCCCTGACAAAGGATGGAGTGCGACATAAGCTAAAACCATTGAAGGAGATTGAAGAAAAGGTATGTGGTAATGCAAGGATAACTTTTGTTGATGGAAGAAATTTCCTAGATGGTATGAGGCATGAGCATGTATGTTTTGCTTTAATTCCAAAAGCTGGTAAAGAGGAAGTAGAAGATGTTCCTGTAGAAGTTGTAGATTTGTTGAATGAGTTTCAGGATATTGTATCCGATAATGTGCCTAATGGATTACCACCAGTCAGGAAGATCAGTCATCAGATGGACTTGATCCCAGGAGCGAGTTTGCCAAATAAGGCAGCACACAGAATGACACCTGCAGAAAGTGAGGAGTTGAACAGACAAGTACATGAACTGTTACAGAAAGGATTGATCCGTGAGAGTCTGAGTCCCTGTGCTGTACCAGCGGTATTAGCACCAAAGAAGAATGGAGAATGGAGGATGTGTACAGATTCCAGAGCAATAAACAAGATCACAATCAAGTACAGGTTTCCATTGCCACGAATGGATGATATTATGGACTGTTTGAGTGGAGCTGTGTATTTCTCAAAGATAGATCTGAAGAGTGGATATCATCAGATTCGGATCAGAGAAGGAGATGAATGGAAGACTGCCTTCAAGACAAAGGAAGGACTGTATGAGTGGTTAGTCATGCCATTTGGGCTAACCAATGCACCGAGCACTTTCATGCGGCTCATGAACGAGGTTCTGAAAGAATTTCTGGGTAAGTTTTTCATTGTTTACCTAGATGATATTTTGATCTTCAGTAAGACATTGGATGAGCATATGATGCATATTCGTATGGTATTTGAGAAGTTGAGAAAAGAGAAATTGTTGATTAATTTGAAAAAGTGCAGTTTTGTGAAGAAAGAGTTAGTGTATTTGGGATTTGTAGTTTTAGGAGAAGGTCTAAAAATGGACCCAGAGAAGGTACAGGCTATCCTTGAATGGCCTACTCCAAGGAGTGCTACTGAGGTAAGATCTTTTCATGGTCTAGCTAGCTTTTACAGAAAGTTTATCAGGAATTTTAGCAGTATTTGTGGATCCTTGACTGAAACAATGAGAGGGGATAGAAAAGAGTTTAAGTGGACAAATGGGGCAGAAAAGAGTTTTCAATTGTTGAAACAAAAAGTTACAGAACAACCTGTTTTAGCACTTCCAGATTTTAATAAGGTGTTTCAAGTAGATTGTGATGCTAGTGGTACTGCAATAGGAGCTGTTATGAGCCAAGAAGGTAAACCTGTTGCTTATTTCAGTGAGAAGTTAAATGATGCCAAGAGGAAATATTCTGTTTATGATCAGGAATTTTATGCTATAGTTCAGGCATTAAAGAAGTGGAGACATTATCTGCTTCCTAAGGAGTTTGTTTTGTATACTGATCATCAGGCTTTGCAATATTTGAATAGTCAAGGAAAGTTGAATCAGAGGCATTTGAAATGGGTTGAGTTTTTGCAGAGTTATACATTTGTTTTGAAACACAGGAGTGGAAAGTCTAATAGGGTTGTAGATGCTCTTAGCAGAAGGCAACTATTGCTGACAGAAATGCAGATTGAAGTGGTTGGGTTCAAGGAACTCAAGAATTTGTATCCAGAGGATCCTGATTTTGGTGAAGCTTGGAAAGATTGTACAAAACCTGTTACTCTAGACAGGACGAAATGGTTGGATTTCATCATCCAGGATGATATGCTATTCAGAGGGAGTCAGTTGTGCATTCCACGAAGTTCTATGAGGGAGAATCTCATCAAGGAGAAGCATAGCGGAGGATTGGCTGGACATTTTGGTCGTGATAAAACCCTTGGTTTGGTTAGTGAGAATTATTATTGGCCACAGTTGCAGCAAGATGTGAAGAAGTTTGTACAGAGTTGCAGAGTATGTCAGATGGCGAAAGGAGTGAAGCAGAATACAGGGTTGTATCAGCCGTTACCTATACCAGAGAAGCCTTGGGAGGATATCAGCATGGACTTTGTTCTTGGTTTACCGAGGACTCAGCGGGGACATGATTCAATTTTTGTGGTGGTTGAAAGATTTTCAAAGATGGCACATTTCATTCCCTGCAAGAAGACTAATGATGCTGTTCATGTAGCAGAATTGTTTTTCAGAGAAGTAGTGAGACTTCATGGTTTGCCAAAGACCATAGTTTCAGATCGGGACACTAAGTTTGTTGGATATTTCTGGCGTACATTGTGGAAGAAGTTAAAGACAGATTTGAAGTTCAGTTCATCACATCATCCACAGACTGATGGACAGACAGAGGTGGTGAATAGGAGTTTGGGAAATTTGCTGAGATGTTTGGTTGGAGATAAGCCAACAGGATGGGATTTGATTTTACCACAGGCAGAATTTGCATACAATAATTCTGTCAACAGGAGCACTGGTAAATCACCATTCCAGATTGTATATGGAAGTAGTCCAAGAAATGCATCTGAATTGAGGAAGATAGATAAAGGAGAAATAAGTAGTGCTGAAGCTGAGGATTTTGCAGAACACTTGAAGAACATCCATGAGGAGGTGAGGAAGCATATTACCAAGATGAACGCACAGTATAAGGCTAAGGCAGATGAGAAAAGGAGGTATAAGGAATTTCAGGTTGGTGATGAAGTCATGGTTCATTTGCGGAGGGAGCGGTTTCCAGTTGGTACATATAACAAGCTGAAAATGAAGAAGTTTGGACCATGCAGGATATTGAAGAAACATGATTCAGGAAACGCATATGAGGTAGAATTACCTACTGAGCTAAATATTTCGCCAGTGTTTAACATTTCAAATCTAACAGAGTATCATGAAGGAGGTGTTGAAGATGAGATCACAGCAGCACAGTGGAGTATTCCAGCAACTAGTTTAGACACTAAGGAGATCGAAGATATACTGGACAGTCGTGTTGGCAGAAGCACAAGGAACAAGACATATGAAGAATATCTGGTCAAGTGGAAAGGAGGACCTGTTGAAGATTCCTCATGGCTAACAAAGGAGGAGGTTAACCGTCTTGGTTTTCCTCTGCACACCTGAGTCGTGACAGGGTCACTTCTCAAATTACCCCGGGTGTCTGATGCAGGAGCATCCTGGGTGTAAGAGCAATCTTGCATCACCCAAAAATATTTCTGTTTTTGAATTCAATAAGGGCTATCATGTGCAGAGCTGCTATTTATGGAAAGTTACTATTTTTGGTAATTTTCGTATGTGCTCAGAATGATCTGATTTCTTTCTTGGAGGTTCATTTTGGTCATATAAGTCTGCCAGTAAAGTTTCATTTCCAGATCAAGTGTATGTTGGAAGATATTGAAGATTTTCGGTATTGGCAGCAGGGTACAGAAACTTTGAACTCAGTTTTGAAGGCTTTAGAGGCCCCGGATGAGGTCAAAAATTTGGGTGACAGGCGCTTGCGCGAGTCAAGCCTGTAGAGCGCTCCGTGGCGTTTCCGAAATGGGGTTATAGTGGCCGAGCGGGTCAACTGGTGATGACTTATGGTCTTCGGAAGTTGGGCCACCTGAAATGGCGAAAAATAATTTTCTTCAAAATTTCTGTTCGGGTTTCAAAGGTTATCTTGAGCCGACTATGATGTAATAAAATGTAAAATAAAATAATTCTAAGTTTGGTCAGCCTTATTGGCTAAAATTCTGGAACCTTCCCAGGCGGTGGATAATTGCCTATATAAGGAAGGCTGTATTATTGTCTTAGGCAGTTCAGAATAGTTCTGGGTAATAGTTCGAGGCTTTGTCCTACGGAATATTGTAAGGGAATGCCCATGTGGCTTTGCATATTGTAATTCTAAAAGTTTGTAATTCCACATTTGTGGAGATAATAAGAAGCCAATTTTCTGTTCTTGCATATTGTTGTTGTTTCTCTATTTCTGTTATGTGTTTGTGGAATTAAGGGGAGCACCCTTCATCAGTTCCTCCTCTACCCTTGAAATTATTTTCCTTTCCTCTATTGTTATGATCTTGTTTCCTTTTAAACTTTTCCTCCACTCTCAAGGCTAACTGATAACACTTATTAAGAGTATCAGGGGCTAAAACATTAAATTCATCTTGAATTCCTAATCTTTGTCCATTCAAATATATGTCCAACTTCTTCTCTCCTTGATGTTTCTTAGACCTGAGACTCAATTTTTGGACCTCCTCAATGTATGTACTGGCATCCATATCCCTTTTTTCTAGATTCTCCACTTTTCTATGTAACTGAACTTCATAGTCTTCATGGATGTACACGTCCTTGACCTTAGATGGCATCCTATTCCATGATGAGATCACACTTCTCCCTTCCCTTCCTCTCTCATTCTGAACATACTTCCACTAGATAAGGGATGAGCCCATCATCTTAGACTTTTCTATATTCACCTTCTGATTCACATAGATTTCTTCATACTCAAAATGGTTATTAAGGGACTCTAACAAATCCATTACTCCACCTGAATCCAATTTTCCATTAAAAATGTAGATCTCTGATTATTTCCAAGTTGGGGGTGTCTTAGAGCTATATATGATGAGAAATTTTCCAAGTTGGGGCTATTACTCTAAACATATTGGTTTGTGTTTCAATTCATTCTCTATCAAGAACTATTGGGAGCCAATTCCTAAACCTAACTTTTAATTAAAAATCTTATTTCCTTTTTTCTCAAACTAGAAGTAGGGTGATTAATTTGTTCTAAATTGAGGCTTTGGTGATTTTAGTTCAAAATAGAAAAAACTTAATTAGAATAAATTCATGGAAGTCTTAAGCTAAAACTATTAATATAATTAAAATTAAATATATCAAACATATACATAATTCAAATTCTAAAACTACCTTGTTGGAAAAGAAATCTATTATACACATGGAAGCAATTAAAATACTAATCGAAAACACACTTATTGTGAAATAGAACTAAATCCCATGAATAAACTCAAAAAAGATTCTATCTAATCATTTTCTCTATAACCATTTCCATATTCTACTAAAACCATGATTAATTAACACCAAACTACATAGGAAATATAAATTTGAACTATCTAAGAATTAAAAATTTGAACATTCATCAAAACCTTGAATTATATACTCAAATGATTACTATAGAAAGTAAAACAATTGAATATGATTTGGAAAATAAACTACAACAATTAATTTATCATGAATTACAACTAATTCTATTTTTCGTTTAAATTTGAATCTATGTAAAGCCTTTCCAAGGAATCCTCAAAACTTAGGGTCAAATACACACTAAAAAAATAAACATATAATACAAATTGATACAAATTATTTATTGTACACAAATTTTCTTTTGTCGTCAAATAAACATATAATATGAATATAAGTACCCTAATACATATACTACCTCCCAATGATTATATGACTAAATTTTATAACCACAAATACTTACCGACAATAAATTCAAGCCCAACCATTTACACCACAAAGATTGTCCTTGAATCTGAAATGAGGTCAGAAGGAAGATCCAAAATAATAATAGTATTTGGTTCACAATGAGAGTGATGAGTTTGGAAGTCAAGGGAGTAAACTAAGTAGAAAATGACTAATATCAAACTATAAACTGAGTAAACAATCAGATTGCTTGCCTTTAAGAGGAATCTCATGTGTTTAATGGATTATCTTCTTCTTCTTTAAGAGCAGTCTTTTGTCTGGTCTATGAACTCACTTTCATGATAGATAAAGGATAATGAGTGCGCTTTGTCAGCCATTTTGCAGTTGCCATAGGTTGGTAGCATTTCACATTCAAGAAATTTAGATAAAACACATCTCAATCTAGAAATTTCATTCAATTTGTTCAATACGTATGAACAATTGTCCAAATGTCCAAGTAGTCATGTATTATGTGTACCAATAAAGTTATACAAATATGTCAATTCCACTGAGGATACATATAGGCAGCTATTCATACATTTGAAATTTATTAATGAATTTTTTAGTTATCTTATTTTTGGTTTCTTTAAAGTTAGTAGTGGTGATTTGATTGAGCAAGGAATGAATTGTCAATGGAACATGGTCACCTACTAGTCCCCTTGTGCTGTCATTTTGATATTTAATGTTCAATCATTATCAATCCATTTCTATATGATTAAAATGATACTTCTATCATTAATTTATATTGATGTTTCATTTGAATTAGTTATTATTATTATTCGTACATTAGTAGTGAAATTAGAAACTTCATGTTTAAGTTGCATTTAATTGTGTCATTCTCAATGAGATAATTCAATACTAATTTATTGATAAATGACATATTCCTATTTTAAATTTTATACATTTCCTATTTGTTGCCCATCACTAACACTGATTTACAAATATTTACCTAACCTTATATTTATAATGAGAAAATTCAATATAGTAATTTATTAATAAATGACATATTCTTGTTTGAAAATTTGATTCATTTCCTAATCATTGCTCATCTACATTTATTCTCAATATCTATTATTTCCAAATAGTTGACTCAACCTTATCTTTATTTACATCTATTTGTTTGCATTCACCCTATTATCAAGACATATTTTTAACTGATTCTACATAAAGGTTAATGCATTAAAGGTCAATTTTCATCACTCAAGGATGAACATGACCTACTTAGTCTTCAAGAACAATGCTTTGAATTGGTGGCGAGTCAAGAAGGGTGAAATCATCAAAGGAATCTAGCCAATTTAAACATCTACATCTATCATTGCTTCTAGAGATGAGACCCTTTATCTGTTGTATTTAATTTCATAAATATATTTTAAATGTATTATCATTTGACACTCATAAAAGAACCATAAACATAAGTTCATCCACAAATATAAAACATAAGTAAATATATAAACATAAAAAAAGTAAACCACAAGTGTGCACTAGTAAAAGACTCAAATGTACTTCCAATAGTTTCACTACAACCACACACACTAGCAATAATGGTCATTCGCATTCTTAGCCATGACATGAGTTATTAGATTATGTATGTTAACCTCATGAGATAAGACTAGGCCATCATCTTGTTGGAATAGAAAGACAAGGGAGTGAAAGAGGAGGGGTGAATCAATACCCTCAAAAACTTTTAACTCAATATTGAATCTACAAATAGTAGTAACTAACTAGCTGAATCCATTGTATGGAACATTCATTTAATTGAGTTTGCAAATATAAAGTGCATGAAATGAAACAATACACCAATCATGTAATGTAACACATAACACCAATATTTTTGTTATGCAAAAATGCTTTTTATAATGTAAAAACTACAGTGGGGATTGTTAGAATAACTGAGAGGGGGGTGTATCAGTTATCCATAGTCCCAATCACAAAATGTATATCCAAAAACAATTTACTAAAAATTTTGCAGCTCGGTAAACTAAAATAGTATTATGTCTGTGCTTTTACCAATTACTAGTTAATAACATATAATGATTACCGACAAAATCCAATATGCAAAATGCAAAGTATGATAACAAAAAATCATCATAATCAACACATAACACAAGAGATTTAACGTGGAAATCCTGTGAAGGGAAAAACCACCTAGGATCGGCAACCCAAAAATTGTTCACTCTTTTGAAGTGAGGTTGGTGAAGACCCAACCCTATTAAAGGTTACAAACACACTATGAAGTGTGACCTTGTTAGAGGATTTTAGACCAACCATTATCATCCAACCAACATTCACTATGGGGTTGACAAGATAACAAATGTACACTCTATGAATGATATTACAAGACTTTCTAGTCCATTCTGTTAAGAGATTTCTCTGTTTACAATGGTTAAAATGTAACAGTAGTTGATCTGATTATAACAAAACTTCAATTTTAGATTATCAGATCTATGTTAAGCTCATTCAAATCCTATGATCAATATTTCAATTCTATTTCATTCAATATTCAGTAACTTATTATCACTCGGTAATATCTTTTTGACACTTGGTAATCCCTATAGTTCGGTTCTCCTTAACCAGTCTGATCAGCATGCATGAAGCTTGTGCACATGATATCTTCTATAGTCTCCTTCTTCTGGCATGATTTCATCATGAAATCCTAGTCTCTTAAATAGATGAGTAAACCATTTTAATTTCATCCATCAGATTTTGCCACTTAATCTCCTTTGTTGATTTTGCCGCTTAAACCTTCCTTGACTAATGTGTCAATAACATGTTTTGTTTCAATCCATTAGATCTTCTTTGAATTATGTTAGTTGTCAATCTTCATAACAAACATTATCTTCATCTCTAATTTTGATGTACTTTATAGCTCATCAACTTCATCATCTAAACTAGTCATTTAGTTCTTTTCTTCTGCTTGGTTAACAAAGAAATGTGTCAGTGAACATAAGCTTGGTTTGTATTGTGATCGGTATACACTACACTACGTCGGTGTATACTGAAATGGTGTTTTAATAGACAAGACTTCCTTGTGCATTTTACTCTATCCTTCATCATAAATGAATGCAACATGATCAATTCAATAACATAAGGTCATAGACTCATTCATAAGTTACCCAATGTATTCCTTATCCTTATTTGTCATCTCCATCTTTCTCATGTAGATATATTATTTTCTTCATCTCTTTTATTCTTCTTCTATAGATGTTTGGGTATAGTAACTTACAAGATAAGTATAGTCAAAACTAGTTGACATCAATGAAAACATATTATTGATTTAACCATCTTACATATCTAATTAGCAACTCAGTGATCTTAAATCACAGATCTTCAAGTTATACAATGTATTCGAATCAGTTGTAGTTCATCAATTTCTCCCTTTGGCATTGATGGAAACACAAGAAATATGAAATATCCCATACAGATACCAAACATGTATTCTACAACTCCGTCAACAAATGTTGTAATGGTACAAACTCTCCCTAGCTTAATATGTTAAAACACTATATTACATTCAAACATTTGTAATTGTAGACTAAGTTCTAGAGATATGATCTTTTGAGCTCTTTTTTATGTATCTCTGTCCCTTTGTCTTTGGCTCCATATTCTTCTCATATTCTTCATATTAATCTCTCTCCCTTTGATAGCAATGCCAAAGAACAATACAAACATATAGCTATGTAGTAGCCATGTAACTCTTTGTTGTCCAGTGCATTCTCTGTATCTTGGTATACTATTATGAAAATCTATTCCAGTACTCTAACCTTTCAAAACCTTAGAAATAAATCCAAAGTGTGAACTCTGCTGCATCAACATGTATGATCTTTTAATAAGTGATGAAGAGTGCTCCCCTTAATACCACAAACACATAACAGAAACAGAGAAACAACAACAATATACAAGAACAGAAAATTTACTTCTTATTATCTCCACAAATGTGGAATTACAAACTATCAGAATTACAATATGCAAAGCCACATGGGCATTCCCTTTCAATATTCTGTAGGACAAAGCGTCGAACTATTACCCAGATCTACTACCCAGAACTATTCTAAACTGCCTAAGACAATAATACAGCCTTCCTTATATAGGCAATTTTTCCACTGCCTGAGAAGGTTCCAGAATTTTAGCCAATAAGGCCGACCAAACTTAGAATTATTTTATCTTACATTTTATTACATCATAGTCGGCTCAAGATAAGCTTTGAAACTTGAAAAGAAATTTTGAAGAAAATTATTTTTCACCATTTCAGGTGGCCCAACTTCCGAAGACCATAAGTCATCACCAGTTGACCCGATCGGCTATTATAACCCCATTTCAGAAATGCCACGAAGCGCTCTACAAGCCCAATTGGTGCAAGTGCCTGTCACCCAAATTTTTGACCTCATCTGGGGCCTCTAAAGCCTTCAAAATTGAGTTCAAAGTTTCTGTACCCTACTGCCAATACCGAAAATCTTCAATATCTTCTAATATACACTTGATCTGGCAATAAACCTTTACTGGCAGACTTATATGACCAAAATGAACCTCCAAGAAAGAAATCAAATCATTCTAAGCACATACAAAAATTACCAAAAATAGTAACTTTCCATAAATAGCAGCTCTGCACAAAATAGCCCTTATTGAATATAAAAAATAGAAATAGTTTTTTTTGGGTGATCCAAGATTGCTCTTACACCTAGGATGCTCCTGCATCAGACACCCAGGGTAATTTGAGAAGTGACCCTGTCATGACTCAGGTGTGCAGAGGAAAACCAAGACGGCTAACCTCCTCTTTTGTTAGCCATGATGAATCTTCTATAGGTCATCCTTTCCATTTGACCAAATACTCTTCATATGTCCTATTCCTTGTGCTTCTACCAACACGATTGTCTAGTATGTCTTCAATCTCCTTGACATCTGAACTGGTTGTTGGAATACTCCACTGTACTGCTGTGATCTCATCTTCAACACCTCCTTCATGATACTCTGTTAGATCTGAAATGTTAAACACTGGTGAAATATTTAGCTCACTAGGCAATTCTACCTCATATGCATTTCCTGAATCATGCTTCTTCAATATCTTACATGGTCCAAACTTCTTCATTTTTAGCTTGTTATATGTACCAACTAGAAACCGCTCCTTCCGTAAATGAACCATGACTTCATCACCAACCTAAAATTCCTTATGCCTCCTTTTCTCATCTGCCTTAGTCTTATATTGCACATTCATCTTGGTAATATGCTTCCTCACCTCCTCATGGATGTTCTTCAAATATTCTGCAAAATCCTCAGCTTCAGCACTACTTATTTCTCCTTTATCTATCTTCCTCAATTCAGATGCATTTCTTGGACTACTTCCATATATAATCTGGAATGGTGATTTACCAGTGCTCTTGTTGATAGAATTATTGTATGCAAATTCCACCTGTAGTAAAATCAAATCCCATCCTGTTAGCTTATCTCCAACCAAACATCTCAGCAAATTTCATAAACTCCTATTCACCACCTCTGTCTGCACATCAGTCTGTGGATGATGTGATGAACTGAACTTCAAATCTATCTTCAACTTCTTCCACAATATACGCCAGAAATATCCAACAAACTTAGTGTCCCGATCTGAAACTATGGTCTTTGGCAAACCATGAAGTCTCACTACTTCTCTGAAAAACAATTTTGCTACATGAACAACATCATTAGTCTTCTTGCAGGGAATGAAATGTGCCATCTTTGAAAATCTGTCAACTACCATAAAAATTGAATCATGTCTCCCCTGAGTCCTCGGTAAACCAAGAACAAAGTCCATGCTGATATCCTCCCAAAGCTTCTTTGGTACGGGTAATGGCTGATACAACCCTGTATTCTGCTTCACTCCTTTTGCAATCAGACATACTCTGTAACTCTGTACAAACTTCTTCACATCTTGCTGCAACTGTGGCCAATAATAATTCTCACTAACCAAACCAAGGGTTTTATCATGACCAAAATGACCAGCGAATCCTCTGCTATGCTTCTCCTTGATGAGATTCTCCCTCATAGAACTTTGTGGAATGCACAACTGAATCCCTCTAAATAGCATATCATCTTGGATGATAAAATCCAGCCATTTCATCCTGTCTAGAGTAACAGGTTCTGTACAAGCTTTCCAAGCTTCACCAAAATCAGGATCCTCTAGATATAAATTCTTGAGTTCCTTGAACCCAACTACCTCAATCTGCATCTCTGTCAGCAATAGTTGTCTTCTACTAAGAGCATATACAACCCTATTAGACTTTCCACTCCTGTGTTTCAAAACAAATGTATAACTCTTGAAAAACTCAACCCATTTCAAATGCCTTTGATTCAACTTTCCTTGACTATTCAAATATTACAAAGCTTAATGATCAGTATATAAAATAAACTCATTAGGAAGTAGATAATGTCTCCACTTCTTTAATGCCTGAACTATAGCACAAAATTCCTGATCATAAACATAATACTTCCTCTTGGCATCATTTAACTTCTCACTAAAATATGCAATAGATTTACCTTCTTGGCTCATAACAGCTCCTATTGCAGTACCACTAGCATCACAATCTACTTGAAACATCTTATTAAAATTTGAAAGGGCTAAAACAGGTTGTTCTGTAACTTTTTGTTTCAACAATTGAAAACTCTTTTCTGCCTCTTTAGTCCACTTAAACTCTTTTCTATCCCCTCTCATTGTCTCAGTCAAGGGACCACAAATACTGCTAAAATTTTTGATAAACTTTCTGTAAAAGCTAGCTAGACCATGAAAAGATCTTACCTCAGTAGCACTCCTTGGAGTAGGCCATTCAAGAATAGCCTGTACCTTCTCTGGGTCCATTTTTAGACCTTCTGCTGAAACTACAAATCCCAAATACACTAACTCTTTCTTCACAAAACTGCACTTCTTCAAATTAATCAATAATTTCTCTTCTCTCAACTTCTCAAATACCATATGAATATGCATCATATGCTCATCCAATGTCTTACTAAAGATCAAAATATCATCTAGGTAAACAATGACAAAATTACTCAGAAATTCTTTTAGAACCTCGTTCATGAGCCGCATGAAAGTGTTCAGTGCATTGGTTAGCCCAAAAGGCATGACTAATGACTCATATAGTCCTTCCTTTGTCTTGAAGGCATTCTTCCATTCATCTCCTTCTCTGATCTGAATCTGATGATATCCACTCTTTAGATCTATCTTTGAGAAATACACAGCTCCACTCAAACAGTCCATAATATCATCCATTCATGGCAATAGAAACTTGTACTTGATTGTGATCTTGTTTATTGCCCTAGAATCTGTATACATCCTCCATTCGCCATTCTTTTTTGGTGCTAATACCGCTAGTACAACACAGGGACTCAAACTCTCTCGAATCAACCCCTTCTGCAATAACTCGTGTACTTGTCTGTTTAACTCTTCACTTTCTGCTGGTGTCATTCTATGTGCTGCCTTGTTTGGCAAACTGGCTCCTGGAATAAAATCTATCTGATGACTGATCTTCCTTACCGGTGGTAATCTATCAGGTACATTATCAGATATAATATCTTGAAACTCATTCAACAAATCTACACAGGTACATCCTCTACTTCTTCTTTACCAACTTTTGGAATTAAAGCAAAACACACATGCTCATGCCTCATACCATCTAAGAATTTTCTTCCATCAACAAATGTTATTCTTGCATTACCACATACCTTTTCTTTGGTCTCCTTCAATGGCTTTAGCTTGTGTCGCACTCCATCCTTTGTCAGGGAATAAGTATTCGCAGGACCATCATGTACAACACATCTATCAAACTGCCATGGTCTATCCAATAACATATGACATGCATCCATAGAGATGATATCACATAGTACCTCATCTTGGTACCCACCGATCTTGAACTTTACCAGGCACTGTTCACTAACCATGACCTTGTGGTCATCCTACACCCAGGCAATCTAATATGGATGTGGGTGTTTCTATCTCTTGAGCTTCAACTTTGTGATCATCTCTTCTGACACCAAATTGTCAGTGCTTCCACAATTGATAATCACATCACAGCATTTACCCTCACACTTGCATCGAGTGTGAAACAGGCTCCTCCTTTGCTCAGGTTCATTCTCACTACTCAACAGGACTCTTCTGTTAATCAATGTTTCTCCTCTTTTAGCATCTTCAGAATTTGATGATCTGGCATCTTCATCTACATGTGCAACTCTGGCCTGGCCTTCATTTCTCCTATCTGTTTTGCCTTTGTGCTGAGGACATTCAAATGCCCTATGACCTTCTTCTCCACAGTGAAAATATGTTCTACAGAAGCCACCTCTTCCAGATCCTTGTCCTCTTCCTCTTCCTCTCTGATCTCTATTATTCTGATCCTGTAAGTGATTGAAATTATTTCCTCGTTGATTCTAACTACTAATGGCCTCATCCTTCTTTTTCAGATCTTCATTTCGGCCACCATATGACCGTCCACCAGATCATCCACCGTGACCTCTTCCATTTTGTCTGCTGTCAAACTTCTTGTTCAGCTTTTCCTCTACTTTTAGAAAAAATTGGTATGCCTCTTCAATACTGTTCATTCGAACCAGATTTAGCTCCTCCTGAATGCTTGGCCTTAACCCATTAAAGTATTGGGCAACTTTCTCCTTATCAGCTTCTGCATGGCCTTTTCTAATGAGAAGTCGAGAGAACTCTTCTGTATACTCCTGAATAGATCTTCCTGCTTATTTCAAACTTTGCATTTTCTTTAGTAGGTCAAACTCATAATTAACAAGAATAAACTATCCCTTCAATTTATCCACCATCCAATCCCATCTTGTGATTTTATCTTTCCCTCTTCTATTTCACTCCAACTGAATTTCTTGCCACTAGATCTTCGCATGACCTTTCAATCTGGCCTTCGCAAATTTAACCCTATCAGGATCCTCAACATCTTCGTACTCAAAATATTCCTCACATTCATTGATCTAGTCGATCAATTCCTCTGGGTTAAGATTTCCAGAAAATGTAGGAACCTCAATTTTAGGTCTTTTCCCAATCTTGGAAATTGCTCGAAAAAGTCTTTCTTCCTCTTGGTTCATAATTTCAGCTTCTCCTTCTTGATATTCTTCTTCGGCTTCATCGTCACTTTCATCTCTGACATTAAGATTCATTCCTTTGTGAATCTCTTCTTGCAATACTTGCACTTGTCTCTGCAGCTCTCTAACCTCAGGTGTCACAGCACCAGCTCTTCTGCCACATTTTCTTTGTGGAGGTATTTTCATGATGCGCACTGAAACCCTAACCACGGTCCTGGTGCAAACTACCTCATAGTCAGTGATCTGTTTACACATTCAAGAACTCCTGCTCTGATACCACTTGATGAAGGGTGCTCCCCTTAATACCACAAACACATAACAGAAATAGAGAAACAACAACAATATGTAAGAACAAAAAATTGACTTCTTATTATCTTCACAAATGTGGAATTACAAACTTTCAGAATTACAATATGCAAAGCCACATGGGCATTCCCTTACAATATTCTGTAGGACAAAGCCTCGAACTATTACCCAAATCTACTACCCAGAACTATTCTGAACTGCCTAAGACAATAATACAACCTTCCTTATATAGACAATTTTTCCACCACCTGGGAAGGTTCTAGAATTTTAGCCAATAAGGCTGACCAAACTTAGAATTATTTTATCTTACATTTTATTACATCATAGTTGGCTCAAGATAAGCTTTGAAACCCGAACAAAAATTTTGAAGAAAATTATTTTTCACAATTTCAGGTGGCCCAACTTCTGAAGACCATAAGTCATCATCAGTTGACCCGATCGACTATTATAACCCCATTTTGAAAATGCCACGAAGCGCTCTACAGGCTTGATCGGCGCAAGCGCTTGTCACTCAAATTTTTGACCTCATCCGAGGCCTCTAAAGCCTTAAAAACTAAGTTCAAAGTTTCTGTACCCTACAGCCAATATCAAAAATCTTCAATATCTTCTAATATACACTTGATCTGGCAATGAAACTTTACTGGTAGACTTATATGACCAAAATGAACCTCCAAAAAAGAAAATTAGATCATTCTAAGCACATACAAAAATTACCAAAAATAGTAACTTTCCATAAATAGCAGCTCTGCACAAAATATCCCTTATGGAATATAAAAAATAGAAATATTTTTTTTTTGGGTGATGCAAGATTGCTCTTACACCCAGGATGCTCCTGCATCAGACACCCACGGTAATTTGAGAAGTGACCCTGTCATGACTCAGGAGTGCAGAGGAAAACCAAGATGGCTAACCTCCTCCTTTATCAGCCATGATGAATCTTCTACAGGTCGTCCTTTCCATTTGACCAAATACTCTTCATATGTCCTATTCCTTATGCTTCTACCAACACGACTATCCAGTATGTCTTCAATCTCCTTAACATCTGAACTAGTTGCTGGAATACTCCACTGTACTGATGTGATCTCATCTTCAACACCTCCTTCATGATACTCTGTCAGATCTGAAATGTTAAACACTGGTAAAATATTTAGCTCACTAGGCAATTCTACCTCATATGCATTTCCTGAATCATGATTCTTCAATATCTTACATGGTCCAAACTTCTTCATTTTCAGCTTATTATATGTACCAACCGGAAACTGCTCCTTCCGCAAATGAACCATGACTTCATCACCAACCTAAAATTCCTTATGCCTCCTTTTCTCATCTGCCTTAGTCTTATATTGCACATTCATCTTGGTAATATGTTTCCTCACCTCCTCATGAATGTTCTTCAAATGTTCTGCAAAATCCTCAGCTTCAGCACTACTTATTTCTCCTTTATCTATCTTCTTCAATTCAGATGCATTTCTTGGACTACTTCCATATACAATCTGAAATAGTGATTTACCAGTGCTCCTGTTGACAGAATTATTGTATGCAAATTCCACCTGTGGTAAAATCAAATCCCAGCCTGTTGGCTTATCTCCAACCAAACATCTCAGTAAATTTTTCAAACTCCTATTCACCACCTCTGTCTGCCCATCAGTTTGTGGATGATGTGATGAACTGAACTTCAAATTTATCTTCAAATTCTTCCATAATGTACGCCAGAAATATCTAACAAACTTAGTGTCCTGATCTGAAACTATGGTCTTTGGCAAACCATGAAGTCTCACTACTTCTCTAAAAAATAATTCTGCTACATGAAAATCATCATTAGTCTTCTTGCAGGAAATGAAATTTGTCATCTTTGAAAATCTGTCAACTACCACAAAAATTGAATCATGTCCCCGCTGAGTTCTCGGTAAACCAAGAACAAAGTCCATACTGATATCCTCCCAAGGCTTCTTTGGTATGGGTAATGGCTGATACAACCCTCTATTCTGCTTCACTCCTTTTGCCATCTGACATACTCTGCAACTCTGTACAAACTTCTTCACATCTTGCTGCAACTATGGCCAATAATAATTCTCACTAACCAAACCAAGGGTTTTATCATGACCAAAATGACCAGCTAATCCTCTACTATGCTTCTCCTTGATGAGATTCTCCCTCACAGAACTTCATGGAATGCACAACTGACTCCCTCTAAATAGCATATCATCTTGGATGATAAAATTCAGCCATTTCATCCTGTCTAGAGTAACAGGTTCTGTACAAGCTTTCCAAGCTTCACCAAAATCAGGATCATCTGGATACAAATTCTTGAGTTCCTTGAACCCAACCACCTCAATCTGCATCTCTGTCAACAATAGTTGCCTTCTGCTAAGAGTATCTACAATCTTATTAAACTTTCCACTCCTGTGTTTCAAAACAAATATATAACTCTGCAAAAACTCAACCCATTTCAAATGCTTTTGATTCAACTTTCCTTGACTATTCAAATATTGCAAAGCTTGATGATCAGTATACAAAATAAACTCTTTAGGAAGCAGATAATGTCTCCACTTATTTAATGCTTGAACTACAGCATAAAATTCCTGATCATAAACATAATACTTCCTCTTGGCATCATTTAACTTCTCACTGAAATACGCAACAAGTTTACCTTCTTGGCTCATAACAGCTCCTATTGCAGTACCACTAGCATCACAATCTACTTGAAACAGCTTATTAAAATCTGGAAGGGCTAAAACAGGTTGTTCTGTAACTTTTTGTTTCAACAATTGAAAACTCTTTTCTACCCCTTTAGTCCACTTAAACTTTTTTCTATCCCCTCTCATTGTCTCAGTCAAGGGACCACAAATACTGCTAAAATTTTTGATAAACTTTTTGTAAAAGTTAGCTAGACCATGAAAAGATCTTACCTCAGTAGCACTCCTTGGAATAGGCCATTCAAGGATAGCCTGTACATTCCTTGGGTCCATTTTTAAACCTTCTGCTGAAACTACAAATCCCAAATACACTAACTCTTTCTTCACAAAATTGCACTTCTTCAAATTAATCGATAATTTTTCTTCTCTCAACTTCTCAAATACCATACGAATATGCATCATATGCTCATCCAATGTCTTACTAAAGATCAAAATATCATCTAGGTAAACAATGACAAACTTACCTAGAAATTCTTTCAAAACTTCGTTCATGAGCCGCATGAAAGTGCTCGGTGCATTGGTTAGCCCAAAAGGCATGACTAACCACTCATATAATCCTTCCTTTGTCTTGAAGGTAGTCTTCCATTCATCTCCTTCTCTGATCTGAATCTGATGATATCCACTCTTCAGATCTATCTTTGAGAAATACACAGCTCTACTGAAACATTGCATAATATCATCCATTCGTGGCAATGGAAACTTGTACTTGATTATGATCTTGTTTATTGCCCTAGAATCTATACACATCCTCCATTCACCATTCTTCTTTGGTGCTAATACCGCTGGTACAGCACAGGGACTCAGACTCTCTCGAATCAACCTCTTCTACAATAACTTATGTATTTGTCTGTTCAACTCTTCACTTTCAGCTGGTGTCATTCTATGTGCTACCTTGTTTGGCAAACTGGCTCATGAAATAAAATCTATCTAATAACTGATCTTCCTTACCGGTGGTAATCCATCAGGTACATTATCAGATACAATATCCTGAAACTCATTCAACAAATCTACAACCTCTACAGGTACATCCTCTACTTCTTCTTTACCAACTTTTGGAATTTAAAAAAAACACACATGCTCATGCCTCATACCATCTAGGAATTTTCTTCCATCAACAAATGTTATTCTTGCATTACCACATACCTTTTCTTCGGTCTTCTTCAATGGCTTTAGCTTGTGTCGCACTCCATCCTTTGTCAGGGAATAGGTATTCACATGACCATCGTGTACAGCACATCTGTCAAACTACCACGGTCTACTCAATAGCATATGACATGCATCCATAGAGATGATATCACATAGTACCTCATGTTGGTACCCACTAATCTTGAACTTTACTAGGCACTGTTCATGGACCATTACCTTGTGGTCATCCTGCACCCAGTCAATCCGATATGGATGTGGGTGTTTCTGTCTCTTGAGCTTCAACTTTGTCACCATCTCTTCTGACACTAAATTTTTAGTGCTTCCACTATCGATAATCACATCACAACATTTAACCTCACACTTGCATCGAGTGCGAAACAGGCTCATCCTTTGCTCAGGCTCATTCTCACCACTCAACAGGACTCTTCTGTTAATCAACGTTTCTCCTTTTTTAGTATCTTCAGAATTTGATGATCTGACATCTTCATCTACATGTGCAACTCTGGCCTAGCTTTCATTTCTCCTATCTGTTCTACCTTGGTGCTGAGGACATTCAAATGCCCTATGACCTTCTTCTCCGCAGTGAAAACATGTTCCACGGAAGCTACCTCTTCTAGATCCTTGTCCTCTTCCTCTTCCTCTCTGATCTTTATTATTCTGATCTTGGAAGTGATTGGAATTATTTCCTCACTGATTCTGACTCCTACTGGCCTCATCCTTCTTTTTTAGATCTTCATTTCGGCCACCATATGACCGTCCACCAGATCGTCCACCGTGACCTCTTTCATTTTGTCTTCTCTCAAACTTCTTATTCATCTTTTCCTCTACTTTTAGGGCAAACTGGTATGCCTCTTCAATACTATTCATTTGAACCAGATTCAGCTCCTCCTGAATGCTTGGCCTTAACCCATTAACGTATCAGGCAACTTTCTCCTTATCAGCTTCTGCATGGCCTATTCTAATGAGAAGTCGATAGAAATCCTCTGTATACTTGTGAACAGATCTTCTTGCTTGCTTCAAACTTTGCATTTTCTTTAGTAGGTCAAGCTTATAATCAATAGGAATAAACTATCGCTTCAATTTATCCACCATTCGATCCCATCTTGTGATTTTATCTTTCCCTCTTGTATTTCGCTCCAACTAAATTTCTTGCCACCAGATCTTCACATGACCTTTCAATCTGGCCTTCACAAATTTGACCCTATCAGGATCCTCAACATCTTCGTACTCAAAATATTCCTCACATTCATTGATCTAGTCAATGAATTTCTTTGGGTTAAGATTTCTGGAAAATGTAGGAACCTCAATCTTAGGTCTTTTCTCAATCTTGGAAATTGCTCGAAAAAGTATTTCTTCCTCTTGGTTCATAATTTTAGCTTTTCCTTCTTGATATTCTTCTTTGGCTTTTTCATCGCTTTCGTCTCTGACATTAAGATTCATTCCTCTATGAATCTCTTCTTGCAATGCTCGCACTTGTCTCTGCAGCTCTTTAACTTTAGGTGTCACAGCACCAGCTCTTCCGTCACGTTCTCTTCGTGGAGGCATTTTTGTGATGCGCGCTGAAACCCTAGCCACTATGCTAGTGTAAACTGCCTCACAGTCTGCGATCTGTTTACACACTCAAGAACTCCTGCTCTGATACCACTTGATGAAGAGTGCTCCTCTTAATACTACAAACACATAACAAAAAGAGAGAAACAACAATAATATGCAAGAACATAAAATTGGCTTCTTATTATCTCCACAAATATGGAATTACAAACTTTCAGAACTCCAATATGCAAAGCCACATGGGCATTCCCTTACAATATTCTGTAGGACAAAACTTTGAACTATTACCCAGATCTACTACCCAGAACTATTTTGAACTGCCTAAGACAATAATACAGCCTTCCTTATATTGGCCATTTTTCCACCGCCTGGGAAGGTTCCAGAATTTTAGCCAATAAGGCTAACCAAACATAGAATTATTTTATCTTACATTTTATTACATCATAGTCGGCTCAAGATAAGCTTTGAAACCTGAATAGAAATTTTGAAGAAAATTATTTTTCACCATTTCAGGTGGCCCAACTTTCGAAGACCATAAGTCATCACCAGTTGACCTGATCGACTATTATAACCCCATTTCAGAAATGCCACGAAGCGCTCTACAGGCCTGACTAGTGCAAGTGGTTGTCACCCAAATTTTTGACATCATCCGGAGCCTCTAAAGCATTCAAAACTGAGTTCAAAGTTTTTGTATCCTACTGCCAATACCGAAAATTTTTAATATCTTCTAATATACACTTGATCTGGCAATGAAACTTTACTAGCAGACTTATATGACCAAAATGAACCTCCAAGAAAGAAATCAGATCATTCTAAGCACATATGAAAATTACCAAAAATAGTAACTTTCCATAAATAGTAGCTCTGGACAAAATAGCCCTTATTGAATATAAAAAATAGAAATATTTTTTTTTTGGGTGATTCAAGATTGCTCTTACACCTAGGATGCTCCTGCATCAGACACCCAGGGTAATTTGAGAAGCGACCCTGTCATGACTTAGGTGTGCAGAGGAAAATCAAGATGGCTAACCTCCTCCTTTGTCAGCCATGATGAATCTTCTACAGGTCATCCTTTCCATTTGACCAAATACTCTTCATATGTCCTATTCCTTGTGCTTCTACCAACATGACTATCTAGTATGTCTTCAATCTCCTTGACATCTGAACTGGTTGTTAGAATTCTCCACTGTACTACTGTGATCTCATCTTCAACACCTCCTTCATGATATTCTGTCAGATCTGAAATGTTAAACAGTAGTGAAATATTCAGCTCACTAGGCAATTCTACCTCATATGCATTTCCTGAATCATGCTTCTTCAATATCTTACATGGTCCAAACTTCTTCATTTTCAGCTTGTTATATGTACCAACCAGAAACCGCTCCTTCTACAAATGAACCATGACTTCATCACCAACCTGAAATTCCTTATGCCTCCTTTTCTCATCTGCCTTAGTCTTATATTGCACATTCATCTTGGTAATATGCTTCCTCACCTCCTCATGGATGTTCTTCAAATATTCTGCAAAATCCTCAGCTTCAGCACTACTTATTTCTTCTTTATCTATCTTCCTCAATTCAGATGCATTTCTTGGACTACTTCCATATATAATCTGGAATGGTGATTTACTTGTGCTCCTGTTGACAGAATTATTGTATGCAAATTCTACCTGTGGTAAAATCAAATCCCATCCTGTTGGCTTATCTCCAACCAAACATCTCAGCAAATTTTCCAAACTCCTATTCACCACCTCTGTCTGCCCATTAGTCTGTGAATGATGTGATGAACTAAACTTCAAATCTATCTTCAACTTCTTCCACAATGTACGCTAGAAATATCCAACAAACTTATTGTCCCGATCTGAAACTATGGTCTTTGGCAAACTATGAAGTCTCACTACCTCTCTGAAAAACAATTCTGCTACATGAATAGCATCATTAGTCTTCTTGCAGGGAGTGAAATGTGTCATCTTTGAAAATCTATCAACTACCACAAAAATTGAATCATGTCCCCACTGAGTCCTCGATAAACCAAGAGCAAAGTCCATGCTGATATCCTCCCAAGACTTGTTTGGTACGGGTAATGGCTGATACAACCTTATATTCTACTTCACTCCTTTCACCATCTGACATACTCTACAACTCTGTACAAATTTCTTCACATCTTGCTGCAACTATGGCCAATAATAATTTTCACTAACCAAACCAAGGGTTTTATCACGACCAAAATAACCAGCCAATCCTTCGCTATGCTTCTCCTTGATGAGATTCTCCCTCATATAACTTCATCAAATGCACAACTGACTCCCTCTAAATAGCATATCATCTTAGATGATAAAATCCAGCCATTTCATCCTGTCTAGAGTAACAGGTTCTGTACAAGCTTTCCAAGCTTCACCAAAATGAAGATCCTCTGGATACAAATTCTTGAGTTCCTTGAACCCAACCACCTCAATCTGCATTTCTGTCAGCAATAGTTGCCTTCTGCTAAGAGCATCTACAATCCTATTAGACTTTCCACTCCTGTGTTTCAAAATAAATGTATAACTCTACAAAAACTCAACCCATTTCAAATACTTTTGATTCAACTTTTCTTGATTATTCAAATATTGCAAAGGTTGATGATCAGTATACAAAAAAAAATCCTTAGGAAGCAGATAATGTCTCCACTTCTTTAATGCTTGAACTATAGCATAAAATTCCTGATCATAAACAGAATACTTCCTCCTTGAATCATTTAACTTCTCACTGAAATACACAATAGGTTTACCTTCTTGGCTCATAACAGCTCCTATTGCAGTACCACTAGCATCACAATCTACTTGAAACACCTTATTAAAATTTGGAAGGGCTAAAACAGGTTGTTCTGTAACTTTTTGTTTCAACAATTGAAAACTCTTTTCTGCCCCTTTAATCCACTTAAACTCTTTTCTATCCCCTCTCATTGTCTCAGTCAAGGGACCACAAATACTGCTAAAATTTTTGATAAACTTTTTGTAAAAGCTAGCTAGACTATGAAAAGATCTTACCTCAGTAGCACTCCTTGGAGTAGGCCATTCAAGGATAGCCTGTACCTTCTCTGGGTCCATTTTTAGACCTTCTGCTGAAACTACAAATCCCAAATACACTAACTCTTTTCACAAACCTGCACTTCTTCAAATTAATCAATAATTTTTCTTCTCTCAACTTCTCAAATACCATATGAATATGCATCATATGCTCATCCAATGTCTTACTAAAGATCAAAATATCATCTAGGTAAACAATGACAAACTTACCCAGAAATTCTTTCAGAACCTCATTCATGAGCCGCATGAAAGTGCTCGGTGTATTGGTTAGCCAAAAAGGCCTGACTAACCACTCATATAGTCCATCCTTTGTCTTGAAGGTAGTCTTCCATTCATCTTCTTCTCTGATCCGAATCTGATGATATCTACTCTTTAGATCTATCTTTGAGAAATACACAGCTCCACTCAAATAATTCATAATATCATCCATTCATGGCATTGGAAACTTGTACTTGATTGTGATCTTGTTTATTATCCTAGAATCTATACACATCTTCCATTCCCCATTTTTATTTGGTGCTAATACCGCTGGTACAGCACAGGGACTCAGACTCTCTCGAATCAACCCCTTCTGTTATAACTCGTGTACTTGTCTGTTCAACTCTTCACTTTTTACTGGTGTCATTCTATGTGCTGCCTTATTTAGAAAACTGGCTCCTGGATCAAATCCATCTGATGACTGATCTTCCTTACTGGTGGTAATCCATCAAGTACATTATCAGATATAATATCATGAAACTCATTCAACAAATCTACAACCTCTACAGGTACATCCTCTACTTCTTCTTTACCAACTTTTAGAATTAAAGAAAAACACACATGCTCATGCCACATACCATTTAGGAATTTTCTTCCATCAACAAATGTTATTCTTGCATTACCACATACCTTTTCTTCGGTCTCCTTTAATGGCTTTAGCTTGTGTCGCACTCTATCTTTTGTCAGGGAATATGTATTTGCATGACCATCGTGTACAACACATCTGTCAAACTACCACGGTCTACCCAATAACATATGACATGCATCCATAGAGATGATATCACATAGTACCTCATTTTGGTACCCACCGATCTTGAACTTTACCAGGCACTATTTACCGACCATGACCTTGTGGTCATCCTGCACCCAGGGAATCCGATATGGATGTGGGTGTTTCTATCTCTTGAGCTTCAATTTTGTCACCATCTTTTCTGACACCAAATTTTCAGTGCTTCCACTATCGATAATCACATCACAACATTTACCCTCACACTTGCATCGAGTGTGAAACAGGCTCCTCCTTTTCTCAGGTTCATTCTCACCACTCAACAGGACTCTTCTGTTAATCAATGTTTCTCTTCTTTCAGCATCTTCAGAATTTGATGATCTGACATCTTCATCTACATGTGCAACTCTAGCCTGGCCTTCATTTCTCCTGTCTATTCTACCTTGGCGCTGAGGACATTCAAATGCCCTATGACATTCTTCTCCACATTGAAAACATGTTCCACGAAAGCCACCTCTTTCAGATCCTTGTCCTCTTCCTCTTCCTCTCTGATCTCTATTATTTTGATCCTGGAAGCGATTGGAATTATTTCTTCGCTAATTCTGACTACTACTGGCCTCATCTTTCTTTTTTGGATCTTCATTTCGGCCACCATATGACCATCCACCAGATCGTCCACCGCGACCTCTTCCATTTTGTCTGCTCTCAAACTTCTTGTTTAGCTTTTCCTCTACTTTTAGGGCAAACTGGTATGCCTCTTCAATACTGTTCATTCAAACTAGATTCAGATTCTCATGAATGCTTGGCTTTAACCCATTAAGAATGAACTCATAATTAATAGGAATGAACTCTCGCTTCAATTTATCCACCATCTGATCCCATCTTGTGATTTTATCTTTCCCTCTTCTATTTCGCTCCAACTGAATTTCTTGTCACTAGATCTTCGCATGACCTTTCAATCAAGCCTTCGCAAATTTGACCCTATCATGATCCTCAATATCTTCGTACTCAAAATATTCTTCACATTCATTGATCTAGTCGATCAATTTCTCTAGGTTAAGATTTCCAAAAAATGTAGGAACCTCAATCTTAGGTCATTTCCCAATCTTGAATATTGCTCGAAAAAGTCTTTCTTCCTCCTGGTTTACAATTTCAGCTTCTCTTTCTTGATATTCTTCTTCGGCTTCATCATCACTTTCATCTCTGATATTAACATTCATTCCTCTACGAATCTCTTCTTCCAATGCTCACACTTGTCTTTGTAGCTCTCTAACCTCAGGTGTCACAGCACCAGCTCTTCCGTCACGTTCTCTTCGTGGAGGTATTTTTGTGATGCGCGCTGAAACCCTACCACAGTCCTGATGCAAATTACCTCACAATTGGTGATCTATTTACACACTCAAGAAATCTTGCTCTCATACCACTTGATGAAGGGTGCTCCCCTTAATACCACAAACACATAACAGAAATAGAGAAACAACAACAATATGCAAGAACAAAAAATTAACTTCTTATTATCTCCACAAATGTGGAATTACAAACTTTCAGAATTATAATATGCAAAGCCACATGGGCATTCCCTTACAATATTCTGTAGGACAAAGCTTCGAACTATTACCCAGATCTACTACCCAGAACTATTCTGAACTACCTAAGACAATAATACAGCTTTTTTTATATAGGCAATTTTTTCGCCGCCTGGGAAGGTTCCAAAATTTTAGCCAATAAGGCCAACCAAACTTAGAATTATTTTATCTTATATTTTATTACATCATAGTCGGCTCAAGATAAGGTTTGAAACCCGAACAAAAATTTTGAAGAAAATTATTTTTCACCATTTCAGGTGGCCCAACTTTCGAAGACCATAAGTCATCACCAGTTGACCCGATCGGCTATTATAACCCCATTTCAAAAATGTCACGAAGCACTCTACAGGCCTGACTGGCGCAGGCGCCTGTCACTGAAATTTTTGACCTCATCCGAGGCCTCTAAAGCCTTCAAAACTGAGTTCAAAGTTTCTGTACCCTACTGCCAATACCAAAAATCTTCAATATCTTCTAATATACACTTGATCTGGCAATGAAACTTTACTGGCAGACTTATATGACCAAAATGAACCTCCAAGAAAAAAATCAGATCATTCTAAGCACATATGAAAATTACCAAACATAGTAACTTTCCATAAATAGCAGTTCTACACAAAATAACTCTTATTGAATATAAAAAATAGAAATATTTTTTTTTTGGGTGATGCAAGATTGCTCTTACACCTAGGATGCTCCTGCATCAGACACCCTGGGTAATTTGAGAAGTGACCCTGTCACGACTCAGGTGTGCAGAGGAAAACTAAGACGGCTCACCTCCTCTTTTGTCTGCCATGATGAATCTTCTGCAGGTTGTCCTTTTCATTTGACCAAATTACTCTTCATATGTCCTATTCCTTGTGCTTCTACCAACACGACTGTCCAGTATGTCTTCAATCTCCTTGACATCTGAACTGGTTACTAGAATAATCCATTGTACTGCTGTGATCTCATCTTCAACACCTCCTTGATGATACTCTGTCAGATCTGAAATGTTAAACACTAGTGAAATATTCAGCTCACTAGGCAATTCTACCTCATATGCATTTTCTGAATCATGCTTTTTTAATATCTTACATGGTCCAAACTTCTTCATTTTCAGCTTGTTATATGTACCAACCGAAAACCACTCCTTCCCCAAATGAACCATGACTTCATCACCAACCTAAAATTTTTTATGCCTCATTTTCTCATCTACCTTAGTCTTATATTGCACATTCATCTTGGTAATATGCTTCCTCACCTCCTCATGGATGTTCTTCAAATGTTCTGCAAAATCCTCAGTTCAGCACTACTTATTTCTATTTTATCTATCTTCCTCAATTCATATGCATTTCTTGGACTACTTCCATATACAATCTGGAATGGTGATTTACCAGTGCTCCTATTGACAAAATTATTGTATGCAAATTTTGCCTGTGGTAAAATCAAATCCCATCCTGTTGGCTTATCTCCAACCAAACATCTCAGCAAATTTCCCGAATTCCTATTCACCACTTCTGTCTGCCCATCAGTCTGTGGGTGATGTGATGAACTGAACTTCAAATCTGTATTTAACTTCTTCCACAATGTATGCCAGAAACATCCAACAAACTTAGTGTCCTGATCTGAAACTATGATCTTTGACAAACTATGAAGTCTCACTACTCTGAAAAATAATTCTGCTACATGAACAGCATCATTAGTCTTCTTGTAGGGAATGAAATGTGTCATCTTTAAAAATCTATCAACTACCAAAAAAATTGAATCATGTCCCCGTTGAGTCTTCGGTAAACCAAGAACAAAGTCTATGCTGATATCCTCCCAAGGCTTCTTTGGGACGGGTAATGGCTGATACAACCATGTATTCTACTTCACTACTTTCGCCATCTCACATACTCTGCAACTCTGTACAAACTTCTTCACATCTTGCTACAACTATGGCCAATAATAATTCTCAGTAACCAAACCAAGGGTTTTATCATGACCAAAATGACCAGCCAATCCTCTGCTATGCTTCTCTTTGATGAGATTCTCCCTCATATAACTTCATGGAATGCACAACTGACTCCCTCTAAATAGCATATCATCTTGGATGATAAAATTCAGTCATTTCATCCTGTCTAGAGTAACAGGTTCTGTACAAGCTTTGCAAGCTTCACCAAAATCAGGATCCTCTGGATATAAATTCTTGAGTTCCTTGAACCCAACCACCTCAATCTGCATCTCTATCAGCAATAGTTGCCTTCTGCGAAGAGCATCTGCAACCCTATTAGACTTTCCACTCCTGTATTTCAAAACAAATGTATAACTCTGTAAAAACTCAACCCATTTCAAATGCCTTTGATTCAACTTTCCTTGACTATTCTAATATTGCAAAGCTTGATGATCAGTATACAAAACAAACTCCTTAGGAAGCAGATAATGTCTCCACTTCTTTAATGCCTGAACTATAGCATAAAATTCTTGATCATAAACATAATACTTCCTCTTGACATCATTTAACTTCTCACTAAAATACGCAACAGGTTTACCTTCTTGGCTCATAAGAGCTCCTATTGCAGTACCATTAGCATCACAATCTACTTGAAAAACTTTATTAAAATCTGGAAGGGCTAAAACAGGTTGTTCTGTAACTTTTTGTTTCAACAATTGAAAAATCTTTTCTGCCCCTTTAGTCCACTTAAACTCTTTTCTATCCCCTCTCATTGTCTCAGTCAAGGGACCACAAATACTGCTAAAATTTTTGATAAACTTTTTGTAAAAACTAGCTATACCATGAAAAAATCTTACCTCAGTAGCACTTCTTGGAGTAGGTCATTCAAAGATAGCCTGTACCTTCTTTGGGTCCATTTTTAGACCTTTTGATGAAACTACAAATCCCAAATACACTAACTCTTTCTTCACAAAACTCCACTTCTTCAAATTAATCAATAATTTCTCTTCTCTCAACTTCTCAAATACCATACGAATATGCATCATATGCTCATCCAATGTCTTACTAAAGATCAAAATATCATCTAGGTAAACAATGACAAACTTACCCAGAAATTCTTTTAGAACCTCGTTCATGAGCCGCATGAAAGTGCTCAGTGCATTGGTTAGCCCAAAAGACATGACTAACCACTCATATAGTCCTTCTTTTGTCTTGAAGGTAGTCTTCCTTTCATCTCCTTCTCTAATCCAAATTTGATGATATCCACTCTTCAGATCTATCTTTGAGAAATACACAGCTCCACTCAAACAGTCCATAATATCATCCATTCATGGCAATGGAAACCTATACTTGATTGTGATATTATTTATTGCCCTAGAATCTATACACATCCTCCATTCTCCATTCTTCTTTGGTGCTAATACCGCTGGTATAGCACAGGGACTCAGACTCTCTCGAATCAACCCCTTCTGCAATAACTCGTGTACTTTTCTGTTCAACTTTTCATTTTTTGCTTGTGTCATTCTATGTGCTGCCTTGTTTGGCAAACTAGCTCCTGGAATCAAATCCATCTGATGACTGATCTTCCTTACCGGTGGTAATCCATTAGGTGCATTATCAGATACAATATTCTGAAACTCATTCAACAAATCTGTAACCTCTACAGGTACATCCTCTACTTCTTCTTTACCAACTTTTAGAATTAAAGCAAAACACACATGCTCATGCCTCATACCATCTAGGAATTTTCTTCCATCAACAAATGTTATTCTTACATTACCACATACCTTTTCTTTTGTCTCCTTCAATGGCTTTAGCTTGTGTCGCACTCCATCCTTTGTCAGGGAATAGGTATTCGCATGACCATTGTGTACAGCACATCTGTCAAACTGCCATGGTCTACCCAATAACATATGACATGCATCCATAGAGATGATATCACATAGTACCTCATCTTGGTACCCACCGATCTTGAACTTTACTAGGCACTGTTCACTGACCATGACCTTGTGGTCATCCTGCACCCAGGCAATCCGATATGGATGTGGGTGTTTCTATCTCTTGAGCTTCAACTTTGTCACCATCTTTTCTGACACTAAATTGTCAGTGCTTCCACTATCGATAATCACATCATAGCATTTACCCTCACACTTACATCAAGTGCGAAACAGGCTTCTCCTTTACTCAGGTTCATTCTCACCACTCAACAGGACTCTTCTGTTAATCAACATTTCTCCTCTTTCAACATCTTTAGAATTTGATGATCTGGCATCTTCATCTACATGTGCAACTCTGGCCTGGCCTTCATTTCTCCTATCTGTTCTGCCTTGGTGCTGAGGACATTCAAATACCCTATGACCTTCTTCTCCACATTGAAAACATGTTCCATGGAAGCCACCTCTTCCAGATCCTTGTCCTCTTCCTCTTCCTCTCTGATCTCTATTATTCTGATCTTGGAAGCGATTGGAATTATTTTCTCATTGATTCTGACTACTACTGGCCTCATCCTTCTTTTTCAGATCTTCATTTCGGCCACCATATGACCATCCACCAGATCGTCCACCGTGACCTCTTCTATTTTGTCTGCTTTCAAACTTCTTGTTTAGCTTTTCCTCTACTTTTAAGTCAAACTAGTATGCCTCTTCAATACTGTTTATTCGAACCAGATTCAACTCCTCCTGAATGCTTGGCCTTAACCCATTAAGGTATCAGGAAACTTTCTCCTTATTAGCTTCTGCATGGCCTATGCTGATCAGAAGTCGATAGAACTCCTCTGTATACTCATGTACAGATCTTCCTGCTTGCTTCAAACTTTGCATTTTCTTTAGTAGGTCAAGCTCATAATCAATATTAATGAACTGTCACTTCAGTTTATCCACCATCTAATCCCATCTTGTGATTTTATTTTTCCCTCTTCTATTTAATTCCAACTAAATTTCTGGCCACCAGATCTTCGCATGACCTTTCAATCTACCCTTCAAAAATTTGACCCTATCAGGATCCTCAACATCTTCGTACTCAAAATATTCCTCACATTCATTGATCCAGTCGATCAATTCCTCTGGGTTAAGATTTCTAGAAAATTTAGGAACCTCAATCTTAGGTCTTTTTCCAATCTTGAAAATTGCTCGAAAAAGTCTTTCTTCCTCCTAGTTCACAATTTCAGCTTCTCCTTCTTGATATTCTTCTTCAGCTTCATCGTCGCTTTCATCTCTGACATTAAGATTCATTCCTCTATGAATCTCTTCTTGCAATGCACGCACTTGTCTCTGCAGCTCTCTAACCTCAGGTGTCACAGGACCAGCTCTTCTGCCACGTTCTCTTCGTGGAGGTATTTTCGCGATGCGCACTGAAACTCTAACAACGGTCCTGGTGCAAACGGCCTCACAGTTGGTGATCTGTTTACACACTCAAGAACTCCTGCTCTGATACCACTTGATGAAGGGTGCTCCCCTTAATACCACATACACATAACAAAAATAGAGAAACAACAACAATATGCAAGAATAGAAGATTGGCTTCTTATTATCTCCACAAATGTGGAATTACAAATTTTCAGAATTACAATATGCAAAGCCACATGGGCATTCCCTTACAATATTCTGTAGGACAAAGCCTCGAACTATTACCTAGATCTACTACCCAGAACTATTCTGAACTGCCTAAGACAATAATACAGCCTTCCTTATATAGGCAATTTTTCCACCGCTTGAGAAGGTTTCAGAATTTTAGCCAATAAGGCCGACCAAACTTAGAATTATTTTATCTTACATTTTATTACATCATATTCAGCTCAAGATAAGCTTTGAAACCCGAACAAAAATTTTGAAGAAAATTATTTTTCACCATTTCAGGTGGCCCAACTTTCGAAGACCATAAGTCATCACCAGTTGACCCGATCGGCTATTATAACCCCATTTTAGAAATGACACAAGACACTCTACAGTCCTGACCGGCGCAAGTGCCCATCACCCAAATTTTTGACCTCATCTGGGGCTTTTAAAGCCTTCAAAACTGAGTTCAAAGTTTCTGTACCCTGCTGCCAATACCGAAAATCTTCAATATCTTCTAATATACACTTGATCTGGCAATGAAACTTTACTGGCAGACTTATATGACCAAAATGAACCTCCAAGAAAGAAATCAAATCATTCTAAGCACATATGAAAATTACCAAAAATAGTAACTTTCCATAAATAGCAGCTCTGCACAAAATAGCCCTTATTGAATATAAAAAACAAAAATATTTTTTTTTTGGGTGATGCAAGATTGCTCTTACACCCAGGATGCTCTTGCATCAGACACCCAAGGTAATTTGAAAAGTGACCCTGTCACCACTCAGGTGTGCAGAGGAAAACTAAGACGGCTAACCTCCTCTTTTGTCAACCATAATGAATCTTCTACAGTTCATCCTTTCCATTTGACCAAATACTCTTCATATATCCTATTCCTTGTACTTCTACCAACACGACTGTCCAGTATGTCTTCAATCTCCTTGACATCTGAACTAGTTGCTGGAATACTCCACTGTACTACTGTGATCTCATCTTGAATACCTCCTTCATGATACTCTGTCAGATCTGAAATGTTAAACACTGGTGAAATATTCAGCTCACTAGGCAATTCTACCTCATATGCATTTCTTGAATCATGCTTCTTCAATATCTTACATGGTCCAAACTTCTTCATTTTTAGCTTGTTATATGTACCAACCGAAAACCGCTTCTCCCGCAAATGAACCATGACTTCATCACCAACCTGAAATTCCTTATGCCTCCTTTTCTCATCTGCCTTAGTCTTATATTGCACATTCATCTTGGTAATATGCTTCCTCACCTCCTCATGGATGTTCTTCAAATGTTTTGCAAAATCCTCAGCTTCAGCACTACTTCTTTCTACTTTATCTATCTTCCTTAATTTAGATGCATTTCTTGGACTACTTCCATATACAATCTGGAATGATGATTTACTAGTGCTCCTGTTGATAGAATTATTGTATGCAAATTCTACCTGTGGTAAAATCAAATCCGATCCTGTTGGCTTATCTCCAACCAAATATCTCAGCAAATTTCTCAAACTCTTATTCACCACCTCTATCTACCCATCAGTCTATGGATGATGTGATGAACTAAACTTTAAATGTATCTTCAACTTCTTCCACAATGTACGCTACAAATATCCAACAAACTTAGTGTCCCGATCTGAAACTATGGTCTTTGGCAAACCATGAAGTCTCACTACTTATTTGAAAAATAATTTTGCTACATGAACAGCATCATTAGTCTTCTTGCAGAGAATGAAATGTGTCATCTTGAAAAATCTATCAACTACCACAAAAATTAAATCATGTCCCCGCTGAGTCCTCGGTAAACCAAGAACAAAGTCCATACTGATATCCTCCCAAGGCTTCTTTGGTACGGGTAATGGCTGATACAACCCTATATTCTGCTTCACTCCTTTCGCCATCTGACATACTCTGCAACTCTGTACAAACTTCTTCACATCTTGCTGCAACTATGGCCAATAATAATTCTCACTAACCAAACCAAGGGTTTTATCACAACCAAAATGACCAGCCAATCCTCCGCTATGCTTCTCCTTGATGAGATTCTCCCTCATAGAACTTCGTGAAATGCATAACTGACTCCCTCTGAATAGCATATCATCTTGGATGATAAAATTCAGCCATTTCATCTTGTCTAGAGTAACAGGTTCTGTACAAGCTTTCCAAGTTTCACCAAAATCAGGATCTTCTGGATATAAATTCTTGAGTTCCTTGAACCCAACCACCTCAATCTACATCTTTGTCATCAATAGTTGCCTTCTGCTAAGAGCATCTGCAACCCTATTAGACTTTTCACTCTTGTGTTTCAAAACAAATGTATAACTCTTCAAAAACTCAACCCATTTCAAATGCCTTTGATTCAACTTTCCTTGACTATTCAAATATTGCAAAGCTTGATTATCAGTATACAAAACAAACTCTTTAGGAAGTAGATAATGTCTCCACTTCTTTAATGCTTGAACTATAGAATAAAATTTTTGATCATAAACAGAATACTTCCTCTTGGCATCATTTAACTTCTCACTGAAATACGCAACAGGTTTACCTTCTTGGCTCATAACAGCTCCTATTGCAGTACACTAGCATCACAATCTACTTGAAACACCTTATTAAAATCTAGAAGGGCTAAAATAGGTTGTTCTGTAACTTTTTATTTCAACAATTAAAAACTTTTTTCTACCCCTTTAGTCCACTTAAACTCTTTTCTATCCCCTCTCATTGTCTTTGACTGCTATTGGCCTCATCATTCTTTTTTAGATTTTCATTTCGGCCACCATATGACCATCCACCAGATCGTCCACCGCAACCTCTTCCATTTTATCTGCTCTCAAACTTCTTGTTCAACTTTTTCTCTACTTTTAGGGAAAACTGGTATGCCTCTTCAATACTGTTTATTTGAACCAGATTCAGCTCCTCCTGAATGCTTGGCCTTAACCCATTAAGGTATCGGGCAACTTTCTCCTTATCAGCTTCTGCATGACCTGTTCTGATGAGAAGTCAACAGAACTCTTCTGTATACTCCTGAACAGATCTTCCTACTTGTTTCAAACTTTATATTTTCTTTAGTAGGTCAAGCTCATAATCAAAAAGAATGAACTGTTGCTTCAATTTATCCACCATCCGATCCCATCTTGTGATTTTATCTTTCCCTCTTCTATTTCACTCCAACTGAATTTCTTGCCACCAGATCTTCGCATGACCTTTCAATCTAGCCTTCACAAATTTGACCTTATCAGGATCCTCAACATCTTCGTACTCAAAATATTCTTCACATTCATTGAGCCAGTTGATCAATTCCTCTGGGTTAAGATTTCTAGAAAATGTAAGAACTTCAATTTTAGGTCTTTTTTCAATCTTAAAAATTGCTCGAAAAAGTCTTTCTTCCTCCTGGTTCATAATTTCAGCTTCTCCTTCTTGATATTCTTCTTCAGCTTCATCGTCACTTTCATCTTTGACATTAAGATTCATTCCTCTGTGAATCTCTTCTTGCAATGCTCGCACTTGTCTCTGTAGCTCTCTAACCTCAGGTGTCACAGCACCAGCTCTTCTGCCACATTTTCTTCGTGGAGGCATTTTTGCGATGCGCGCTGAAACCCTAACCACGGTCCTGGTGCAAACTACCTCACAGTCGGTGATCTGTTTACACACTCAAGAACTCCTACTCTGATACCACTTGATGAAGGGTGCTCCCCTTAATACCACAAACACATAACAGAAATAGAGAAACAACAACAATATGCAAGAACAAAAAATTGGCTTCTTATTATCTCCACAAATGTGGAATTACAAACTTTCAGAATTACAATATGCAAAGCCACATGGGCATTCCCTTACAATATTCTGTAGGACAAAGCCTCGAACTATTACCCAGATCTACTACGCAGAACTATTCTGAACTGCCTAAGACAATAATACAGCCTTCCTTATATAGACAATTTTTCCACCGCCTGGGAAGGTTCCAAAATTTTAGCCAATAAGGCTGACTAAACTTAGAATTATTTTATCTTACATTTTATTACATCATAGTCGGCTCAAGATAAGCTTTGAAACCCGAACAGAAATTTTGAAGAAAATTATTTTTCACCATTTCAGGTGGCCCAACTTTTGAAGACCATAAGTCATCACCAGTTGACCCGATCGGCTATTATAACCCCATTTCGGAAATGCCACGAAGTGCTCTATAGGCCTGACCAACACAAGCACCTGTCACCCAAATTTTTGACCTCTTTCAGGGCCTTTAAAGCCTTCAAAATTGAGTTCAAAGTTTCTGTACCCTGCTGCCAATACCGAAAATCTTCAATATCTTCTAATATACACTTGATCTATCAATGAAACTTTACTGACAGACTTATATGACTAAAATAAACCTCCAAGAAAGAAATCAGATCATTCTAAGCACATACGAAAATTACCAAAAATAGCAACTTTTCATAAATAGCAGCTCTGCACAAAATAGCCCTTATTGAATATAAAAAATAAAAATATTTTTTTTTTGGGTGATGTAAGATTGCTCTTACACCCAGGATGCTCCTGCATCAATAAGATTAGGTTGATGCAACCTCCAAATCACCTTAGTGACCAATAGACATGGGATGGACCCCAAGTCTAGTCCTCAAGCATTCATATGTATCCTTTGGTAGAGGCTTTGTAAATATGTTAGCAAGTTGTTTTTTTGATGTAACAAACTCTAGCTTAACTTGCTTTTCCTACAGTTGTTCTCTTAAGTAGTGATACTTAATTGATATATGTTTTTTTTTAGAGTGCATCACTAGATTCTTTGAAATATTAATAGCACTAGTGTTATCACAATATATAATCACTGGCTCAGTGATTACCTCATTCATTCCTTCTAACACTGTCTTGGTATATGCAATATTTGAATAGTTAGAAGCAGCAGCAACATACTCTACTTCAGCTATAGAATGAGAAATACAAGCCTATTTCTTACTTGTCCATGTAACAAGTCTTTCACCAAAGAAGAATGCTCCTCCAGTGGTACTTTTTCTATCATCCACATATCTAGCCCAATCAGCATTGATGTATACCTTTAGTTCAAACTTGCCTTTCTTAGGATACCATAGTCCATAATCTTCAATTTTCTTTAGCTATCTTAAGATTCTCTTTGTAGTAATCATGTGTGACTCTCTAGGGTTTGAAAAAAATATAGCAACTATTCCAACATCATGTACTATATCAGATCTACTGTGAACTACATACATTAACTTACCAATGATGGATTGGTATAGTGTCTGATTTACCTTAGTAGTTCCATCATCTTTAGTCATTTTATATCCAGTAGCCATTGGTGTTCCCACAAGTTTACCATCTTCCATGCCAAATGTCTTCAAGAGTTCCTTTATATATTTAGATTGTGTGATGAATATGCCATCATTATGTCAAATCACTTGTAAGCCTAGAAAGAACTTAATCTCTCAAAACATAGACATTTCAAATTCACTTTTCATTTCATCAGCAAATGACTTAAAGATTTGATCTTGTCCTCCAAATATTATGGCATCCAAAAATATCTCAACAATCAAGATAGTATCATCAGAATTTCCTTTCATATACAGATTATTGTTCTCACTTGTTCTAACAAATCCAATACTCAGCAAATAGTTATGCACACCATATAAAGGAAATAGTTATGCACACCATATTATCTCATACCGGGCTCTTGGTGCTTGCTTCAAACCATATAAAGCTTTATGTAATCTACATACCATATCTTTGTTTTCTGAATCAACGAACCCTTTAGGTTGTTCTATGTAGACTTATTCTTCAAGTATCCCATTCAGAAAAGCTGATTTGACATCCATTTGGTAAACTCTAAACTTTTTGTGTGAAGCATATGCAAGTAACATTTTGACTCCTAATCTAGCAATAGGTGAAAATGTTTCACCATAATCTATTCCTTCCTTTTTGCATATCCCTTGCATACTAACCTAGATTTGTTCCTTGTTACCTCTCCATTCTCATTAAGCTTGTTTCTGAATATCCACTTAGTACCGATAACATTCTTGTCTTTAGGTCTGGGTACTAAACTCCAAGTTTTCTTCTTCTTTATCTGTTCTATTTCCTCTTTCATTGTATTAACCCATTCTTCATTTTCTAATGAAACTTTTACATTCTTTGGTTCATATTCACAAACTAGACATGTACCTTGTCTTTCTTTACTTCTTGTTTGCATGCCAACTTGTCTATCTCCAATGATTTGTGTCTCAAGATGATGTCTTCTGAAAAAGCTTGCCAGTATCCAATTTGTTATTTCTTTTTCATCCTGTGCAGGTTCATTTGCTTGTTCGATGGGTGTTTCTTGCTCATCAGTTTCTTTTTCCTATTGCTCGGTATTGTTTTCTTGTGGACCGGTTGTCACTATCTACTAAGTTGATAGGTACTCTGGTTGTTTAATGTAACTAAATCTACCATTGTCTTCTAGTTCTTTTGTGCTTTCCTCTACATTCTTGTCATCAAACTCATCAACTCAAACATTAGTACTTTCAATCATTTTATTAGTTACCTTGTTAAGACACTTGTATGCTTTACTTTTAGTGGAATATCCCATAAATATCCCTTCTTCACATTTTGAGTCAAACTTCCCATTTCTTCCATCTTTTAGAATAAAACATTTACTTCCAAAAATCTTGAAATAACTTATAGTGGGTTTGTGACCAAACCATAACTCATAGGGTGTCTTATTAGTTTCCTTGAGTTATACTCAGTTCAAAACATAAATAGTTGTGTTAACAGCTTCCCTCCAGTATGTCTGAGTAATATTCTTTTGTAACATCAGTGTCCTTACACATTTAATGATTGACCTATTCCTCCTTTCATCTATTCCATTCTTTTGTGGTGTCTATTGTCATATTTTACTCATTATTGGAGACCTAAGTACTAGATGATGCTACAGTACCCTAGTTTGTGTTATTAGGTGATCTTCTTTAAGTTTATGTTCATTTCATTGCAAAGTCAATGAAAGTAGAAGGAAATGAACTGCATCTAAAGCTACACAGGCATGTATGTATACTGTACAAAAGGGAAGGAACTGAAAGGAGAAATATCTATCTGAGCTCACACAGGTCATGAGCATAGCCATTACCAAAATTGAATGGATGAGTATACATATACATCAAGAAATAATTAAATACTTGGGTACCAGACATTTCCTGGTAGTGGTGTCCGGATCTAGTCCTATCTAGAGAGCTCCTGAGATCCAGAACCTACAAGAAGAGAAGAAGGGATATGGGTTAGATCCAATGGATCTATGCAATGGTTGGTATCACAATATCTATAGAATGCATATATACATTCAGTCGTGCACCTCTAACAAAGGTTGTGCTCAAGGCATGTGCATAAGGCTCCAAAGATGAAAAGAAGGCACTGTGTTTTCACTAACGTGTTTGTTTCATGTGCAGATACAAGGGAGCTAATCAAACAATAAGTTCAATGAATGACCTAGGCCCTTGATGTAGATCATGAAAGGAAAAATCTAGGTTTCCTATCAAGTGATCGCATCAAGGGCCAAGAGCACACATTGTAAGAAGGAGAAACAACTAGATGATGCAATATGAGTGGGACACTTAGGGATCACAAAGATGAATCACATGAAGCATGGTCAATGACACTAATAGATTCAAGGGGTTTTCATCATTTCAAAAGGTACACAAATCCATGTACTGGGGATAGATACAATACAACATAATATGCTTCAAAAATTGCATTTAATACATTAGTGATATGGCATGAATATGTTAAAATCTGCATTGTGAACCAAATACAAAGGAGCTTCAGTTGATAAATTAGTGATAATGCCTTTTAAGGATGGCCTATCATCACATGGAATAGTAAATGAATAGTGGCATCTGAATGAACATCAAACATTACATCATCAAATAGATCTTAACAGATGTAGCAATAAAATAGCATAGTCAATAATTGGGTTTGGAATGAGATCACCATGAATGGCTAGGCAGAGCTCAGTATGATGAAAACATAAAGAAGACCCAATGCCACAACTCATGGTCCCATTACCATCAACAATGATAGTGAATATAAATAAAGGATAATGCTCAGAATGCAGGATAGAATCAAGTAGTCTCTTTAGATCTATAATAGATGCATATTCCCTCACATGGAGGAGATGATCAGAGGTAGTCAACATGTGTTGTGAATAATGTTAGCTTATGGTGACTAATCAGGAAAGTACTATCTAGGAAAGTACTGTACACTTTTCCTCCTGACTACTTATAACTCATTCTAACCCTAAAGCGGGAAAATATTGTATAATATGGCTTAGGGTTAGGGATTTTTCATGATGTATGATTTTAGTACTTACGACAGAATTGGGCTGTAAGGGATTACGGATTGTAATTAGGTTGTAATCACTGGATAATAATAATATTGGACTCACTGTTGGTGGATGTAGCCTAGGGATTGGGTGAACCACGTTAAATTTGTGTCTTGTGTTCTATTCTGTGTGGTTTATTATTTTCTGATATTAGTTATATTTGCACATAATTGTTATTTCTGCCTTGTTAATCCTAACAAATAAGACCATATACTGGACTAATAACAACAAGAAAGGAATCAATCATAGTGCCTTCATAAAATATAATACAGTGCATAAAATTTATTTCATTCAGTCAAAAAGAGAAACAATAATGATGTTCATCAATAGGGCCCAAAGGAATGTAGCCATGAAGTTCAATAAAATGGGAATAGTGAGCTTGATCGAATAATGAGGCACCTTGCCTCATGATGAAATGATGCCCAATCTTGTTCATGAGACATTGAATATTTAGAAATTCTATCATATTAAACAACACTATCAGAAAAAATGCCTCAACAATTGATAGCATACAATAGCATTCATCTACATCAGCTAACATGTGGTCATCGAGTACATGCTTGCTCATGGTTTCTTCATATTGGGTGAACAAAGCAACAACCAAATGGAACAGGGACTCCATAGCTGATATCACAATCATACAAAGAGCACAACATAGGGAACATAACATTGAAAGATTCAAAACAAGAAACAAAATAGCCATGGCAAGCATAGGGGTTGGTAGGTTAAATACATAATATGGTGGGCATAGCACCACACTACACAAGCAACTACAATGGTATAGTGCTCATGGGATATAAACCAAGCATCATACCAATACATAGATACCACCAGCAAGGAGGATCTGACTCATCAAATATAAAATGTTAAATAGGAAGTATGATGCCAAGGTCTAAATACATGACATCTACAGGCATGAACATCAGTGTTAAGAGGACCTACCTTCACGGGTCACATGGGATCTAAGGCAGTGAGGTAAAATGATAAAGTGTGATTCCCCATCTCGCAAGTCAATTACAGAGCAAACATATCAAGTGCCCTCATCATGTATGAAGTAGGGAAGGGAAAATCTCAAGCCCAAGCATGGTTATATGGAGATAAAGCCGCCAGTGCCAACATTCATTCATGATACCAAATAAGATAGCATGCCATCATTATACAATTCCCTCAAGGGGGTCAAAAGAAATAACAATGAAATAAAGTAGTGCCCTACCCGTGGGTCACGGGGCCTCTCGATGAAATGACGTCAAATGGTAGGTTCAACATACATTACATGGAGACCAATGACCACATAGAGAACCTAAGCAATGCAGGCCAAGTCAAATACCAATGATAACAACAAATAATGGTATTAATATGAAGATAAGCTATAATGGCATTCATCCATGACAAGCCAGCGATGATGCCCTAGTTTTTAAAAGAGATCAAATGCGATAATGGTGCTATGAAATAACAGTGAATGATGTCCTAATTCTTGAAAAACCATCACAGTGTACACATACCATGAATTCCATATTCATGGTATCAAATATGCACTCACAAGGGACCAATGCCATCACTATGCAATGAGGTCTACAATGTAGAGGAGACATTTTGGTGCCCTAGCAGAGAGCATCTCAATCATATCCTAGGTTTGGCATGATGATAATCAAAGGAAATAGAATAGAATTAACAAAAAATATAAACCAATGATGTTACACCAAGCATCACAATAGTGGTAACCAAACCATTAACTAAAAATGTGACTATATTACAAAGTAGAAGCATCAAAGCCCTCGAGAATGCAGAGGAAGAAACAATGTGATCATATGAAAAATGGATTGAATGCATACATGCTTACCTCAAAAATCATATTGCAATGACATAAGGTGTTCGAGGACTGATGTTTCCAAATCCGAACTTAGAGACTGCTAGCAGAGAAAATGGCAACTTGCCAAATGTCAAAGAAGAGGGTTCACAGTGCCAGCAGTTGCTTTTCATTTTTTGAATGGATCTTTCATTTCCTGATCAATTAACATTTTCTCCCCATTTTTATTTTGGGTTGAGATTATTAATCATTTTATCTTATGCTAGGTGCCCTTCTATTTAGTGTATTATTGTTTTAAATGAAAACATTTTGGATATTCTCCCCATTTTGGGTTGAGAGTTTTTCAAAGTACATCTTAGTCCATATTTTGTGATTTAGGCATAGGTGGATTCTTTGGAAAAATAATTATTTTTTTAAATGCATTTCCCCATTCTTTGGGTTGAGATCATTTAAAACTATTGGGTCCATTTTTGTGTCATAGTGGGATAGGCTTTAACTGTGGTAGTCATCGTACGTTCTATTGTAAGATATCAACAAGTGGTGTTTTTATAAACCATTGTCAGAATATCATTCATATGCATGACTTAGTGGGTAGGATGGTTGTTTCTTTGACTATCTATTTTTAGGGTCCCACTTTCCTCACCCCCTAAAAACCTAGGAATCTAGCACTTGAATTATGATGTAGCCTCATGGGTCCATTTTTTACCTTTGTTCTATTCTTTGGAGGTAGTGGAGTTTGAATGCAGATTCCTAGTTTTTAGCTTATATACGTGTCACTTTTGGTGATTGAGGTTAGCTCTTCATTCTTTCTCTCTTATATGAGTGTTGTAGCTCTGAGAGACACAATTGTACTTGTTTCTTTTTAGTAATAAAATTGATCCTTCTTGTTCCCCTATAATTCTGAGTTTTCTTTTTGAATTCATATGCAAGATTATTGTGATGTTCTTGTATCCTTAATCTACATGTTGAATCAAAGTTGGTGTTCAGGAATCCATCTTAATTTAGTAGTGTGATTTGTGTATAATCAAGGATATCAGAATTGTGAAAATTTCTTCCTTTTCTATATTTCAAGTACCTTTTTCACTAAAAGTTTAAGATAGTGGGATTGAGTTGTGAGTTAAGTTTATTTTGTTGTTGGAGTAAACACATTTTCAGTTGTGGATCTCCTTTAAAATCAGTGGATCACCTTTGTTCTAGTTCATTTGCAGTTATTTGTTTTCATGCATTTTTCTCTCCCTTTTCCCTTCAAGTTTAGATAATTTTCAGGTGGTTCAGAGGGAAGCCGACCCTTAATCCAGAGGTCTATTCTCGGATAGGTTACCCATAGCCTGAGAATAGTCCCATGTTTCACAAGATTTTTGGGTTCACCACTTGGCAAATTTGATACAATCCTTAGTGACAACAGTGTTCTTGGTGTAGAGACCTATCTTTTAATACCATGCTCATTTGAAAAGTTAGTAATTTCATCAGAAATAAATTCACCACCTCAGTCAGATCTTAAGGATTTCAATTCTTTACTAGTCTCTTTCTCAACTTTTGCTTTATACCACTTGAACATCTTAAATGCTTCTGATTTTTCTTTTAAGAACATGACTATCATTAATATAGTATAATCATCAACAAAAAGAATAAAGTATTTGTCGCCATAGTAACTTTGAGTTCTCATAGGACCACATAGGTCGGTATGCACTAACTCAAGTAATTCCTTTGTTGAGTAATCTTTGCTTTTGAAACTAGATTTTGTCATTTTACCTTTCTAACATTCAAGACACATAACGTGATCAGGCTTAGATAAGTTAGGCATACCTCTAACCTTTTTCTTTTTACTAATCTTAATCATGTTATCAAAATTCACATGACATAACCTCTTATGCCACAACCGTGCATCCTTATCTTTCATCATTAAACAAAAAGACTGATCATTATCAAGATAAAACAAATTACCTCTCGACTATGTTCTAGATCCAATAAGTCTTCCTTTGTCATCATATATCTTCACTTTCTTTCTCTCAAAAGCAACTTGGTGGCCTGAATTTGTCTGTTGTGCCACACTTAGCAAATTATAGTTTAGACCTTTTACCCAATAAGCATTAGCACATCTAATTTTATCATTTATCATTAGGGATCCTTTTCCTCTAACCATACAAGGTGCATCATTACCCATTCGAAAAAATCCTCCATTGTGTTCTTCAAGATGATCAAATTTCTCTTCATCACTAGTCATGTGATGTGTACAAGCACTATCTATAATCCATGTATCATTCTTATTAACCTTAGAGATAAGTTCTGTGTCTACATACCTCTCATCTTCTTTGGATTCATCCTTCATTTCAACAAATACTACCTCCACATCTTCATCAGTGTTGATATCAGTGACATCTTCTTCTAAAATGTAGCACACCTTCTTGCCTTTGTCATTATTATCTCAGTTGTCTTTGTTGTAGTGTTGGTAACTTCTGTTGCCTCTTCTCCCATAGCTTCCTTCACCAGATCAGTTTTTGTTTCTATCATCATCTTTCCTATGTGGACATTTAGTAGCAATATGACCAACCTCTTTAAAATTAAAGCATGCTAAAGGTAATTTACTTCTATACCTTCCTTTACCTTTAGGTAACCTTCTTGCCATAAGAGCTTCAAGTTCATCAAGCTCATCATCAATATTTCTATCACTATCATCATTCTTATTTCTACTACTAGACTTACCAATCTTTAGAGAAGACATAAAAGTAGATTCAATAGATGGTACAACACTATTATCAAAGTTATTTAGTTCAAAGTTTGTAACCTTACCAATCAGATTATCAAGAGTAAGGTTGTTACTAGATGTAGACCTTGTTTCATGAATTGTAGATATTCTGATTGTGTAAACTAGCAATAAGGTTCTGAGAACTTTTCTTACCACTGTCTCTTCACCAATAACACCATCAAATGCTCTAATAGCATGTACTACCTCTTTTAGTCTATTTGTGTACTACATAATATTTTCACCTTCCTTCATCTTCATATCATCAAATTTACCCCTTAAGCTTTCAGCTCTGGCTCTTTTGACATTCGCATCACCACTATAAACTTGAGAAAGTTTATCCCACATATCTTTAGCAGTAGTGCAATTTTTAATATGTTTAAATTCATCATCAGTACAGGTAGCAACAATCTCCATCATGGTAACATTATGTTCATGCCTATCTCTTAGTTGATCAAGGGTCAAGGGACTAGTGGGCGGTGTAATGTAGCCATTCTCCATTAGTGTCAGGGTAGAATTCCCAATTCTAGATACATGTAGCTTCATTCATCTTTTCCATACTGTGAAGTTATCTTTGTTCAACTTTGGCACTTCCCTCTTATACATTTTGAAATCTTTGTCCTGAACTCCTTAAAAATCTATTCCAAGAAACCAATGCTCTAATACCAATTGTTAGAATAAATGAGAGGGGGGTGAATCAGTTATCCACAGTCCCAATCACAAAATTTATATCCAAACACAATTTACTAAAAATTTTGTAGCTCAGTAAACTAAAATAGTATTCCATCTATGCTCTTACCGATTACCATTTAATAACATATAATGATTACCAACCAAATACAATATGAAAAATGTAAATTATGATAACAAACAATCATCATAATCAACACATAACACAAGAGATTTAACATGGAAACCGTGTGAAGGGAAAAACCACTTGGGACCGACAACCCAAAAATTGTTCACTCTTTTGAAATGAGGTCAGTCAAGACCCAACCCTGCTAAAGGTTACAAACACACTATGAGCTGTGACCTTGTTAGAGGATTTTAGACCAACCATTATCATCCAACCAGCATTCACTATGGGGTTGATAGGATAACAAATGTACACTCTATGAATGACATTACAAGACATTCCAGTCCACTCTGTTAAGAGATTTCTCTGTTTACAATGGTTAAAATGTAACATCAATTGATTTGATTATAACACAACTTCAATTGAAAATGATCAGATCTATGTTAAGCTCATTCAAATCCTTTGATCAATATTTCAATTCTATTTCATTCAATATTCATTAACTTACTGTCGCTCGGTAATAGCTTTTTGACACTCGGTAATCTCTGCAGTTCCATTCTCCTTAACCAGTCTGATCAAGCATGCATGAAGCTTGTTCACATGATATCTTCTATAGTCTCCTTTCAGTATGATTTCATTGTGAAATCCTAGTCTCTTAAATTGATGAGTAAACTATTTTAATTCCATCCATCAGATTTTTCCACTTAATCTCCTTTGTTGATTTTTCTGCTTAAACCTTCTGTTGGGAGTTCCCTTTAATCTTCAACTTGTAGATTTATACTTTGATGGATAACTTTATTATAACTTTGACTCTATCACCACTCCAAAGTCCACAAGGAAGAGGGCCAATTAACAAGGATCAATAATGAGATCCTCCTACACTTTGAACCTTAATTCTTAGGTGGGTGTACCCTTGACCCACTTCTCCAAAGGAGTCTCAAAACAATATAAAACTATGTCCTTTACTAACTAACTGAAAGATATTATCATTTATATGTGTGTGTGATTGATGATGATGAACTACTTCCAAAGAATAGATCGATGCCTTATCCTAGGGCAAAGAGTCACTTAATAACATATATCAACCTAAAACCTTAACTCAAATACACATGAACTCAAAGTAAGTGCTTTGCCTATTACTCCCCTCACTCCCAAATATGATCATCAAATTCCAATCTAACAATGAACTCACTGAAGTCACCCTAAAGGCTTTAATCCTAACTTTGTTAGGAACTCCAAGCTGATCTCACAATAATCTTTGTTTACCATATGCTAATCCACTTTGTGACCTTAAAATATATGAATCCACAATCAGAAAAAGAAGAAAATCAGAGATTTGAGACAGGAATTCAAGTGTATTCTCATTAATTTTCAGAATCAATACATTACCAAGACAACCAAATGCAAAGAGAAATAGAACCCTGAATCCAAGCTCTCCTTGCATAGTATAATACCATCAACAACAACCTTACAAAATATCACTTTTTTCAATGTATACCACCACTAGTCATCTTGGAAACCCAAAACAAGTCGCAACAAGCTACAGATGACTAGGGTTAGGGTTTCAACCACCCAACCAACTAGAAATGGTCACAAATTTATTATAGGGGAAGGGACCTAGGAAACCAGGAGAAAGAAAATCCTAGAGTGATCCACAATCATGATAATCTCATTGAGAAGGTATTGAGAACCATAAAAACACCCAAAATGTCAACCTGTTTGGCCACCTGCAACACACCTCAAGCATAAAAAACATAGTACAAACCCCTGCAAATGGTCATGGGACACCCTAGACCAAACTGCAATGGCAAACAAATCATCTCTTACTAGCTCTAGTCACCTCTGCATTGAATTTTAGTCCTTCTAGTCACAAGAGACCCTTTACAAATTTGAATTTGAAATCAAACAGTCATATCATGGTGCCTGTGACATATCAGTGTTCAAAATTTGAATTTGAGCCAAGTTTAAGTCCTGACTGTTCGATCTTTATGTTTCATAGGCTTTATGATTTACCTTTTATAGGAATCCTAGTTACATTTGGTGAACTGGTGACTGAAGGTTTTTGTTAGTTCATAGAGCACCTTAAGTCACCACTAAAATACTTAGTGATCATGTGAGCTTCCTTCACTGAATCACCAAACTTCTTAGAACACCACCAATTTACTTAGCAAATGAGAGAAACCTTGATGCATCTGAAAACCAAGTCCCACTGACAACTACCACCATGTTAATACATGGACCAACCATATACCACCAACTATGCTTATGTGTAATTTTGGACCCACCTACATGAAAGGTTTCATCATGGAGATGAATCAATGACTGTCACAAAAGTGCAAGCCTTTGACAAAACCCTTGCACTTTTGTGACAATCATTGGATCAAGATGGTGTCAAAGTCGGGCCCAGGAAAGAAATGAAGGCTGAAAACATAGGAAAAATTAAACACTGAGACCTAGGAAAATTAAAGGCCGCTGGGGAAAATAAAACCTTTAGTCGCAAGATCGCGTAACATGAAAAATGTTCATGTGATCATGTGACAAAGGGGGCAAAAATTAAGCACATGCACCAAAGGGATTTTAAGTGGCCCAAAAAGTAAGATGAAAATAGAATAGGGCCAGAGCATTACAAAGGGCTTTCAATACAATAGCTAGTTTTTTCAAAAATTTGAACTAAGGGTTATGCCAGAGACCTAAAAACAATTGCAGAGACCGGGGGAAAGAGCTAGAGCCATGAAATTTTTTGCACATGCTAACAATGGCTCTATCTAGGGATGTATGCCTCCTATAGGCATAGCAAGGATCTAGAATCACTAGTTAAAGCAGACCATCCCACTAGAAAAAATTGACAACAAAGAGCAATAGGACTAAAACCTAACAGACCAGGACAAAACAAGATAGGTGCAAGCAACTTTACAAGAATTTACAAAATTTACAGACCTAACTACTATTCATGGAAATAGAATACCTTCAATTGAAGTATTTCTTCAAGAACTGTCCATGAACTGGCAATTCCTGAACTTCACCATTTAATTCTTTCACAATGTATGAATCTTGGCCCCATTTCTCATGAATTAGATATGGCCCTAGCCAGATGGGATCAAATTTACCATGTTTTCCTTTATCCTCCAATCTGGCATTCCAACCAAGTTCAAACTTCCTCTTGACAACCTTCTTGTCATATAAATTTTTGACTTGTAACTGCAATATGGCATTTCTTACAACTAATTCTCTCCTTATTTCATCTAGCCTAATGAGGTCCTCAATCCTCAACTACATCTCATCATCTATAAAATCATCATATAATTGCACAAATTTATACATTTCTTGTAGATTATTCTAAGGCATTCTTGCATGTATTCCATATACTAAGTCAAATGGTGCACAACCAATTGCCTTCTTTATAGTCACCCTATCAGCCCATACAGCTAATGGAAATTTTGAATTCCATGCTCTTTTATTCTTTTCAAGAATCCTCTTGAGGATCTTAATGAAACTCTTATTAGTAGATTCTACCTATCCATTTCCTTGTGGATGATAAGGTGAAGAATTAGAAATCTGAATTCCTAAACCTTTGCATAATTTCTTTTATTCAGCAGACCTAAAGCACATGGCATTATCACTTACTATTCTCTTAGGGCACCCAAACCTTGTAACAATATTATTCAATAGAAAATTAGTTACCACCTTACTAGCTGCATTTCTTGTAGGGATAGCCTCTACCCACTTAGTAAAGTAATTAGTGGCAACTAGTATCTAGGAATGTCCTCCACTTGACTTGTTTGGTATCTCCCCTATGAAATCAATTCCCCATTGTTGGAAAGGAGCCTATACTTCTACTGGTTTTAATGGCATGTTACCTAAAAATTTAAGCTTACCGAAGAACCTTTGACAAGCATCACATCTCCTTACCAACTATTCTACATCCTTGAAGATTATGGGCCACCAGAATCCTTCTCTCAAGATTTTATGAGCAATAGTCTTACCCATATAATGCCCACCACAAAATCCCTCATGCATTTCCTTCAACAACTTGTTAGCCCAATTTTCATCTACACATTTCAAAAGTATGCAATCTAAATTCTTTCTATACAATTTACATTTCACAATTACATACTTGATGGCCTGTAATTTCAATGTCCTCTGATTATCATTCATTCTTGCTGGACATCTCATATTTCTCAAGTAGTAAATAATATCTTGATACTAGATACAATCATCCATATCACATGTATAATCAATTTTAGAATGATTTATTTGATTTGCATCAAGATTGGATTGAGCCATTAGTTTTTCCATTCCTTTTCCTCTGACCAATTTAGTAATTTGGATATCAATGTTGAATTCTTGAATCCTATTGATCCATTTGAATCTTTGTCCAAACACCTCTTGCTGTGAGAAAATATCCTTCACAGCTACACTTGGCACAAAAGAAATCACAACTACTGCCATCAGATAACATCTAAAAGCCTTGAATGCCTTGAAAAGTGCATATGCTTGTTTCTCATTTATGTCATACTTCAATTTAGTAGCCTGCAAAGATTTACTAAAGAATGCAATAGGCTGCTCATAACCTTCTTTATTTTTCTGCAACAACACTGCAGCAATAGTATGAAAATATGCAAAGGAGAAGATGTGCATTGGGACATTATAATTAGGTTCTTTAAGCACTGGTGCATCTTTGATAGCTTGCTTAATACTTTTGAAAGCGTCATCAGGCTCACCCTCCCAATTGATAGCAGATCCCCTCTTTAACATCTTAGAAATAGGTCTAGTAACCTCTACAAAATTTGTCACAAACCTCCTTAAGAAATTGACCTGACCAAAGAAGGACTGAATTCCTTTAACATTCTTTGGTCTCTAAATTTTATCAATAGCTGCTACCCTCTCAGGGTCAATTCTCACTCCTTGCTTCCCAACTAGGTGGCCAAGCAACTTGCCCTCAGTGACACCAATTGCACATTTCCTTGGGTTTAATGAAATGCCATACTCCAAGGCCCTCACAAATATTTTCTCTAAATGAGTACAGTGGTCTTCTTCCTTCTTGGAATAGGCAGTTAGATCATCTTGATACACAATAAGGAAATCATCAATAAAATCTAAAAAGGCAACATCCATTGCCCTCTGAAAAGTAGCACCAGCATTTGTGAGACCAAAAGGCATTCTCACATAAACATATGTCCCCCAAGGTTTAGTGAAAGTTGTTTTGAATTGTTCTAATTCCTTAACAATCACCTGATTGTAACCAGAGAAACCATCTATCATAGACATTAATTCTGATCTAGTTACTCTCTGCAACATAGCTTCTATATTAGGCAGACAATAGTTATCCTTTAATGAGCTAATGTTCAAATACCTGAAGTCCACACAAATCCTGATGTCACCATTCTTCTTTCTCATAGGTATAAGATTTGACACCCAATATGAATGCCTTATAAGCTTGATAATTCCAGCATCTCTTAGCTTCATTAACTCTTCCTGCATCTTGGCTGCTAAAGTGGGATTAATAGGCCTCTATTTTTGCTAGAAAGGTTTAGCATCTTCTCTCAAAGGAATAATATGCTGAAATAAGTCTTCTCTATAAACCTTTAGGTCATCATATGACCATGCAAAAACATGCTTGAATTTTTTCAATAATTCAATCAAAGATTTTCTCAAATTGTGAGACATGTCCCTACCAATGTATACCTTCTTAGGTGCCTCATGTGTTTCAAGATTTATCTCCTTGAGATCAGCATGATCTTCTCTTTTGATATTCTTTTGAACTCTATCCTAGTTATCAAAGACAGTCTCCAAAATAACAAGCCCCTTGGGCACCTTGTTAGTTCTAAGTTGAATGACCTCATTGCCAAAGATAACCTCTCTTCCTTCTATTGACTCAACCAAAGCTGAATAATCAAATTCCTAACCATGATATTGATCCTCACAATTCATAAACTTCAAGATATCATTATCATCATCAAAAACTTGCCAATTTTTAATATTGTCTGGTACACTAGGCCTAGCCTAAATTTCAACTTTAGAGATACCAGTAAATGTAATATCACTGGGATTGATTGCTATATTAGCTAATAAGTCAGCCATCTTATTGTTACTCCTATCCTTCCACTCAATATTGAAGGCATCACAATGTTCAATCAAATCCCAAACTACATTCCTATATTTTTTTAACCTTTTGTTCTTGGAAGCATATACTGACCTAACTTGGGACACCACCAACTCAGAATCACAAACAACACTTAAACACTTAATACCATGTCTTTGTGCCAACCTCAATCCTAACAACAATGCCTCATATTCTACTATATTATTGGTACAAAAGAAATTCAATGTGAAAGAGAATTTGTAGGTGTTTCCATTAGGAGAAATAAGTAAAATACCTACTCCTACACCATCTTTGCAATTTGCACCATCAAAGCACATTACCCACAAATCACCCTTCATAGAATTAACACTTACCTCAATAGAGATAGGTGACAAAATAGGTTCCTTCTCAAGCACAGGGATCTCTACCCTAAAAGCATTAATATCAGTATCCACAAAACATGTAGTCTCATTGTCAATATTCCTCTCCATCATGTGGCATACTCTTGGCTCTTGATCAATCTTGACAAACTGATCATCAATCTTGAAGGTGGCATAGGACAGATCACACTGTAAACTTCCACCCATGGCAGCACTCCATCTTCTAGATAGTAGCATCCCATAATGAGGAGGGATGTCCACCACCAAAACACTCATTGTTAACTCTTTCTCTAGATATGCTACTAGCCTATATGGCATTGCATTGATAGTCCCAATAACTGGTACCTCCCTCTGATCCATTGCACAACATCTGCCTTGAACTGTATCAACTTTAAGACCCAATTTCTCCATGATTTTGAAAGGCATGATAGTATTAGAGGCACCACTATCAATCATACAATTTCTTAGTTTCATTCCATTCACAAGGACACTTAAAAAGAATGGATCAATGTTTTCAAGGCTAGCATTGATAGAATTGTCCAAATATATAGATGAATTTGAGATACAATTCCCTGAGCAGCATCACCTTTCAAAGCTTTACCCTGAGATCCATTGCATGCAACATCATTATTATGAACATTATCTACCCATGCAATAGCTCTATCTTTGTGTTCAGGGATCCTCAACAATTTTGACAATGGGACCTTGACTGTAATTTGGGACAATACAAATAACATATCAACAGGAGTAGAGGAAGGAATCTCAATCTGCATAGCCTTAGTATCCTTTTGCTTATTTGATACATTAGGTGTATTGGCCACCCTCATTTTTTCATTCTTAGCCATTGTGTTAACTAGCTTTTTAATCTCATTAGAAAATCTTTCAACTCCAACTCCCTTAGGCTCATAGTTCTTACCTTTTACATTCTTGAATTTCACCATGTGATCACCTTTTGATTTGTTCTCATTAGGCTCTCTGGAGTTGGTACTCTTTATAAACATTATTGCAACTTTCTCATTTGTATTCCTTGCCACCATGCCTCTAGTTTTCATTTGAGCAATCATTTCTGCAGTAATCCTATCCATCTCTTCTCTAGAAGGTCTCCTTAAATTTACTGGCTCAGAAGAAGAGTTCAGGTTACATGTCTTCTTATCAATATCTTCATTATTAGAAAAAGCCTCTTGATGAAAAAGGGTCTGATTGTGTCTCTTCACATTTACATCTGCTTCTTCATCAAAATCAGAATCATCTTTATATCCTAGATATGAAGTAGCCATGTTGCATCCAACATCATCTTGATTTTCTTCTTGATCTATCTCCTCATTGCCACAATCTTGATTTGCAACCATAGAATGTGCAACCACACAATGCTCTGTAGAATGAGGGGACTGGCATGCAACACACCAAGGTATGTCCTCAATGATATTTATTGAAGCTTTTTGTAGAGGGTCAGGGACACCTCTATCATTGTTTCCTCTTGCAGTAGGGAAAATAGGCTTGCAATCCTTCCATTAGGTGTTGTAGGGGTAGTTTTGCAGTCTATTCTGCTTATGGAAATTGTTGTTGAACTGAGACTTTTCATTGGTAAGAGCACTAATGTTCTTCTTTGTAGGTGCCTTCAAATCTTTCAATCCATTCGACACCTTATCCAATTTATCTTCTTCTTGCCTCCTATTTCCAACATTCTTATCACTTTCCTTTTTGTATTTCTTGTCTCCAAACAACTTTGGATCATCTCTCTTCCCACTCAACTTCCCTAATATCTTCATGTTATTCTCAATATTGACAGCAATCTTAAAAGCATCTCTAAGAGTTCTTGGTTCCTTGTCCCTCAATAAATAACCCATCTTTCCATCAAATGCATTGAAGTATGTAGTTAGACAAACATTGTCATCTAACCGCATAACTTGAAATAACTTATGCATACCCTTCTGAAATCTCATGTTGAATTCAACTACAGACTCATTCTGATTTTTCCTTATGGTATTGAATTCATTCAACATGAAACTAGCATTAGGCCTATCACAGTACTACTCTTTAAAACATCTCTCAAAAGAATCCCAAGTATCAATACATTTATCAGGAAGTCTCTTAAACCAATCTCTAGCATCCTCCATTAGAGATTGGACAAATAATTTCATGACTACATCCTCATGCTCTACCTCATAATCATTAAGCATATCAACAAATAACCTAATATGCTCCTCACAACTAATAGCATTATTACCAGCAAAATTAGGTACCCTATCTCTTATATCATTTGGAAAAGCATTTGGGTAGCTAGGAATTCCATCAAAACTAATTTGCCTATATCCTTGTAATTGCATAGGTATTCTCTAAAAACTTGAACCAGTGTTAACCCTACGATCAACATTTGCATTTACATTTCCATCTACTTGTGCATTTCACTGCTGCCTAGGTTCAACACCCATCCTAGTAGATGAAGAAGGAATTGAACTAGTAGTAGCATTACTAAGTGGAATAGCAGTAGTCATAGATGGCATAGGTAGTTCATTAGTAGATGGCCCAAGAGCATTAGCTAATGAAGCCCTCAAGAATTAGATCTTTCTTCTCTTTTCTACTATGGAGGCTTCAATTTCAGCCCTCTCTAGTTCTATTGCAAGGTCCTCATCTTCTTTTCCTCTTCTTTCTATCTCTATTTCCTTATTTGAATTGGGTGGTGGGACTCCTGGTATTGTCAATGATTTGCTCGTTTGATGTCCTACCATCTTTTTCTTTCCTTTTTCACCAGTGGCAAAAATAGGCCTAGTGATCTCATGCCCATCTTTATCTTTGGGGAGGGAAGCATAACTTTGCACTTGTCTGATCATAGGGCCCTCCTTATCAAATTCATGATGTTGTAGTAAGAACTCCTACTCACTCCTCAAAGCTTCAAGGTCACCAAAAACATCATGCTACAAAGTTTTAGGAGTAGAAGCAAGCATCTTATTTCTCTCCTTCATTTCATTAATCTTTCTAAGGAGAGACTATCTTTCTATTAGGGAATTCACCTTTTTAGCTTCTCTCTCCTCTTGTAGCCTTTTTTGTATGGCATCCTACTCTACCAACTACAACCTTAGTAAGTTTAAATCATCTGGGTCTATCATAATGTCATCAAAACCTGATGACACATCCATATCAGTGAGATTTTGATATGGGAAATGGACTTGCCTCGGTCTCATGGGCTCCTTTCTGAAATTATCTTCATCAAGATCTAAATCAATCTCAAGACCCATCTCTCTAGCTTGTTCATCTTGACCTATAGGAAATGGACCCTTATCTTGAAATACTACCTCTGGGGTATCATAAAATTTATCTTCAGAGCGACCACCATCTAATCTAGAAAATCTATCCTATGAACCTTCCTCACCTAAGGAAACATGTGGTGCTCTACCTCTGGTATTTCTTTGTTCTCTTATGTGAGCACTAGTAGACTCACCATTTCTTTTGATCCAACTCTTCTTCTCCTATCTATGCAATTGTTCTAGAGTGACCTCTGGATTTTTTCTAACAAAGGACCCAGTATTCCTCCTCTTGTCCATGATTTGCAGTCTATAACACTGGTTCTAACCTCTTTGAGTTGCCATGCACAAAAGTGGGAAATCTTTAACTAAATACAATAGGAAAACAAGAGTGCACTTTGAAAACTTTTATCTCTAGACTCTCCCTAGTAGAGTCACCATTTTGTTGGGAGTTCCCTATGATCTTTAGCTTGTAGATTTATACTTTGATGGATAACTTTAATATAACTTTGACTCTATCACCACTCCAAAGTCCACAAGGAAGAGGGCCAATTAAAAAGGATAAAAAATGAGATCCTCCTACACTTTGAGCCTTAATGCTCAGGTAGGTGTCCCCTTGACTCACTTCTCCAAAGGAGTCTCAAAACAATAAACAACTATGTCCTTTACTAACTAACTAAAAGATATTATCATTTATATGTGTGTGTGATTGATGATGATGGACTACTTCCAAAGAATAGATCAGTGCCTCATCCTAGGGCAAAGAGTCACTTAATAACATATATCAACCTAAAACCTTAACTCAAATACACATGAACTCAGAGTAAGTGCTTTGCCTATTACTCCCCTCACTCCCAAATATGATCATCAAATTCCAATCTAACAATGAACTCACTGAAATCACCCTAAAGGCTTTAATCCTAACTTTGTTAGGAACTCCAAGCTGATCTCACAATACTCTTTGTTTACCATATGCTAATCCACTTTGTGACCTTAAAATATATGAATCCACAATCAAAAAAAGAAGACAATCAGAGATCTGAGATAGGAATTCAAGTGTATTCTCATTAATTTTCAAAATCAATACATTACCAAGACAACCAAATGCAAAGGGAAACAAAACCCTGAATCCAAGCTCTCCTTGCTCAATATAATACCATCAACAACAACCTTACAAAATATCACTTTTTTTAATATATACCACCACTAGTCATCTTGGAAACCCAAAACAGGTTGCAACAAGCTATGGATGACTAGGGTTAGGGTTTCAGCCACCCAACTAACCAGAAACAATCACAAATTTATTATAGGGGAAGGGACCCAGGCAACCAGGAGAAAGAAAATCCTAGAGTGATCCACAATCATGATAATCTCACTGAGAAGGTACTGAGAACCACAAAAACACCCAAAATTTCAACCTATTTGGCCACTTGCAACACACCTTGAGCATAAAAAACATAGTACAAACCCTTGCAAATGATCATGGGACACCCTGGACCACTCTGCAATGGCAAACAAATCATCTCTTACCAGCTCCAGTCACCTCTGCATTTAATTTTAGTGCTTCTGGTTGTAGGAGACCCTTTACAAATTTGAATTTGAAATCAAATAGTCATATCATGGTGCCTGCGACATATCAGTGGTCAAAATTTGAATCTAAGCCAACTTTAAGTCCTGGCCGTTCGATCTTTGTGTTTTGCGGGCTTTATGATTTACCTTTTATAGGAATCCTAGTTACGTTTGGCGAACTAGGTATCAAAGGTTTTCACCAGTTCGCAGAGCACCTTAAGTCACCGCTAAAATACTTAGTGATCATGTGACCTTCCTTTGCTGAATCACCAGACCTCTTAGAACACTACCAATTTACTCAATGAATGAGCAAAACCTTGAACTTTTGTCAGGCTGCCAACCCTTATTTATCTGGACCGCTAGATTCCTAGACTCCACCTTGGCCCGCTTTATGCCATCTGTCACCACCTCATTCACCACTACTACTTGATCAAAACTGACAAAGGACTCACACTCTATAAGCCTATAAATTGGATAGCGAGTGGAAGATCTCATGGCTCTGACACCACCCATGAGATCATGCGCCAACCATTGATTCCATCCTCATCACCAACTTTTCTGACAATGACCCCACCCTACTTTATCATCCATGTCGAGCAATGAAAAATCACCTCTTGAGCTTACCTAGTGGTGGACCCACCTAAATTTTCCTTTGAGAGAATCAACGGCTATCGATATACCACTGTGTTAAAGGTTGAGCATCTCATCCTGGCAGAATAACAACAGCCACCAGATCAAACCAAACATTAACCTACCTAAACGCCAAGAAAACTGGTCCCACTGACAATAGTTCACTTTGTACTCCCATTGACCAATCAGATACCACCAAATTAGTACACCTGGTATGTAGACCTACCACATTTTATTCCCTCTAAGAAAGATTGAATTGATGGTTAGCGCATGATCTTAAACCTCTGACACATCTCATAAGATCATGCACTCATCATTGATATTCTGACAATGTCAAGACCCTCTGACACATCTGGAAACTAGGTCCCACTGAAAACTACCACCGTGCTAATACATGGACCAATCATATACCATCAACTATGCTTACATGTAATTTCAGACCCACCTGCATGAAAGGTTACGTCATGGAGATGAATCAATGATCGTCACAAAAGTGCAAGCCTCTAACAAAACCCTTATGCTTTTGTGACAACCATTGGATCAAGATGGTATCAGAGCCAGGCCCAAGAAAGAAATGAAGGCCAAAAATATAGGAAAAATTAAATGCTGAGACCTAGGAAAATTAAAGGTCATCGAGGAAAATAAAACCTTTAGTTGCAAGATCGCATAACATGAAAAAGGTTCATGCGATCATGTGACAAAGGGGGAAACAATTAAGCACATGCACCAAAGGGATTTTAAGTGGCCCAAAAAGTAACATGAAAATAGAACAGGGCCAGGGCATTACAAAGGGCTTTCAATACAACGGCTAGTTTTTTCAAAATTTTGAACTAAGGGTTATGCCAGAGACCTAAACACAACTGCAGAGACCAAGGGGAAAGAGCTAGAGCCATGAAATTTTTTGCACCTGCTAACACCTTCCTCAGCTGATGTGCTAGTAACACATTTTATTTCAATCCATTATATCTTTGAATTATGTTATTCATCGATCTTCGTAACAAACATTATCTTCATCTCTTTTTTAGATGTACTTTACAACTCATCAACTTCATTGACTAAACTAGTCATTTAGTTCTTTTCTTCTTCTTGGTTAACAAAGAAATGTTTCGGTGAAGATAATCTCAGTTTGTACTGTGATTGGTATACACTACACTATGTTCGTGTATACTGAAATGGTTCTTTAATTGACAACATTGCCTTGTGCATTTTTCTCTATCCTTCATCATAGATGAATGCAACATAATCAAGTCAATAACATAAGGTCATAGACTCATTCATAAGTTACCCAATGTATTCCTTATCCTTATCTTTCATCTCCATCTTTCTCATGTAGATATGTTTTGGTCTTCATCTATTTTCTTCTTCTTCTACAGATGTTTGGGTATAGTAACTTACAAGATAAGTATAGTCAAAACTAGTTGACATCAATGACAACATATTATTGATTTAACCATCTTACATATCTAATCAGCAACTTAGTGATCTTAAATCAAAGATCTTCAAGTTATATAATGTATGCAAATCAATTGTAGTTCATCAAGGATGTCACCCTCAAATTCTTCACTACTACAAATAATAAATTTTTCTGGTTAAGGCTACAAGTTTTTATCACTTCTGGTGATCTTAACCTATTAGGAGTAACACTCAAATTGACTATATCTACCTTGTGAAAGGATTTAAGAAACACTACTTGAGTTTGCACCTAGTTAAGAGATTTACAAACAAACTCTTGAGTCTACTCTATTAGGAGATTTTACTAACTTTGTTATAATGGTTAGAGAATAATAGAAAGGTATCTGCAAATGATGAATAAAATTTTTCTGAATCAGATCTATCATATATTGAATAAATATCACCTCTATGTGTAGTAATCTATCCTCTATTCTACTTGGTTCCCTTGAATGTTTATGAATAAACTAAATTGATCTCTGATAACTGCTCTGTCATGTAAACCTTTTCTGAATTCTGATGTCAAGGAGGTGGCTACATAATCATGATCTCCTTTTTCATGTTACATTTGACTCTATTTTCAAAATGACAATAATTAAAAATATATAGAAAACTGCTATGATTGCCATGACCTAATTAGGTTTACAATATCTTAGAAAGCCTAAGATATATAGTGTAAAAAATAGACCTAGATCTTACTATTACATAGGAATCATCATTACATTTAATGATTACATCTACAATAAATAATCATCAATCTTGGTAAAACATTTTATGAATCTGTGTAACCATTTGCATAGATAAATGTGTCATTCCTAATTACTATATCATTTACTGGATAACTCAGTAAACACATCCAATTCTGATAGGTGAATACACTGGTACTTAGTGTGTATGTTGCTTGGTGTTTACTCACACTCGTTGCTTAGTTTACTTTTCTACTTGGTAAAACTACTCTGGTTCCCAACTAAACTTGTTTCCATTTAGCTCTCGATACTACCTTGTGATTGTCAGTGTGAAGGCTTGTTTGATCAATTGACTAGCTTATTATAGCTTGGTGTTCCTCCTTTTACCAAGTAATCGACTTATGTAACTGACTGATCCAATTTGATACTAATGACAACATCTAATTCTCAAATGAGATAACAATCTCCCCCTTTGGCATTAGTATCAAAACTTGTAATGTATATAAACTGATGTATCTCAAACTGTTCCTACACTTGATATATACATAACAAAATTGATTTTGTAGAAAATTACATTATTCCCTATTTGTGGATGCTCCCAGTATGTATGTAGTACACATAGCATCTATTTATACAATTGGCATATACATTATACTTCCCCCTTTTTGATATTAATGTTTAAATAAAATTGGTACTTATAATTTGTTAAAAACGTGTTGATGGGTTTTCTTGAGAGAGTCTAAGAGGTTTTCCCATTTCTCTTTTAAGTGTGTGAGAGAAATGTGCTCAAGACCGACTTGTGCATGCATATCAAAAATATTCTACAACACTAAAATTTCAAGTGTTGTAACTAAGGCTTGTGCCTTGAAAATATGTCACTCAATTATTTTGAGGTGAGGAAGAAATTCTACTTGAAGCTCAGTGAATTGGTCACATATCTTATCCTCCTTCTTCCTCAAGTCTTCTCTTAACTGTGTGAGTTCTTGAACTTTGAGTATATGCTTATGAAAATAATTTGGCTCGGTTAAGGATGCATTTGCACTTGCTTGTATTTTAGTATCCAGCTTCTTAATCTTTTCACTAACCTCAATAGTGAAACTCTCCATAGTGCATAACTTAAATAATATCTAAATTATCTTCTAACTAATAGATTAAAGATTAGTTATTACCTTAGAAATATTTACTTTATTTATTGCCACTTCTAGGATGCTCTTTTCTGCTAATTTGTTCTAAATCTTAGCTTCAACCCTTTTTTCAATTCTCTTTTTCAGCATCAATATCTAGGGCATTTATTTGGTTAGCAAGTGTGGAAAGCTAGTCCAATATAGGTGTCTCTTCATTAAACTAGACCTCAGGTACAACCTATTGCAAGATGTCTCTGACATCTTCAAGAATCTACTTCCTCTTGATCTCTTTCATCAACTTCTTCTGAGCTGCCTTCCTTGTGCATAGCTCCCCATATTTTCTTAGTTCTTTAGGGTCCAAGGTCCTCAGGTCACATTCAAGTATTTCTATTATCTCATCAAGTGTGACTAGCCCTTTTCCATGATTTTTCTTCTTCTTCTTAGGCTCTTGGGGTGAATTATTAACAAAAGGAATGATAGCCTTTACCTCAACACTTGGCATATCTTTCTTAGTAGACACCGTATCTTCCTTCTTCTTCTCCTCAATAACCTATGTGTGGGTTGATTGAGATGGAGCTTCAGATGTAGTGTCTATTGGTGTTGACTTAGTAGGCTTAGGGTCATCTTGGCCCTATGTATCTACCTCTTTTTCATTAGGATTTTTAGTCTCTATAGTTGTACTTGTTCCTTGTTCCCCTAATGTGTCCTTGGGTTTCTCAAGGTTTGAGCCTTAGGGTTCTTCCTTTGAAATAATTTCAACTACTTCCATCCAAATAGGAAGATCACCTAGTATAATTCTCATAGCTGGCTCGGTAGAGGATTTCTCTTCTAGTTGAGATCTAGCTATTGTGACATCATCATCATCCTTGATGTCATTAGGATCACCATTTGTGATGTCCTCAATGAGTACATCATATGAATCATTGTTTATTCCTTGTATTGTAACTTGTTCCCATGTATCTTGGATCACATTAATTTCCTCAGTGGAAATATTGGTATCAGGTGCCTTGGTATTTGATAACTCAATTGTGACCTTTGGTGCCAAGTCTACATCATCAGAATGAATGCCTTTTCATTTTCTTTTGAGCTTCTTATCAGGGATTATGGATAAAGCCATCTTATATGATTGTGCTCGGGCTTGAAGTATGGAAGTCCAAATAAGTTGACTATTCTCATCAATGTCTTCTAGACTTTCATCAAGTATCTACAGTGCCTGGCTCTTTACTAAGAATTTCTTGGAATATGTTTTCATTAAGTCCTTAATTTTAGGAACTATCAGTGTCGGCATTGCCAAAACTAGGGATTGTTCCCTCATTCTTTTCTCGGTATTTAAGGCATATGTCTACCTTTGTGAAATTCTCTCATATAATTCCTTAGGTACATATTTAGAGAATGCAATTGGGACCTTCTTGAATTTGATCATCATCTGAATTACAACTTCTTCTATCTTATTCTTGTCTTCGGTTGACAAATGTTCAAGCCGACCGATATCAGTATCACTTAATTCTCCATTTTCTATTATGTCTTCAACTACTTCATCAATAGAAATTTTTTTATTTCTACCGACCTTAAATTTCTTAGTGTCATCTTCACCATCGGCTAAATCATCTTTCCCTTTAATTAATCTTCTTCTTTTCTTAGGGACTTTGGTTGTGATTTTTGTACCTCTTCTTGTAAAATTTGGTTGGTGTAGTTGTAGTAGGCCTTGATACTTTAAAAACTCATTTATTCAATGTAGGTGAAGTTGTAGTAGATGACCTTATATGTGTTAGGAATGAATGAAAAGTATTTTCTCAGTCATTCTATAGTAGTTGTTGTTGCATTCATGACTTGGATTGTCATTAATGTCAACATAGTGATATTCTAGATATCAGCAGGAAAGTAGGTACAATTTTGTTTTGCGCACATGTTGTATTGTAGATTGGATTTTTCACAATTGATGGTATGTTCTTTGGTGTGTTATTAACCTATGGTTAACAGCACAAAAATAAATTCATTCATTTATGAGAGTTATGAGCATTTTGGTGAAAGCAGTGTTTAGACAGTGTTTCTGTGAAGCAATTTTCAGAAATCAGAGGATATCTCTTAGCTGGGATGGACTTTGATTTTGCATAGTTAAATGGATGTTGGAGACTCATTAATGATGATGTGGTTCACAACAAAAACTTTGAAGATATGTTTGGAGAAAGTTACACTATCTAGAAGGTGACAGTTTTATGTCAAATTCTGTGTAGCGTGTAGAATTTATTATTTTGTAATTGAGGACCGACTCATTTGTAATTATTTGAGTTTGGTATATAAGAAGGAATTTTTTCCTTGTTACAATGTGTACTGTGAAGGTTGAGATCTGAATATATGCATGAAGTGAAGAAAAGAGCTAATTCAGTGATGAAGGAAGACTTGTGAGTACAGAGATCTGGAATTGTGATCTTGTGTAGCAGAGAGTGCAGTTTTGGCACAGTGTGGAAGTAATATATTTCATATTATTATATTGAATAATTCTAAGATCTTTTGGATAGTGGGTTCAGAGATCTTGCCTTGAAGCTATTTGGGCAGTGGGTCCTTCTGTCTTCCATAAACTCTTAACCGGGTTAGAATCTTTTAACAGGGATTCAAAATCTCCTAATAGGGATTTATATGTATTGAATGTATTTCATAAGACTCCTAATAGGGTCCATCCTCTAACAAGGAACTTTCATATTAGTGCATCATTTTGTGGGCATCATTCCCACCAAGGTTTCCTCTTTTCAAGAGGTTCCCTAGTCAACATATCTTGTGTTATTGTGCAATTGTGTATGGTTATCTTTCTATGGTTGATTAGTACATTAATTATATTTTTTAAATTAGTTGAAAGGTTAAATTATCAAATAACTGATTCACCCCCCCCTCTTAGTTATCTTGGGGATCTTTACTTTCTAACAATTGGTATTAGAGTAGTAGGTCCTTGAAAGAAAAGTTTAACAACTTAAGGAGATCCATGGTGAATTTTAGAAAAGAAAGCCCTAAGTTTGATGGAGTAAATTTTGACAGCTAGAAAGAAAAGATGAAGACTCATCTATTGTGTTTAGGACCAAGTTATTGGTTGATTACAAAGAATGAGTAGACTATCATTGAGGAAGACAATCTAGAGGTAGGAACTAAAGATGAACTAGATCTATTCATGTGTAACATACTTGCAAGAGAAGCACTTTTGTTAGCACTATCGGAGAATGAATATAGCCAGGTAAGATGTTTGAAAACATGTCATTCAATTTGGAAAGCTTTACATTCTACTTTTGAAGGTGATGAACATGCAAAGAAGGCTAGATTACATAATTCGATTTGTGCATTTGAAGATATCAGAATGATGGAAGATGAATCTATTAGAAGCTATATTGGTAGGATGTCTGAGATTGTAACAGGAATAAAGTCTTGTGGAGGTGATAAGATAGAGAATGAAGTGATATGAAAAATTTTGAGAACTTTGACACCAGTATTCAAGTAGACAACATAGATGATTGAACAAGTGATACCTTGTAAATCAAAATTTTCAAGAGAGACTCTTCTTGGAAGATTAGAAATAGCAGAGATGAACTTGAGATTATCAGGAAAGCTACCTAGAATGGAAAAAACATTTAGTGCTCTTAACAATAGACCTACAAGAAGTACTAGTGTGAATGGAGATTATGCCAGCAGTAGAAAATCTAAATCTAAGGAAGATAAGAAGATTGAAGAAGGTATTGCATTACTTGTAAAAAGAGAACCAGATGGTAAGAAAATCTTTAAATGTTGGACTTGTCAAGAATATGGTCATTTTGCATCTAAATGTCCTAAAAGAGTTAAGAAGTATAGAAGCAACTTTAAACCTAGGAGATCTAAAGAATGTTATTATGCAAATGATGAAGATCTTGAAGCAAGAATTGAAAGACATTTAAGTGACAGTGATAATGATAACTTTGAGGAAATAAGATTTGTAGCAATTAAAGAAGAAAGTTCTAAATCTGATAAAAGGGAAGAAAAAGCATTAGTTTCACAAGTTGAAAAGAAATCTGACTGGATTATAGACAGTGGTTGTTCGCATCATATGACTGGAGATAAAAGAAAGTTTGTTAAGTTAGATAATTATGATGGAGGAATTGTTAGGGTTGGTAATAATGCACCTTGTTTGATTAAGGGTATAGGATCTATTACTCTTGATGGAAAGACTAACACTGATGATGTTTACTTTGTTAATGGATTGAGACATAATCTACTAAGTGTTGGACAATTGGCTGATAAGGGTTATCAAGTTTGGTTTGCTAAGAAAACTTGTGTGATAAAAGATAAAGATGAAAATCTAATTGGAAAAGGATCCAAAACCAGAGGTAATGTATTTCAATTGAATCCTACTGAGATGACATGTTTGATAACTAGGATTGATGACAGTTGGTTATGGCATAAAAGGTTTTGTCATATAAACTTTGATAATATTGTCAAGGTGAGCACTATACTTGCGGTAAGAGATTTACCTAGAATTATGAAACCTACTAACATGATTTGTGTTAATGTTTGAAAACTCTTATGCTCTAACAGGTTGCCAATATTCCTTGAGATTGATGTTAGGACTAGTTAAATCCAAATGTGAAAGCTCTGCAAGGCAACTGGACCAACTATAAGGTCTTAATATGCACTCTTCTTCTTCTAGCTCTACAAAACCAAGGTGGGTGCACCTAATCTAGACAAAATTCAAACTCACTACACACCCTATACTTCTAGATTCATAAAGCAGATCATAGTAAAGGATTGCTAAATGCTAACCAGGCATTCATTGAATCAACTCTACTATGCAGGGTAAAATGGTCTTGTGACCTCAAAACTATGAGGGATTGCAGGATTGGAAATATTAAATATAATTGGGTTTCCTGTAGGATGTAGTCAACCATGCAACACTTTGTATCAGCATAGGGATACTAACTTAAGATCAGTGCCTTATCCATTGGGCAGTGGGTCCTTTTGTCTTCCATAAACTCTTAACCAGGTTAGAATCTTTTAATAGGGATTCAAAATCTCCTAATAGGGATTTATATGTACTAAATGTATTTCATAAGACTCCTAACATGGTCCATCCTCTAACAAGGAACTTTCATATTAGTGCATCATTTTGTGGGCATCATTCCCACCAGGGTTTACTCTTTTCAAGAGCTTCCCTAGTCAACATATCTTGTGTTATTGTGCAATTGTGTATGGTTATCTTTCTTTGGTTCATTAGTACATTAATTATATTGTTTAAAGTAGTTGAATGGTTAAATTATTAGATAACTGATTCACCCCCCCCCTCTCAGTTATCTTGGGGATCTTTACTTTCTAACAATATGTGCCCTTTTTTTCACTTCTGAGTGCATCTTGTTTTGAGTGGGAGAAGGTGAAACCGGTGCAAAATTTTCATCTTTATTAGACTCAGTTTCTTCACTATCATGAGGTTTGTCAAAAAGAAGTAACTAAGCTTTGGTTTCTACCTCAATCGGTATACTCTCTGATGAACTAGCATCATCACCAAATTTCTTAACCAAATTAGTCATCATTTTCCTAGATTTCTTTATTAGTTTACCGATTACCAGGCCTAATTTTATTCTTGTCTTGGTCTCTTCAAAAGTACCAAATCTTTTAGCTTTAGGGTCCTTAGGCTCAGCCAGCAAAGCTTTTATTGTTCTAGAAGAAAAATTAATGTCTAATTTATAACCCATGGTGGCTAGCCATTTCATCCTTGGTTCCACAACCTTAATCAAGGTGTGATTAGTGTCAAATAGAACACAAATTTCATGATCATACTCCTCAACTAGTTTCCTAGGAATTCTTCTCCTTGAATTCATTCTCTCCTTGAATTGCTCAAAATAATTATCTACTAAACTTTTATAGTTATCTCCCAAAATATTGATCAAATTAGTAATCTGGAGTGTAACTAGCTTGTCGGTTGACCAATCTATATTACCGAATGAAGGAAAAAAATTTTGCACATAAAATAACATGCATAGTAGCAAGGTTCCAAACTTATAGGTGTTAGATTTCTCTGACCGGATGGTTTTCTTTTTTTCACTACCTACTTCAGTAATAGCTCAGCAAGGTCCAAATGAAATCCTTTCTTAACTATCTTATAAGCTATGTCAACAACTCCACATGGTACAATGTTTGGTTTTCTTGATTGGAATATCTTTTAACCAATGACATAAGCTCCAAATCTTGTCTTGAGATCTTTGATTTTGCTCACTTTCATTGCCTGTTCATCCCATTCAGCTCCAGTGTTCTTTTCTATCTCATCTGGGGGTGCATTCCTTATTTCCTTGACTTTGTCAGTGGTAGGGTATCTGGTTACCACTTTTATGATGTTCCTTGTAATCTTTATGGGCTCATCAAACCATAATTTTTCATCATAATACCGACTCAACACAATCCTTATCCATTCATTCTTTAAGTTATTCAAGAAATTTAGGGCATTAACCAGTCCTTTTACTTTCAGGAGCTCATGTTCGGGTTTTATTTTTCCATCTTCACCACACAACTTCTGATAAGTTGTAAATATCTCAAAATTGCCTATTTACCCAATTTTTCAAGGTATGAATGAACGAACATCTTCCACCAGTAGAACCCTAGGTGGTATTCTTGAGAAAACTCCCATTTTATCAGTTTGTGATGCCACTTTGGGATGAAGTTTATATTTGGGTTCATTGCAAGTAGAAAAAATGATTAGATTCACTTCCTCCTCCTCTACATACTTAGACTTGTTCACATTTGATGTAGACGCCATAGATTCTCATTTAGGGTTTCAGTAAGTAACAAATGAATAGCTCATTGATGATAGTACTTACTCAGAATGATGATGAGATCACTCGAAATACTTTGAATCTATGCTCAAATTCTCTAGAAAATCCTTTTCTCTAGTTCTCTCTAAAAAACTATTTCCTCTTCTTGATCGTTGTGTGAAAAATGAACTATGTTCACTGCATATTTATAGACTTTTCAAATTCCCACTCAAACTTTTTGTCATAAATTCTCAACCTAATCACAACTCGATGACAAATGTCAAACTTAGTGTATATCAAAAAATACCATAAGCTTAGTTAACATGTAAATCTTACTCGCTTAATACAGGCACTCGATTAACCTTTAATAATAGTCACTGACTAGCAACTTCTCACTCGGTCTAACATATAGCAACTATAAACACTTTAAGGCTCAAAACTTTTAAGACCATAATGCATCTCAATTCATGTGAATTTGGTATGTGCACATCTAATATGAGGAACTATATGTTAAATATGATCAATTTGAATTATTAGTTCCATACATACCTTTTTTAGCTTAGGTGGAGGTGTCAATGTCACCCAATCCAATGGATGAGGTTTCACCGACTGCATTGCCTAACTCAGCATTATCATTTGATGCTTTTATCCACATAGTGTTTTGTAATCTAATGATATCTTCAATATTATTATTATTTTCAAATATTTTTGTTTCTGGTGCTCGGTCTCTATAATCTTTACTTAGATGACCAACTTTATGACAATGTAAGCATGCCATACTTGTGCTTGTTTAGCTTTGAGATTTTCCTATCAATCTCTTCCTCATGAAATTAGTTGCAATATGTCCATATCTTCCACATGCTATGTAGTTAACCCATATAATATAATCCCAAGTATAGGCATTACCTTGTCTTCTCAGTTGATAGGTCTTGTTTTGAACTTTCGGTGTCTAGACTTTCTTCATCTTTGTTCTGCATTCTTGTGATGTGTGTCCATGTATGTTGCAAGTGATAGTGTTTCTCTATGTAGGTTTTGTTATGAGTTTTATTCAACTTAGGTCAACATTCATATGCTTGATGTCAAAACTTGTTACAACTACAACAATGACCATTGAATTTTGGAGTGGTTTTAGGTTTACCTTGTGCTTTACTCCTGCAAACATTTGAAGTGTGGCCTAGTTTACCATAGTGATAGCATGATAGCTTCATGGATATTTGACTTTTGTGGCTATTCATATATTTAGCTTGCTTGGATGATTCTCCTTGCTCAGTATAGCCTAATCAAGTAGTGCTTCAAAGTTCTCTTTGACTAATTTGAAAACCATCAAGTTTCTTAGAATTATCCTCAACCTTTTTCATCATCTCATTATGTTGCTACTACATTTTCACTTCATTTCTTAGTTTTTCATTTTCTTCTTTGAGTTCACCAATGTCTTCAAGTTTCCTTGTCAACTCATTATTTACTTGGTTTATCTCCTAGCTTACACCAACCATCAGATTTGATATTTCAAAGTGATGCTCGATAAGTCTTAATATCTCAGATTCCTTAGCTTCTAAATTTTTAGTCATTTGTCTTCTATCATCAACAACCAAATTTCTTTCTTGTTCAACTTGTCTAGTATTGTTCATCACATCAGTCATTCTTAACATTTGTGCTTCTTGACCGATCTACAGGGCTTTTACTTGTTCAGTCAAATGAAGATTTTTCTCAAATAAATCATAAATTGCACCTTTAGATATGTCAAATATACTACTTGAACTCGATCCAAAAATATCAAATGGATCATCAATGTCTTCTTCATGGTAATCAGTCTCACACTACCTAATAGTAGAATCTTTTCTCTAAATTAGTAACTTTTTCAACTCAACCTTAACTTGCTTCTATTGCTCAATGAAGATCTGCATCTAAATCTTTTAATTCTCAATAGTCTTGTCCAACCTATATCTTTCCATGTTTGGATCTTTCCTCTTTAGTGGTTAAACTTCCAAAATAAGAGATCTAGCTCTAATACCAATTGTTGGAATATAAAGATAAGGGACAGAGAGGGGAGGGGTGAATCAGTACCCTCAAAATTTTTTAATTCAATATTCAATCTACAAATAGTAACTTAACTAACTAACTGAATCAATTGTATGCAACATCCATTTAATTAACTTTGAAAATATAAAGTGCATGAAATGAAACAATAGATCAATCATGTAATGTAACACATAACACAAATATTTGGGTAACACAAATATTTGGGTTATGCAAAAACCCTTGTTAAAAGGTAAAAACTATGGTGCGGATGACACCCAAATATTCTTCACTACTACAGATAATAAAGTTTTCTGGTTAAGGCTACAAGTTTTGATCACTTCTAGTGATCTTACCCTATTAGGAGTAACATGAAAATCAACTAGATCTACCTTTTGAAAGGATTTAAACAACACTACATGAGTGTGCACTCGGTTAAGAGAGTGACAAATAGACTCTTAAGTCTACTTTGTTAGGAGATTTTACTAACTATGTTACAATGATTAGAGAATAATAGAAATGTATTTGCAAATGACAACTAAATTTTTTTTGAATCAGATCTATCATATACTAAATAAATATCACCTCTATGTGTATTAATCTGTCATCTGTTATGCTTAGTAGCCTTGACTGTTTCTGAATAAACTGAATTGATCTCTAATAACTTGTCTATCATGTAAACCTTGTCTGAATTCTGATGTCAAGGAGGTGGCTACATCATCATGATCTCCTTCTTCATATTACATTTTACTCTATTTTCAAAATGACAACAATTAAAAATATATAGAAAACTACTATGATTTCTATGACCTAATTAGGTTTATAATATCTTAGAAAACCTAAGATCTACGGTGTACAAAATAGACCTAGATCTGACTATTACGTAGGAATCATCATTACATTTAATGATTACATATACAATCATCTACAATAAATAATCCTTGATCTTGGAAAAATGTTTTATGAATCCATGTAACTATTTGCATAGATAAATGTGTCATTCTTGATTACTATGCCATTTCTTGGATAACTTGGTAAACACAACCAATTCTGATTGGTGAATACACTATTTCTCTATGTGTATGCTGCTCAGTTGATGGAATATGGATGAAGTGACTGAGAGGGGGGGGGGGGTGAATCAGACAACCATAAAAACTTTGACAATTAATTCTTTGCAGATCCCTTAGGATATCTTAACACTGTTATTTGTTTTAGGCACTCGGTAAATAGATTGCAGTAACTTTGAAGATGCAGAAAGTATTATCAATATTATCTTTAGATATTCATCAAGACATGTATATGATTGTGAAAGCAATTAAGAACACAAGAGACACAAGTTTTAACATGGAAACCCAATATGGGAAAAACCACCAATGTATCTAGATACTGATTTTCACTTTTCTGAAGTGATGCCCGGTTAGAAGCCAACCCGGTAAAAGGTTACAAAACACACTGTTAGGTGTGACCTTGTTAGAGAATTTAAAACACCCTGCTAGGAGTGGCCTGGTAAGAGGTCTTGAAAACAATTCAATGGAATCGTCACCTTGTTAGAGGATTTATATTATGGCTATTAAACCAACTCGGTTAAGAGATTTAGAATTCACTGTTACAATGATAAGAAGGTAACAATGAAAAAGTGACCTGTATAATAATGCAACTGTCTTGCTGATTACAGATCTCTGTTCTGCATAAGTCTGATCCTCTCTGATCGAATAAATCTCTACTGCTCCTCAAGGATATCTGAACATCCTTCACAAACTCGCATATATCTTTCCTTTTTTTCTTCTGTAAATCTTCTGCTATATATTCTACTTACTTTTCACATTTGACCTATTATTTATATGATTTTGGATTAGTCAAATCGTCATTTATTAGAATAACAGTCGGCTGAATTAAGTAAACTCTATTTGCAAAAAAAATCCTTCAAAGGCCGACAGTGCTCGGTGACCATATCTTTTATAATTTTCCAGAGACCGAGGGAACTCGGTAAACACCAACAATCCTTCTCCTTTGATAACCGACTGAACTCAGTAAATACTAACTTTCTTCGATGACCGACTGAACTCGGTAAGCACTAAACTTTCTTCGGCAACCGAGTGAACTCGGTAAACACTAAACTTTCTTCGGCAACCGAGTGAACTCGGTAAACACTAAACTTTCTTTGGCAACCGAGTGAACTCGGTAAACACTAGACTTTCTTCGGCAACTGAGTGAACTCGGTAAACACTAGACTTTCTTCGGCAACCGAGTGAACTCGGTAAACACTAGACTTTCTTCGGCAACCGAGTGAACTCGGTAAACACTAGACTTTCTTCAGAAATCGAGTGAACTCAGTAAACACTAATATCCCTGACAGGCAGACTGACTGAGCTCGGTATAAGCAGATTGCTGTGGATTATGACATAGTGTGACATCAAAGACAATACATAATTGAGTAGCAATTTCCTTCAGACAATTGTTTCCAACAATCTCCCTCTTTGGCATTGATGGCAACACAATATGTCATAACACAAGAAATTTGAAAGAGTTAGCTCGGTTTAGATTCAAATCTCCCTCTGTCAGTAAACTTCCTGTATCCTGAAAATTCTTTCTTCTGACTATAAATTTCTTGAAAGCAATAGTAAAGACATAGCAAACACTCCCTCTTTGACAACATATGCCAAAGATAATTCACAAATTACCAGTGAAAATTAATGTACCTCAAGTACTGATTCATATGCAATGATTCCTTTAATATGCTGCATCAACAAGTTGATTTTCAATCATGTTCTGGTTGATGCATCACTAAAACTATATTTAGTGAGCCTCAGATAGGGGAATGACCCCTAACTTACCTCTTAGATACATAAATGCATCCTTAGGTAACGGTTTGGTAAAAATATCTGCAATCTGTTCTTTTGTATGAATATATTCTAATCTGATTTCCTTGTCCTGCACCAATTCTCTGACAAAGTGATATTTAATGGCAATGTGCTTGGTTTTGGAATGCATCACTGGATTCTTAGAAATGTTTATTGCACTGGTATTGTCACAAAATATAACAACTGGTTCTTTGATTTCGACCTTCATACCTTCTAATAGCTGTTTAAACCAAACAATATTTGAACAGTTTACTGCAGCAGCAACATATTCTGCTTCAGCTGTGGATTGAGATGTGCAATTCTACTTTTTACTAGTCCAGGATACCAGTCTTTTTCCAAGAAAAAATGCTCCACCACTTGTGCTTTTTCTGTCATCAATGTTTCCTGCCCAATCAGCATCAGTAAACACTTTCAAGTCTAGATTGCCTCCAAATTTATACCACAAACCATACTCTTCAGTTCCTCTTAAGTATCTTAAGATTCTTTTGATTGCCATCATGTGATTTTCCTTAGGTTTAGCTGAGAATCTAGCTACTATACCGACTGCTAAGGCAATATCAGGTCTAGTATGTACCACATACTGCAATTTTCCAATCATAGATCGGTATAGGGTCTGATCAACTTCTTTTGAATTATCATTTTTGGTAAGTTTCAGTCCAGTACACATGGGTGTACCAACTGGTTTTGAATCTTCCATTCCAAACTTCTTAAGTATCTCCTTAATGTATTTTGATTGAGTAATGTATATACCATTTTTGCTTTGCTGAATTTGAAGACCAACAAAGAATTTTATTAAACCAAACATAGACATTTCAAATTCTCTGTTCATTTGTTCTGAAAATTCTTTGCACTGATCCTCATTCCCTGTAAATATAGTATCATCCACAAATATTTCTGCCAGTACAATTTTGTCATTCGGTCCTTCTTTGATATATAGATTGCTGTTATCATTAGCTCTTTTGAAATTAATCTGGATTAAATAGTTATGGAGTCTTTCATACCATGCTCTAGGAGCTTGTTTTAAACCATATAATGCTTTGTGTAACCTGCAGACCATGTCCCTTTTGTCTGGATCAACAAAACCTTCAGGTTGTTCAATGTAGACTTCTTCATCAAGAATTCCATTGAGAAATGCAGATTTTATGTCCATCTGATATACCTTAAATCCTTTGTGTGCTGCATAAGCAAGTAGAGTTCTTACACCTTCTAATCTTGCAACAGGAGCAAAAGTTTCTCCATAATCTATACCTTCTTCTTGAGAATAACCTTTACATACCAGTCTAGCCTTGTTTCTAGATACTTGACCATCTTCATTCAGTTTATTTCTGAATACCCATTTTGTTCCAATTACATTCTTATCTTTAGGTCTAGGTACAAGAGTCCAATTTTTGTTCTTTTGTATTTGTTCTAATTCTTCATTCATTGCTTCAATCCAACTTTCATTCTCTAATGCATCTTTGATATTTCTAGGTTCAAAATCAGTAAGTAGACATGTACCTTTTAGCTTGCTTCTTGTCATAGTACCATCTGATTTGTTCCCAATGATTTGATCTGGTGTATGATGTCTTCTGACGTATTTGGCTAGTATAGGTTCCTTGCCTTTTGAATGATTCATGCTGTTGTCTTCTAGGATCTCTTCTTCAGGTTGCTCGGACTCGGTAGATATTTGCTCGGTAACTTCAGGCTGAGACTCGGTCTGAATTTCTTCCTGTGACTCAGTTTGAAATTCTTCCTGTGACTCAGTCTGTGACTCGGTAACTGTGCTTGGCTCGGTAGATATAGCTTCCTTATTGATAGTTGTGTCTGTCAATGTTTCAGGTTCAATGTAAATGAATCTTCTATAATTCTCAGGTTCCCTTTTGCTTTCTTCCTCAGTCTTTTCTGCAAAATCATCAAATTTCACATGTATACTTTCTATGACTTTGTGAGTAGATAAGTTCAGACATTTGTATGCCTTGCTTTTGCTAGAATATCCTAGGAATATTCCTTCATCACTCTTCACATCAAATTTATTTCTTCTGGATTCCTTTAAGATATAACACTTGCTACCAAATATTTTCATGTAACTTACATTAGGTTTATAGCCATACCATAATTCATAAGGAGTTTTGAATGTGTCTTTCTTCAGTTGTACTCGGTTCAAGGTATGAACTGCAGTGCTGATAGCTTCCTTCCAGTACTTTATAGCAATGTTCTTTTCTATCATTAGAGTCCTTGCACAATCCATAATAGATCTGTTTCTTCTTTCTGCTATTCCATTCTGCTCAGGAGTTCTAGGAGCTGATACCTGTCTTTTGATTCCTCTTTCAATGCAGAAGTTGTTAAAATCATGGGAGATGAATTCACCACCTCTGTCTGATCTTAAGCATTTCAATCTTTTCCCTGTTTCTTTTTCTACTCTTGCTAAGTACCATTTGAACTTTTCAAATGCCTCTGATTTTTCTCTTAAATACATAACAGTCATCATTCTAGAATAGTCATCAACGAAAAGAATAAAGAATTTATCTCCAGTATAGCTTTGTATTCCAATAGGTCCACATAAATCAGTATGCACAATTTCCAAAATTTCTTTAGACTGATAGTTCTTACTTTTGAAACTAGTTTTACTCATTTTGCCAATCTGACAATTCTTACATAGACCAGTGTCAGGTTTCTTCAAGGTAGGAATGCCTCTAACCTTCTTGAATTTGCTTATCTTTATCATGTTATCAAAATTTACATGACATAACCTTTTGTGCCATAGCCAACTTTCTTCTATTTGAGCAATAAGGCATGAATATTCATTGAGATCAAGATAAAATAAGTTACCTTTTGTTTGTTTGCCTGATCCAATGAGTTTTCCTTTTCCATCCAGCAGTCTTGCTTGACCATTCATGAATTCAACCTTGAAACCAGTGTTGATTAGCTGTGCTACACTTAGAAGATTATGTTTTAGTCCTTCAACCCAGTAAGCATTATCACATATGAGTTCTTTGGTTAATGAGATTCTTCCTTTTCCTTTTATACAACAAGGTTCATTGTTACCAAATCTTACATTACCATTGTCACAGTCTTCTAGATATTCAAATTTTGTCTTATCACCAGTCATGTGGTGTGAACATCCGTTGTCTATTATCCATATATCATCTTTGCTTATATGAGAAATAAGTGCTATCTTATCTTCATCATCATCAGATTCATCTTTTATAGCAATAAAGACAATTTCTTCTTCACTATCATCAGAATCTTTAGCCATAAAACATGATTTCTTACCTTTATCCTTGTATGATTTGAAATTCTTTTTGCCATAGTACTTGTGACTTCTCTTTTCTTCCTTGACTTGCTTGTTTGGGCACCTAGCTGCAATATGTCCAATTTCTTCACATGAAAAATAGATTAAAGGAGTTTTACCTTTATACTTACCTTTCCCTCTAGAGTACTTCTTTGCAAGTAATGCTTCTACAATTTCAAGATCACTATCAGAACTTTCTTCTGATTCTTCTTCACTTTCTGTCTGAACTTCTTTAATTTTCTTGTTCTTCTTTAGTGACACTTTGGCCTCAAATGCTGATTCAATATTTTTGGAACTAGGAACATAGTTGTCATAGTTGTCTAATTCAAAAGCTGTCAATCTTCCAACTAAAGCATCCAAAGTTATACTGTGGTTTGCTTCACATCTTCTTTCTTGAATAGCTGATACTCTTATTGCATAGATAGGGAGTAGTGTTCTGAGTACCTTACTTATAACCGTCTCATCTGAGATTGTTCCTCCAGAAGCTCTGATTGCACTTACACTTGCTTTGATTCTTTCAACATATTTTGCAATGTTTTCATCTTCCTTCATATTCATCTTGTCAAACTGTCCTCTTAGGCTTTCTGCTTTTGCTCTCTTCACATTTGCATCACCACCATATATCTTCTTCAGTGCCACCCACATTTCATATGCAGTAGTGCAGTCTTTAATATCATCAAATTCTTCATAGCTGAGAGCAGATGCAATGTCTATCATCATGGTGTTGTGAGTCTTTTTATCTGCAATGTCTTCTACGGTTAATGCGCCATTAGGAATTGTGTATTCTTCATCAATGTATTTGCATCCTGAATCACCAATGGAAGCCAGATGAAGTCGCATGAGACCTTGCCATGCTGAAAAGTTTTCTCTGTTAAGCTTTGGAATTTCCCTCTTGTAAGACATCCTGATCTTTAGCTTAGGTCTTTGAAACCCTTCCTGCAAGCACCAAAAGCTCTGATACCAATTGATGGAATATGGATGAAGTGACTGAGAGGGGGGGGGGTGAATCAGACAACCATAAAAACTTTGACAATTAATTCTTTGCAGATCCCTTAGGATATCTTAACACTGTTATTTGTTTTAGGCACTCGGTAAATAGATTGCAATAACTTTGAAGATGCAGAAAGTATTATCAATATTATCTTTAGATATTCATCAAGACATGTATATGATTGTGAAAGCAATTAAGAACACAAGAGACACAAGTTTTAACATGGAAACCCAATATGGGAAAAACCACCAATGTATCTAGATACTGATTTTCACTTTTCTGAAGTGATGCCCGGTTAGAAGCCAACCCGGTAAAAGGTTACAAAACACACTGTTAGGTGTGACCTTGTTAGAGGATTTAAAACACCCTGCTAGGAGTGGCCTGGTAAGAGGTCTTGAAAACAATTCAATGGAATCGTCACCTTGTTAGAGGATTTATATTATGGCTGTTAAACCAACTCGGTTAAGAGATTTAGAATTCACTGTTACAATGATAAGAAGGTAACAATGAAAAAGTGACCTGTATAATAATGCAACTGTCTTGCTGATTACAGATCTCTGTTCTGCATAAGTCTGATCCTCTCTGATCGAATAAATCTCTGCTGCTCCTCAAGGATATCTGAACATCCTTCACAAACTCGCATATATCTTTCCTTTTTTTCTTCTGTAAATCTTCTGCTATATATTCTACTTACTTTTCACATTTGACCTATTATTTATATGATTTTGGATTAGTCAAATCATCATTTATTAGAATAACAGTCGGCTGAATTAAGTAAACTCTATTTGCAAAAAAAATCCTTCAAAGGCCGACAGTGCTCGGTGACCATATCTTTTATAATTTTCCAAAGACCGAGGGAACTCGGTAAACACCAACAATCCTTCTCCTTTGATAACCGACTGAACTCAGTAAATACTAACTTTCTTCGATGACCGACTGAACTCGGTAAGCACTAAACTTTCTTCGGCAACCGAGTGAACTCGGTAAACACTAAACTTTCTTCGGCAACCGAGTGAACTCGGTAAACACTAAACTTTCTTCGGCAACCGAGTGAACTCGGTAAACACTAGACTTTCTTCGGCAACCGAGTGAACTCGGTAAACACTAGACTTTCTTCGGCAACCGAGTGAACTCGGTAAACACTAGACTTTCTTCGGCAACCGAGTGAACTCGGTAAACACTAGACTTTCTTTGGCAACCGAGTGAACTCGGTAAACACTAATATCCCTGACAGGCAGACCGACTGAGCTCGATATAAGCAGATTGCTGTGGATTATGACATAGTGTGACATCAAAGACAATACATAATTGAGTAGCAATTTCCTTCAGACAATTGTTTCCAACATCAGTGTTTAGTGATGCTCGATGTTTGGTTTACTTTAATACTTGGTAAAACTATTCTGGTGCCCAGTTAAACTTGTTTCCATTTAGCTCTTGGTACTACCTTGTGATTGTTCAGTGTGAAAGCTTGTTTGTTCAACTGACTAGCATATTATAGCTTGTTGTTCCTCCTTTTACTGACTGATTAGCTTAGATAACTGACTAATCTAATTTGATACTAATGACAACATCTAATGCTCAAATAGAGATAAAAATTATAGCCATAAATCAGGGAGACAAGTGCATCTTCATCATGATCCAATACTAGACTTATTTTAATCCCAAAGTGAAATGTAAATTAATTGACATCAAAATAAATCAAAAAATAAAATATTCATATCTAAAAATGATCCCAATGGTGCAACAAATCTAACCATGGAGTTCATTTTTTACAGAGACCTAATGGAGCATCAAATTTTTATAAATGCACAAGAGTAGTCTCGGTCCAAATACATAGAAATATGTTTTCCTGGAGAATTCTAGAAATGGATGTGCAGGTTTGTTGGTACAAATGTGGATAAATACTAATTTATTGATAAATTACATATTCCTATTTTAAATCTATGTGTCATTCCCAATGAGATAATTCAATACTAATTTATTGATAAATGACATATTCCTATTTTAAATTGTATACATTTCCTATTTGTTGCCCATCACTAACACTGATTTACAAATATTTACCTAACCTTATATTTATAATGAGAAAATTCAATATAGTAATTTATTAATAAATGACATATTCTTCTTTGAAAATTTGATTCATTTCCTAATCATTGCTCATTTACATTTATTCTCACTATCTATTATTTCAAAATAGTTGACTCAACCTTATCTTTATTTACATCTATTTGTTTGCATTCACCCTATTATCATGAGATATTTTTAACTAATTCTAGATAAAGGTTAATGCATTAAAAGTCAATTTTCATCACTCAAGGATGAACATGATCTACTTAGTCTTCATGAACAAGGCTTTGAATTGGTGGCGAGTCATAAAGGGTGAAATCATCAAAGGAATCTAGCCAATTTAAACATCTACATCTATCATTGCTTCTAGAGATGAGACCCGTTATCTATTGTATTAATTTTATAGATATATTTTAAATGTATTATCATTTGACACTCATAAAGAACCATGAACATAAGCATTGCCCAAAAATTTCCCTGTTATTCATTTTTGGCCACGGTTCCTATTTTCCAAAAGAAGTGCTCAATGTCGAAAACCCAGTGTGTTTTCGACCTCCTCCCTGCAAGCTCAAGATGTTTTTTGCCTTTTGGTCCAAAATCCCAATGTGTTTTTGACCTCTTTGCTTTGGAAATTCATTGTTTTCAACCCTGGCTCAAAAACCCTCTGTGTTTTCGACACCCTTCTATGTTTTTCAGCCCTAAGCGCGCAACTCCGACAGGCGGGTCCCAGTGCCTAAAGCCGTGCCAATGCAGAGAAAGATCTGACAGCTGTCACATGATCACATGGGATCTTCTGATCCCATGAGATCATATGACAATTGTTGATGTAGTATCATGTAAGATCTTTAGCAGTCAAGACAAGCGGTCAACTCCAGTAGTTTGCGGTCATTGGTTAGGCATCACGCAGTCAGTCGCATGATCTCATGGGCCTTCCTGGCCGCATGCGATCATGTGACAAATGTTAAGCAAAGCACCGATGGTCATTAGGTGGCATTATGTGGTTTGTCACATGATTGCATGGGCTCTTCTGAGCCCATGTGACCATGTGACAAACTATCAGCAATTTCGGTGGCGTTGGTTCATGGTCTGACAGTTAACGACAGGCAGTTAGTGGGGCTGAGGTTTCTACATTGGTGCAAGTGTGAAGAGATCTGATGGTGGTCGTATGATCTCATGGGATCTTCCAATCCCATGTGATCATGTGACAACCATTGGATGGGATCTGTAGTTGGGTGGGTCCTATGCCAGGGGTGCCAAGATGTTCACCGATGTAGTGGCCGGGACGTATGGGGGAGTGACATGTGGTGGTACTGGGCTCAGGGTTGGCAAGCTTTGTGCAGTTGCACAGTTGGAGGTGGGTCTGGTTCTATGTGTGGTTGGTGGGGGTTCTTGCGGGCCTGGTAACATGGGCCCTGTAGAGTCAAAATCTATGGTGGTCGCATGTTCGCATGGGATCTTTTGATTCCATGCGATCACACGACCACTGTCAGATTATTTGTAGTTTTTTGATGGGGTTTTCATGGGTCCAGTCGAGGTGTTCAGCTCCAGTTGGTCCATGTGGCAAGTTTGCAGTGCATCTTGGGCTCAAACTTTTCAAAGCGGTGGCTTTCCTTGTGGGTCCAGGTGTCTTGCATGGCATTTGTGGCTGTGACTTGGCGATTCAGCGAGGCTTGTCGCATGATCGCATGAGGTTTTTTTAGCTCATGCAATCATGTGACCAATGATGTTTTTAAGTGATGCAACCATTTTTTCACGGGCTTTCTACTGCAGAGTTGATTGCAAAGTGCAGGTAGATGAAGAAATTGATGATTTTTGGAGGCAGTTGCAGTTAAGAATTTGTAGAGATCTTTTAGGCAGCTGTTTCTTGATCTTTTTCAGTATCTGATCAGATTTGAGCATTCATGGTAGCATGGGCATGCAAAGAAGATATGTCTGATCTATTGAGATATTTAAGGTTCATTTACAATCAGACACAACTGCTAGGGTTGATTATTTCATCCATATTTCTGTAACCCTGGTTAACTTTTGACTCCTGCCTGCGTGCAGCTGAGTTTGTATATATATATTTTTTGGAGCTTGTAGTGCTCAGAGTTTGCAATCTATAAAAGAGTTTTTCTCTTTCTTGGGAGTTACCTGTGGCATTTGTTCTACCCTCTGGCTCTTACAATTTGTAATCTTTCATTAAAATTTTAGATTTAATAGAGGCTATCTGTGGTAGTTTGTTCTGCCCTCTGGTCTTTTCCTTGTCTATATTTCTCTTATTGAATGTAATATATTGGTTCTATTAGAAAAGTCTTGGAGTTCCAGACCCCTTCTTTCTTTCATCTCACAGGTGTACTATTGTGTATTGATCTGATTGGATTGAGTTTGTGGGTATAGGTTAGCCCCTATCTTTCTATCTCATTCCTGTACCCTTTTGCTAAAAAGAATGTTTGCTTGCAGGTTAGAGCCCATGTCATTTTCCCTAGCCCCTCTATGAAATACTTATGTAAGCCTATTTAGAGAGAGTGTGTTCTATTATATTTGAGAGCCTTCATGCTAGTTTGGCCAGTATATTGTATTCATTTCATTTCGGTGCAACACCTAGTAGGTAGATTTTCTTTTAGTCATTTACATTCCATGCATTCCTTCTAACCCTTTCCCCTCAAAGTTTACTTTCCTGTTAAAAGAAAATCTAGGTGACTATCCAAGAGGAACCAGCCTAGAACCTGGAGGTCTCATCTCAGTTAGCAAAAGGTCCCATAACCTTGAGATGATTCCCTTGTTATACTAGGTTATCAAGACTACGAGAGCTTGAACTAAGGGTGCAAATTTAGTGTATAACATTTTTGGCATGCCCGGTGGGACCAAGAGGTCATAGTTTTCATGGTTCTTGCTGGTTTTGATATGCTTCCAACAAGTTGCAGACCTTTGAGAGGTCATTGTTTGGCATATCTAGCAACTCCAAGCTCACATCTACTGGTTTCAAGGAGATTTAGTACCTAGGATGGATTACCATCCTTCTTCTCATGAGGGTGTCCCTTCATTTCATGGAGGTCAGCAGCAGTCATCTTATGCTTTCCCCCCACCCACCCAACTTCCAGCATCATGGCAGTAGAATTACTCATACTAGTAGCCTCAAGGGGAGATGCTTTCTTTGAAGGAACATCCTCATCATGCCCAAATCCAACAACAACAAGCTTTGGCTCAGCAGGATCAAGGTTACAGGAGGTATCTGGCAGAACAATACAAAAGAAATGAGGCCAAGCTTGCTGAGGGGTTGGAAGCACAAAAGAAGCACTATGAGGAGGTACTAGAAACACAAAAGGAGCATATGTAGACATGAGCAAAGGAGCAGTTTGATGCTAGGTGGAAGTAGTATGAAGAAGTCATTGGAGGACAACAAAAAGGTCAAGCATCCCTTGTAAGTAATCTGGCCACACTGAACAAAGTTTACAAAGAAAATTTAATTAAGGTTAGTGATGCTATGGCTGAAAAAGAGGAAGATCTCCAAAGAACATTAGCAGCTCAGCAGGTTGCTTATGAGGAGTTGGAAATTCATAAGAATAATTGTGAAAAGGTGGTCCAAGACCAAAAGATTTTGATGGAGGCCATGTTTGTTAGAGGCAATGAGTTTCAGCTTGAGAAGGAGCATGAACTAAGAGCTCATGAGGAGTTTCATGAGAGAGAGTTGCAGGATCTCAAGCAAAATATAAGATTCCTAGCTTCTGCTGCTAAAAAATATAAAAGAGGCTATTAGATGCAGATTGAGAAATGTTCTCAACTTGAGGAAGAAAAAGAGAGCATAGAGCAGAAGATTGTTGATCTAAAGGTGGCTCTCTTTGAGTAGGTTAGGACAAATGAGTCCTCAGCAAATCATGATTATGATGACAATAGTATACTTCTCCTGCAAAAGAGTCTAGAAGAAGAAGAGGAAGATCAATTCTGGGACAAGATGGAGTACTTTTGCTTGCATCTTGATGAAAAGCCAACACTTCTAGAGAGCACCTGCAATCTACAGGAGGTAGTCTTTTACGGTCAGCATAAGAAGGAGGTCAATCAGACTGAAGTAATCTCTCAAGAGCCTAAGTTTGTCAAGGAGAGCTCTAGGTCCAGCATCTCTCATGGTTTCCCTATCAAATATTTGGCCAGGATGGAGGTTATCAAAAGAGTACAAATCATGCCACCATCTGAATATGATTTTCCATCAGAAGTTGAGGCTGTGAATGAACTAAATCAGCTTGTTTTCCCCATTGGCCAAGTAAGTAAAGTCTCATCATTGCATGCTATTTATCCTTAGAATGATGGTGCCTACAATCATCTTGAACAAGTGAGAAAAATCTATATCAGCCAGATCTTTGTCAAGTAGGTGATTCTGCATATCTCCTGTATTTACCTTTTAATAGCTTTCTAGAAGCATGTGGAGTATTGTAAGCTGAGAAGGATGGGTAGCTACTTCAACATGCCATTGAATGGCTTTATTTAACCAGGTCTCTGCACTAGTTAGTTTAGGTTAGGATAGGTTTCCCTATTTTTTTCTTCCCCTATTTTCTAGAGTAGTTTCCTATTTTCCAAGAAGTGCTTGTGCACAGGTTTGTCTTCTCGGTTCAGTTTTTTTATCTCTGAAGGTTTTTGTGGTCAAAAGAGGTGACCCCATGCCCAATGGATTGAGTCAAGGTAGCTGGTCTAAATGTCTAGCAGGCTGACATCCCGTAGAGGTCACCAAAATGTTGCCCCAAAATTTCCCTGTCATTCATTTTTGGCCACAGTTCCTATTTTCCAAAAGAAGTGCTCAATGTCGAAAACCTAGTGTGTTTTCAACCTCCTCCTTGCAGACTCAAGATGTTTTCTACCTTTTGGTCTGAAAGCCCAGTGCATTTTCAACCTCTCTACTCTAAAAATTTAGTGTGTTTTTTACCCTGGCTTGAAAACCCTCTATGTTTTCGACACCCTTCTGTGTTTTTTGGCCCTAAGTGCACAACTCCAATGGGTGGGTCCTAGTGCCTAAAGCCATGCCAGTGCAGAGAAAGATTTGATAGCTATTGCATGATCACATGGGATCTTTTGATCCCATGAGATCATATGAAAACTGTTGATGCAGTATCATGCAAGATCTTTGATAGTCAAGACAAGCGGTCAACTCCAGTGGTTTGCGATCATTGGTTAAGCATCACACAGTCGGTCACCTAATCGCATGGGACTTCCTAGCCACATGTGATCATGCAAAAAATGGTAAGAAAAGCACCAGTGGTCATCAAGTGGCATTACGTGGTTTTTCACATGATTGCATGGGCTCTTTCAAGCCCGTGCAACCATGCGACAAACTGTTAGCAATTTCGGTGGTAGTGGTTCATGGTCCGATAGTTAATGACAAGTAGTTAGTGGGGCCAAGGTTTCTACATTGGTGCAAGTGTGAAGAGATCCGACAGTGGTCATGTGATCTCATGAGATCTTCTGATCCCATGCAATCATGTGATAACCATTGGATGGGATCTGTAGTTGGGTGGGTCCTATGCCAAGGGTGCTAAGATGTTCACTGATGTAGCAGCTTGGATGTATGGGGGAGTGACATGTGGGGTACCAGGCTCAGGGTTGGCAAGCTTTGCGTAGTTGTGTAGTTGGAGGTGGGCCTAGTTCTATGTCCAGTCAGTGGGGGTTCTTGCGGGCCCAGTAACATGGGCCCCATAGATTCAAAATCTATGGTGGTCGCATGTTCGCATGGGATCTTCCAATTTCATGTGATCACATGACCACCATCAGATTCTCTATAGTTTTTTGATGGTGTTTTCATGGGTTTGGTCGAGGTGTTCAGCTCTAGTTGGGCCACGTGGCAAGTTTGCAGTGCGTCTTGGGCCTAAAATTTTCAAAGCAGTGGCTTTCATTGCAGGTCCAAGTGTCTTGCATGGCATTTGTGGCTGTGAGTTGGTGATTCAGCAAGGCTTGTTGCATGATCACATGAGGTTTTTATAGCTCATGCGATCATGTGACCAATGATGTTTTTAAGTGATGCAACCATTTTTTCATTGGATTTCTTCTGTAGAGTTGATTGAAAAGTGTGGGTAGATGAAGAAATTGATGATTTTTGGATGCGGTTGCAGTTAAGAATTTGCAGAGATCTTTTAGGTAGTTATTTCTCAATCTTTTCCAGTATCTGATCAGATTTGAGCATTCATGGTAGCATGGGCATGCAAAGAAGATATGTCTGATTTATTGAGATATTTGTAAGGTTCATTTATGATCAGACATGACTACTAGGGTTGATTATTTCATGCATATTTCTATAACCCTGGTTAACTTTTGACTCCTACCTGTGTACAGTTGAGTTTGTATATATTGTTTTTTTGGAGCCTATAGTGCTTAGAGTTTGCAATCTATAAAAGATTTTTTCTCTTTCTTGGGAGTTACCTCTGGAATTTTTTTGCCCTCTGGGTCTTACAATTTGTAATCTTTCATTGAAATCTCAGATTTAATAGAGGCTATCTATGGTAGTTTGTTCTGCCATCTGGTCTTTTCCTTATCTATATTTCTCTTATTGAATGTAATATACTGGTTCTATTAGAAAAGTCTTGGAGTTCCAGAACCCTTCTTTCTTTCAGCTTGCAGGTGTACTATTATGTATTGATCTGAGTGGATTGAGTTTGTGGGTATAGGTCAGCCCCTATCTTTCTATCTCATTCCTGTACCCTTTTGCTGAAAAGAATGTTTGCTTGCAGGTCAGAGCCCATGTCATTTGCCTTGGCCCCTCTATGGAATACTTATGCAAGCCTATTTAGAGAGAGTGTGTTCTATTATATTTGAGAGCCTTCATGCTAGTTTGGCCAGTATATTGTATTCATTTCATTTTGGTGCATCACCTAGTAGGTAGATTTGCTTTCAGTCATTTACATTCCATGCATTCCTTCTAACCCTTTCCCCTCAAAGTTTACTTTCCTGTTAAAAGAAAATCTGGGTGACTATCCAAGAGGAACTAGCCTAGAACCTGGAGGTCTCATCTTAGTTAGCAAAAGGTCCCACAACCTTGAGATGATTCCCTTGTTATACTGAGTTATCAAGACTACGAGAGCTTGAAATAAGGGTGCAAATTCAGTGTATAACAATAAGTTCATCCACAAATATAAAACATAAGTAAATATCAAAAAATAAAAAAATTAAACCACAATTATGCACAAGTGAAAGACTCAAATGTACTTGCAATAGTTTGATGACAACCCCACACACTAGCAAGAATGGTCATTCGCATTCTTAGCCATGACATGAGTTATTAGATTATGTATGTTAACCTCATGAGATAAGACTAGGCCATCATCTTGTTGGAATAGAAAGATAAGGGAGTGAGAGGGGAGGGGTGAATCAATACCCTCAAAATTTTTTAACTCAATATTCAATCCATATGAATAAACTTTTTCTGAATCAGATTTATCATATAACAAATAAATATCACATATATGTGTAGTAATTTGTCCTTTGTTCTTCTCGGTAGCCTTGACTATTTCTGAATAAACTAAATTGATCTCTGATAACTTCTCTATCATGTAAACCTTGTCTAAATTCTAATGTCAAGGAGGTGACTACATCATCATGATCTCATTTTTTCATATTACATTCGACTATATTTTCAAAATGAAAACAATTATAAATATATAGAAAACTGCTATGATTGCCATGACCTAATTATGTTTATAATATCTTAGAAAGCCTAAGATCTATGGTGTAAAAAATAGACGTTGATCTAACTATTACATAGGAATCATCATTACATTTAATGATTACATCTAAAAGAAATAATCTTCAATCTTGGTAAAACATTTTATGAATCTGTCTAACCATTTGCATAAATAAATGTGTCATTCCTTATTACTATGTCATTTCCTTGATAACTCGGTAAACATAGCCAATTCTGATAGGTGAATACACTGGTACTCGGTGTGTATGTTTCTCTATGTTTATTGACACTCAGTGCGTAGTTTACTCTGATGCTTGGTAAAACTACTCTGGTTCCTGGTTAAACTTGTTTTCATTTAGCTCTCGGTACTACCATGTGATTGTTTGATGTGAAGGCTTGTTTGTTCAACTGACTAGCATATTATAGCTTGTTGTTCCTTCTTTTACCAACTCGTCAACTTATGTAACCGACTGTTCCAATTTGATACTAATGACAACATCTAATGCTCAAATGAGACAACAATCTCCCCCTTTGGAATTAGTATCAAAACTTGTAATGTATATAAACCAATGTATCTCAAACTGTTCCTACACTTTATATATACATAACAAAACTGATTTTGTACAAAATTACATTACTCCCCCTTAGTGCATGCTCCTAGTATGTATGTAGTACACATAGCATCTATTTATAAAATTGGCATCTACATTATATTTCCCCCTTTCTGAGATTAATTTCAAAACAAAATTTGTACTTACAATTTGTCAAAAATGTGTTGATGGGTTTTCTTGAGAGAGTCTAAGAGGTTTTCCCATTCCTCTTTCAAGTTGGTGAGAGCAATGTGCTCAAGACCGACTTGTGCATGCTCTTTTCTGCTAATTTTTTCTGAATCTTAGCTTCAACCCTTTCTTCAATTCTCTTTTCAGCATCAATATCTGGGGTATTTATTTGGTTAGCAAGTGTGGAAAGATGTTCCAATATAGGTGTCTCTTCATTTATTAGGACATCAAGTACAACCTATTGTAAGATGTCTCTGACATCTTCAAGAATCTACTTTCTCTTCCTCTCTTTCCTCATCTTCTCCCGATCTTCCTTCCTTGTGCATATCTCCACATATTTTCTTATTTCTTCAGGGTCCAAGGTCCTCAAGTCACATTCAAGTATTTCTATTATCTCATCAAGTGTGACTGGTCCTTTCCATCATTTTTCTTCTTCTTCTTAGGCTCTTAGGGTGAAGTCTTAACAAAAGGAATGATAGCCTTTACCTCAACAATTGGAGTATCTTTCCTGATAGACATTGTATCTTCCTTCTTCTCCTTGGTAACCTATGTGTGGGTTTATTGAGATTAACCTTCGGATGTAGTGTCTATTGGTGTTGACTCAGTAGGCTTAGGGTCATCTTGGCCCTATGTATGTGCCTCATTTTCCTTCAAATTTTTGGTCTCTATTCTTTTACTTGTTCCTTGTTCCCCTGATGTTTCCTTGGGTTTCTCGGGGATTGATCCTTATGGTTCTTCCTTTGAAATAATTTCAACTACTTCCATCTAGATAGGAAGATCACCTGGTATAATGCTCACAGCTGGCTCAATAGAGGCTTGCTCTTCTGGTTGAGCTCTAGCTATTGTGACATCCTCATCATCCTTGATGTCATCAGGATCACCATTTGTGATGTCCTCAATGAGTACATCATATGAATCATTGTTTATTCCTTGTATTGTAACTTGTTCCTATGTATCCTGGATCACATTAATTTCCTTGGTGGAAACAGTGGTATCAGGTGCCTCGGTATTTGATAACTGAAGTGTGACCTTTGGTGCCAAGTCTACATCATCAGAATGAATGCATTTTCCTTTTCTTTTGAGCTTCTTCTCAGGGATTATGGTTAAAACCATCTTATCTAATTATTCTTGGGCTTGAAGTATGGAATTCCAAATAAGTTGATTGTTCTCATCAATGTCTAGTAGATTTTCATCAAGTATCTATTGTGCCCAGCTCTTTAATAAGAACCTCTTGGAATATGTTTTCATTAAGTCCTTAATTTTAGGAACTGTTAGTGTCGGCATTGGCAAAACTAGGGATTGTTCCCTCATTGTTTTATCAGTATTTAAAGCATATGTCCACCTTTTTGAGATTCTCTCATTTAATTCCTTAAGTACATATTTAGAGAATAGAATTGGTTCATTCCTGAATTTGATCATCATCTAAATTACAAATTCTTGTATCTTATCCTAGTCTTTGGTTGACAAATGTTGAAACCAACAGATTTGAATAAATAATCCTCGATCTTGGTAAAATGTTTTATGAATCTGTGTAACTATTTGCATAGATAAATGTTCCATTTTTTATTACTATGCCATTTCCTAGATAACTTGGTAAACATAGCCAATTATGATAGGTGAATACTCTAGTTCTCAGTGTGTCTGCTGCTCAGTGTTTGGTTTACTCTGATGCTCAGTAAAACTACTCTAGTGCCTAGATAAACTTGTTTCTATTTAGCTCTCAGTATTGCCTTGTAATTGTTCACTGTGAAGGCTTGTTTTTTCAACCAACTAGCATATTATAGCTTGTTGTTCCTCCTTTTACTAACTAATTAGTTTAGATAACCAAGTAATACAATTTGATACTAATGACAATATATAAAGCTCAAATAGAGATAGCAATTAGAGTCACAAATTAGGGAGACAAGTGAATGTTCATCACGATCCAATACTAGACTTACTTTAATCCCAAACTGAAATGTAAACTAATTGACATCAAATTAAATCAAAAAATAAAATATGAATATCTAAAAATGATCCCAATGGTGAAATGAATTTAACCACGGAGTTCATTTTTACAGAGACCTAATGGAGCATCAAACTATTATAAATGAAAAAGAGCAGTCTCCACCCAAATACATAGAAATTTGTTTACCTAAAGAGTTCTAGAAATAGATGTGTAGGTTTTTTGGTACAAATGTGGATGAATAAAGAATGCATGTGAATGATTAATGATCATATACACAAGAATGAAAATCATATGCATAGAATCCTATAGAATGTATAAATTTGGAAGTATGCTAATGCCATCTCCAATGGACAACCTAAATATAAACAAATCAACACTAAGGACTACTAGAAAGATGAAATTAAGGTCATACACACTCAAAGAAATCTTAATCATAATAAATTAAATATATTCTACTTAGCATAATGATGTAGAGGTACAAGGAAACTAGGTGTTTCTAGGTTCACAATCTTTGTGTAGACCCTTATGGCTTCCAACACAACCACTTGTCCCTCTTTGAACTTCTTTTGTCAATCCATTTAGGCTCCTTTAGGACTCATAGTCATAACACTACTAATTTGTGTGACAAGATCCATATAAATTATCAATCCTTCCTCTAGATATGTCTAGGACCCCTTCCTTGTTCACCAATGGCTCCACCTATATACACCCTAAAATGGTCACCTAGACTATGGGCCCCCATTCTTCAATTTATCAAATGATGAAATTAATTTATTAATTTCTTGAATCAATGCCTTGCAATATTTTCAAATCAAATCAATTTCCTTGATCAAATCATAATTAATTCAATTATTTCAACATTTCCTAAGGTTTGATCATTTTATCGTAAGTCTTATTTAATTAAAAGAAGAAAACTTCCCTTTTAATTAAATAAAAAAAATCTTTTAAATAAATAATAAAATCCACCTTCTCCTATGTGTACACATGAAAAAGAAATTTCTAAATTTAAAATAAAAAGAAAAAGACTTTTTGTCTACACACTGAATGCACACTTTCCAAGATGAGTGGAATCTCCTTTTCCTCGTAATCTCTTCCACACATATTTTTGTCTCTTAACCATGTCCATTGATTTTTCCTCTTGAGAATCTTGTGAACCAAAGTCAAATGAGAATTTTTCTCCACCCTTGGATTTTGCCTCTTAGTCTCTACCATTCATTTCTCTTTAAGAGGAGCCCTCTCCTTCTCATTTTAGGCATAGATATTTTGTAGATCTAGATTTTATGTTCTTTTTATGTTGCAGGTTTGGAGAACAATTTTGGAAGAGAGTTTGAGAAATTGAGATTGAACATTGCAACTTCTCTTTTCTTGCCTTCTTCTCTCATGCCTCCATGGCAATCCATTTAGATTACTCTTACACTTGCATGTTAGATTATATTCATATTTCATTTCATAGAATAATCTTGCATGTGTATTTCCTTCCTTATATTAGTTTGATTTCATGCATTGTTATCATATAGAATAACTTCCATTTTCATTTGCATGCATGTTTGATGATCATGGAGACTAGAACTCTTTCTATTCCTCTTTGAATCCCTCATTTTATGGTGTACTTACATGGGCACAAACTAGGTCTAAATCAAGGGCCTCCATTATAAACCCTTGCACTCCATAAATAGAGAGCTATGAGTCGCCATTTGAGACCTCATTCTTGAAAAATCTTGGATATAATAACTCATAGAAGTGTGTCAACATTTTAGCACACATTTTTGGTGCCCACCGTGGGGCCTATGCTCTTGATTTTCCTTCATTTTATTCAAATTTTTAGATTTTCTAATCTTTCCATGGTTTTTCTATTGAAGTTTTTCAAGCCTAACCCTTGTGCAAGATGAGTTGAAGACAAAACCTAGGGTTTTTTTGGAAGATTTGATCATATCTCACAAACAGCTTAGAGTTTTGGTTTGAATTGTTTTTTGCAAGTTGGAGATGGGTCAAACGTGTCTTAGTATGAAAATTAGATTTTTTGATAATTTTTTCACAATTTATAATTTTTTAATTCTTTTTCATGAAAATTCATTTGTAGTCTCAAATCAATGAATTTTTTTGAAAAAATTACATTTATGGAAAGCTCTCAAAATTCTACAGGGGGTATGTTCTCTGTGTTTTTGGTTTTGATGACAAATAATGACCTAAAAATTTGATCTTTGAAAATTGGTCTATTTTGATAAATAGGGTCCCTAGGGCACAAATAAGAAAATTTTACTAAAAAATTTACATTTTTAGAAAGCTCTCTATTTTTTAATAGTGGTCTCTTTTCTACAATTAGGGTTTGGGATCATAATTCATGTCATATAGGTCCAATCTTATTGACTAGGTAAAAAATCAAGGGCATTTAATGATTAGCTTGCACTTATTTTCCACATGGTTCAATGCATGATATGAGTTGTCATTTGGATTATTTGCTAGTTTTTATTTCTCCTAACAATTTATTTTCAAATCTAACCATAGGGTTTGCATAAGTTGAATATGCATTGCATATCTTGTTTGCTTGTTTGTTTGTCTACTTGTCTTGCTTGTTGGAGAGTTCATGGCTTTCTTGCACATAAAAGCTCAATAAAAATAAAATTAAGGTAAAATCTACTAAGCATGTTGCTTTAGAGTTGAGGAATTTTTTTTCATCTCTATAACATATGGATTTTAGAAATAAAAATGAACCTCTCATGTGTCTGACTTGATTGTTTCTCACTTTCGTAGATCATACTTCTAGTTTTTCCACTAAATGAAAGAATGAATCTAGATTTTCTTTCTCGCATATATGTTTCACATAGTAATTAATCCCTATGAACACTATTTTTAGTGTTCTTGAGAGAGTGGGCTTTATTCACTTTCCTTACATGTAAAGCTCTTCTCGATGATAGATCCCCTTATAGGTAGGGAAGGATTTGTTATCATCTCATTGTACCACTTGGTTTAGTCTTCAACATTTTATGGTACATTCTTTCTTGGTCCCATCTAGAGAGATCGATAGTCATTGTTGTTGGCATACAAACCTTGGTGAGGTGATTTAAACTTAGCATGTTAATTATTTTGCTTGCTATGTTTGGGTGAGGTGAAGAGGCTAGAGTATGATTTGTTCCCTTTTGGGCACATCAAAAACTTAGAACCCTTGAATCCAAGCTAAGTCCCCATGTGTTCCATATTGTGAGTCTTTCTTATTAGAGAGGGTTAATCATAGTGGACACTCCCTTTATTGGGTAAACCATGTGGATGGAACGTCAAGAAGTATTAACCATCCCTTCCATGGAGCAACAATCACTATATAAATGTCCTTGTGGAATAAATCTCCACAAGTGTGGTCTCTTGTTGGGCTATCAGATCTCCTCAGTAGCTCCTAATTGATTAAATTCTCAGACTGTGTCAAAACCTCAGTGTGCCTGCATTGGATTGTTAAAAAGTAAAGATCCCCAAGATAACTGAGAGGGGGGGGGGTGAATCAGTTATCATATAATTTAACCATTCAACTCCTTTAAAAAATATAATCAATGTATTGATCAACCATAGAAAGATAACCATACACAATTGCACAATAACACAAGATATGTTGACTAGGGAACCTCTTGAAAAGAGTAAACCCCAGTGGGAATGATGCCCACAAAATGATGCACTAATATGAAAGTTCCTTATTAGAGGATGGACCCTGTTGGGAGTCTTATGAAATACATTCAGTATATATAAATCCCTGTTAGGAGATTTTGAATCCCTGTTAAAAGATTCTAACTTGGTTAAGAGTTTGTGGAAGACAAAAGGACCGACTGCCCAAACAACTTCAAGGCAAGATCTCTGAACCCACTGTCCAAAAGATCTTAGAATTAGTCAATAGAATAATATGAAATATATTACCTCCTTCACACTATGCCAAAACTGCACTCTCTACTACACAAGATCACAATTCTAGATCTATGTACTCACAAGTCTTCCTTCATCACTGAATTAGCTCTTTTCTTCACTTCATGCATATATTCGAATCTCAATCTTCATAGTACATAATAAAATAAGGAAAAAATTCCTTCTTATATACTAAACTCAAATAATTACAAATGAGTCGGTCCTCAATTACAAAATAATAAATTCTACACGCTACACAGAATTCGCATAAAACTGTCGGCTTCCATATACTGTAACTTTCTCTAAACATATCTTCAAAGTTTGCACTATGAACCATGTCATCATTAATAAGTCTCCAACATCCCTTTAACTGCACAAAATTAGATTCCATCCCAGCTAAGAGATATCCTCCAATTTCTGAAAATCGCTTCATAAAAACACTGTCTAAAGATTGCTTTCACCAAAATACTCATAACTCTCATAAATGAATGAATTTCTTTTTGCACTATTAACCATAGGTTAATAACAAACCAAAGAACATACCATCAACTATGCAAAATCCAATCTACAATACAACATGTGCACAAAACAAAATTGTACCTACTTTCTTGCTAATATCCAGAATATCACCGTGTTTACATCAATGACAATCCAAGTCATGAATGCAACAACAACTGCTACAGAATGACTACAGAAATACTTTGCATTCATTCCTAACAACCTCCCCCATTGGCATTGATGGCAACATAGATGAAAAACATCAAATGTTCCAAAAATCCAATATTGCAACATCACTGCAAAATATCAAATTAAATCTTGCTTCATTTTCCTATTTAGCTCTCTCATATAATCCACAATGTTTTTCATTTATATCTCTCCCCCATTGACATCAATGATAGAAATTTCATCACTAAGTCAACAACAACTTAATGTCAAAAGACACTTTTTAGAAAAATACAATAACAAGTGTCCTCATGACTCAGCTCATAAACTCCCCCATAGAGGAAGTTCCAACATCCAATCTAGAAGAAAGATAGGGCTCATATACCAATGGATAGATGCAATCATCTGCATCAATTCTCAAAAACAAGTTGGGGCATAACCCCAAGCATACCTCTCAGATACACAAATGTATCTTTAGGTAAAGGCTTTGTAAATATATCTGCTATCTGCTTCTTTGTACTTATGTACTCCAATCTTACTTCTTTTTCTGCAACTTTCTCTATTACAACATGATACTTCATCTCAATATGTTTAGTCTTAGAATGTAAAATAGGATTTTTTGACATAGTCACTATACTGGTGTTATCACAATGTATAACAATAGGCTCATCAAACTTTATTCCAATATCCTTCAACATCTGCTTCATCCAAATAATCTGATTACAATTATTTGTTGCTGCAACATATTCTACTTCTACCGTACTTTGTGAAGTACAATTCTACTTCTTACTTAACCAAGAGACCAATTTTCCTCCAAGAAAAAAGGCTCCACCATTGGTGCTTTTCTTGTCATCAACTCTGTCTCCCCAATTTGCATCAGTATAGGCACATAAAGTAAAATCATCAGAATTCTCATACCATAATCCATAATCCATTGTTCCTTTCAGATATCTCAGTATCCTCTTTACTACTGCATAATGTGATTCTCTAGGTTCTACTTGAAATCTTGCTACAATCCCAACTGAATGTGCTATATCAGGTCTTGTATGTGTCAAGTACTGCAATCCTCCAATCATAGATCTATACTTTTTCTGCTCAACTGCTGGTGTCTCATCTTTGCTAGATAACTTATGTCCAGTTATCATAGGTGTTCCAATAGGTTTAGAATCTTCCATTCTAAATCTTTTTAATAAGTCATTCAAATACTTAGTCTGACTTACAAATATACCTTCCTTTCTTTGTGTTATCTAGAATCCCAAAAAATATTTTATTTCTCCAATCATGCCCATCTCAAATTCATTCTTCATTTCATCTACAAATTTGTCACTAGCTTCATCTTCTCCTCCAAAGATAATATCATCAACAAATATAACTATAACCAACACACCATTCTCAATTTCTTTTGTGTATAATTTACTATCTACTGTTCCTTTTATAAATCCCAATTTCAATAAATACTTATCCAATATTGCATACCAGGTTCTAGGTGCTTGTTTTAATCCATATAAAGCTTTTTTTAACTTACATACCATATCTCCTTCTTGTGTCAAAGGAAAACCTTTAGGTTTCTCAATGTAGACTTCTTCTTCCAATTCACCATTCAAAAATGTTGATTTCACATCCATCTGATACACTTTGAATTTCTTGTAAGCTGCATATGCTAGAAACATTCTCACTGCTTCAAGTCTGGCCACAGGTGTAAAAGTTTCTTCATAGTCAATTCCTTCTTGTTGTGAATATCCTTTACATACCAATCTTGCTTTGTTTCTTATTACTTCTCCTTGTTCATTCATCTTGTTTCTGAATACCCACTTTGTTCCAATCACATTCTTGTCTTTAGGTCTAGGGACCAATTCCCATGTCTTGCTTTTTTCAATTTGCTCCAGTTCTTCTTTCATAGCATTAATCCAATGTTCATCTTCACAAGCTTCATTAGTAGTCTTAGGTTCAATTTGAGAAATCAAACATAAATGTACCTTATTTCGAGTCAAAACTCCTCTATCTAAACTTCTAATAACTTTCTCAATAGGGTGATGTCTTGACGTATACCTGTTAGGTGTCATAGTTAGTGATCTTGTTCCAACTATAGATTCTTCTCTGCTTTCTTCTCTGTTTTCTTCTCTATTTTCTTCTTTGTTTTCTTCTCTATTTTCTTCAGTATGACTTTCATTCAACAAATCACTATTAGTTTCAAAAAATAATTCTACATTTTCAATGTTAGACTGAGGTTGTGCTTCTCCATCAGATTCATAATCAAGCATTCTTTCTTGAATTTTAAACTTCTCATCAACTTTTACATTTGCACTTTCAACAATAGTCTTAGTTCTTTTTTTATAACATCTATATGCTTTTCTTTTTAAAGAATATCCAAGAAATATTCCTTCATCACTTCTAGGATCAAACTTTCTTATATCATCATCTCTCTTTATATAACATTTACTTCCAAAAATTCTAAAATATTTAACTGAGGGTGTATGTCCAAACCATAATTCATAAGGTGTCTTGTTTGTATTTGCTCTAATTTGTACTATGTTCATAGTGTATACTGCTATGTTCATTTCTTCTCTCCAAAAAGTCTTAGCCAAATCATTTTCAAACAACATAGCTCTTGCTACTTTAGTTATTGACCTGTTCCTTCTTTTTGCAATACCATTTTGTTCTGGTGTTCTAGGGGCTGAAAGTTGTCTCTTAATACCATTCATTTCAGAAAAGGTGTTAAACTCTCTAGATGTAAATTCACCACCTCTATCAGATCTTAGACACTTAATCTTCATTCCAGATTCATTCTCAATTTTTCTTTTCATGATCTTAAATTTATCAAATGCTTCATATTTTTCTTTCAAAAATGCAATCCACATCATTCTTGTAAAATCATCAACAAGAATCATAAAATACCTTTCTCCATAGAATCCTCTAGTCCTAGTAGGACCACTCAAGTCTATATGAACAATCTCTAGCTTCTCTGTTGATGTGAACTTCTTGTTGGGAAATGAACTCCTTTTCTACTTTGCCATCATACATTCTTTGCAAATCATGTTAGTAGGTTTCATAATTCTAGGTAAATCTCTTACCGCAAGTGTAGTGCTCACCTTGACAATATTATCAAAGTTTATATGAAAAAACCTTTTATGCCATAACCAACTGTCATCAATCCTAGTTATCAAACATGTCATCTTAGTAGGATTCAACTAAAATACATTACCTCTAGTTCTAGATCCTTTTCCAATCAGATTTTCATCTTTATCTTTTATCACACAAGTTTTCTTAGAAAACCAAACTTGATAACCCTTATCAGCCAATTGTCCAACACTTAGTAGATTATGTCTTAGTCCATCAATAAAGTAAACATCATCAGTGTTAGTCTTTCCATCAAGAGTAATAGATCCTATACCCTTAATCAAACAAGGTGCATTGTTACCAACCCTAACAATTCCTCCATCATAATTATCTAACTTAACAAACTTTCTTTTATCTCCTATCATATGATGTGAACAACCACTATCTATAATCCAATCAGATTTCTTTTCAACTTGTGAAACTAATGCTTTTTCTTCCCTTTTATCAGATTCAAAACTTTCTTTAATTGCTACAAATCCTATTTCCTCAAAGTTGTCATTATCACTGTCACTTAAATGTGTTTCAATTCCTACTTCAAGATCTTCATCATTTGCATAATAACATTCTTTAGATCTCCTAGGTTTAAAGTTTCTTCTATACTTCTTAACTCTTTTAGGACATTTAGATGCAAAATGACCATATTCTTGACAAGTCCAACATTTAAAGATTTTCTTACCATCTGGTTCTCTTTTTACAAGTAATGCAATACCTTCTTCAATCTTCTTATCTTCCTCAGATCTGCTACTGTTGGCATAATCTCCATTCACACTAGTACTTCTTTTAGGTCTAATGTTAAGAGCACTGAATGTTGTTTCCATTCTAGGTAGCTCTCCTAATAATCTCAAGTTCATCTCTACTATTTCTAATCTTCCAAGAAGAGTCTCTCTTGAAAAGTTCGATGTACAAGGTATCACTTGTTCAATCATCTATGTTGTTTGCTTGAATACTGGTGTAAAAGTTCTCAGAATTTTCCATATCACTTCATTCTCTATCTTATCACCTCCACAAGAATTTATTACTATTACAATCTCAGACATCTTACCAATATAGCTTCTAATAGATTCATCTTCCATCATTCTGATATCTTCAAATGCACAAATCCAATTATGTAATCTAGCTTTCTTTGCATGTTCATCACCTTCAAATGTAGAATGTAAAGCTTTCCAAATTGCATGACATGTTTTCAAACATCTTACTTGACTATATTCATTCTCTGGTAGTGCTGACAAAAGTGCTTCTCTTGCAAGTATGTTACACATGAATAGATCTAGTTCATCTTTAGTTCCTGCCTCTAGATTGTCTTCCTCAATGATAGTCTTCTCATTCTTTGTAATCAACCAATAACTTGGTCCTAAACACAATAGATGTGTCTTCATCTTTTCTTTCTAGCTGTCAAAATTTACTCCATCAAACTTAGGGCTTTCTTTTCTAAAATTTTCCATGGATCTCCTTAAGTTGTTAAACTTTTCTTTCAAGGACCTACTGCTCTGATACCAATTGTTAGAAAGTAAAGATCCCCAAGATAACTGAGAGGGGGGGGGGGTGAATTAGTTATCAGATAATTTAACCATTCAACTACTTTAAACAATATAATCAATGTACTAATCAACCATAGAAAGATAACCATACACAATTGCACAATAACACAAGATATGTTGACTAGGGAACCTCTTGAAAAGAGTAAACCCCGATGGGAATGATGTCCACAAAATAATGCACTAATATGAAAGTTCCTTGTTAGAGGATGGACCCTATTAGGAGTCTTATGAAATACATTTAGTACATATAAATCCCTGTTAGGAGATTTTGAATCCCTGTTAAAAGATTCTAACTTGGTTAAGAGTTTATGGAAGACAGAAGGACCCACTACCCAAACAGCTTCAAGGCAAGATCTCTGAACCCACTGTCCAGAAGATCTTAGAAGTATTCAATAAAATAATATGAAATATATTACCTCCTTCACACTGTGTCAAAACCACTCTCTGCTACACAAGATCACAATTCCAGATCTCTATACTCACAAGTCTTCCTTCATCACTGAATTAGCTCTTTCCTTCACTTCATGCATATATTCACATCTCAATCTTCATAGTACATACTAAAACAAGGAAAAAATTCCTTCTTATATACCAAACTCAAATAATTACAAATGAGTCAGTCCTCAATTACAAAATAATAAATTCTACACGCTACACACAGAATTCACATAAAATTGTCGGCTTCCAGATACTGTAACTTTCTCAAAACATATCTTCAAAGTTTGTGCTATGAACCACATCATCATTAATGAGTCTCCAACATCCCTTTAACTATGCAAGATCAGATTCCATCCTAGCTAAGAGATATCCTTTGATTTCTAAAAATCGCTTCACAGAAACACTGTCTAAACACTGCTTTCACCAAAATGCTCATAACTCTCATAAATGAATGAATTTTTTTTTTTGCTATTAACCATAGGTTAATAACACACCAAAGAACATACCATCAATTTCAAAAAATCCAATCTACAATACAACATGTGTGCAAAACAAAACTGTACCTGCTTTCCTGCTAATATCCAAAATATCACTGTGTTGACATCAATGACAATCCAAGTCATGAATGCAACAACAAATGCTAGAGAATGACTGCCAAAATACTTTGCATTCATTCCTAACATGGATTTCACCCACTTGAGATTGAAAGAGTTGTAGATTTCACCATTACTACAAACCATAGTGCAACAAACTTTTTCTTTTCTAGGACTATGTGCATGACTGAAAAATATTTTGAGAACATACACAAGTAGAATTCTTAGGGAGTAGAATACTACCTCACTATTCTTGTTTATGCGCAAGTTTTTTTATCCCTTTCTCATTGTTTGAAGAAAATTATTTTCTTGAACTCCCTGATTACTATCTTGAGTGCCTAATTCATGAGAAAATTTTGTTAATGCATCTTATTGGTCAATTAAAATGAACAAAAACTAAGTTCCCAAGTCAAAAAATCACTTTTTTACAACTTCTAGATTTTCTATCCTATCATTTCTAGTCTTCCTTGATCGATCTAGGTCAGATCACGTCACTTACCCCACTATTAGAAGCCTATTTGCACCTTAGATTCTTGCGTTTTGACCTCTTGAACTAGTAATCATTGATTTTATGAGTGCCCTTGCATGCAGCCGGTGAGCTAGAAACCATACTTGTTGAGAAGATAAACTTTTGGATCCTTTGATAACATGCTTGGAGATTTTTAGTAATCTCTTGTCCATTCACTTCCATACAAATTCAAATTCAATCAATATAATTTGGGTAAATCATCCTGCTAATCCATATGTGTTAGGGTATTCACCTGTTCAGTAGGCACCTCTGTGGTAGTGTTGGTTTATGCCTCTTGCAAAATTCCATCTTATCACCTCTCGTTTGGAAATGTCAGTACTCTTACTATACTGGTGTTAGAGATTTTTCTTGTATGATCAAATGTGGAAAATATGTGAACTTGATTCTCAGTTTAATGGACTCTCAAGTTTGACAAGAAACAATCCAATTGATGAGGATTGGATAAGATCCTCCTTCTTCAAGCTCCATAGGATTCAAATGGGTATTGCCTTGGATAGTTCACTATATTTCAAGTAAAACTCAATAGTGGATTAATTTCTTCATTGCTATGCCACTTATACTTTAAATTACTTTAATAAAAGATTACTCTACAAATAGCTGAGAATATACCGATACAGAGCATTACAATAGAAACTACAAATGTGATAGCATAGAATAGTGGTATAAGGAAATTCTTCCTTCTTCTTTTTCTGAGTTTAACTCAAGGAAGGATAACCTTTTGGTTATCTCTTAAAGGAATCACCAATATGAACTATACCACCTAGATATATTTCCTTAAACACATAAATAAAAACTCTTAAAAGTAAAGATACAGGTAATGAAATGAATTTTAGTGTTTCTAAAGATCATGAAAGATAACTTGCAAGAAACAAACACTAAACCAGTGCATAATCCAATGGGAAAAAGAGTCTAAATGTAAATCCACAGGGCTTTCTTAAAAGAAATACAATAGTGTGCCTTACAAACTATCTTCAATCTGAATAGAATGCCTTACAAACTATTCCATCAACCTAATATTATTATCATCAAAATATCTACAAATATGTTTACTCTCTAAAATTGACAATGAGGATTATAATTCTCTCCTTGAAAGAAACTCAAAATCAATTAAACAAGATGTTTAACAACTGGTATATTTTAAATGCCTTACCCATAAAAAATACAAGAGTAAAACATGAAAAGTAAAGAGACAACAATAATATAAGGTAGAAATTGCAGTGTATTTGTATTAAAATAACCCTACCAATTACATACAAAATCTCATGCTCAGAAGGTTAGCCACAAAATTTAGAAGTCTGCTTTGTAGAAATTGTATTCAATTTTTTCTATTATCTTTCAACCAACCCCTCAAAATGAGGTTACAACTCATATATAGCTCACCCATCTTGGGATTCTCTTATCAATGAGAATGCAACAAGCTTCAGATGGTTGGAGCCTAAAACCTAGAAAGCATAAAAGATAAAATGCAAGAAATGCCCTCAGGCGGTGGAAAGACAAAAATACTTTAGACTATTCAACTCCTTGCTCGTTGATAACTGACACCTTTATGTATTAGTATAATGATAGCTTCTTTGAGTTGTTGTGAGATATGGTGACCACCATTCCAACTAACTTACACCATTCTTAATTGATACGTTATCATCCCTATGCTCTGAGGTCAAGTATCAGGTACTCTAGGTGTCCTCTTCATTCATCATCCAAGATGTCGAAGTCAATTGCAATATATTTTATCTTCTCGGGCCTTCTGAGCTCATCCCATGTAGTTACTTCATCCTCTATTAGTCATTTATAATTTTGAACATTCTCTAGTATATATGTTCTTAAAGATTGCACAGCTACTAATCTTTAAAAAATTGGTGCTCTTACTAACCAACTTGCATAATAAACATTTAAAATTGAAACAAAACTATTCACTTCAACCTGCAATTCAGGTAATTTATTGTAAGAAGTTAAAACTATATTTTCTTTGTCTTTTAGTACATTAATCCTATGCTACAAAATATTTATTAGGGCCTATAAGATAGCCTCATTCTTTTCTAATCTTATATTCTCAATACTTGCAAAAGCCTCTTCTTCACCTATGTCTTTACTTTCTAGTAATACATGCTGTTCTGGTGGTGCAGGGGTTACTACAAGAGTACTTAGGACTTGTTGACTCAAGTCCTCTATAGTTTTCTCCAATGCCCTTTCTTTCATTATGTGCACATCCTTGTCCTTTAAAAGTGCATTGTAATCATCCAATAGGGAACCATATCTCTCTAATAATTGCTTAGTTTTATCCTCATTTAATCTTGTAAAATGAGCTGGTACCTAAGATATCTCTAAATCCCCTATATTGTGGATTGACCACACAATTTTATCATCATCCATCTACTCTTTGACATTCAAAATTTAGGGCTTCTTGTCTTTGGGATATAGGCTCCATAGAACCAATCCCTAATTTTTTGGGCTATACCCAAATCCTTTAATACTCTCTCTCACCTATGTCTCTAAAGACAATGTTGTATCATCCTTCCTCCTTATTTGATCAATGATGAAGTCTGAATATAAGTTCCACCTAGGTACTAGTAGCATGTTGCTAGCTTTAACCAATTGTCTAGCTTCCTCTAGGGTGACAGTCTTAGATTTAGGGTCATAATCTCTCAGAGTTTGAACTACCTCATTAGGCACTTGACCTTATTCTAAAATTTGGGCACTTGATGCAACCTATTGTTGATTGTGCCATATCAAAAATTTCTTCAATTCATCTGACTTAATGAAATTCTCATTCTTTAAGAATGCATATTGTTCCAACATTCTTTCATCTTGGCAAAGAGCCAAGGGAAACTCAACATTTTCATTCGCAAGTTTTTCCTTTTTCTTCTCCTCTCTTATCTTCTTTCTTAATTGGTTTTCATGGACACCTTTTCTAGTGAAGAGGGGCCCCACTCTATCTTTTTTCTTCTTTGCAGTCCTCACCTAGGAAGATTCTCCAGCTAATAGCTTTTGCTTTTTTGTAGGAGGCTCATTTGTGTCTTGATAACTAGGTAGCTTAGATAAATCAACAATTCCATTTTCACTAGCCTCATGTTTTTCAGTCATTAGCTATTCTAGAGTAGGGATGCTATGTACTGAGAAGCCACCATCACTATCATCATCATAATTTGACTCAGAGTGTACTTCTTTCCCTCTCTCTTTCCCATCTACTTGGTCCTAGAGATATTTCATTAATGTATTGAACTTAGCCATCATTTGTTCCAGTCTTTGGAGATAAGGCAATGTGGGGAAGAAGCTTCCAAATGTTAATCCTTTTCTCTACAATTGTCTCTACATGTCAAACAATTGATTAATCTAATCAGCCCTTCTTTCTAATTCCTCTTCCTCTATTATATTTCTGATAACATCCTCCTTAGGATATTCCTCATGCCTTCTGTTGAATGGGCTGCTAGGGGTATAGTACTTTCTAGCAGTAACCATGAAACCCTCTATATCAACATATCTATATGAAGAAACATGCATTTTGAACTACCCCAACCAATCATTTACCTGATTAAAGGCATTCTTACTAATTGTAAATTATGCACTTTGAAGTGCCTTGGGGTGAAGGTTCCTTTTCTATGTGGAGCCAGGTGCTCCTTATCAGTCAGCATAAGCTATGAGATGAACTCTAAAAATGCAATCCTAGGTGGAACAAAAAATGGAAGAATGTGGGGTGGTTGAGGGCACCCATAGACTCTAATCATTGTATATCCCTTCTCATAATAGATATGTCCCCAATTGTGACCCTTGGTCCACTTGTCAACAAACTGTTGAGGCCTTATTAGCTGCAAAGCCTTGGTTGACAATATTGAAAGATTTAACCCTAAATTGAGGAAAATAGGCTGCACTATCCAATTTTTAAATGTGCAGAAATCACACCTCATGGAACAACTAAAAAGCCGCATTGGATTTGGTTGTTTGTTCCATAACATTTATGTCTTGAGGCCCTCCAGGTCCATGATATCATAATTTAAGAATAAGATAAGATGCACTAATAGGGAATAATGGATAAACCTTGGTGTAGAACCAGATGTATGATTCTTCAATGCTATTAATCATTCATGTATTTTGTTGATAACATAACCTATGTAATGATATCCTCTAGTCACATGAGGACTCTGTGAATCTAGTACCATCATCAATATATCTAAAGTGGCCCTTTCCCCACCATCAACCCCTAGAACTCTACATAATCTATATGCAATATACTTCATATAAAGGTGGAGGTCCTTATAGAAATATGGGGTTGACCCAGCTACTGCTGCAATATAATTCCTATTCTCTCGGGGAACATGGTTTTGAATTTCTTTGGAAACCAAGGTAGATTCTCTAATGTATATGTTGGTTTGAGCTTGTAGGTTAATTTCCGTAGCCATAGGAATTTGAATGCCAAAGGCTCTCATGAAATAATTTCTGTCAAGTGTGACTAGAGGAGAACCATCTCCCTTCCTAATTATTCTGGATAGAGGATCATATCTAGAGGATAATACAATTAACACATCTACATCCAGGAAAACTTATGGAAAAATCAATTTAGCTAAACCTAAAGTCCAAGGGTTTGAGACAGGAACCGGGCTATCATAATTCTTATAAAAATACTTGAATAAGCACATGCCGATGACACCAGGAATTTTAGCATCTCTACAGTATGCAAGCTCATCAATAAATCACTCATCACTAACCTTTTAATTTTGTGATGATGTAAGTAGAAGCATAAAAAATTCATCTGAAAAGCTCTCCTTGGCTTTCTCTTTAGCACTATTGTTGGTAGAGGCCTTACTGACTGTCAATTGACTCATCTTTTCTAAAAATTCAAACTCTTCTGAAAACTTGAACATACTGAACTTCAAAAATGCTTTGGAAATCACAAGAATTCTATCACCTTAGCTCTTCAAAATGCTTCGTAATTCAAAATGAGTGATAGCCAACTACATTTATTTTGAATAATTGAATTTAGGGGCCCATTTGAGACTAAAAAGCTAGAAATCATGTCACTTTCACCATTACTTGGCATGCTCAGAACTTAATTCACTAGTCGTAAGCTAAGAAAATGATAGGTAATCAAGATTTCATTGTCTGGTGACCTAGGGACTATAGTCAATCTCTCTTTTTTCATAAGGAATCTAGTGACCATAGTGAATATCTTAGTCATTGAAGCTTGTTGACTTTTCAAATCTTTTCTTGAGACTTCCCGACATACCAATCTAGAGATTCAATGACTTAAGATAGAAAAACCCTGATATATTCCTTTCAAAGATTCAATGACTATAGTATGATCTTTTAATTGCTTATTTCTTTTCTTACCTTGTTGACCAATCTGGGAAAGACATGTCACAAAATCCAGCAAATGGATTCTCATATTTTTAAACTTTCTATCCTTAGTCAACACTTAACCTCTTCCCATTTAGTGATCATGCAATTGAAGACAATCTCCAAGTCATAGAGCAACTTACTTAACTTGGGTTTGATCCGTAGATTGAGTGACAAAGAAAATCTCAAGGTCGCTAGAACCTTTTCTAAATCATGGTTTGATTTTGAGACTACGCAATCACCACTCGATCAAAATTAAGTCAATGGTTGGAAATTTCTATCTCTTGACCTTTCTCTTAACTCACCATCATCTGGTGACCACATGACTGAAGACAACTCCTAGTCATGAGACATTTCTTTTAACTCTGGTTACAACTGGAGACTACTTGAAAACCTTCATTCTCTAAGTCACCAAAAGATTTTCTTAACCATAGTCACCTAATGAGATTAAGCACCAACCATCAATCAATCCTTCATCCTATAGTTCCTACTGAGTCATTATACCTTTCATGACTTAACCACTGCATTGTGAGACTTAGAGATAATCGTGTCACTGAATCATTGAAAAGTTGAAATATAGTCGCCAGAGTCATGAGATCAAGTGACCATTGAAATTGCCAGGTTGCTGAATAAAAGAACTAACTATTTGAGAACCTGGAGAACTATCGACCCAAAGAAGATAGACTACCACCTTGCATTTAGAGACCTAGTGACCAAAGAGGAATCTCTAAATCACTGAATATTATATTACCTCATTATTTCATTCAGAGATTGCCTGACTAGAGGCTTTTTTGATTTGGAGATAGGGTGAATATAGTTACTTTGTAAATATTTATCAGAGTAGTTGCTAGATCTCACAATAAACATTCAGAGACTTGGCGACTAAAGGCAATTGCCAAGTCATTTGAAGACAAGGAATATTCTTTCATATTAAGGAGACTAGGCAACAAGAGGTTTTGGGTAATCACTAGACTAAAGGGAATATGCCAAAATCATTATGAGACTAAGAGACCAATTGAAAATAGAAAGTGCACATGCTTTAAAAGAATAGTCAAGTGATTTAAAAAAGTAATAGCCAAATAGATTTTGGACAAGGAAATTAGGGCTTTTTTTATTTTCAAAGGAAATTTAGACCTAACACTTCAAGTTCTTCATATTTTAATAAATTTTGAACTCTGGGATTGAAAAATATTGAAGACCTATTGATGAAACATAGAGAAAACCTCAAAAATCAAAATTTTGAGAGGACAACTTAAAAATTAGAGAAAACAACCAACAATGGCTCTATCTAAGGATGTTTAAATGTAAATTTAAGCAAGAACCACAGATCTCTGGCACAATAGACCAAAAATGACAAACCTAAAGCAGGAAAGGGACACACAACCTAAAGGAAAAAAACCTATACAAAAATTTTACATGAATTTACATGTGCTTAAGAACCATAAATTTTAACTGAAAAAAGGTTTCAAGAATTACCCATGTACTGGAAACTCAAAAATTTCTCCATTCATATTCTTCAACAAGTAGGAATCCTTTCCAAAACTTTCATGGATTATGTAGGGACCAAGCCACAGTGATTCAATTTTTTTATGATTTCCTTTATCTTCTTCTTTGACAATCCATTGGAGCACTAAATCATCTGATTGGAATTTTTTGGTAGTAGCTCTCTTATCAAATAGGCATTTCATTTTTTGTTGTAACTTAACAATTTTCTTTTGACTATCTCTTCTTATTTCATCCAATTCAGCCAACTAGATAATTATGTCCTGTATTGGCTCTGAAATATCCAACTCTTCATCCTGGATAAACTTATATAAAGGAAGCAAGTTATTAATAGGAAACCTTGACTATAATCCATACACAAGCTCAAATGGAGACTTTCATGTAGCCTTCTTTACTGTAATTCTATCTGCCCACAAAACAAGTTTCAACTTTGAATGCCAACCTCTCTTATTTCATTCTAATGTTTTCTTCAAAATTTTTGAAATACTTTTATTACTGGATTTAGCTTGTCCATTTTCTTGGGGGTGATAGGGAGATGAATAATATGTTACAATTCCATTTTCCTTGCATAAATCTTTAAACTCATCTGATCTAAAGCACATTGCATTATCAGTGATCAACTTAATGGGGACACCAAATCTGGTCAAAATATTGTCTAGTAAAAAATCAATGACTATTCTACTTGTTGCCTTTTTGGTAGGAATAGCTTCTATCCACTTTGTGAAATAATTAGTTGTAACAAGTATCCAACTATGTCCACCACTAGATTTCTTGGAAAACTCTCCTATGAAGTCTATGCCCCACATGGGAAATAGTGCTTCTGCAACTATTGGATTTAGCAACAAAGCTCCTGAATATTTTAACTTTGAAGCAAACTTTTGGCAAGCCTCACATATTTTTAAAAATTGGAAATAATCCTTGAATAGTGTGGGCCAAAAATAGCTATCTCTTAAAATCTTATGGGCAATGGTCTTTGCAGAATAATGCCCCCCACAAACACCAACATGCATTTCATTCAAAAAAATTTCTGCTTGATATTTGTCAAGACAAAATAGCAAAACTCCATCTCTATTTTTCCAATACAAATCCCCTTGTATTAATGTGTACTTTTGAGCCTGTAATCTTAAGCCTCTTCTTTGATTATCAGTCATGTGCTCTGGACATCTAGCATTTTTGATATAGTAGACAATATTAGCATAATATGGTTGCATCTCAATGCTTGTTATTGTCAAATCTGATATACCTTCATTATTAACTTGGACTAAATCCATGTTTTCCTCAGTCATTAACTTAGCTAGACCCGGTCCTCTTACTAGCTTGGTGATATGAATTTCCAAATTGAATTCCTGGATCCTAGTAATCCATTTACATCTTTTACCAGTAACCTCTGACTATGTGAGAACATCTTTTACTGCTGCATGTGGAATATATGCAATAACCTTAGCACACACACTAGGTAAGGCTTGAAAGATTTTACAGCTTTTACTAATGCATATTATTGCTTCTCCATCATTTCATAATTTAATTCAGCAGCCTGCAGAGACTTACTAAAAAATGCAATTGGATGTTCAAAATTTTCTTCATCCTTTTGTAATAATACAACAATAATAGTATGAAATGATGCAAAAGAGAATAATAAGAAAGGCTTCCTATAATCAGGAGATTTCAACACTTGTGCCTCTTGAATAAATTTTTTAATTTTGTCAAAAGCATGTTGTGCTTTAGTAGTCCATTGGAACTTTACATCCTTTTTGAGCAACTTGACTATTGGTTTGACAATTTCAAAAAAGTTGGCAATAAATCTTCTAAAAAAATTAATTTTCCCCAAAAAGGATTGTACACCTTTCATATTTTTTGGAGCAGTGAACTTTTGGATGGCTTCTACCCTTTCTAGATCAATTCTTAGTCCTTCCTTTGATAGAATGTGCCCTAAAAATTTTCCTTCTTTGATTGCAAAGTTACACTTCTTTAGGTTTAGGGACACACCATACTCCAAAGCCTTGTTAAAAATCTTTTCAAGATGGGAACAATGATCTTCATCGTTCTATGAATAGGAAGTCATGTCATCTTGGTAAACAACCTATTGTGGTCCCACAACCATGATCCCCTAATGGCCCTTATGGCCTGAGGGCCCCCCCTTCTACTTTCTTCTTGTCTTGTTTTTTGTCATCTTTAGGGGTATTTGTCCTTAGTTTTTCCTATTTTTCATCCTTTTCAGCCTTGTTGCCCTATCACACTTTTAGAGGTTCAAAATTGCAAAAGGCCCAGTGGAGTGAGAAGCATAGCTTTTTTGCTGACCCTTTTGTGAACCTTTCGATGGTCCTCACCCCCAAAAAGTCTAACTCTCATGGGAGTTAGCTTTTTAGGGGTGTCAGCCTTTCAGAGGTCTGAGACCCCTGAAAAGGCCAAAAGGCTGAATCACAGGGTGCTTACATCAACAACCCTGCGAAGCCTATAAAAGGCATGAGGGTTTTTTGAACCCTCACTTTGCCTTCACTCCTCTACCTTTCTGCCTATTTTTTTGTTGCTCATTGCCTTTTCATCACTTGGCTCCCACCTCCTTGTTGGTCATCATCGATTCCTTCATCTCCTAGGTAGGTGGTTTCTTCCCCTCTTTTGGGTTTTAGTTTTGCATCTCTTTGGTTTCATCTTTCTTGTTTCATCCTAGGTTTAGGGTTTTGTGTTTTTGGCCTTTTTTAGCCTGGTCCTTAGGTTTAGCTTGCTTTGAGTCAACCTTTTTTCAACCCTGGGGATTGTTAAGGTAGTCACCTTGCATCCCTAGGTGAGTTTCTAGTTAAACTCACCATCAGACTCTCTTTTTGAGTCAGACTATCAACCCTAGTTTCAGACCTTTAGGGTCTGAAACTTTCAGAGTGCTCACCATGATAAAAAAAACTCTAAGTGTCAGCTTCATTTTGACATTTTTGTGCGATCACACACCAAAACATTCCTAATCTCTAAAGCACCGAAGTGAACACCCTTCGATCCTTTATTTTCAGTCTTTTTGGACATGTTAGCATTTTAGGTCACTGAAAATATTTTTCCTCAGACAAAGCCCTACCAGAAATCTCTTCAGCCTTTTGGCCTTTGCACCCATTTCAACCTTGTTGGCCTTCAGGTGTTTACTACCTCTGAATAATCTAGTTGGCTGAAAGGATCCTTCTGTCAGCTACTTTTTTCCATTTTTGGTCCTTTCAAATGTTCAGAGGTTTGATGACTCTAAAAGTTTGAAAGGGCTGAAGTCTTATGTTTTTTTTTTGAATTTGGGAAATTAACAACATTATTTTTTTTAGGGGGTTTTCTTTTCTCTCATCTTGTTACTCATTCATGCCTTGTCCTCTCTATAGATATGGCTGAGAAGGTACTAGCATCTTTAGAAATGAAGTAGCAGTCAAAGGATACCATCCACCATCCAAGGTGATTGATTTTCATGCAAGGATAACCTATACATATATCGAGAATGTTAGCTGGAACAAGTACCTCAATAAGTGTGCTCAGCTAGTGGGCCATTCAAAGGACTACACTTCATTAGTCCACTGTTCCTTGGTGTATGTGGTGGGGCAACCAATTTCAATTCAGTCAGTGAAACTGATTAACACAGTAGCCATTAACTACGTGCTAGATGAGCGCATGGTCAAGAATGGCCTTGGAGAAGTGGTCCTGGACCTGAGGCCTGACAATATTGAAGATGTCTTCCATTTGCCCAAAGGGGTAGAAAAGTTCTTCAATTTCAATATCAACAAGGGTATGGAGTTCTACAACAAAGATGTGCAGAGGGCTCATAAAATCATCAACAATGAGTATCTAATGCAGCCATTGCCAAAGAATAGATTGGATAGGATTGACATGAGGAGAGGATATACAAGCCACCATAACAATGATAAGTAGGGTATATAGCTTGCCTAAGTCCCATCAATTGGAGCACTAGATGATCTTCCTAATCCAAAAATAAAAGAAAGACAAGCAAGGTTTGATTGGGAAACTATTCTTAGTGACCAATTGGATGAATAGTTGATTCAGGTGAAAATAGACCCCCACTTCTACATGACATCCTATGTCATGTACTTACTAGCTTCTAGGGTAGTATATTTGGGATTAACCAAAGTGGGAAATATTGGAGAACAAAGTAGGTGGCCATTTAATTTGTACCCTCAATTGGTGAGAAAAGAGTTCTTTACATATAATATCGTAGAGTTTAGAATAGTCAACGATGCCTTCATTTTTGCAATCATCTAGTCCATTGAGGGTGACTATGCTAAAAGGTTATGAACAGAAGTAGCAACTAAAGTGAAGGCCATTGGGGCAGTTTATATTCAATTTCAAACATTCACATACATTGGGGTGGCCAAAAGCACTTTGGAACCCAAGAAGCTCCCAAGGTACCCTTCTAACCAAGTAGTTCTACTAGAGATTGCAAGATAGTTGTCTGATGCCCATGAGCATATCAAACACAAAAAGAAACATTGCTAGGATTTTCCTATTTCAATCAGTCCCCACTATGTACCTAACATGAAGGTCTACAAGTCATTGACTAGAGAATGGGATGAATTCCCATTGGCAACTTACAAGTGGTGAGGCCACATTTTGACCCCATTGGTACCTATAGCCACATAGTGGGGAGACACTATGTCCATGAGCCGCATGTTGAGGACCATTGGTATAATTGTGTAGATGATTATGAGGTAAGAATCTATGATTATTGTCGGATGATTTAGGAGCTGGCACAGGGTGCCCTTGTTGGAAAGTTGTCTATACTAAAGTCTATGACTAGATATAGTGTTTTCATTATGGAAACAAAGTCATATAGTAGTTTGGAGTCAATGCACTAATTGTAAAGATCAAAAATTAGTTAAGTGTTGAAGACTAGACAACATACAGAGTTCCTGCAGCTTAGAGCACCTACGCCCATGCATATGGATGAATTATGGTATGTGCCCTAGAAGTTAAGATTGTTAGACTATACTTATGCCTATTCTAAGAGCACATAAGTAGATATGGAAAGATATGAAAGCTACAGTCAGTTGAAGTTGCATAGCCAATGTGTGCTAGAAGAGAATAGAGCATAGAGCCAACAATTACTATTTTGGTTTGCTATTGTAAATTAATGTTGTAGAGGCTATGCGCCCATTTTATTTAGGTATCTGACATATGTACATGTATAATTGTAAGAACACTTAAGTCAATTTATTTGGAAGTGTTATTTGTAATTAGTTATAGGGCCAACCTAATTATATAATTGGTATGAGTGCATAAATATAAGGTGCACCCATTGTATTTGGTATGCAAGTGAAAATAGAGTTGTGAGAAGTAGAGTAGAGGTATGCAAAGAGAGCATATTATGTATTAGAGCTTTACAAGAGGTCAAAGCATCAACACACAAAAGGAAATGATCTGACAAGTAGTGTCATAGTAATAATTCACTTGCAGATATAGTGTGTATCTGATTCAGAAGGTTGTAGCCTTCATCATTTGAGAAGTGAGCTCTAGGATAGTGAGTCCACTCCCCTAATAGGGATCATTGTAAAAGACTCCTAATAGGGTTTGACCCTTAACAAGGTCTACTATACTAAAAGAATTGTAAAGCTACTCCTAACAGGGTAAAGGATCTTCTAACAAGGATCACAAAACACTAGTGTAGATTATTAGTGGGTATCAAGTCCCACTAGGGTTTTTACCTATTTGGGTTTCCCTATAACCATATTGGTGTCATGTGTTGATTTCATGTTTCATGTTTATGTGAATGTTTAATTCAGTACTTAAGCATTTATAATTTAGTATTTAGATTAAAGTGAAAAGTTAAAATATAGTGAACACTGATTTACCCCCCCTCTTAGTGTTCCCATTCCTAATAGCCCTTTCCCTAAGAATTCCATATAAGGTGTTAGATGTTGAGTCGGATAAGATTTTGGATTCTATATATAACACAGACAAGGTATACAACAAGGCCATTCTAAATGCAGAGGTAGATCAAGATGAGAACAACAACATGGATTTAAGAGCATGACATGTGATCAAACTAACAAAGTCTTGGATTGCTCATCCATTTTTTATGCAACCTCTCCCCAAGAAGCAACTCCTCAAGAAACCATCTTGAGAAAAGAAGAAGGGAGAGAAGATACTAAAACCATAGTTCAAAGAGGTTGCCCCTCTAAAGCTAGAGACTGTGTATCGACATGAGCATCCCACCATGTATGGTCTAGCTACGCACTCCAAGAAGGTGAAAATCAGGATGACCAGGAGTATTGCACCACTAGAAACATGTTCATCGAGTGACCATAATTATCCAAACTTGGAAAGGAAAATGAAATTTAAGATCATAGGGCCCAAGCTATCTCGAGTTGTCAAGGGTCATGTATACAATAAGAAGAGAGGCTCGACACCCACAAATTTGGATACCCTGGTGGAGGATGATGAAGATCAACTAGATGAAGTTCCCCTTAATAGGAGGACCCAGTTTGTAGGATTCTTGAAGAAATGAAGGATAATGGATGATGATCCTAAGGATGATCAAGGGGATACTTAGGTAGAGACAATAAATTTGGATGCCTTAGGTGATGATGAATTCAACATCATAGATTTTTTAGGGTTGCATGGGTTCAAGGAGTCTGAGAAACAAGTCCCTATGCATTTCACTAGGCTTTTTGGTGGCTTGGGAGAGGATATACAATAGGGACCTTAGGAACCAAATGATGTTGAGGTGACCGAGGACCAAGGAGAAACTACAAGGTCAGAAAGGGACTCTTCTACTAGGGTCACTTTGGAAGAAGGAGCAAGTGCATAGGTACCATTGGTTTCATCCAGTCCACCTCCACCTCCACCTCCACCTCATTCTTCCACTCCACCTACCATTCCACTCCAAGAGCCTCCCACTACTTTTCTCTCCACTCCTATACAAAATACCCCATTGCCTCAACAACCTTCCTCATCTTAGGTTCCCCTCTTGACTTTGCCTCCATGATCCCATTTAACCACTCCCCTTGTGTCTCCTACACCTCCCCCACTTAGTATTCCTCCCCAAGTTCACATTGAGTCAATGCCCTAGAGCTCGCAAGAGCTAGAGAAAGAAGTTGGAGTCACTGGCAGAGAGAAGGTAGAAGAAATTCATATTGGATCCAAGGAGCTAGATGACAAGGAAGATTCATAGGCATAAGAGAAACCACATATTGAAGAAGATAAGGTATAAATAGATACTAAGGAGAAAATAGCTGATGAGAAGAAAATTGCTGATGAAGGAGAACATGACCAAGACATTGGGAATGATAAAAAGAAATGGGAGAAGAAGAAGAAGCTCAAGAGGAAATAAGGACATAACACTTGCCAACCTCTTCTGCATTGACTTCTCCCTATGAGCCATTGAATGCATTCTCTAAGCCCACATGGTTTACCAAAGAAGTGTAGCTAAGGGTTAGAGTATACACCAATGATGAGGTCAACATGACCATGCTAGGGCATGCTTTCCACCAGATGGCACTAGTTCTTCAAGCAAGGAGAATGTCCTATGTAATAGAAGACCAAATGGGGAGGTGGAAAGCATAGGTGGCTATTCCCATGATGGATGTTAGCATGAATGAGATCACTCTAAAGGATTATGTGTTGGAGGAAGTAGACTTGGGAGAACCAACTAGGGAAGGTAGAAAAACCTTGGCTACTCTGGGCTTCATGAATAAAGATGAAGAAAGAATAAAATATTTGGAGGAGAAAAATGAGGCTATGAAGAAATTCATTCTGAGGCTAGTGGGTCCAATTGACCCTAATAACCCTAAAGCCTCATTACAAGAAATTTTGGAGAAAAGGGGGGATGTAGATATAGATGTTCCACATTCTTTTGTGTAGGCTTGTGCTGAATGGAAGCTAGATTTTGAGCAGTTTTCTAGCTTATCTCTTAGGAGGATCTTAAGGCCCTTTCAAAATATTTTGGTGGGAATAAAATCTTTAGTGGAGATCATGAGTGAAGAAAATGGTGTAGAAGAGACCATCCTCAGCTGGCAAAAAGTGTTGGATGAGTTAAAAATGATAAGAAATTAGCACTTCCAGGTTTTGATGAAGATCTATGAAGGAGAGGAATTGGATAGTTTTGAAGAATGGATCCAAGAGATAACTACGATGTTAGCCATATTCAAGAAGGTTCTCAAGAGACTGAACAAGAGGAGAGATAATAGCACACTCTATGCAAAGGAGCTGTAGGGGTTCTTTGAGGGATTGGACTTGGATTTTTTTGATGAAGATGATGATAAAACCATGTATTTAGTAAATGACATCATCGATCAATATCTAGGCAAATTCCAAGGGGTAAAGTCTAAGGAAGACCTCAAACAGATGTTCTACCAAAAGGAGGAAATTTAGAAAATGCTAAGTCAAGAGGAAGAAATAAAAGCTTTTGCAAAAGAATTGATGGACTTCAGAGATAGGAAAAAAGAGATCCTTCAAGGGATCAAGATGTTGGACTTTGATGAGGTGCTAGAGATAGTGGATAGGTTTAAGAAGGTACACCCAAAAGTGCCTCCCAGCTAGTGGACCTCCAGTCCAAGATGTGCTAGTTTTGTGAGCAAGAAATTCAATTTTGACATAGTCCTTTTTGCAGAGCATGATTTTTGGCCATTTCAGCCATAGGGAGTTTTTAAGCCACCTACAAGTTTGACAAGTCTGAAGTAGTAGAGATAAAGGACTTAGCACTTAGTCAATTTTGGGTTTTGAGTTTTTCAGACCAAGTATAGGGTTTTGGGCATTTTTTGGCATGTCTGAAAGTTGACTCCAGTTATCTTAGAGATTAATTTCTATTCATTTGGGATTCTTTCTTTGGTTCATTTGTGCATGATTGTGGGATCTCTTTCATTCAGCACCACATGGAGCAACTGAGGCTAATGATCAAGGGTATAAACATGAAGATCATCGAGTGCATGCACCAGTTCCAGCTCCATTTTGTGATGTCAAATGCATGATTTATTCAAATCTTTGTAATGCACAAGGTTTAATTCCATGCTAAGATAGCTTAGCTAAGCTTTAGAAGTAGTTCCTTTAATTCAAGCTCTATTTTAGATTTACTTTCAAGTTTTAGTTGTAGCAAAACCCTAGCTGTGAAAATAAGAGCAGAGCTCTATAAATTGTAATAAAATGATGTAATGAGGGTCAACTTGATGATTAATACAACAAATAAAATTGGTGCTTCATTCATGGTATGATTTATCTACTATCTATGCAAAAATTTTGAATGTGTGATTTTCTCATTCTTCATTTCAAAGAGCCAATTGGTTGTTTAATGATTTTGGGTCTATGATCTTTTAGTTTGGTGTTTGCTAGTACTACATTGCTATGTTGTGATGAATTCCTTAAGAAGATTATCCTTTGGCACTTGAAGATTAACTTGTCTCATGTGTGCATACATCTAGAGTGGCTTCGTGATCTAATGAGTTTTGACTTATCTTACATCTGTATTATTTGATTTTGTTGATGATTCCATCCTTTCAACTAAAGATTGTGACATGATTTGATTTCTATTATGTGGGTTTTCTTATCTTCTTGGTTATTTAATTCATGTGGTGGTGTGATTTCTAGAATATGTCCATTAGGTTTCTTTTTAGCAATTTCCTTGAAATCTCTCGTTACCTTTCATTTTTCTAACCTTCTTTGCAAGTTACTTTCAGGAGATCAATTAAATTAGCATTGCTTTCATTTTTTTTTAAATCTAAAAAGTCATGGCAAAAAAGAGATATCATGGTTTTCTAAAGTTTGTTTTGTAGTTTCCCTTGAGAGAAGAACCATGAAAGGCCTCCTTGTTAACAAATACACATTTGTCTTCCGTTGAGCTATCCAAGTGGTTGAGACCTAGCCAGAAGGAACCTTGAGATTGATTCCTTCAATCTTCCAAGAGAGGAAGTTTCTCACACAAATTCCTAGCCGTTGTCTTTGTGTAAAGATGACACTCAAAAAAACCATAAACAAATATATATATTCTTTAAATGCAACATCCATGGCTCATTGGAATGTTTCTCCAGCATTTCTAAGACCAAAGGGCATTTTGACATATACATAAGTTCCCCAAGGAGTAGTGAAAGAAGTTTTGAATTGTTCAGATTCTTTTACTAGCACCTAGTTGTACCCTAAGAAACCATCCATCATAGACAACAATTCATGTCTAGTAACTTTATGTAACATTGCTTCCATGTTGGGCAAAGAGCAATTGTCTTTTAGAGATACAACATTTAGATTTCTAAAATCCACACACAGCCTAATATCACCATTTTTATTTCTAACTAGGACTAGATTAGACACCCAAGTTGAGTGCCTTATAGGTTGAATTATCCCTATATCACTCAACTTGACCAATTCTTGCTGCATTTTGGGAGCCAATAATGGATTGATAGGTCTATGCATTTGTCTGAATGGCTTAACATCTTTCTTCAATGGGATCTCATCTTGAAAAAGGTCCTCTCTATAGGCTTTCAGGTCATCATAAGGCCATGCAAACACATGCTTGTGTTTTCTTATCAACTTTATCTGATTATATCTTATTTGAGGATTTAATCCTTTTCCAATATAAATCATTTGTGGTGTGTTATGTGATCCCAATTTTACTTCTTCTAAATCTTCAATCTTAGCATTACTAGTCTTTAACATGTCATCATTTTGACTACTATATAATGCTTTTAGCTCAGTTAAACCTTTGGGAATATGATTTTTATTTAATTGGATTACCTCATTTCCCAGAACCATATCTTTACCATCAACTTCTTTAACCGAAGTATTACAATCTATGAGCTAGTCTTCATAAGTGTAAAGGCATTGAATAAACTTTAAAATGTCATGGTCATCTTCAAAAACCTTCTAGTTGTAAATGTTGTCTAGAACAACTAGCCTACTTTTGAATTCAACTATTGATACCCTCGTTAAAGTTGAATCATCTTTCTTCAAAGAAACATTTTCTAAGAAATCTTCCATAATGTTCTTAGATCTTTCCACCCAACTAATATTGAAAGCATCAAATAGTTCAATCTGATCCCAAATAGCATGTTTGTACAATTTTAATCTATCATTTTTTTATAGCATACTTGGATCTAACTTATGCTACCACAAGCTTAGAGTCACCATAAACTTTTAAACACTTTATTCCATGCTTTATAGAAATATTCAATCCTAAAGACAGTGAGTCATATTCAGTAATGTTATCTGTACATTGAAAAGTCAATAAGAAAGAGTACTTGAATATGGTACCTGATGGAGATATGAATAAGACTCCAATTCTTGAGCCTTCTTTTGAACAAGCTCCATAAAAATACATCTACCATAGTCCATTTTTTTGTTTGTTCAATTATACAACTAGTGGATCTGTATCTTCTTCTTGTTGAACAATCTTTTTGACTCTAAATTTCTCCATATCAACATCCACACAATAGTTCAAATCATCAGCATCATTTAATTCAATCATATGTGGGGTCCTACTCTCTCTAGACACTTTGACATTATTTCCATCAATATTAAAAGTGTCAAAGGACAAATCACACTGGATACTACCTCCCATTGAAGCACTCCATTTTCTGGATAGTACCATTCCATACTGAGGTACTCGACCACTAAGACACTCATAGTTAACAACCTATTTGGGTAAGCTACCAACCTATAAGGGAATACTTTGATAGTACCAACAACTGGTACTTCTCTTGAATCCATGGCCTGACACCTCCCATGAGGTGTATCAACTTTTAATCCTAGGGACTTCATTACTTTTGGAGGCATAACAGTATTAGAAGCTCCTAAATTAATCATGCAGTTCTTTAAGTGCTTCCCATTTATAACTAAAGATAAAAAGAAAGGATCAACTATTCCTGACATAGTACTAACAACATTTGTATCCAAATAAATTCGAGGAAACTCAAAGATAATTTCCCCATACTGATTTTGAATTGAGTCATTCACACAAGGAATTAATTTTTCAGCCTTAATGATGCTTTGGGTATCAGTAGGAGTAACTCCATTCACCCAACTTAAGGCTCTCTCTTTGTGTTCCTCTATTCTCATCATTTCTAAAAAAAGAACCTTGATAGTGATTTGTGATAACAACTTTCTCATGTCAACTAGGCTATACTTTGGGTCAACTATATCTTGTTTAATAATAGTGACCTCCTTGTTTTCTTCATGTTCAGTAAGGCTAGGATGATCTGTGTTTTGGGTTTTAATCTCCATTTAGGAAGAAATGATAGTTTCCTCAAGGGGTTTATCCTTCACTCTATAAGTCATATTAGGGGTAGAAAATGTGACATTATTCTTGACCTTAGTTTTTTGGACAATCTGAGTAGCTTTTTGTTTATCTTGAGGCTATTTCACATCCTTTTCTAATTTCTTGATGAATATACTTGTTGGCTTATGATTTGGATCACCTACCACTCTATTTCTTCAATTATAGTTACTCTTGGCTTGGGTGACCATATCTTCTATAATTTGTGCAATCTCCTCATAAGAAGACCTTCTTAACACAACTAACCCATCATCTTTCAGAGTGTTACACTAGACCCTATTTAATGGATCATCTTCCTCATCAGAAAAGACCTACTAATGGTAGCCCTCATTTTTGACTTGGGAACTAGACACATATTGACCTTCATCCTCTTCAGTGGAGTCTATTTCATCATAAATATATGAAGAGGTCATGGTACATCCTCAATCATCATAAGACTCCTCATCATTATTGTCTTGTTCTCCATCTACAGAGACAATTTAAGCAACTACACAGTAATAGGGGTCATGGGGAAATTGATAAAAAATACACCATGGAACATCCTCAATCATGTTTACTAAATTTTTGTGTAAGGGGTCAAGAGTTTTATCACTTGGTTTATCCCTTCTTTTAGGAAGTATTGGTTTTCCATCCTTCCATTGAGTGTTGTAAGGATAGTTATGCATTCTCAATAATTTTTTAAAGTTATTGAAAGAAGGTATGTCATTTCCTTCCACTCTATTGTTTCTATTCTTACCAGGCTTCAAATATTTTATAGCTTTCAGAATTTGTTTCAAGCTATCTTCCTCTTTTGGTTTTGTATCAGATCTTCCTAGTTCCTTCCTATATGAACTTGAGGTTTGTAGTCATCCCTTCTCCCCAATTTTCCTAATGTTCTCCTATTAATTTCAATGTTAATGGCTAGTTTGTAAGCCTATGCAAGGTTTCTAGGGTTTTTGTCTCTCAAAAGATACCCCATATTTGAATCAAAAGCATTAAATAGGTGACCAAACATATTTTGTCATCCAGTCTGATGACTTGTAACAATTTATGCATGGCTTTCTAAAATCTGACATTAAACTCAATAATACCCTCATTTTGATTTTTCTTGATGTTATTGAACTCATTCAACATGAAAACTTCATTAGTCTTGTCACCATACTACTCCTTAAAACAATTCTTGAACTATTCTCATGAACTTATGTTGGCATGAGGTAAGTTTCTAGACTAATCTCTAGAATCTTCAGTCAGAGACTGAACAAAAAGTTTCATGATTACATCATCAAGTTCTATGTTATAGTCATCTATTACATCAATTAAACTCTTCAAGTGTTCCTTACAAGTGACCGCATTACTTCCAGTGAATTTTAGGAGTTTTTTCCTAATTTCATTAGGGATAGGATTAGGGTATCCAAAGATTCCATGAAAAACCAACTTCTTGTGTCTCTCATGAAAGGATCCTATTTGAGATGGGCCAGGACCTAGAGATGTAGATGTTTTAAAATTTGAAACAGTGGAGACCTTAGGGGTAACTGGTGGAAGGACAACTTTTGCAGTGTTTTGAATATTTGCACCCTGCACTAATGAAGTGGCAATTATATTGGCAAGTCCTAAAGATTGTCTAAGGAACTCAATTTTTCTTTACATCTCTGTTGTAGTAGCCTCTAGTTCTACCTTTTCTAATTCTTTGGCTAACAGTTCCTTTTCTCTCTTAGCCTTTTCAAGGTTAGCATCTAACCTTGCTACTTGATCTAAAGATTTTTTGGCAGGATTTGGTTCATTAATTGAAACTCCTACAGCCTTTTGTTTACCCTTATCCTTGGGGTTTCTTATTTCATGTATTTCTTGGATAATGGGTTGCTCAATGATTTTTTCTGATATAGGAACATAATTAATAGCTTCATAATCCAACAATTTTCTTTTCATTTGTTCATCTCTTATCATGGCATGTCTAATTTTTTCTCCTTTCTCTTTCTCTCTATTATGCTTTATTGCAGCTTATTCCTGGATCTTTCTTTCTAGTTCAAAAACTTCCTCAAAAATTTCTTCAGAGTCTGGGAGAGTTATTTCTAATGATGTCTTTTGGGAAAGGACTTCCTCCTAGTGTTCATTAGACACTTGGTGGGCTTGAGGAAATGAGGAACAAAACCTTGTCTATTCCTACTTTGGCTTCTAGACCTTCTAGTATTTCCATGGACTCCTCTTTTGGGATGTTGTGCTCTCCCTCCATCCTTTCTAGAGGGTGAATAATAATCATTATACTAATTTACACCCAAATCAACTGCTTCCTCATATTCTGATGTATTTCCCTCTTCATTTTCTTGAAATGGATCCTTTGTCCTCACATTTCCATTTTGTTTCCATGTGAAAGACATATCATTATTATTTCTCTCCTTCCTCATTTGGTTACACCTTGAGGTGGTTGGAAGTTCTCCTTATAAATTTTCTTTTGGATGTTCCTTTCTCTAGGCCCTTTTATTTCTATAGCTCATTGTAAAACAACAAACTTCTTATAGAGCACTAGTATAGAGATTTTGTAGAGAGTTACCACCCAATTAGGTTGGGAACGAGGAGATATTATCCTTAGGAGAGTTAATAAGAAAATTTTAAAGGGAAAGGAGACATAGAGAGATAAAGGGATAACTCTTTTCTTCAATGGTGACTGACTGGTATGAAATAAGCAGGCCAAGAGTCAAACTCAACTTGAAACCTGCATTACTTATGACTTTGTAAAAAAAATTATCCCCAACGGAGTTGCCAGTTTGTTAGAGCTTTTTCTTGTAGGATCAAACTTGGAAAATATGTGAACTTTATTCTTAGTTTAATGGACTCTCAAGTTTTACAAGAAACAATCTAATTGATGAGGATTGGATAAGATCCTCCTTCTACTTCAAGCTCCACAGGACTCAGATGGGTATTGTATTGGATAGTTCACTATATTTCAAGTAAAACTCAATAGTGGATTGATTTCTTCATTGCTATGCCACTTATACTTTAAATTACTTTAATAAAAGATTACTCTACAAATAGTTGAGAATATCCTGATACAGAGCATTACAATAGAAACTACAAATGTGATAGCATAGAGTAGTGCTATAAGGACATTCATCCTTCTTCTTTTTTTGAGTTTAAGTCAAGGAAGGATAACCTTTTGATTCTCTCTTAAAGGAATAACCAATATGAACTATACCACTTGGATATAGTTCCTTGAACACATATATAAAAAATCTTAAAAGTTATGATATAGGTAATGAAATGAATTTTAGTGTTTCTAAAGATCATGAAAGATAACTTGCAAGAAACAAACACTAAACTAGTCCCTAATCCAATGGGAAAAAGAGTCTAAATATAAATCCACAGGGCTATCTTAAAAGAAATACAATAGTATGCCTTACAAACTATCTGCAATCTAAATAGAATGCCTTACAAACTATTCTGTCAACCTAATATTATTATCATCAAAATCTCTACAAATATGTTTACTCTCTGAAATTTACAATGAGGATTTTAATTCTCTCCTTGAAAGAAACTCAAAATCAATTAAACAAGTTTCTTAACAACTAGTATATTTTAAATACCTTACACATAAAACATACAAGAGTAAAACATGAAAAGAAAAGAGACAACAATAATAAAAGGTAGAAAATGTAGTGTATTTGTATTAAAATAAGCTTGTCAATTACATACAAAATCTCATGCTAAGACGGTCAGACACAAAATTTAGAAGTTTGCTCTGTAGTAATTGTATTCAATTTTTTCTATTATCTCTCAACCAACCCCTCAAAATGAGGTTACAACTCATATATAGCTCAACCATCTTGGAATTCTCTTATCAATGAGAATGCAACAAGCTTTAGATGGTTGGAGCCCTAAACCTAGAAAGAATAAAAGACAAAATGCAAGATGTTCGGCCATTTTCTTGTCAATGCAAAAAACCTATGAAAATGGCCTATTTCCCTTATGTTTTGTGAAGTTCTCCTACCTTTCTGCAACTTCTTTTGACTTGCGCCAAAAAGCCTCAATGATTCATGGCTTGCTCCCTTAACACCATGTTCTTCAATGTGTCACCATGCTTGAGTTTTGAGTGTGTGTGCTTAATCACAGAAACTAGGGAGATATTCAAGTTTCAAGGTCTACTAGAAATTTCTCTTTCATATTGTAGGGTTTCAAAATTGTCTAAGCATAAGAACCCTTGATGTTTTTGCATTCCTTTGTTACCTTTGTGTCAATGTGAAAATCTTGGTTGTTTTCAACCTTTCACCTCTTCGCAACTAGTTTTTGACATGAACATTTCTTATGTGGGCTGCTACGATTTAGTGGGGCCCAGTTCTTCATGGTGTTCAGTCACTTGATCTCCAGTTTCTCAGGTGGTTAAGTTTTTCATTTGGTGATTGAGCAACTATGTGTTCAAGGGGTCTCTTGATTCTAGTTGTTAAGTAATTTTCATTCAGTGACCTGATGTTTTCTTCATTCACGTGTTCATGCTATCCTAGAGATCAGTCCCTTAACCTTCAGTGATCTGGTGAGTGGTCTATGTTACGTTTGGCGGTCTTAGTTTAGAAGTAGTTAAAGTTCAGTCAGAATCTACGGTTGTCACTTACTCGCAAGATAGAGGTGTTTGAGGGTTATTTATCAAGACTTTGCGATAGCCCTTTGATTTTCTTGTGAAGGTGGCTGATGTCATGGTGGGTCTGTTGTCACACATTGTAGACATGCTTGCTCCTAATTGGTTGGTGTGGGAGTGACTTAGTAGTTTTTCAGTGGGACCTAGGGTTGTAATATGTTTAAAGGGGGCATTAGTTATTAGTTGATTCAATGGTTTTCACTTTGTCATGAAGAAAAGATGTGTGAAGATTAATCATGGCGGTGACGTGACAACCATTGATTTTCATCCTTAGTGAGACTTGACAGTTTGGTGGGTTCAGTCATCAGGTTTTCCTGACATGTTCATTTCTAATTGGTTGAGCTCAGTGATGATGTGGCTTTTCTTAGTGGGGCTAGTGTTTTTAGCATCTGGGCAAGTTTAAAGTTCAGCTATGATCTGTGGTTGTCACATGATCGCAAGGCTTAGTCCTTTTCCTTGCAGTTATGTGACAACCATCTGATGGTGTGGTAAGTAAGGCGATGGGTCTGAGGTGCCAGTTATGCTAAGGTGCTCATTTTCAATTGGCTACCAAGGTGGTGATGTGGTTGTGGACTTTTCATGGGATTTTTGACCATTGTGTCAAATTTTACGGACCGCCCAATCTATCAGGAAAGATTGAGATCAACTGTCATGTTTTAAATATTGATCAGTTAACCATTGCAGCTAAATTTTAAATATTTCTTAAGGTTGTCTTACCAGTGTTTTTGCAGTGAGTCATATGCGTCAGATGGGTTACTTGGAATTGATTTCTATGGGATGGTGGTAGTTGCAAAGATGATGAAGATTTATGTGGTCATCCTTTTTTGATATTGCTTCCTGGGCTACCATGCTGATTTGAATGCAAAGGCTAGTTTCTCTTTGTAGGTAGCTAGGGTTTGGAATGTGTTAGAGATCTCCATGTTATGTACACGTGAAGTCTTTTTGGTTGGTTCTGGCATCAAAGTTTGTTTTTCCTACAATAAGAAGGTAGTAACTTGTGATTGCAGTTAGCCTGTGGTGATGAAACTGAAATGATTGTACATTATATTTGATCTGATTTTCTTGGGTTTCTAGGATTTCTTGCATTCTATCACTTCTTGCTTAGGTTGGGGGTTGTAGACCTAATTTTGTGCTCTAAATGATTTTTAGCTTGTTGCAGTCCTTGTTCCTATAAAAGGATTTTCAAGATCATTTAGAAGGGTTCCAACCTTTTGGTTCCATTCTAGGGGTTCCTTCCACTGGTCTTATGAATCGTTCTTCCTATAGTATTTTCCTTCTTCTCTGCATATAGGGTGATCCCTCTTTCCTTTCTGGCTTTGAGAATATAATACAAGTTATAACAATTGTCTTATGTATGAGATTGCAACACATTTGTACTTCTATCAGATTGTCTCCATTTGAGTTTTGAACTTATTGATTATAGCATCAAGGGTGTTGTAGTTTTTCTAGTCACATTTCCTAAGTGTTTTCAATAGAGTTGTTTTCAAAGAAACAACTAAGTTTAGGACTAGTTTTCAGATGTGTATTAGCTAGGGTATCAAAGATGTTGCATGCTTGTCTTTGAGTGGATGTTGGTTAATGTATTACTTGTTTATAGGTCTCTTCTAAAGGGAGGGTTAAAATCCTTTGGATAAGTGATAGCATATCTGGGTACACATGTGGATAGTTGAAGTGAGATCTGATTAGTGGTGTATGATTGGTGTAAGACATCAACATATTTGAATGTGTTGTCTTCTTGTTTCATAGCTCTGTTACAGTGAGGTATTTGACTCTGTTGCCCATTGGGTAAGGCACTGGTCTATGAGAAACTTAGGGTATTTCAAGGGTCCATTCACCCAACATCAAACTCATTCAAATGAAGTACTTTTCCTTTCATGTTGGTACTAGGTAGTAGGAGGTCCTTTCTAGTTTTTAGATTCACTCCATGCAAGTAGGACTATTGCAAGTGGTTATTGTTTCATTGGGGTATAGGATACCTATAGGGATCTAAGAACTATTCCATGGTAATACATCTACAGGCCTTTTGTTTGTCATGAGGAGTCATGAGTGTGCATATGAGGCAATACCCACTAGAGTGATGTGGAGCTTGAAGAAGAAGGAGGATATCTCCCTATCCTCATCAATTGGCAATTTTTCCTATTAGACTTTGGAGTAGTTACTAACCAATTTTTCATCATAGTGTAAACCTAATAGTCGGGGAAAAAGTGATAACCAAAAAAATGGTGACTTTATTGGGTAGAACAAAAACAAAAGGATACACCTATTAAGAATCTCTACGATTTTCCCCATCTAAGCCACCAACAAAATGGCAACTCCACTGGGGAGATTAAGGACAAAAAATAAATTTGTTATAATCTCTAGTTACAAATCACAAATTTTCAAATATCTTACTAACCAAATTGGTTTGGCCCATCCGAATCACCACCAAAATGGTGAATCTACTAGGGAGAACAAAAACAAAAGGATATACCTGTTAAGAATCTCTATGATTTACCCCATCTGAGCCACCAAGAAAATGGTGATTCTGATGAGGAGAACAATGACAAAGAAATACATCTATTAGAATCTCCAGTTACAAATCACAAATTTTCAAATATCTTACTACCCAGATTGATTTGGCCCATCCAAGTCACCAAAAAATGGCAAATCTACTAGGGAATAAGTAAAAGATAGCAAGTTTCCTTGCTTGGCTAGATCATCCCAGAGTCTTGGTTGAAAGTATAGAGTCAAACAAAAAAAACACATTTGTAAAATTTTCTCACTACGTGCTGAGTTGTGACTCTAAGTTCTCTATTTGATCAATGTAATCCCTGATAAATAGTGTATGGATATCTGGTGAAGCTTTTGGTTGGCTAGAAGGAGATACAAAAATAGTGTGGTACTTTCCTCTTCAAGGAGGTGGTGACTCTACAAAGAAAATAATTTGATGGAGCTACAAGGTGAGCTCTAGATCTTCCCTACTTCTAGTCACGAAGGTTTCCACTGTAAAACTTCCAGGTATTATATTTTCATGTTAAGAAATGTTTCCTTATAATGTAATTTGAGCATGAAGAGAAGGAAAAGGGTGTGAAAAAGAGGTTCACATGCTTCAAAGCATTAGGATTGCAATTTTGCAAAATTTTTAGTGAAGTATGTGGTGGTTGTGATTGGAAGGACATGGGTAATGATCAATACAGTTTTATTTTTTAGCCCATGGTTATTCACATATGTTAGTAGTAGAATGGTCATGATACTTTTAGGTGGCTAGTTACATATGTGGATGAAAATCAAACCTTTGATTTAGGAGGGTCTCTAATTTTCTCTTGGTGGTCGAGGGCCACCAAGTAATTTTCAATCTTGTAAATTTTGTAAATATTTTCCCTTTCCTTGTTGTCTGTTTCCTTTCCTTCTTTCCTATTTGTTTTGCCCATTTTTGGGGGGTTTCCTTGTTTTTGTCCTATGGGTGGTCTTCTCCCTCTAGAAATTTTGAATCCTTACCATGCTTGCAAGAGACATGCATCCCCAGACAGAGCCTATGTTAGGCCATTTTCCTATCAATGGAAAAATCCTATGAAAATGGCATGTTTCCCTTGCATTTTGTGAAGTTGTCCCACCTTGCTACAACTTGTTTTGACTTGCACGCTTTACCCCATGTTCTTCAATGTGTCACCATGCTTGAGTTTTGAGCGTGTGTGCTTAATTGCAGAAACCAGGGAGATATTCAAGTTTCAAGGTCTACAAGAAATTGCTCTTTCATATTGTAGGGTTTCAAAACTGTCTAAGCATAAAAACCCTCGATGTTTTTGCATTCCTTTGTTACCTTTTTGTCACTATGAAAATCCTAGTTATTTTCAACCTTTTGCCTCTTCATAGCTAGTTTCTGACATCAACATTTCTTATGTGCGTTGCTGCGACTTAGTGGGGCCTAGTTCTTCATTGTGTTTAGTCACTTGATCTCTAGTTTCCTAGGTGGTTAAGCTTTTAATTTGGTGATTGAGTGATTATTTGTTCATAGGGTCTCTTGATTCTAGTATTTTAGTGTTTTTCATTTAGCAACCCAATATTTTCTTCGATCGTGTGTTCATGCTATCCTGGCAGTTAGTTCCTTAACATTCAATGATCTAGCAAGTGGTTTGTGTTACGTCTGGCGGTCTCAGTTTGGAAGTAGTTAAAGTTCAGTCAAAAATTATAGTTGTCACTTACTCACAAGGAAGAGGTGCTTGATGGTTATTTATCAAGACTTTGTGATAGCCGTTGGATTTTCTTGTGAAGGTGGCTAATGTCATGGTGGGTCTATTGTTAGGTGTTGCAAACGTGCTTGCTCATGATTGGTTAGTGTCGAAATGACTTAGTATTTTCTCAGTGGGACCGAGGGTTGTAGTATGTTTAAAGGGGTGCTAGTTGTCAGTTGATCCAGCATTTGTCACTTTTCCATGAACAAAAGATGCATGAAGATTAATCATGGCAGCGATGTGACAACCATTGATTTTCATCCTTAGTGAAAATTAGGTCTTCCTAACATGTTTATTTCTAATTTGTTGAGCTCAGTGGTGACGTGGCTTTTCTCAGTGGGGCCAGTGTTTTTAGTGTTTGGGAAAGTTTAAAGTTTAGCTATGATCTGTGGTTGTCACATAATTGCAAGGCTTAGTCCTTTTCCTTGTGGTTATGTGATAGTCATCAGATGGTGTGGTAAGTAAGGTGGTGGGTCTATGGTGCCAGTCATGCTAAGGTGCTTTTTTTCTATTGGCTTTCGAGGTGGTGATGTGGCTGTGAAATTTTTCATGGGATTGTTGATTGTTGCATCAAATTTTACAAACCACCCAATCTTCTAAGAAAGATTGAGATTAATGGTCATGTTTTAAATATTGATCGGTTAGTCATTGCAGCTAAATTTTAAATATTTCCCAGGGTTGTCTTACCAGTGTTTTTACAGTGAGCCATATGCGTTAGATGGGTTTCTTGGAATTGATTTCTTTAGAATGGTAGTAGTTGTGAAGATGATGAACAAGATCTATGTGGCCATCCTTTTTTGATCTTGCTTCTTGGGGTGCCATGCTGATTTGAATGTGAAGGCCTATTTCTCCTTGTAGGTAGCTAGGGTTTGGAGTGTGTTAGAGATCTCCATGTTATGTACACACGAAGTCTTTCTAGTTGGTTCTAGCATCAAAGTTTGTTTTTCCTACAACAAGAAGGTAGTAACTTGTGATTATAGTTAGCCTATGGTGATGAAATTGAAATGATTGTACATCAGATTTGATCTAATTTTCCCAGGTGTCTAGGCTTTCTTGCATTCTGTCACTTCTTGCTTAGGTTGGGGGTTGTAGACCTAATTTTGTGCTCTAAATGATTTGTAGCTTGTTGCTATCCTTTTTCCTATAAAAGGATTTTCAAGATCATTTAGAAGGGTTCCAACCTTTTTGCTCTATTCTAGGGGTTCCTTCCCCTAGTCCTATAAATGGTTCTTCCTACAATATTTTCCTTCTTCTCTACATATAGGGTGACCCCTCTTTCCATTCTAGCTTTGAGAATATAATACAAGTTGTAACAGTTGTCTTATGCATGAGATTGCAACACATTTGTACTTCTATCAGATTGTCTCCATTTGAGTTTTGAACTTATCAATTATAGCATCAAGGGTGTTGTAGTTTTTCTATTTGCATTTCCTAAGTGTCTACAATAGAGTTGTTTTCATAGAAACAACTAAGTTTAGGACTAGTTTTCAAATGTGTATGAGCTAGGGTATCAAAGATGTCTCATGCTTGTCTTCGAGTGGATGTTGGTTAATGTATTAATTGTTTATAGGTCTCTTCTAAGTAGAGGGTTAAAATCCTTTGGATAAGTGATAGCATATTTGGGTACACATGTGGATAGTTGAAGTGAGATCTGATTATTGGTGTATGATTAGTGTAAGGCATCAAAATATTTGAATGTGTTGTCTTTTTGTTTCATAGCTCTATTGCAGTGAGGTATTTAACTATGTTTCCCATTGGATAAGGCACTGGTCTATGAAAGACTTAGGGTATTTCAAGGGTCCATTCACCCAACATCAAACTCATTCAAATGAAATACTTTTCCTTTCATGTTGGTAGTAGGTAGTAGGAGGCCCTTTCTAGTTTTCAGATTTAGTCCATGCAAGTAGGACTATTGCAATTGGTTATCATTTCATTGGGGTATAGGATACCTATAGGTATCTGAGAACTATTCCATGGTAATCCATCTACATGCTTTTTTTTTGTCATGAGGAGTCATGAGTGTGTAGATGAGGCAATACCAGCCTGAGTGATGTGGAGCTCAAAGAAGAAGGATATCTCCCTATCCTCATCAATTGGCACTTTTTCTTGTCATAATTTGGAGTAGTTACTAACTAGTTTGTCATCATAGTGTAAACCTAAAAGTGGGGGAAAAAGTGGGAACCAACACAAGAAATGGCCTCAGGCAGTGGAAAGACAAAAATACTTTGAACTATTTAGCTCCTTTCTCATTGATAATTGACACCTTTGTCTGTCAGTATTCATGATAGCTTGTTTGAGTTATTGCAAGATATGGTGACTGCCATTCCAACTAACTTACACCATTCTTAATTGAAAGCTTATCATCCATGTGTTATGAGGTCAGGTGTTAGGTACTCTAGGTGTCCTCTTCATTCATCATCTAAGATGTCAAAGTCAACTACAGTAGATTTTATCTTCTTGGACCTTGTGAGCTCATCCCATATAGTTACTTCCTCCTTTGTCAACCATTTATAATTCTAAACATGTTGTAATTATGCCTTTTGTCTTTCCCACTTAGCATTTGTTATCAGCTTGACATCTATTATGAATTTGGTGAACTCCATCTCAGCTTTTAAACCTTCATCTCGAGTGATATTAAACCTTTCCATATCTGATTCATTATTTTCATTAAGGAATGCCTCTTTCCTAGGCAATAGAGGATCAAAATCTAATCTCAATTGGTCCAGACTCTTTATTGCACCATCTCCATCATTAATCAAGGGAATGAACCTATTGAAATCTGAGCCAAACACAGCTATCTTGGCCTTAATCTGATTTGATTTCCCTTTAAATAATGGAAAAATAGCCTTAATTTGATTTATCTCCTCACCCACTTGTAAAACAATCTCTGTTATATCTATTCTTAAAGATTGCACAGCTTCTAATCTTTCAAAAAGTGATGCTCTTACTAACCAAGTTGCATAATAAACATTTAAAATTGAAACAAAACTATTAACTTCCACCTACAATTCAGGCAATTTATTGTGAGCAGGTAAAACTATATCTTCTTTATCTTTCAGTACATTAATCCTATGCTACAAAATATTTAGTAGGGCCTATAAGATAGCCTCATTCTTTTCTAATCTTATCTTCTCAATACTTGCAATAGCCTCTTCTTCACTCATGTCTTTACTTTCTAGTAACACAAGTTGTTCTGGTGGTGCAAGGGTTACTACAAGAGTACTTAGGACTTGTTGAGTCAATTCCTATACAATTTTCTCCAATGCCCTTTCTTTCATTATGTGCACATTCCTATCCTTTAAAAGTGCACTGTAATCATCCAATAGGGAACCATATCTCTCTGATAATTGCTTAGTTTTATCCTCATTTAAACTTGCAAAATGAGTTAGTACCTGAGATATCTCTAAATCCCGTGTATTGTGGATTGAATACACAATTTTATCACCATCCATATGCTCTTTGACATTCAAAATTCAAGGCTTCTTTTCTTTGGGATATAGACTCCATAGAGCCAATGCCTAATTTTTTGGGCTATACCCAAATCCTTTAATAATCTCTCCCACCTGTGTCTCTGAAGATAAAGTTATATCACAACGCCTCCTTATTTGATCAATGATGAAGTCTGAATATAAGTTCCACCTAGGTACTAGTAGCATGTTGCTAGCTTTAACCAATTGTCTAGCTTCCTCTAGGTTGACAGTCTCAGATTCAGAGTCATAATCTCTCAGAGTTGGAACTGCCTCATTAGGAACTTGACCTTCTTCTGAAATCTAGACACTTGATGCAACCTATTGTTTCTTGTGCCATATCAAAAAGTTCTTGAATTCATCTAACTTAATGAAAATTTCATCCTTCAAGAATGCATCTTGTTCCATGTCATGCCCCGCAAGGGAATCGAGGAAGAGAACAAAGATTCTCTTTGTAAAAGAAAACCTAAGTAATGATTTATGAAAAATTTTAAATTTTAAAAGAAATTAAATAAACAAAACATAGATTAACTTAGATTCCTCCAAGGTTCCCTTTTTTATTTAAATGTATGATTCATTCAAGTCCATTAAGTAAAATAACAACAAGATTTACTTCTCAAAGCAAACTACATCATATCTTTAAGGAATACAAAGTATTTTCATTTCAACTTTCCATTTAAAAACCATATATATTCCTAAGTATTCTTTATGAACAATATAACCTTTAAATCAAATAGAATCATCTAAATCATTTGATACATTGCAAATAATACATTTGTTCTTCAATAGCCTTTTTCACTTAATCAATAATAAGAAGCATACTAACATACTTGAAATGTTACCAAATCCTTTTTCTTTTCCAATATACATCTTATACAGAAAGTTCACCCCTTGCCTTTTCCTAAGTCTACCCATTCCAAATACATCATTTTTAATTACATCAATGATTACATCACATTCATCTCTGCTTGGGAGGTAACAATAATTTTACATCATGAAATGTTATTACAAGCCTTCATTCTTCAAACTGGAACATAAATAAGCATGAATCTCCAAACACTGCATCCACAAAAGATACCTCAATAAAAAGATTTACCACCCAACCACGTGGATACCTAAAAGGCCTACTCCCCCATGCTAGGAGATAAACACCAAGCTCCACAAAGAAGGGATAGATAGGCCATACCTAGGGTTGGATTACCTTTCCCAAATAACAAATGAAAAGAAAACCAAAGTATAAATCTTTCCCCAAACAACTTCTATGGCTTGGTAGAAGCTCTAAGAAATAACCTAAGTGAGTGTCATCACATAGCCCTCACTCCTTGGGTTGTCCTAGTACTAGCCACTCCGGCCCTGACCCCTAAGTAGGCACATGTGAGATCAAATGCCTTTCGTATAGACAAGTGTCATTCAATCGTACCTACGCATAGGCACCTTCTCCCACTCCCATCCATAGCCTTTAATAGCACTAATGGCATGGGTGAGGCACATTTAATCTTTTTAATATTTGAACTCATTCCCATAAGTTTAATTAAGTTTTCACTTGTTAAATAACTCTTCAATCGGTTATCTTGGTTTGAGCCACTTAGGGCCCCACCCCCGCACTGAGAGCCACTCACTAGGTGTCGTTAAGTTTTCTACACTTAACCCACATATCACAATTACATCATACATGTAGTAAAAACATATCATAAACAAATTTGTAAGACTGCATCAAAGAGTAGGAAATAATAAGATAGTTTATGGATGTTTAGAGTAATTAGGAACATTTAAGGATGTTTAGAATGGTCCTAATCCTCTTAGAAAACCCTAAACCCTAAACTACTTCCTACACACATCTTGACCCTATTAAGGCATCTAAATGCAATGGGTATAACCTCCGCCAAACATATTTAAGGTTTAC